>CM075062.1:85684571-86294344 GCA_037428765.1 Rubia yunnanensis | reverse complement strand
GTATCACTCGAACCTCTACTCGGACCACTCTACTCGAACCATCTCTACTCGAGAGGGTTCAAGTGGTGAGGTACGAGTAGTGGGAGTTCGAGTAGTATCAAGTGGAGAGGGTTCGAACAGAAGTTTGAGTGGTACTGAGTTTGAGTGGAGAGGGTTTGAGTGGTGAGCATTTGAGTGGTGAGAGTTTTAGTGGTGAGCGTTTCAATGGAGAGGGTTTGAATGGAGGATTTGAGTGGATAGGATTCGAGTGGTACTGGTTCAAGTGGTCAGGGTTCGAGTAGAGGTTTGAGTGGAGAGGTTTGAGTCGAGTCAGAGGGGTGGATGGTTCAAGTGGTGGCGAGATAGATTTTTGATGGGTCGAGGGGTCGAGGGGTGATACCTCGAGGGGGATGGTTAATAGTTCCAGGGCCTCGAGGGTTAACGAATCGAGGGATGATGCATTGAATCAACACCCCTCGAGGTAGATGGTTGATATTCAATGGGTGGATGATTCAAGTGATAGGGAGGCCTCGAAGCGGATAGTTGGTGATTCGAGAGGTAGATGGTTTGAGTGGTGGCGTGATAGATGTTCGAGAACTGATGATTACAGGGGTGATGGTTCCAGGAGTGGATGGTTGATGTTCGAGGGGTAGGTGGTGTCATGGATGGTTCGAGGGGTATATGCCCCGAGTGGGTCATGGTTCGAGAGCTAATGTGGATGGTTCGACGCTCTCAGTGATATACCCTCGAGAACTTGTGCACTCTAGAGGGGTGGATGTGTGACCTCTCGAGGGGTGGCGTTCCCTCGAGGGGTGGTACACCTCTCTCGAGACGTATATAGCATACCCTCGAGGGGTAGATGGTAAACTCTCTCCAGCGGTAGATGGTTTACCCTCTCGAGAGGTAGATGGTGTACCCTCGAAGGATGGTTGACAAACTTCTTGAGGGGTGGATGATACTCTCTCCAGTGGTGGATGGTATACTCCTCTCGAGGGGTGGATGGTACTCTCTCCAGTGGTCGATGGTACCCTCACCACTCGAACCCTCACCACTCTAACTTCTCCACTTGGACCCTCTCCACTAACCTTAAAGTTGGAGGCTTTCCACTTGAACCCTCGAACCTCCTCTACTCAAACCCTTTCCACACGAACCCAGTACCACTCGAACATAGTATCACTCAAACCTCTACTCCAACCCCCTCCACATGAACCATCTTTACTCGAACCCTCTCCACTCGATTTCTCATCACTCAAACCTCACCACTGGAACCTCTCCGCTCGAACCTCTCCACTCGAACTTCTCCACTCGAACCCTCTTCACTCGAACCCAGTATCACTCGAACCTCTACTCTGACCCACTCTACTCGAACCCTCTCCACTCGAACCATTATTCACCCTCTCCACTCAAACCCTCTCCACTTAAACCCCTATTACTCGAACCGATCGACTCGAACCATCTCCACTCGAACCATCTCCACTCGAACCCTCTCCACTTAAACCCGAGTGGAAAGGTTCGAGTGGTACTGGGTTCGAATGGAGAGGGTTCGAGTTGTACTAGGATCGAATCAAGAGGTCCGTGTGGTACTGATTCGAATGGTGACGTTCGAGTGGAAAGGGTTCGAGTAAAGGTTCGAATGTAGAGGGTTCGAGTGATACTAGGTTCGAATGGTTCTAAGTTCGAGTGGCGAGGTTCGAGTAGAGGGGGTTCGCAGGTTTGAGAAGGGGAGGTTCGAGTGGAAATGATTCGAGTGGAGAGAGTTCTAGTAGAGATGGTTCAAGTGGAGAGGTTTGGGTGATAAGGATTCGAGTGGTGATAGTTCTAGTGTTGACCCGCTATCGGCCCCGTTGTCGACAACCCATGCCTCGTGCGGGCTGGAGAACCCTAGTACATCTTAAAAGGTTGAAATATTAATAAGCAACTACAACTATCCAAACGTTATAAAATATGAATTCAAGATACATTCTAAAAAGAGTGGACTATTCTACCACCTTGAACAAATACATTCTTTTCTTTTTATCAGAACAAATACTTATTCTAGTGTGGTTTATTTTGATGGAAAGCTCGAGCGAATTACTTACCAACAAATTGGCGGGTAGTTTTTCTTTGGGAAAAGTGCAAAAACAACCCTATTAAATTGAAAAAAAGTACAGAAATGACCTTGTAAAATTTGAAAGTGAATAAATAACCCTAAAATTTTGAGCAATGGTGCAGATATACCCAAATTACACTATTCCAGTGTTGACTAATGTAATTCGGATATTGACCTAAATTGAAAAGACAAAATATCCCTAACATTGGAACTAAAAATCCAATGACCATTATACACCCTAAGTTTCTTCTTCTCCAATTTCAAACACCCTAAACTAGCTAACAAGCACCGCCACCGCCACCGTCGATTAGCACCGCCCCCATTCCCAACTTGTCGAAACCCTTAATTCCAACTCACCCCTCCCCTTCCCCGCCAGCCCCTCCCTCCATCGGGATCCGCCTAGACCCATCCCACCACCCACCACCCATTTTAGGAGTTGCAAGCTTCTCAATCTGAACGCCAGATCGGAAAGCGTGGGATTCAGGAGAAGAAAAACATGCAATCTAATAAGAAACGTAAATTGGCTCCTAAAGAGGACAAAACGGTGAACTCTTTGCTGCTAAAACAAATCGGGATTTACATGAGACTTCTGTTGATGTGGAGACTCCCTCACACAATCAACCTGCAAAACTAGATTCAGGAGTCCAGCCATCAAGCATGAATAATCAGTGTCTTTTTATTTTATTTTATTTTTAACTTTTTAACTCAGGGGTATAATGGTCATTTCACTTATTTCTGGCTAATTTGGTTGTTGACATTTTAGTCAATTAAATCAAGGGTTATTTTTACACTTTCAGATTTTTACAAGGTCATTTCTGCACTTTCGACCAAAACATAAAATTAAAAACGTACTTTTCTCCTTTTTTTTTTATTTGTTGATAGACTATACGGCCAAAATAACCCAAATATATATTGGCCTAGTTCGTAAGATATTCATTTTCAAACCATTAACACTTTTGTCATGATTCAAGCCGGGTTAATGATTTTTTCAAATTAAAACCATAAAGCTGGCTAACAATCCAAATTGGAATAAAGGAGAAGAGAGATGGAGTTGGCAACTCGGATTTGTTGATCACCAATTGTGTACTTTGACTTATGATTTGTAGCAATTTTTTCTCCGGTAAATTCTTGGTTTCTTTGTAATTTTACTTTGAAAAGTCTGATAGTAAAAGGCTGGCATTCTTTGGCTAGAAGATTTAATCGAGATTGATGATTGGTTTTTTTGATATTCTTCAAATTTTCAAGCTATGGTTTTCCCGTCTTTTTCCATCCACAGTATGCAGCTAAAAATTGTTAAAACTCAAAATAAAATATCTTCTAAATTTCATACGTTAGACCGATTAACGATTAAATTTATCATGTCAAACTTCATTCTTATAAATTTTAAGGTCAAATTATGATTCGTTTATATTTTAAAATATCTTTAATATATTTTCAAAATGATATAAATCTCTTTACGATAAATGAAACTAACTACAGAATAATTTTATTTAATGATTAAAGGATCTAAAATAAGATTTAGCGTTTCTATGAAAGAAAAGGAGAAAAGATCCCCTTCTAAAAAAACATTTATCATAAAAGTATACTCCTAACCTCTCTGCCATATTTTAGAGTTATTATAAACTTTCCAAAAATAACAATCCGAATTCGACCTACCATACCAGTTCAGAAAATACAATTATCATAAAAGTATACTACTACCCTCCCTACAATATTTTAGAGTTATTATAAACTTTCCAAAAATAACCATCCAAATTCGGCCTAAAATATTAGTTCGGATCTTTTTAGCCTGTCTCTGTACGCCACTCATGCGCTACAAAATTGTTTGGGAAAAGAAATGTAGTATTAGTGATAGTGTTGCTCCAGATTCTGATTATTAAAATAATTTAACCTCATTAGTGTCACTAGTAAACATCTCTTGACCGACTAACAATTAGACCTATCATAAAAAACTAGTTTTTAAGGTCGAATTCATTTTAAAGAGTTTTTATAATTATACGTACCTCATTGCAATAAATTAAATAAAAATCACCCTATTAATCTTACTAATTATAAATGACCCTGTCTAATAGCGTGTAGATGTTATACGAGACATTGTTTTAATATTGTATATTATAAATAAGTAAATAATTCATATCTGTATATAAAATTTTAAATGTTACATAATCATTTTATTAATTTTCTAAGATATTAAAAGGAATTTCACCCAATAATAAATTTGTTCGAATTCTATACATAAAATATGAATTTTACATTTACTTATTTATAAAAAAAATACATATATATATAATTATAAGATATATAACAAATAAATTTCATTATAAGTTATTTATAAGGTATAATATTCAATATATTAGTATTAGTAAGACTTAATAAGAGGTTAAATTATTTTTAGAAATTATGATATGGATAAACACTATTAATAAGACACATTTTTTTACTAATACACCTAATATGGTTAAATTTTTAAAAATTAGAATCAGGATGAGCACGATCACTAAAAAAAAGTTTCTAGACAATTTAGAAGAAGAGTGGGAAAAATAAAGTTGAAACATGAAAAAATTAAAAAATTAAAGGCAAAGTCTTGGGAAAGACGGTCTTTCCATAGGCTTATGGAAAGACGGGATTTGATTAGAATAATAAAAGGTAAAATGTCTTAGTTGCAATATTAAAGTTTTAGTATGAAACATGTAACCCGGTTCATGCAACCCAGAAATTTTATCTTAATTTCTTCTAATTTACACTTTAAACCTTGGTCTTTCCATAACTTATGGAAAGACCGTCTTTCAAGAGACGGACTCAAAATTAAATGGGTTTACCGCAAATAAAATATTCAAATCCAAAACCACAAAACTACGTCGTTGTACTTGTGTCTCATGAGGGGGCGTAGAGACACTGGCGCAGATACCTTAGGTGGCAGAGTTTAATTGGGCAGTGTACGTGGCCTCGGCGGTGTATAAATACAATTGGAGTTTCCAGTCAAAAATAAACCGTAGACTTGATTTTTCCTCGTCTTAAATCTCAGAGCATCCGATTGCGCATCCCCCGATTCGTTTCTTCCGAAAACCGTAAGTAATTCCTTCTTCGTAGATTTAGATTTTTTATCTGTTTTGAATCATGTGAAAAGTGTTATGATCTAGTGTTTTGCGGATCTGATTTGATTTTTGCTATTTGATTGTGGTTTGTATTACTGTTGAATTGGGTATATGATAGATTTTCTGGATATCTGAATTCGTGTTTGTGTACTCGAAATCGTTGATCCGTAGGGTTTGGAATTTAGGGCTGAATGAGTTTGAGATGCTAATCTTATTTAATGAAGTTATGCGTCTTAATCGAGGATGCTGGTGAGATATGATCCATATAAACGAAACCACTTAGTTGTTATGGTTGTTCTTCCTCTAGACTCTGTGATAGTTGAGGTGATGAGTTATCTGCTTATTGTGGTGTTGAAATGCAGTCGAATTTTTGTCGTACATATAAAGACTGAAGTATAAGTAGTAGAATTGTTGGCAACATGGTCTAGTTGCAGTATGAGAAGATGTCATATAATAAAGTAATCGTGTTTAGTTGCAGAAGTAGATCCGCATTCCCTTAATCCTGAGTTTATTGATTTCTTCCCCTCCCGCCCACGAGGGAGGCATTAGTGGCATGAGTTTAATGAATTTGTTGATTTGGTATGTGGCAGGAAAGGCTTGACATGAAGCTTTAGAGTAGCAATTGCTCATTGATGTTGGCTTGAATTTCATCTGATATTGGTCTCTCTGCCTTATGTGAAATATGTGCTTTTGCCTTTTGGCAACATTTTCACAACCTGATGATCTTTTTATGGGTTTTTGGTGTGGCATTTGTCTCCTATTTTGTCTCCAATATTTATCAATCCTTGTGGTTTTGGCTTGTCCATATTCTTGGTTCTGAGAGTTTGAAGTGGTTGGCACACAGATATGGCTTTGGGAGGTACAGGTCCTCAGAGAGGCACTGCAGCAGCTGCGGCCGCCAACATGCGCCGAAGAAGGACAACCAGCAGCAGCGGTGGTGGGGCAACAGCTGGAGCAGGTGGTACCATGTTGCAATTCTATACTGATGATGCGCCAGGGCTCAAGATTTCTCCCAATGTGGTGCTTGTCATGAGCATTGGCTTCATCGCGTTTGTGGCCGTACTTCATGTCATGGGCAAACTCTACTTCCGCAAGGAGGCCTAAGCTATCACAAATCAGAAGAGACTGCAGTAGGGCTAAAGCAGTCGTAGTAAAAATGTGGTGAAAATTTTCATGTCAACTGTCTGATGTTTCATTTATGACCTCTTTTTGAATACTCAGCGAGGAAAACCATGTCTTTGAATAGTTGTATGTTCTAAATACGATTTTGCTCCAAAAGATAAAATTAGAAGTTCTAAAAGTGTAAAATCAAAAGTTATAATCTGCCCTTAAGTGTGGAGCGTAACTTCTGAGGTCGAGATACTTGATCCACTTCACTTCAGCTATTGAGTCGTTTGAAATCTTTAAATACATGATTCTTACTTCGGCCGCATGTGATTGTATTTGAAACATATGAATTCCAAAATCCCTCTTAGATACTAAACTCTAATTTTAGTCAGATGCCCCATATAATAATAATTTATATTTATTTTAGAATTTTATAATCAAACTTAGATCAGTTTGATTTAAATAGTCAGTTATGGATGTTTGGTTGGGGCAAAGGAGTACAACAAGATCATATAATTAATAATAATGATATCTAAACTTTCTAGTTTAGATATAAACATGGATATGGCTCCACCATTTTTCAAAGGCCTCATTGTGTTGGATAAAATTGGAATGCATGGAATTCGTGTAGTTTCCTGATCTCTTATGGATGCTACCATCTGCTGCTATTTCTTGTTTTTTATCATTTGCTATGGATACTGCTGGTTTTCTTTATATTTCATGCAGGTAAGGTGCATCTCACCAACATAGGATAACTGATTCTAGATCAGACTGAGGAATCCCTTCAGGCTTGCTTTCTGGGATCTGTGGAATTGCAGAATACTACGGCTACACACGGTCTCTTTGGTTCGAAGCTAACACTTGGTAGATACTCCACAAATGGGAGATAACTAACATCTCAACGGACACATCGTTGACAAATAGGAGTCTCGTATTTACGTTTCTTCGCCCTGTTCGCGATGCGTTCGGTTAGATGCTCTTGGTTAAGATAGATTAGAATTATCTTTCTCTTCAACTCTGGCTGGTTGATCACTTGCTTTTGGAAGCAATCTGTCTTGCTTCGGGGGCTATACTTAGCTCCGGATTCATCTTACAGGATGACCTTTTGTAAATTTTTGTTGCACTTTACGAATTACAGGCTGATTTATTGGTCTGATTTATTGGTCTGTGGAGCCAATATATACCCCCCATCTAAGGATGGTTTTAAATTAAAAAAAAACTTTCTAGTTGGTGTATGCATATTTTTGCAGTATTATTCAACAATTTTGGATGAGATCCGTGTCTCATTCAGTTCAGTTTCAGTATCTTAAAATGTTTTTTAAAGTTCAATTCAGATTAAGATATTGATTGGGAAATACAGCTCTTTTGTCGATTGCTTCCTAAAGAAAAGAAAAGTACGAAGACTCCAAAAAATCATCCTATCTTACTTGATCTCACCTTTATTTTTAGTCAATGAAAGTAACATAACGTACAAAATCAATCTTTCAATCAAGAGAAGCTGCTCTGCCACCAAATTCCCTCTTGTACAGATCAAGAACCAAAATATAAGCAGCATAACTCATTCAGGTGAGTACAATCACTGATCTTCCCAATGGAATGCTTGGGTTTTAGCTTTAGTGACCTCTTACCTTGCAACAAATTTATTTCACACAAACATAAATTTTCATTTTATAATTGAAGAAATCAGCCAACGGCTTCAGTCAGTACTTCTAGTATGTTGAGATAGCACTTGGTCGACAAACTTGGATGATGAAAGCAATTTGATTATGTGGCAAGCCTTTCGCGACAGTACAACATAACAAGTACAAGTTAAATGTTTACAGCCTGCCAATATCTAATAAATTAGGCCAAAATATAATTCAGATCCTAAAAGGTTTAGACAAAATCTTGTATAAAACCTTCTCACGGTGAGATCATGGATTAAATTGCAAAGATTTCAAGATATCGTTTCATACTGATGTTTTAAAAGTTCAGGGATTGAATGTGTAATTGTGATAATTTGCAATTTAGTCCTATTATATATATTATATTATATTGGACAACTTATTTTCCAAATTTGGCCATATTTTTCATTCCCATTTTTTCAAGAAGCTCAATTGTTCTCTCTTTCAAAATTGAACCGCTTTCTCTCACAATATTCAACCGCTTAGATTCTTACAACCGCTAAGATTTCTTCTATTTAATCATTTATTGCTTTGGTTTTTTTCTCCATTTTAAGTGTGCATTGATCGGATTGAAGCTGTATTTTTGTTCCTGCATTTTTTTGTTGATTTTCGTTCGATTTTTTACGGTCTACGACTGGACGAGTTCAGATTGTGCTTAATCTGCGAAGGTGATGTAGTCGCTGGGGTTTTTTTCATATTTTATTTTTTCAATTTTTCCCAATTTTTTGAATGCATGTGATGTTTTATGCTTTGTGTAGGTTTTCTGAGTGTTTCTTTTGCTTATTTTGTGTTTCTCTTTTGATTGTGTAGTCTAATGTTGCTTTAATATGTTCGATTTGAAGTTTCTAGGGGTTCTGTTGTTGACTGTATTTATATTTTTGGAATTGCTCTATTTTTTGTGTTTGTTGTGTAGATCTTAGTGTTTTTGTGTTCTATTGCTTGCATGTGATGCTATATTACTGTTTTTCTTCGGATTTTGCATTCATTTGGTTTCTGTGTTGAATGTGTTTGATATTTTAGGGTTCATTTAGTTGGTGTTTAATATCTGTGTTTTTGTTGCTGTTTTGTAGATGTCGAAAGACAAAGTTGCAGGTGATTCAGCTTCAGATGTTCTTGCGGACATTGTGAAGAACTACGAAGACTCTGATGAAGTTAGTCATCCTCCTGTCATAAAAAATCCAAAGAAACGAGGACCTTCTGAAGGCATTTTCTCTTTGTCTCTGTTTTGGCAGAAATTTTTTAATGTATTTCCATATTTAATTATAAACTGTTGTTGTTCAGTAGCTCGTGATGTTGTAATTTTATGACATGATGTTTCATATACTTCGATTGATGTTTCACTTTTGCTCTTTTCATGTTCATCGGTCCTCTATTTGTGTTTTTCTAGTGTGATTTTTTTATCTATTGTATTTTCATGTGTTGTGCTTCAGTTTTAGTTATCTATGTTTTCAAGTATTTGATTTGTCATTTTCTGTTTGAGCTGATATGTTAATTTTTTAAGTTTATTTTATGATGTTCTAAGTTCAGGTCATGATGTATAATTTTTAGTTTGATATGTTTTTTAAGTTCCGTCTATGGCGTTTAATGTTTACTGAATGATGTTTTAAATTCAGGTTATGGTGTGTGCTTTTCTGTTTGATTTGCTTTTCAAGTTCAGGCTACGATGTTTTTTAGTTTGATATGTTTTCAAGTTCAAACTGTGATCTTTCTAAGTTTGCTGAATGATGTTTTATCATTTTCTATTTGTGCTGATATGTTAATTTTTTAAGTTCATTGCATGATGTTCTGAGTTCAGTTCATGATGTCTGCTTTTTAGTTTGATATGCTTTCAAGTTTAGGCTATGATGTTTAAGTTTACTGAATGATGTTTTAAATTCAGGCTATGGTGTATGCTTTTCAGCTTGATTTTCCTTTTAAGTTCACGGTACGATGTTTTAAGTTTATTGAAAGGTATTTTAAATTTAGATTATGATGTATGCTTCCAGTTTTATATCTTTTTTCAAGTCCAGGCTATGATGTTTAAATTTACTAAAACATGTTATAACTCCAGGGTATGAGCTTGTATGTTGGATGGTATTTTATGTATGTTGTATCTATTTAGTTGTATGTTTCAACTTAGGAGTGTGATGTAGTTTGTGATGTAGTTTGTGATGTGGGATGATTTTTTAAATGATGATATGTATTTTTTTTCCCTTGAATTTGTTTAGGCTTACTGTTACATTATATTTTCCTGATGTTTATGTAATTAAATTTGATTTTCAGATGTAAATGTTGGTTGTGTTGTGAGACGATCACACCGGCTGAGGGGTGATCCTAATGTTGATTTGATATCAGGTCTATTTGTTCTTATTTACTTTTTGTGAAAGATATATATTAATTTTTTATATTTTAAATTTTTTGTTGCTTTTATGTTTCAGGACTGTCCTCTATGAAGAGGAGACTGAAGGAGAAAGCCAATAGAAATCTTAATTTGGCTGACGAAGATGAAACTGATGAAGTTCATAAAGATGTACCGGATGGTGCACGCAATTTGGAGACGGTGCTGACTAAATCAGGTTCTGGTCTGGATGGTGCTGAAAAAGCTGATAAATCTGGTTTGGATGGTGCTGATAAGGTTGACACATCCGGTTTGGATGCTGCTGAAAAAGCTAATAAAGTTGGTTTGGATGTTGCTAATAAGGCTGACAAATCAAGACTAATTGGTGGTGTTGCTGATGAAGTTGCTATGCCTCCGGATTGTGTTGTTGCTGATAAGGCTTCTAAACCCGAGAGTTTGTCATTCACTTTTTTATTTACTTTTTTGAATTCTGTATATTAATGCTTCATACATTTGTATTGATGTTGTTGTTATGTTTCAGGAGTCGTCCCTGCAAAGAGGAGACAAAAGCAGAAAGTCAAGAGGAAGGTTAATTTGTATGATGAAGATGAAGTTTCAGGAGGATCTGGTGGTTCCAATTTGCAGAATGTGGTGTCTAAATCAGGCTCTGACCCTGCTCAGAAAGTTGCTAATCCTGAGATTCAACATGATAGGAGGATGTTGCGTAAGTTTGTGGCTGTGAAGAAATCCAAGGTTGCTGTTGGGGGTGTCAGTGGTAAAGGTATTGAAATTAAATGAGTTGTTTTCAATTTATTAACCTCAAATGTTTATCATCTTTTCTTATGGAATTTGATGTGATGTATTTTTTTGTAGTTGTTGGTGTTGGTAAGGGTAAAAAGCCTATTTTGAGGAGTGATGGTGGTTTGAAGAATCAATCTAAAAATGATGATCTTGTTGGAGGTATAAGTGCCAAGAGGAAGACTTTGCGGAAGACTGTGGCTGTGCAGAATACTCCGAATGTGAAGAAATCTAAAGTTGCTTCTGAGGGTGTCAGTGGCAAAGGTACTGTTTTAAATTGATGATGTGATGTTTTAACAATATAATATGATGTTTCATATTTTGTAGTTGTTCATTTCGATTTCTATAAAAAAAATTCATAATGCCAAAGTCTGATTATCTGGTTTGATTTATTTTAATTTTTTTGTCTTAGTTGATGATGTGAAGAAGAAAGTTGCTGAGAAATAAAAAAAAATCTGGTGTTAGTGAGAAACAAGCTTTTGGGAATGCTGATGAGGATGATATCATTTTTACTGGTAGGATTTTTTTAAGAACATTTTTAAATAGCTCTGCTTTTTAAATATTTTTTTTATAATTTTCCAGTTTTATACGATGTTTCAACTTTTGTAGATGATGATGTGTTCTGCACTGTTCCTGAAACCCAAAATGTTCAAGATAATGTTGATGTAGATGTTGGAGCTAAATATTGATGATGCTGAAGAGAAGTCTAGAAGTGAATCATCAAAAGATGAAGATGATGATGATAGCTCTCATTCTGTCGAATCAGAATCTGAAAGCGTGGAGGAGGGTGGTAAAGCTATGAATGTTGCAAGTGGTTCTTATTCTGAATCAGAACTTGAGGTGGTGGATGTGAAGAAGCCTTCCAGACGGTTTGACCAGATGAAAGTGAAAGGGAAACAGGTTGTGTCTGATGATGATGAAAGGTTAGTTGATATTTTAAATAATGTGTTTGGTGTTTATTAGTTTAGGTGGTGTTGATGTTTTTTTGGTGCGACTTGATGTTTTCTTTCATTTTAGAGTTGTGTTGATGCATCTTGTTGATAAATATGGAGTGTTTTATGTGTCAGTTATGTCTGTAATCTAGTTGTCGTTTTTATTTTCTAGCATTGTATTTTCTCAGCAGTTTTCTTGCTGTTTTTTTCCAGTGACTGATGTTTTAAGTTTTGCATGTGATGTTTGATGAACTGTGTCATGTTGATGTTTTAATTTCAACTATTGATGTTTTAAAATTTTGTATGTGATGTTTCATAAATTTTTTACTTTTCTTTTTCACTGCTGATCACTGTGAAGTGTTGCCCTTGGAGAATTGAAAAAAGTGTCTTCTTTGCTGACTTCAAAACAGATAAAATCTGTGGAAGAGATTGGTTTTGATTGTCTCCTTAAAATTAATTTTCGTTCCCTTCCTAAAGGCATCCTTAAAATTACTTTTCGTTCCCTTCCTAAAGACATCCTTCCTTACTTGATTCAAAATTTTAATCCAATTAGCTATGTTCAAACTATTGGTTCTGATAGGTATTTTATAACCAGTGATGATGTGTATGATGTTTTAGCACTCTCTATCAGTGATAAGGAAGTTGTTGAGGTTAGTAATGTCGGGAAGGGCAAAAAGAAGGACATAGAACTTAGGCAGAGATAGAGAGAAGAGTTTGGTTATGATCAATTGGGTAACATTTATTGTGAGAGGTTGTATGACAAGATGATGGGATTACGTTAAGGTGGGGATGAAGTTAAAAAACTGTTTGTGATGTATGTAGTTTGCAGCTTTTTGAGTCATACTGCTAGAATGTAGATTTTAAGTTGGTTCGTGTTGTTAAGAATGTAGCAGAGATTAGGAGTTATGACTGGTGTGTGTATGTGCTTAGGAAGTTAGGTGATGATGTGCATATGTATAAGACTACTAAATACTCAGCAGTTAATGTGTGTTTAGTTGTTCCATTGATATGCTGCCTGTATAGTGTATTGTTCCAGTTATTCGAGGCCGAGAACCTACTTTTTTGGGGGCTCTTGATAAAGGTTGAGCCCTAGAAGGGCATTGGGTTGTAGATGGGGCAGCCCAGTTAGGGTATTATTTAATACTCTAGAATAATTACCGTATTTGTGAGGAATTAAGGGTAATAATTAAGGAAACCATTATTTATGACACAGAGTATAAATACAAGGTGCGCATTTATTCATAATTCATTTTGTCTTAATTGCATTAGACTCTTGGACTGACTTAGGCATCAGAGAGCTGGCCCCTGGAACCCCTAGGAACAGTTTTATTGCAGGTCGGTTCGAGAGGAATTCAAACCCAAGAACTGGTCGGTCGTTCGAGACGCATCAAGTGGCACTGTATGTGGGGAAGACTAAGCCCGATCAAGGGTTTTGAGGGTTTATGTCCACGGTTATTCGAAGGAGTGAAAGGTTAAGGTTGATAGGTACAGGGGCTGGGTCTCCACAAAGGTTGGAGATATGGGAACCAAGCCTTCTCAAAAGTAAATGACAAAGGATTCAGGAGCAGGTAATGAAGCCCGTATCGAGGATACCAGCATGGCTAACCCTCAAACGTCAGGAACCGAGTCACGTGCAGAGCTTGTTCTAATGGTAGACCAGGAAGGGAGGAAAACTTCAGTAGCGCTCATCGCAAGTACAATGGCACCAGCTCAGGAGGATGTGTTGGGGTCCTCGAGCCGTTTAGAACCAATCCAGGAGGATGCGTCGGGGTCCTCGAGGCGAATGGAAGTGATTGAAAAGCAGAAACAGAGAAACCCTGATCCCTTTCTCAAGGGTGCAACAGACCCGAGGGATGAAAGGTTTACGGATGTTTCAGGAGATTCTTGTATGGAAACCTATGGCCAACACATGCAAGGAAATTAGAACTCTGGGAGGGAAACCCCAAACCAAGATGTAGAGCGAGCAGCTCAAGTCCTAGCCGCGGCAGGCTATCGAGCTACCCCTCCTCCGAGGGATGACAGAGTCACGCATTAGATAATCTCTTTCGGGAGATTATTGAGCTATTCCTTCAAGGCCGAGAACCAACTTTTCTGGGGGCTTTTGATAGATGTTGACCCCAAGAAGGACATTGGGCCGTAGATGGGGCGGCCCAATTAGGGTATTATTTAATACTATAGAATAGTTACCGTATTTTTGAGGAATTAAGGGCAATAATTAAGTAAACCATCATTTATGACACATAGTATAAACACAAAGCACACATTTATTCATAATTCATTTTGTCTTAATTGCATTGGACTCTAGGACTGATTTAGGCATCGGAGAGCTGATCCCTGGAACCCCTAGGAACAGTTTTATTGCAGGTTGGTTCGAGAGGAGCTCAGCCCAAGAACTAGTCGGTGGTTCGAGACGCATCATATAGGTTTCCTTTTCAAGGAAAACCATGCCCTCTCATAGTTCCTCTCTTTCGTCACTGGGACACTACTTTGTCACTGAAACGTTGTAGGGAGATTGTCGAGGCAGGTTTTGATTCATTCCCCATGTCTAAGGATGAATTTCCTTTGACTTTTATTGGGAAGTATGTGGGAAATGGTCCTACCGTGATTTCCAAGCATGCTGTGACATCCAAAGAAACTGCGACATCTAAGGAAGGAAGTCGTACGAAAGAAGAAGCAGCTGGTTCAAGATCGCAAGTTTTAAGTTTTGTGCTTCTAGAAGATTTGCCGACCGATGCTGCGATTATGAATGATGGGGGATATGTAAGTATTCATATCTTTGCAGTTTTGATGTTTTAATAGCAAAACCTGATGTTTTAGATTTTCTATGGGATGTTTTAAGATTGTGGTTTAGGTGTTAACAAATTTGATGTTTTTACAATCAGTAGTTGGTGTTATAGAATTTGTATGTGATGTTTTAAGTTTAAACTTTTGGTGTTACCAGCTATGATGTTTTAATATCAGTAGTTGATGCTTCTATTATTGTATGAGATGTTTTAAATTTCCAACTTCTGTTGTTGTTATCTTTTTGTAAAAAAATTTTGCTTTTTTTCCTAGGTTGCTGATCAAGCTGTCTGTAGGTTCAAGTGGAATATTGAGGTTGTCACTAGGGCCTTGGTTTCTAAGTTGGGTGGAAGTGCTAAGGATGTTGTACACATTGTTAATGCCTAGCCTGAATATTCTCCTTTTGACTCGGACGATTTCGATAACTCCGAGTTGTTTGATAATGTTGATGAGATTGAAAGGAATGATTTTAGGAATCACACTCTTGTTGCATCTATGGTTGCTTTGATAAGTTATATAGGAGTGACACCATTATTTGATCTTGCCATTGAAGAACTTAGAGGGGCATCATCTGCAAAAGGTCCAGTTGTGAAGGGAAACAATAAGAATTAGGATTAGAGTGTGATGAACTAGTATTTGAGATTGTTTTTATGAATATTTGTTGATTTGAATAGTTCAATTTTTAAGTTAGGGATTTGATAGGGGCAGTTGAACCCTTTATTTGATAAATGGTGATATTGTTATGGTTTGACAGTTTATGGGATGGTATAAAACTTTTTCTAGTTTTCTATGCTTTGTTGGAAATGATCATTTTATATTTTGATGTGATGCTTCATTATAAGTATGTGATGTTTCATTATCAGTGTGTGATATTTTATACTATTGAGCAATCAGTGTTTGAAGTTTTATGTTTAATGGGATGTGAACATTTTATATTTTTGATGTGATGTTTCATAATCAGTGTGTGATGTTTTTTACTTTTGATCAATCAGTGTGAAGTTTTATGTTTTGTTGGTTGTGATCATTTTATATTTTTTATGTGAATTTTCATAATTAGTGTGTGATTTTTTTATACTTTCGATCAACCAGTGTTTGAAGTTTTATGTTTTTGTATATTTTTTTCGAAAAATACCTAAGATAGATTAAGACTTATGAGGCAACTTTTATTTTTAAATCATCATTTAAGAAATTAATAACACTAGTACGTAGAAATGTAACATTCAAAAATTCAATCCAATAACATTAGAATGTATAAGAACAATTGTATGTTTTAAATATCATGATCAAAAAAAATTAACATCCTAATCAGAATTTATTTCTAAAACATCAAACTGTAACAATGTAACATCATTCCATAAGTGTGTAACATCACAGTATTGCAGTAAAAATATACCAACAAGCTGGTTTTATATCAATTGAGCTTTTGGTGTCTTAGATCTGAATTCCTTCTTGACTGGCTTCTTCCTTTTTTTCAAGCTTACATTTCACTCTTGCACCTCTTCCTTTTGTTTTTATTTTTGGTGGATCGAGCACTTTGGGAGCAGCCTTTGTTGTTGAACCTCTTTCACTATTAGTTGTTGAATGATCTTGTGTATCAATTGCTTTCATTTGATTGATTGTAGTCAAGTCTCTATGCGGCCCTTCTTCAAGGATTCTTCTAGTTTCTATGTCCTCTTCACACTTCAAGGCAAGATTATAGTACTTTTGTAGCATATCATGACGCCATGGTACCTTACATTTAATCTCCTTGTTTTGCGGTCATGTTCCTCCAAGCACCTTGTTCCATAATTCTTGCTTTTCCATCTTTTTCCATCTCTTGAGGGTGTAACTTTCAAGGATTGATGTGATGATTTGCAAATGAAGGATTCGAAGTGCATGGAAATATAATTAGCCTACCTCTTCGAAGTACATGCAAGAGCATTTGATTTCCACCTTTTGATCTTATTTCTTGAAAGTAACCTTCTTCATTTTTGTGTCATTTTCTGGTTGTACTTCATAAACATCTTTGAATCCATGGTTGAATGTTTTTACTGCCTTACTTTCCATGGCTAGCTTCCATTCTGCCTCGAAGTCCTTGTACAACTTATGTGTGTAAATTTCAGCTGCATGTTTCAGAAGTCCAGGTCCTTGGTCGGCTGACCTTGATTTTCCTATTGATCCAATGTATTCTTTACTGGTCTATGTGTTTCTCCAGCTATGTATAGTTTTTTCAAAGATTGTTGTTTTGTTTGCACTGAAGCTGATTGCCTTGTTTGTGATTTCGCTTCTCTGTGATGATAATGTCCCAGCAGAGAAGAAGTCTTTGCTCAATGCGGTACACCATTCCTCTTGTAGTCCGTATAGGCGCTTGAACCACTGGTTGTCATGAAGTTGGTACTTATCCATCATAGAGTTCCAGCATCTCTGGAATTCTTCTTCATTTGCTAATTTCTTCAAACAATGGTCGGATGCAATGCCAAATTCTTCATCGTTGTTCACTTTACCGTAGTTACCGATTGCAATCTGTTTCAAATGCCATAGACACAACCTGTGTTTTGTGTTACTGAACACCTGATACAAAATTTTATTCCAGTATGAAACATCAGACTTTATTTATGAAAGGTTACCATCTGCTATTGAAACATCACGCATCCAGTATTTATGTTTAAATTGATTTCAGTAAGCATCAAGCAATTTATCATGAAATTTCATTACATAATACAGGAGCATTATACATAATTTTCAAAAAGGAATTTATGGTGTTTGTATAATCATATATGTTGAGTTAAGAAACATCAACTCACCATCACAGTATCTAAGCAGGTTCTGAAACATACAGATTCTAAAACATCAACATAGTAACTGAGCGGGTTGTGGTAAATACTTTTTGGATTGCATATGCCATAGCTGAGTCCTGATCAGTAAATATTATCACAGGTTCTTTTCCTTCCATTGACCTTTTGAATGTTTCCAGCTGCCAAATGAAAGTCCCTTTCTTTTCGTCGCCAATAAATGCACAACCAAACATCACATTGTTCTAATGGTTGTTGATTCCTACAATCGGTGCACAAACAAGGTTGTACTTGTTTGTCCTGTATGTGGTGTCAAATATCATCACATCACCATAGAACATGTAATCCCCTTTCATCATTGCATCTCTCCAAAAAAATGCCGATAGTTTACCCTCTTCATCCAACTTGACTCTAAAGAAGATATCCTCGTCTCTTCCATCTATTTTGTAAATCTTATCTATCACATTCTGTACATCATCTCCTTCAATTGCTTTCATCCTCAACCTGTTGACACAATTAATGTGGTCCCTCATCGTGTGCCCAACATTTTCTTGTCCATTTGCATCGCATGCCAAGTACTTGAACTTGTTCCTAGTTTTAAACCCACCAATTCCATAGCCTCAATTGCTCTAGCCTTTTCATCTTCTATCTTCCTCTCACCATGTTGCAAGTATCGTCACTTCTTCCTTATAAATTCATGGTTGTGCTCAGTGATGTGGTGCTTGATCTTGATTGCATCCTTACATCATGTTCTTGTAATGAGAAATTCTTTTGTTTTTCTTCTCTTGTGTTGTGGTTGTTGGGTCAGGGTGTCAATAGTGTTTGAAACTGATTTCCCTTAGCGCGAGCATGTGTACTATTTTTCCTTCACTTTCCCTTCACTTGTTAGTCTTTGTGTTGACTTCTGCAAAAAAATCCAAGTGTTGTTGCATGTGCACGGTATAATGTTTCAAACTCTTCCCATGTAGTTGCTTGCACTCCTTGAAGGGATTCTGTTTGATCTATTTCTAACAAGTTTGGTAGACCTTTCATTGAAAGCTCCCAATTCATAATAATGAAAAGATGCTACACACAATGTCGCATACTTAGAACATCATGTTATATATTTGAAACATCAAACAACATATGAGAAACATCACATCATATTTTTTGCAAATTGTTATTCTTATTATGCTGAGTTGGCATGTAACATCATGTCATATATTTAAAACATCATGACAGATTGTATGAACTGAGGAGAAGTTCATAAGATTCTACGATAACACGTGAACATGTTCAAACTACTGAAATCTTTTGATGGTGATGAACATTAAAAAAGAACACGTAAAATTCTCAGAATATGGTGTTATTCCTACATGAAAGCATTCTAACCCAACATACATCGATCAAACACAATTTTCAAATGCATAATCGAATAAGAAAGTACAGCTAAGTTCAAGATCTGAATTATTGATTAATAGCACAAAATAGCAAAGTTGGTGAAACTTTAATTCATCACAAGAGACAATAACATGGATAGAAACTAATAGAATAATTCATCATGTAATTGAAAACTCCCAATAAATTATAAAAAGAAGTTGTTCATAATTTTGCAGAGTTAAAACATCATGGCATATTTTTGAAACATCAAGCAGTACAAGAGTAACATCACACTATGTTTCTTCAAATTGTTATTCTGATTATGTACAATTAGTATATAACATCATGTCATATATTTAAAACATCATGTCATATTTTCATGAACATTGCTGCTATAAATCAGTACATTGTTCAATTATTTGTCAATTTGCAAAATGTGAACATATCCTATTAAAAATAAGCTCCTATAATATGACCTCTACAATTTGAAAGCTCTGGCATTTTAAATGAAATTTGTAGCACATTCACAACTAGTATACATTGTCTAGAATTTAGCAACATGATATGTTCATCCATATCATAATTTTGCAACTAATTAGTTTTTTTGCTATTTATTTGACAGGAGCTAAACGTAATGGAATTGTTCACATACCCAGTCTGCTGCTCTCCAAATCAAAAAATAGAATATCATACTCAAGTACAAAAAGGTCTGCTTCTTACCTTGTGAAACAGGTGATATGTTCATCATTGACATCTGTTTTGCTTTCTTGTGTAGGATTCTGTGTTTGCATTGATTGAATGATTACTAATCAATTTTCAATCTAGAAATCACCTTCCATATTGATCCAATTTTGAAATTGCAAAATTTCAAAATTATGTTTAGTGTCAGATTTATTGCTATTAGTGTTGAATTCAAACCTAATCTAGTTGTACCTTGCTTGTTGGATTAATTCCTAAAGTGCATTGAAGTTTTCATTCAAAATTGGACTAGTTGAATTTTGATGAAGAATGGCATTGGGAAGCTTGTGAGGGATGATTGATTTTGATTCCAATTTGTGTGTTTGGCATGTTTTTCTTTCACGCATTTGTTGTATTCGTGTTATGGGCCTAATTTTTTTTCACGCTTTGGGCTGGGAATGGGTAATGGGTTAGATGTTTCGTTTATTGCTCCTTGATCCCTCTATTTTTCACTCTTTACATGATTAACCCCATTTTCAATTTTATTAGTTTTTTGCCCCCAAATTTATTTTTTTTTCCTATTTTTGCCTTTAGTCTTTGGTCTCATCATGAGACGGTCTCATAGGAGACTAACTCAAAGGTTTAATGCATATTGTCCGTATTGGGCGTGTTCAACCCAAGTCCCACATTGGAAGTTGAGATAGTGATTGTTCACTATATAAATTTGAGTCCTACCACATTAGCATGAGACCTTTTGGGGTTGCACGCAATAAAATCGTGCATGCTTGCCCCAAAGAGGACTATCATACTAATGTTGGTTGTAGTAGGATTGGCAGTCCCAACAAGTGGTATCAGAGCCATGGTTATGCTCGAGACAGAGACTGCATATGTGCCCAATGTGGAGCCCCTCAGGTGTGCCCTTGGCGGTGGTTCCTTGTGTCGAAAATCTGCCTGAAAGGTTGTTGTCAGGTGGCGTGTCTCGTGGGTGTGACAGCGGTACAAGTTGGTCCGCACGAGGATGAAGGACACGATTATGTGGTCCTTGGTTTGAGGGGAGATTGTTGGATGTGTTGAACTCAAGTCTCATATTGGAAGTTAAGAGTGATTTTTCACTATATAAGTTTGAGTCCCACCACATTAGCATGAGGCATTTTGGGGTTACACCCAATAAAACTGCGGGTTTGGCCCAAAGTGGACAATATCATACTAATGTTGATTGTGGTGGGTTTGGCCGTCCCAACAGTCCGGAATCCCAACAACCACACTATCTTCCACGGGTTTAGGACCACCACATGATCTCGAAAGAGATTTAAAAAGTTTCTCTATCTCAGGTGCACACCAGAAGTTGTACCGGGGAATCTGTTTTACCGAGAAGATGTGTTAAGGGGAAAAATCCATTAACATGTTTGGCTGGCAAGGGTAGGGAAAAAAAAAGCCTTCACTATTAACAGAGGATGACCTTGATAAGCTCTATGAAAGTAATCAGCAAGCCCCATGGATGAGGCCAATTGACAATCAGGCGCTCCAACAGAACTCTCGTGATTTGCTCCTGGATCATTTCGTAAACCATGCAAAGTAACCGATTCCATTAAAGCCTGCGATAAATTCAAATAGTTGGATCCATGGAATTTTATTAATTCAAACAAGTATTATAGTGTTTCATTTGATTCAGCAAGTCAAATAGGGGCAGTAGGTTTAAAAGTAAATCTTGTCTTCCATTCAAAAAAAGAAGTCCATAAGCGTATAATGGTTAGAATTGAACACAATATCCGTCATGTGTTCCTCATACTTTACAGCCCAATAGACAAGATCTATGGGTAAGAAGTGAAAACGGTGTGAAAATGCTAACCTGGTTTGCTTCAGCAAAGCAAGATGAAAGAGAAGTAATGAGTGTGGTTTTTTGGATAACGCAACTGATTAGCAACCGCATTTAAGAACAGATAACGCCCCTCAGTGTCTAGCCTGAAAAATATCCAATGCAGCACCAACTAGTAAAACACCACATCCAACGTTTGATTTGTCCATGAGGTGGAGCTCGTCTGAAGCTGATGTATAGCCTACAGTGTTATAAACAATGAACAATATCAACAGTATTCCAAGAAGATTCCCAACTATGAAACACTTGAGAATGCATTTGAACTTACTTGCATTCCAACATGAAGCACTAGGGAATTGATTAGTGGCGCCCTATAATGAGAGGAGCTTCTGCTTCAACTCACTCGGAAAGGGAGACCCTTGAGGTCTAGTCTGTAGCATAAATCAATTCACAAAAGAGCCAATTAGATGAGAAACAATACAGAGGGCAGGTAAACTCCAGTTAGTAAGGAGGGGAATAATCTAAATA
The DNA here is from genome assembly GCA_037428765.1 of Rubia yunnanensis. NCBI lineage: Eukaryota > Viridiplantae > Streptophyta > Magnoliopsida > Gentianales > Rubiaceae > Rubia > Rubia yunnanensis. Next base: position 86,272,430 of record CM075062.1, on the reverse strand, counting down.
TTACCTTAAGATACTTGTGAAGAAATAATGGTCTTCACCCATGAACATTCTCTTTCTTTGGACGATAGCAGAGAGAAGCATGCAAAGCATTAATTTACAACATTATTTTCATCCAATGCTTAACAAATTGAAGCATTATTTATTTGACTATTGGGGTTCAGCTATGATGATCTTTTGACCAGAATCATTTGGACTCAATATTCACAATCCATGCTTGAAGCAAGGAGGATTTCTTGGGATTTTGGGATAAGTTTTGTTTGAGAGCCCTTGGTCATTGGTGAACTTGTAGTAGTATAAATAGGGGATGAACTTAGTAGTTCAAACACACCTCAAGTATAGCATTTCTTTGCTTATTGTTTTCTTCTCCCTTTAACTCTCCTTTGTAGTTGTAGAAGCCAAAGTCCCCCTCTTTATATTTTGTCACATAATTCCTTCATAGGTAGTAGGCAAAGCCTTGTAATACTTTCTCCACATATAGTGAAGCTTCCGGTCTCCTCCGGCCGTGGATGTAGGTCAACTTGACTGAACCACGTAAATTCTTGTGTCCATTATTTCCTTTATTTTCTTTACATTTTCTTTGTTATCCATTTTTTTGAGCTAATAGATATCTCGTGGGATTCGTATTCCTAACCATACTCATCTAGTTCATTCTTCATCTGCTTTAAGTTGAGGGCAGCATCAACCTCGGATACGTGAAGATTGGCTAATCTCAGCTAGTAAATCAATCTAACATATGAAAAAAACATTAAGTGCACAGATTTCTCGGGGTGGGAGGCCTTTTAATTCTCTACCTTCTGTTTTCTATCTTCCTTTATTTAGTTTTCTTTATTTCAATTTTTATTGTTGGCTTTTTGATAGTTGTAATATGGATGCCACACATACTTCTGTTTAGAGGTTTAATATGTAGTGTTAGTGTGTACATCTCTCTTATTGACACACGGGCTTTTGTTTACAGTTGTAGTATGGATAGTACTTGTGTGTACATCTCTCTTACTGCCACTTAGAACTGCTATAAATAGTTATCGTCTTTGTAAAATGGTTTTATCCCATAACATCATTTGTTGTAATTGAACACTGTGCAAAATTGAGCTTAATAGAAGATGGATGGGAACCCTATAAACCCACGTCCAATGGACAGTTTATTCAAAAAGAAAAAAAAATGTTAAGTAGGATTAAAAGATCAAACCTTTAAGTTTGGTGTGGAGGGATCTGGTAGCCTCATATTTCGAGGAATGGCACTAAGAATGATGTTTCGCATCTGTATGCCGCTAGGAGGTATGACATCACAGAAGCTGAAATGATAATCACAAAGAAATTCTGGGAAATCGAAGAAGCACCAGCAACACACTGAGTGTCCCTTCATACAGAAAATGAATCTAAAAAATTTGAAGACATATCAAAAACTTGGGTTCGTTTCTCAAAGCAGATAAATAATGAAATCCAAGATCTGAGAAGTGAAACCTAACTGGTTCAGTCAGTTCAGCATGTCTCAGGAAAGGCTCCATAAACTGGAACAAGTCAACCAACAGGCGCTGGATAAATGACCAACCCTTTTGACCATTGCCAGTGAGTAATTTTGGCATGAAGCTTCTATGGCTTACCAGCTGAAGCCACGCAAAGCTGCAAGACATTTGCTTAATCAACCAAGCTAACTAAGAGCTACACAACCATAAAAAGAATTATGAGCAACAAGAACCAAGGATTTAGACCATTAAGTAGAGTTGGCCATGTCCATGGACCATAACTCAGAATAATGTTCTTTTTACTTTTTCCTCTTATATGCATTTAAGCATATTGATCCCAAAATTTATAGATTACTATAGTTTAAGTTAATTAATTAATCACTGTTTGCAACATTGTCATATTAGACGTCTAAAATGACATAGCTTTCTAAAAACGACCAGCTGTCCAATTATTTAAGTGTAAAAAGTTTTGGACTAAACATTCTGAGATTCATAAATCTTATTCAAGTTATGGATCCTTTCAAGCCACAATATCTCCTAATATAGCAAGATCAACAAATACCATCATAATCACCATTTATCATATTATAGTGTACATCTTCCGTCTACACAATCACGCAAATCTTAAAAAGTTTACAGGCTAGATGAAATGAAATGAGATTTCCAAGAAAAAAGATGTCGTCCGTAAAATCAGTTTGTATTATCTCCGTAGTCTTTAGAAGAAGTGCTAACCTGAACCCAGTAGGAGAGCATGAAAAGCATTTGCTAAAGCTGCGAGCACCTAAAACAAAGCAAGCAAAATTAAGCTCATCAAAACACTGGAGCCATAACATTTACGACAAATAACAGTACCTGAAAGTTTGCACCATCAAAAACAGGGTCCAGAGAGCACAAATCCAAGATCCAGTTTATAAATAACCGATAATATGGTATGAGGTTAAAGGATGTCTTCTTCTCCTCGGCATCCTTCTGAATAAACTTCACAGTTACATTAAGAACCTGTAGAAAGAAAAGAAGGTGAGGTGTTCTATAATTTTGTCAGAATTAAGGGGAAAACTAGAAAAATATTGTTTGAAGCGGGACAAACCTTCGGAAGAAGATATAGCTTATTAGAACCTTGGTCTACAGGACAGAAATGCACAATCAGGGTAAACAGTCAACAAAATATCAATCATGACAATTACTTCGAACTAGAAGGTGCCTGGAAATAAAGTTATTTTGAAAATGGATGAGCACCTTCAGAATTGAATTGATCAATTTTGCATAGATGTCAATAGCAAGGAACGACAAAGGTTGTGCCTGATGTGACTGAGAAGAAACGGTTACAACAACCTCAGAGGTAACACAGTGTGAAACAGAAAGTTCCTGGCACAACAATTGTCAATATTAAACCAGATATTAATTCAAAAGTAGTTAAAGAGGATATAAAGATTAGAAGTATACTGTTAGCCGGCAGAAGAAGCGATCTGAGGTATCATCCCCCTTTGAGTAGGCCAGTTTGCTGTAGTTGAGAAACATAATGAGCACAAGCTGCCTCATTGGCCACAGGAAGTTCATAAATCCGATACCAATCCGCAAAGAGCATGTGAACCTGATAACAAAATACCAGAGAATTACAAAATCATACACGTTAATTTGGAACAAGATTTTCAATCCAACAAATGATAATTCACTTGCAAATCAATTTCATCATGAAGCAGAGGACCAACAAAGGTACATACATTTAATTAGCCATCAACAACAATTACTGAGCCATCCTTTTCTAGTTCAAAACTAGTGTGGGATTAGTGTGCATATTAGTGTTGGACGGAGGGAGTGTGCGTGTTGTATTATTTAGTATTTTGGTCTAAAACAAGAGCAATAACAGTTCAAGCAATGATTCTATTAACAAGTCATAATCATACTGTCAGATTGAGACTAGTTGTACCTGCTCTCAAAAGCCAGTAGGATCTGGTTCAATGAAATCTGCTCCTGCCGTCGATTCCTCCCTGATGGTAGAAGACAGTCCTGTACCCTGTTCCAGATTAATGCAAATCTATCAAGTGCTTCAAAAATCAAACACGGATCTATTTCAAACACAGACAGTCTTCAGGAACCTTTTTCTCACAAGCTTGTCTAGTACTATCATCCTTCCCAATTGAGGCAACACCAGACACATTAGATGTAGCTGGGTTCTTAGCAATTTCAACAAGCTGTTGTAATGACTCGGGAGATCCTGGCCTAGCAGCAACCTATGCAGCTTCAAAATGTTAGGATCTTGTAACATGGAACAGTAGCTATGTTCAACAACAATCATGACAGAGCATACCTTAGCTAATGCATCAACCAGATTATGCAGTTCTGATATTACTCTAGAATCATTGGTTACCAAGGTTTGGATGAGAGATATTGCAAAATCCATAGCAGCCTCTGCAATTCATGCATAATGGTTAGTGACAAGATCTTGTCAAAAATATCATGAAACCAGTTTTTGATCCACTTACTATTCCGCCCACCATCAAGAAACTTGGCCATGTGCACATTGTACTCTGCCAAGTTTAGTAGTTCACTTCGGATGAGACCCACAGTGATATCTTTATTGAATTTCCTCCCCTCTTCTGAGTAGACCACCTGCAAAAAAGGTTTGTTTTACATGTAAATAACAAACATCAGTCTCAAGTGGAAACCTACAAAGTAAGTGTTTTATTCAGACACGAATTCACCAAACTCTAAGTATAACGATGGTTATTAAATGTTTTGCACAAGGCATTTGAGAATGTCAGTAAATACAAACATCACATTGAAAATGATTCAAAAATAACTATCAATGGGACACACACACAGCAATCCGAATATCAGATTTATTTTCCAGGCAGTTCAGGTATTACTAAAGGCCATCTTGAATATATCTCATAATCTCGTCACAATTTAATTTTCAAAATTAATACATTGGAAACAATGAGGAGAATATGAAAATTGTGTTCTCTATTAAAAAGTTAAACTAGTGTCCACAGATTGCAAGAACAGTTTTAAAGCTTACTACAAGTACAAGTAATAACTTCATATTATGTATCATACCCATTGTCATCCCAAAAACAAAACGAAAAACGCTTAAATTCAGAAAGTTCTACACGTAACACATTAAAAGTCTCTGGTTTAGCAGCCAACCCAGGATGAGTCTTTGAACACTCAAGAAAGTGGTGATCATTTCACTCAGGTAGCACATAAATATGATAATATATGATGAAATGCAATCTATTCACATTTATGTGCGGATGATGTGTTAGTAAATCAACATCAGCCTGCCAGCCAGCCATTATATAGAACTACGAAAAATGGGATGTTAAGAAGTATGTGAACGGAATAATATATTGTCTTTGAAGCCTCAATAAGAAAATTACAATGCCATAACTAAACCAACACATTCATCTAAGGACTGGGAACATACCCAACTAGTAAGCTCCTTGACAACAAGTTTACTGACATCACGAATTGCAGCCAGAATAGACAGATGAGCATTAACATGTGCCACGTTTGATGCATTTTCATACAAAGCCTTGAAAGCCTATATAAGCGATAAAGAGGACGAGTAAGACAATGACCTCAGCCATCATGAAAAATATTTCAGATATAATAGCACGAACCTTTTGAGCAACAGCCAAAGCTGCTTCATCTTGACTGAAACATCTCAGGATTACCGTAGAAACTTCAGCAATTACGCCCTGGAAAAAATAATACAACATGGTTCATTTGGGGATTTATGCAAAGAAATTTCCAAACAAACTGGAGGCCGATGACTGGGAGCAAACAACGGGAGTTCTTTTTAGAACAAGATAGCTATCACGTCATTCAATCTTTATAGAACTATTGGGTTTGAAGCAATATCAACATCAGAAAATATTAAATAGAATGTCCAATCAGGAATTATTGAATAGAAAATAAACCTACCTGAATCTCTGCCTCTTTTGCAGCATTAGTCAACAGATTTTCAAACTGAAAGATTACAAGTAAATTATATAAGACCTACTGAAATAAAATTATATAAAGTGAAAAACTTCAGCCTAAGTAAATAGCAACCAAACCCCCCACAGACACATCTCAGAGAGATCTTCTGGAGGACACGCTCAAAAGAAAAAAAGTTGCAAGAAAGGAAGAATGCACATAACACAAGCAAAATAAGAATAATTTCATAACCTTTGCTTGCCTAGAAAAAAAAGGTTCAATATGCAAACTTATAAAGAGGGTGGAACATGATCATCAGATGCAAAATTGCAGTTATTTATTGGCCTCGAGAAAGAAAAATTCAGATATACTTCAACAGTTACAAGTAGGTACTCATATTTTTTGCAGCAAATTATCTCATATACTATAAACGCTTGAGGCCTATAGCAGAATAACAGAAATTCCTTTCTTAAAGTCAAGTATAAAACCGCCAACAGAACAATACAGAACCAGGAATTACAATAAGATGCATTCTGCAAAGAAAATAAAGATGAGTAAAGTTAGACAACACAAAAGATGAACAGCAAATGTTTCCCTGAATACCTTCACTGAAATTATCTGGTATTTATCCAGTGCATCACTAGTAGTAAATAATGGTTCTGGAGCACCACTTCTTGGCCGCTCTGGAGCTGACAATTGAGATATCCCAGATTCCTGTACAGAGCATTCATCAATTAAAAAAGGAAAAACAACTGCACACCGTAACTGTAAAAGACATATAGTTTTGCTTACTTTAACAACATTAACCGGTTCCAACAGTTGTGGCTCAGTAGGGACTGATGGGAATGTGGTGACTAGATTTTCAGTTTCATCATTGCGTGGGCTGACAATATCTCCCAATCCAACATGAGATGACGTGCCACTGAAGTAGAGGAGAATAAAACAAATGAGTATCACATGCCAATGGAAAAAAAAGGCATATAAAAATCATATTCTAGGGATGCCCACTAAAAGATACCTATGAATCTGGGTCAAACTTGTATCTAGCTCCTCAGAGGTAAAATCCAATGGTTGCGGAACAGAACCAATTCCAGGGATCGTTGATCCGGAAGACTATAATCCAGAACCCACTTTCCTTGAGGTAGGCATGCATCCCCGGGAAACACCAGCAGGGGTAGAAGTTGCCAAAGGACCAAGCAATGCATTAGAGCTAAAACTGCCAAGGTAACCTCACAAAATCCTACACAAATCTACAGTTAAACCTCGATAAATGAATGTTCGATACATGAATAACCTCGACAAATGAATAATTTTTTCCTGTCCCGACTTGGGCTAAGGGGCTAAATGAATAACCTCGCTAAATGCATTAATGAATAATTTTCTTGAAATCCTTAAATATCCTATGTAAATATAAATGAATAATCATCACATTTCATTATATATATATATATATATATATATATATATATATATATTAAAAAAGATTTTTTTTTCAATCAACAATATTCATACAATAAGTCATTCTTTTACAAAGAAGGAGTCTATAGTTTTTTACTTTTTTTTTTTACCAAAATTCATCTCTTCCTTGATTTTTCCTAGCGCAAACAAAACTTTAGGAGTATTCTGCTCGGGTTGTAGAAAGTAGTTCCGTAAGGTGATTACTGCTTGATATGCTTCTTTTTCACGTAAATAGGTAAATAGTTAGACGGTGGAACCTGCAGTGGAGCCCTAAATGGACCCCACCAAATACAAAAGAATCCAACCCTAGGCTACATAGTAAACCTAAGGAGTAAAATCCGAAAGAGGTATGGGGGGGGAATAGTAGAGTGTAAATCCAGAAGACAACACTCGACTATCCCCCCCCCCCTTATGTCCAAATAAAATAACAACCAACCCAATGCAAGATAGCCGAGCAAAGGGAGCACAAAACAACCTGGTAAAATACAGGCTATAACCCAAACGAAAGGATGGGGTGAGAACAAACTCACTACCCATAAACCAATCCGCTTCTACCCCTAACAAATGGGGCCTTCTTCAATCCAATTCCGAAATGCAACCGAGAGGGTCTCGGGTCTTGAATTAATGTAGCTGATGGATCGTTGATGAAGGGACTACCAAGAACGGATAATAAGAAAATCCTAATGCAGTCGAGAATGTCTCGGGTCTTGGATGTCGCATAAAAGTTGAAGCCGATGAACCAAATGGACAACTGCTTCTACCATATACATCCCTAAGATGAAGAAAGAGGGATGTTATTGGCCTTCTGGCATTCTCCTTTTGCACCGAAGCTGATTCTATGGGCCAAGATAAATGAGGCCGTGCCTCCAACCTTGGTGTCTCCCAGTGAAATCAACTTCCGAAAGATGTGAGAATGGATGCACTTATACCGCGTGCACCAAGCGTGGCGAGTATGTACTCGCCCACTCCATTTTGAGCAAATGGACAGCTATATGCTATTTTAACACAGAGTGTAGCGCAAGCATAAAGCGCGTAAATAACCGTCAAATCAGTAGTAAAAACTAGGCTTAGGAGAAAGAGTATGAGGACGGGAATCCTTACTCTAAAACCTATTGCCTCCTCCTGAATACCGAGCTGCAAGTGCCAAAAGAAATCCAAGAAGAACCGTAGACCATTCCGGACTCCATCGAGCACAAAACAGCTTCTCCCGGCGCTGAAAATCGCATCGACCATCACTGAAAACCGTGCCAGAAGACCCAAGCCTTGGCACGCCGTTCCAGCCTTCAATCGCCAAAACCATCTCCCAAGCCGGCTCCTGCATCCCTTCGGCCATAACGAAGTCCAGCGCTACGCCTAACGCCAGCACAGCGCCAGGAATGAAGCACCTTGACCCGAAATGTGAAGCACATAGCACGATGCCGCCAGCACCTTTCAATCTCCAAGCATCTTCTCCATTTAGAACAAGTGCTCCTCCGGAAACAGCCTATTCATCACCATGTAGCAATCCTTCATGATGATTTTCACCACTCTTTCCGAGCTTGGTTGAGCACCATCCATAACCACATTGTTCCTTTCCCTCCAAAGGCGATAAACCGTGGTAATCAAGGCTAGTGTACCAAACTTCTTTCGCATCTTGGAGCCCTTAACTTGCCTCTTCACCCAAGTCATGGAACTTTGGATTGAATTAGTTCGTCTCCTTAAACCAATCCAAGTCCGAATACGCCCCCAAACAACCTCAGAAAATTCACACTTGAAAAACAAATGCTCATTTGTCTCCTCTTCCAAATGGCACAAAGAGCATACCTTCTCCATGCTATCCCCTTCCTCCATCCGATGCTTATCTTTAGTATGAAGTCTCTGAATGACCGCCAACCAAGTGATGAATGAGAATTTCGGCGGAACAAACCCACGCCAAATACTGTTGAAAACCCTTTCACTTGATCGACGAACATCATAAACATTCGGGTATCTATGACGATGCATATGAAGATAAGCTGCACTAGTAAACTTTCCCGAGCCAGACCAAACGCCAAGATGGCCGATTACCTCTTTCAAGTCACCATTAAACATTGCGAACAATTCATCCCTGAGTTTGCAGAGGTCACCAAAGTAGCTCGAGTATCGCTCTCCCAATCTCCCATTTGCAATTCTCGGATTTAATCCCCAAAAATCTACTCCCTGAAGGTAGTACGAGTGAATCCATTGGACCCAAAGGCTATCCTTTTTCAAGTGAACATCCCACAGCCTTTTAGCCATTGAAGCCCTATTCCACGTAACAAAGTCCCTCAAACCGAGGCCTCCAAAAGACTTAGGCGCACAAAGTTTCTTCCATGCCACCTTCGCCTTATGTTTTCCTCCCCATAAAAACCTTTTACATTTCTGTTCAAGAGCATCCATTACCGTAGTTTGTATAACGAAATTCTGGATCCAAAATCCCGCAATACCTCCAACGATTGATCTCACAAGTTCCAATTTGCCTGCATATGAGAGGGTATGGCCCTTCCATTTAGCTATTTCCGAATCTACCTTTCCCAATAGAGTACCGAATTGTGTCACCTTCAACTTGCTGGAATCAAGTGGCACGCCTAGGTATCTAACTGGGAATGTCGCCCAAGGAATACCTGTGAAGCTCAAATCCTCCTTTATACCAACCCCAAAGAACTTCGACTTTGCTGCATTAATTCCCAAACCCGAAGTGCGCTCAAACTCATTCAAGGCGTCCATGAGTATATGTACAGAACTCGTGTTCGCCTTAGAAAAGAGCATGAGATCATCTGCAAAGGCCAAATGCGTGATCCGAAGAGTCTCGCATCTCGGATGGAATGTAAAATGCCTAGATGACGTCCTCCTTTTCAGTAATCTCGAGAAATACTCCATACAGATCACAAACAGGTGAGGCGACAAAGGGTCACCCTGACGAATACCCCTCTGTCCCTGAAAGTGATCGCATAGTTTACCGTTGACTGCAATCGAGAACGAAGAAGTGCACACACAGGTCATAATTCTGTTCGTTAGTCTTTCCGGAAATCCCAGTCCAAGTAAAACTTCTTCTAAGAAATCCCAAGAGACTGTATCAAACGCTTTTTGAAGATCCACCATAATCATACATCTGGGTGAATTTCGAACTCTTCCATATCCCCGGACAAATTCCTGCGCTAACATGACATTATCTGAAATGTTTCTGCCCTTCACGAATGCTCCCTGACTAGGGTCAATAATACCTGGTAAAATACCTTCAATCCGATTCGCCATAATCTTCGTGATAATTTTATAGACCACATTGCAGCACGCAATTGGTCTGAAGTCGCCGACCTTCAGATTATCCGGCTTCTTCGGAATTAGAGCCACTGCAGTGTGATTAAGCTGCGCCAAAATGTCGCCTGTCTGAAAGAATTCCAGTACTGCAGCCGTAACTTCCTCTCCCACTATTCCACTGCTTCTTAAAAAATCCTGCCGTATAGCCATCCGGACCCGGAGACTTATCATCTGCCATTGCAAATAGCGCCTGTTTAACTTCAATACTCGCCACATCCTGATCCAAGTAGGCTCTTTCCACCTCGGTAAGCTTCGAACTCTCATCAAATATGCTCGGATCCGTGGCCACTCTGTCCTTCTTCATACCGAATAGTCCTTTATAAAACTCAGCAAATAACTCTCCCTTGCGACTATTGGAAGTAACGATCCGATTTTCACTATCAATAATTGCAGGGATACCTCCTCCTTTTCGTGCAGAGACCATAGAGTGAAAATACTGTGATCCCTTATCCGCCTGAGTAATATGATTAATCCTTCCCTTTTGCGCAAGAAAGGAAGACTCCGCCAAATAAAACAACATTGCTTGCTTCTTCAATTTACGCAATGCCGCAACATCATCCTCCGAAGCATACTTAGCATCGAATTCATCAAAAGCCTTGTTGTACTCTGCATCCGCAGCCTTTGCCTTCTCGGAAATATGGCTTAAATCAAGTCGACCCAATTCCTTCAAGGGGTACTTCATACGAAATAATTTCCTGGTCACCGAAAACTGCTTAGTCCCTTCAACCGACGGACTCCAATAATCTTCTACAATCTGTCCACAATTCGGATGACCCAACCACATATTCTGGAAGCGAAAAGGCCTTCCCTTTCCATCAATCTCCTGCGACATATCCACCACCATGGGAGAGTGGTCTGATTGAGCCGAGATTGGTAAGAAGGTTGTACGACAAGCAGCTTCATCCCAACCGTGATTCAATAGTACTCTATCCAGCTTCCTCCAAATCTTCCAATCCGCACTATGCCAGGTTAGATGTTCTCCCAAAGCAGGTGCATCCCTAAGTCCACACTTTACACAAACATCCTGAAATTCCCTCATCGGATACAGACTAGGTACATTAGTCCCATAATGATCTTCAACGCTAAGGATAGCATTAAAATCACCAAGGACCATCCAAGGCGCATTCAGGCTAGCTCCAAACGACTTCAACTCCTCCCATAGTGGTAAACGCGCCAAACGTCCTTCACTATGGCCATACACAAATGTGCAGAAAAACTCAATACCAGAAACAAGATTACGAACTTTCAGATGAATACATTGCGGCGTTTTCCCTAGAACATCAACCAAGAAGCCTTTCGGATCCCAGATGATTAATATCCTCGAGTTCTGCCACAGTTCAAAATTGTGCGTAAACTTCCATCCCTTAAAACTTTTCAGAAAAATGCGCAACACCTTATCCTCCATTTTTGTTTCCAACAAACCACACAGACCAACTCTATTCGTGGAGATGATATTTTTCACCCACCTCCTTCTTACAGGGGCCGATAGACCCCTGACATTCATTGCTGATGTATTCATTGGGAAACAGAGGTCCCTTGTGGCTTCGGACCGCCGCCTTCAGTTGATTTACTTCCAGAACTGTCTGAATGACTCCTTGTAGCTGATAACATTCGCTGAAAAGGTTTCTGGATACCCTTCCCTTGCTCATTTAATCGAGTCCTACTCTTGCTTCTAGACCTAGTCAAAACCCCTGATGCGGAGGGAGGTCTACTCTTACTCTTACTCCTGTGCAATCTTGGTATTTTAGAGCCCCGAGCATCCGGATGAATCATCTGCTTAGGCAGTTTTCCCGCCCCTTCAATCGGATTATCATCATCACCAAACGCTTGCTGTTTTTTATCGGGTTCCATGGCCGAACGAGTGCTGGATTGCTTGCGCTCAGTGCTTCTACCGCGCGCTAATTGTGCTTGTTTTCCAACGCCAGCAGCTCCAGGCAGCGCTTGAGCAGAATTGGTGCCAACGCCGCGCCCAGCGCCAACATCTCCAGGCGCTGTTTGTCTTGATTTTGCGCCCGCGCCACGAATTCCAGCGCCAGTGCTTATGACAACGGGCGTAGGTGCTGCAGGCAACGCAACAACGGCCCGATGATCATCATCCTGCTCTCCCCGAATCGATATTCCTGGCCCTTTTCTTGCACTTCCAACTCTCTCGATATTCTTTACTATGCTTTCAACCACTTTTCCTTTCCCTTTCCTTTGCCTTTCTACCTCCTCATTGTCCGAAGAGGCGTCCTCAATGGTCACATTCTCATTGCCTCCAACCGAATTTGAGTTCTGATTATCTCCAATAGTTTCAGCTTGCATTTTCCGAACCCAAGCATGATCATTGTACCGAGTTCTCATATTTTTCTTGCCCTTCGCCTTCACAACTTTGCTCTCGGCCATAGATTTCTTTTGTTGTGTCTCCTTGGCATTCCAATAGTCATCACACTCTTCCATGAGATGATTGTTTTCACCACAATTAGTGCACCAAGGCCTACAATAATCGTAGATGATTTTTTGCACAAACAAATCACCAGATGGAATACGAAAAGTCACCTCCTCCTTAAGCTTTCTTGATGTATCAATCCATACCAAGAGGCGTGCATAATAGCCCCTTAACTCAAGAGTACCATTGTCCATAAGGATAGGTTCTCCTAGTGAAGTAGCAATTTTCTCTAACGACTTCTTATGCCAGTATGCCTTTGGCAAGTGTTCCATCCTTAACCAAACTGGTTTAGTGGCCTGAATGGTCACATCATATTGCCCGGATTCATCAACTAGCATCATGAACAACTTCTTTCCATGGAGATAATGGTCAGGACCATTCATCACCTTGTCTCTATCCTCTGCACTGTTGAACTTGAACATGACATATCCATTCTGCTTGATCTGAACATTACACTGCACCTTCCACTTCGCTACCAACAATGTACGAATGGCATACATACCTGGAAAGAATCCCGGAAACACACCCAAGAACCCGAAAAAAGGCTTATGTAAATCCTTGTGAATCTCTTCATCAGTGAGCACGAAATCGACACTATCTCCATTGTTTGCAACAACTTCAATGTCCGACTTGTTCATTAGAATTTCAGGATCATCCCATCTCCTTCTCCTCTCTAATTTCGGATCATTCCATTCTCTTGGATGCACTTGCTGATTCTTCTTCTGATTAACATTCACATCGGCCGTATCATCACCATTGTTATTCCTTTCACCCAATTTATTCCCCACATTCATCACCATTGTAATGGCTGAATTCCGATAAACAGATCGGATTTACCAAGACAACCAGATCACAAACGAAAACAAACAATCCGATCAGGAGAACACCAATCGGAAGCACACCAACAATGAACAAAGCTTGCACTCTAAATCGAAAAATCCTAGGATTAATCGGTTTCAAGAACAAACGTAACACCAAAACGAAATCACCAAACCCTGGACAACTTCAAGAACATGCAAAACATGCACCAAAAGCTTGAAATCAAAACCGTAATCCACCAATGTTAAAACCGAGTTCGAAATCAAGCAAGAACAATACTTGAAACAAAACCGATTTAAAACCTAAGAGAAATCGGATCAAGAATTGATCTTAAAACCGAAAGCTTTCAAGCACTAGATCGGATGCACACATACATAAAATCATGCTCCAGATCGAAATACAGACAAAACTCAAGAAGATGGATCGAATAAACCTGGAAACCGTGAAAACCGTGATCTCCAAGCAAACCGAGTTCAATTCTTGCGTCCGAAGTTGGATTCCGATCAAAACTCCAATCTTGGTGCCAAATCCGATCTAAGTTGTAGGAATTTGATTATAATTCGTGCTGAAAATTATAATCAAAACCTTTATACTCCTTTGCACACACCAAATCCCAATCCAAATCGAAGAAAGATTGAGTTTTTCAATCAATTCTCCTTCTCGAACTAGGACTCAAGTGAAGAACAATTGCGGTCTCCCTCCCAAATCCTGATCCGAAACCAAATCCACACTCCAAGTCCAGATCACGAACAAGATCCACCAAGAACCCTCTTTGCCGAATTCAAACCCTACTCCAAAGCCGATTTAGATCAAAAACTCACCACGAATTGCATATAGTTTTGTGCGGAATCCAGAGTAGAATCCGTTAAACCATAATTCATCGGTGGATTGTTAATGAAATTGAAGAAATCGGCTTCCAGAAGATGGAAGAAAGGCTGCGCCTTTTTTCTTCTTTTTTATTCTTGATATGCTTCTTTTTTTCGAGTAAATAGGTAAATAGTATAGACGGTGGAACCTGCAGTGGAGCCCTAAATGGACCCCACCAAATACAAAAGAATCCAACCCTAGGCTACATAGTAAACCTAAGGAGTAAAATCCGAAAGAGGTAGGGGGGGAATAGTAGAGTGTAAATCCAGAAGACAACACTCAACTATCCCCCCCTTTTGTCCAAATAAAATAACAACTAACCCAATGCAAGATAGCCGAGCAGAGGGAGCACAAAAACAACCTGGAAAAACACAGGCTATAACCCAAATGATGGGGTGAGAACAAACTCACTACCCATAAAACAAATCCGCTTCTACCCCTAACAAATGGGGCCTTCTTCAATCCAATTCCAAAATGCAACCGAGAAGGGTCTCGGGTCTTGAAGTATTGTAGTATTTGGATCGTTGATGAAGGGACTAAGAACCAAGAACGGATAATAAGAAAATCCTAATGCAGCCGAGGGTGTCTCGGGTCTTGGATGTCGCATATAATTTGAAGCTGATGAACCAAATGGACAACCGCTTCTACCATATACATCCCTAAGATGAAGAAAGAGGGATGTTATTGGCCTTCTGGCATTCTCCTTTTGCACCGAAACTGATCCTATGGGCCAAGATGAATGAGGCCGTGCCTCGGACCTTAGTGTCTCCCAATAAAACCAACTTCCGAAAGATGTGAGAATGGATGCACTTCTACCGCGTGCACCAAGCGTGGCGAGTATGTACTCGCCCAATCCATTTTGAGCAAATGGACAGCTACATGCTATTTTAACACAAAGTGTAGCGCGAGCATAAAGCGCATAAATAACCGTCAAATCAATAGTAAAAACTAGGCTTAGGAGAAAGAGTAATATGATGGAAATCCTTACTCTAAAACCTATTGCCTCTACCTGAGTACCGAGCTGCAAGTGCCAAAAGAAATCCAAGAAAAACCATAGGCCAATCCGGACACCATCGAGCACAAAACAGCCTATCCCGGCGCTGAAAACCGCATCATCAATCACTGAAAACCGCGCCAGAATAGCCAAACCGTGACACACCTTTCCAGCCTTCACTCGCCAAAACCATCTCCCTTGCTGGCGTCCTGCATCCCTTCGCCAAACGAGTTCCAGCGCTACGCCTGACGCCAGCACAGTGCCAGGAATGAAGCACCTTGACCCGAATTGTGAAGCACATAGCTCGTTGCCGCCAGCACCCTTCAATCTCCAAGCAGCCTCTCCATTTAGAACAAGTGCTCCTCCGGAAACAGCCTATTCATCACCATGTAGCAATCCTTCATGATGATTTTCACCACTCTTTCTGAACTTGGTTGAGCACCATCCATAACCACTTTGTTTCTTTCCCTCCAAAGGCGATAAACCGTGGTGATCAAGGCTAGTATACCAAACTTCTTTCGCATCTTGGAACCTTTTACTTGCCTCTTCACCCAAGTCATGGAACTTTGGATTGAATTAGTTCGTCTCCTTAAACCAATCCAAGTCCGAATATGCCCCCAAACAACCTCAGAAAATTCACACTTGAAAAACAAATGCTCATTTGTCTCCTCTTCCAAATGGCACAAAGAGCATATCTTCTCCATGCTATCCCCTTCCTCCATCCGATGCTTATCTTTCGTATGAAGTCTCTGAATGACCGCCAACCAAGTGATGAATGAGAATTTCGGCGGTACAAACCCACGCCAAATACTGTTGAAAACCCTTTCACTTGATCGACCAACGTCATAAACATTCGGGTATCTATGACGATGCATATGAAGATAAGCTGCACTAGTAAACTTTCCCGAGCCAGACCAAACACCAAGATGGCCGATTACCTCTTGCAAGTCCCCATTAAACATTGCGAACAATTCATCCCTGAGTTTGCAGAGGTCACCAAAGTAGCTCGAGTATCGCTCTCCCAATCTCCCATTTGCAATTCTCGGATTTAATCCCCAAAAATCTACTCCCTGAAGGTAGTATGAGTGAATCCATCGGACCCAAAGGCTATCCTTTTTCAAGTGAACATCCCACAGCCTTTTAGCCATTGAAGCCCTATTCCACGTAACAAAGTCCCTCAAACCGAGGCCTCCAAAAGACTTAGGCGCACAAAGTTTCTTCCATGCCACCTTCGCCTTATGTTTTCCTCCCCATAAAAACCTTTTACATTTCTGTTCAAGAGCATCCATTACCGTGGTTTGTATAACGAAATTCTGGATCCAAAATCCCGCAATACCTCCAACAATTGATCTCACAAGTTCCAATTTGCCTGCATAGGAGAGGGTATGGCCCTTCCATTTAGCTATTTCCGAATCTACCTTTCCCAATAGTGTACCAAATTGTGTCACCTTCAACTTGCTAGAATCAAGTGGCACGCCTAAGTATCTAACTGGGAATGTCGCCCAAGGAATACCTGTGAAGCTCAAATCCTCCTTTATACCAACCCCAAAGAACTTCGACTTTGCTGCATTAATTCCCAAACCCGAAGTGCGCTCAAACTCATTCAAGGCGTCCATGAGTATATGTACAGAACTCGTGTTCGCCTTAGAAAAGAGCATGAGATCATCTGCAAAGGCCAAATGCGTGATCCGAAGAGTCTCGCATCTCGGATGGAATGTAAAATGCCTAGATGACGTCCTCCTTTTCAGTAATCTCGAGAAATACTCCATACAGATCACAAACAGGTGAGGCGACAAAGGGTCACCCTGACGAATACCCCTCTGTCCCTGAAAGTGATCGCATAGTTTACCATTGACTGCAATCGAGAACGAAGAAGTGCACACACAGGTCATAATTCTGCTCGTTAGTCTTTCCGGAAATCCCAGTCCAAGTAAAACTTCTTCTAAGAAATCCCAAGAGACTGTATCAAACGCTTTTTGAAGATCCACCATAATCATACATCTGGGCGAATTTCGGACTCTGCCATATCCCCGGACAAATTCCTGTGCTAACATGACATTATCCGAGATGTTTCTGCCCTTCACGAATGCTCCCTGACTAGGGTCAATAATACCTGGTAAAATACCTTCAATCCGATTCGCCATAATCTTCGTGATAATTTTATAGACCACATTGCAGCACGCAATTGGTCTGAAGTCGCCGACCTTCAGATTATCCGGCTTCTTCGGAATTAGAGCCACTGCAGTGTGATTAAGCTGCGCCAAAATGTCGCCTGTCTGAAAGAATTCCAGTACTGCAGCCGTAACTTCCTCTCCCACTGTATTCCACTGCTTCTTAAAAAATCCTGCCGTATAGCCATCCGGACCCGGTCTTGATATGCTTCTTTTGATGACACATTTGGTGTGACACTACTATCATCTGGTTCTGGATCATTCTCATCATTCAGTACAGACTCAATAATTTCATCGTCGGTAGGCAATTCCATAACGACATCATTCTCGTTAATTCTTTTGAATATCTTGCCTTGAAACGTTCCAACCATCCACTTGAAAAGCTAAACTCTTGATTTGTTTCACCATACATTTTTTGAAAAAATTCTTTTTGCTTTACCTTGAATCATTTCTCCTGACATATTCACCTTCTCTTGTCTTTGAAGAAACCATTCATACAAAACTTTCTCCAAATCGGGGTACTTCGCTGATTTGTGCCTTTTAGCATCGCTAATTTTCATCTCCTCCGATAAATGCTCTGCTGATCTTTTGAGAGTATTTGATATTGTGGTTTGGCTAGAATCCAAACCAAACTTTTCCTTCACCCATGCTTGCATATCCTTTTGCGTAAGTGTTGGATGTTCATCTTATGCTCACATATGGCACTCCTTATCTTATCAGTCAAAGATGTTTTTGTTGATGGCTTTGGCTTTTGATTGGAAGCCATCAAATTGAATGTTAAGAAAGATATGGTACTGTAGGATGAATTACTTACCAAACCAAGACTTTAGAACTATATATAGTTTGTAGTGTAGGTTAGATACATTTTCTAAGACTCTAGATATTCCATACAGTACATACTATCTTATTAGTAGTCTCAAATACAATGTACATATGTACATTTTTGTACTTAGTCCACATACATACGGTAGTTTGTAGTGTAAGTTAGATACATTTTCTAAGACTCTAGATATTCCATACAGTACATACTATCTTATTAGTAGTCTCAAATACAATGTACATATGTACATTTTTGTACTTAGTCCACATACATACAGTTCATGTATTACTAATATAATTTCTTCAATACTATCTAAATGAATAATATATTCATTTATCGATAAATAAGTAATCTTGCTAAACGAATATTTTTTCCTGGTCCCAAGAGTATTTATTTATAGAGGTTTAACTGTAATGTTAAAATATGTACAAGCAGCCATTTAAACAAATTTGCATCAATTTATTGCAAGCACACTTCACCTCATATACAAGCTGCTAAGAAAGGGATAAGGGCATGGGCAGTGGTGGTCTCTTAAAATTAAAAGACCGCTTAAGAGACCGAAAACCACCACAGTGGTGGTCTTTTAAGCGGTCTCTTGTTAAGAGACCGCGGACCGAGCTCTTACTAAGAGCCCGGCCACTTGCATCCAACTGGGACACGCCTCTGACCAAAGCACATGGGACGCCCGCAATTTTTGATTTTTCAACGGGTGGGACACGTGTCGCCACCTGAGTGGGCCACGTGTCCCACTCAGCCACTTTTTTTTTTGAATTTCTGTTGCTGACACGTGGCACCCATAGATTGGGCCACGTGTCCACAACGGTATTTTTCAAAAGCAGGCTGAATTTTTTTCCTAATGGGACACGTGTCCCATTCTGGTGGTGACACGTGTCCCAATAGTGTTTTTTCTATTTTTTTCCTTTTTTTTCAATTTTTTAAGAATTCAAAATTTAATATATTTTTTTCTTATTAGTTATTTTTTTTATTTCATTTTAATAATTATATTAAATTTTACATTCAACTTATTTTTTTAAGAAAAATTTATTTAAAATAATATTTAATGGTCAAATTAATTATTGTTATATTTGGTTTTTCGCACTGTTGTGCGGAATGGAGAAAGAACAGAAAATATGAACGAAAATAACAAGACACAAGATTTACGTGGTTCACCAAATTTGGCTACATCCACGGGAGACGGATTCACTTTTTATGGTTTCCATATTATTTTATAGAAAAAATGAATTCTCATAATATTTATTTATTTAATTTCGTTTTAATAGTTTCTTCAAAAAAATTGAAATTCATTTTATTTTTTACACTGAAGCATCGTATTGACAAGAACGGGAAAAACAAATTATTTAACATATTTTAAAAAATGAATTTAAATTTAAATATTTAAACATTATATTAAAATAATATGGAAACGAATTTAAATTCAAAAACGTTACAAAATTTAAATTTTAAAACGAATTTAAATTTAAAAACGAATTTAAATTTAAAAACGAATTTAAATTTTGTAACGAATTTAAATTTAAAAACGAATTTAAATTTTGTAACGAATTTAAATTTTGTAACGAATTTAAATTTAAAAACGAATTTAAAGTTAAATATTTAAACTTATTTTGGTGGACAAATTTATTTAAAATAATATGTAATGGTCAAATTAATGAGTAGGATAGAGAAAATCAAGTGGGTTCCATGAATAGTGTACATTGGTCTCTTAACCATTGTGGAGAAAAAAAAGGGTGTCTCTTAAGTGGTCTCTTAAGCTGAGGTGGAAGAGAGAGAGAAAAAAAAATAATATATTTAATTGGTAAGAGATCGGTAGCGATCTCTACCACTGCACATGGCCTAAGCGGCCAGGTTTAGGACACAGAGCCTCTGGAAAACTGCCAGTATACATGGTGGGCTCATAGTATTCAGGACCACCACCCTCACTTTGACTTCTTCTGATTGAAAGTTGGCGGGTTACTTCTCCATCAATGGTTTGTACAGCCTGCCCATCTCGTCAGACAAGAACCAAAACCAGAATGAGAAAATATACAAGCAAAAGATCAGTGAAAGACTAGATAAATATAAATAAAATTTTCAACAAAGTATTAGCGGCAACTCAACCCCGCTTGAATTAATAGCTTAATTCATACTTCTTCACAAACAGTGATTGCACTTGCTCACATCTACCCTCGTTGGCATAATTTGTGCCCATTTGTTTTAATATTGACAAAAATCATCATACAATTCACAACATACGAAGCACCACTCTGAACTAATGCGCAAATTTAAAATGTAATTTCAAAATTTATTTTGGTCATCCAGCATTCATCCTCAAGTACTATATTTGACTCAGCTACAGGTATTTCGAAAATTTTCTGAAAATAAATTCCCAAATACAAGTTTCTAAGGAATAGCGTGATTTCAGCAATGAAACTAAAGCAAAAATAAAATAAATTTCAGTCAAAACAGAAAAGAAGATTTCGATTAAGTGTCTATAAAAATAAGATGTGTAAAACCCTCTGGAGTTGGACTTAGTTGTGGCATATTGTGCGAACTTATGTTGTGGTGTTTTAACACTACTGCTATCTAGTTTTTCCCGACAGCAGCTTTCTAGCCACGATTTATGGAGCAAATTATGGAAGATAATCATGCGATCAGAACAGAATATTGTGAAGATTAATATGTGATTCCGTGGCAATCTATTTCTGGTAACCGAATATTCATGTAATAGTTAGAAATTAATTAAGTAGTTTATTTATTGTACAACTCCTATGGATAAAGGATTGTCCATTTAAATACCAGATTAGAATTAGATCTTTCCTTAGTCTAGAAGTCTATTCTTGGTAGAGTTCGACAAGGAAAGAGTTGTGTACAAGGCAGGATTGCGAAGATGATAAAAGGAAGAAGATACAACGCAATCAGCAAGCGACCAAGAATTCATCTCTACGTGAAAAGTGTTGAAGCGATCTGCCTGTGGTGTTTGGAGGAGTGTTGGTTCATCCGACCAAGTTCGTAAAGATCAGAAACAAGGAAGCCTTAATTCCTCGGGAGGAGGAGATCCAGGGAGACGTGTTGTTCGTGGGGGTTCAACGACGTAGGATCGGCAGTGAGGGGATCTCACGACATTCACTCATAGGTTAGCAATGGATTAGCATTCAAGTTAAGGTTCTTGTACTAAAGATTGCTTTCTAGTGGATGGTTTCTGATCTGGGCAAGGCCCCGCAGACGTAGGTGTAATTGCACCGAACTGCGTAACCAACTGCTTATTTTATTTCGTGTTTTAACACCAAACGTTAAACAACTTGGCATAAAAGTATAGATTTTAGGTGAAACAGAATTTCAAGATGGACCAGAATGCAGTACCAAAACTTATAAGGTTATTTTACAACAAACCAAAATTGCAACTTACAAACTCTGGCATGATAAAAATAGCTATGCAAAGAATGGCAGAAGTTGAAAATCTTCCAGGAAAGGATACACATGAAGACTAACTTGCATGGACATCTACTTGTCCTTTCCTGTAATAAATCATTATTCAAAAAAGATTACAAAGACAATTCACCAAGTGGGAATAAGCAGATGCTACAACCTGGGACACTTCAACACCTTCTTTGGCATTAACAATATTGAGGACATAACATATGACATGGCCCAAGAATGACAAAGATGGCAAATATAAATCACATACTCACCTTCTTTGTGGCAGCTTGTTCAATCAGTGCACAACCGAGATCAAGATTGTCATTGCTCACAAGCACAATGGCTTGCTCAAGGCGCTCACTTCCAACATTAAAGCCTTGGAGTAAATTCCTTCGGTGACTTGATATGGATGTTCGTAAAGGTTCCTATTAAGGAGTATCAAGGCAATACATCAAGGGTCAAAGAGCGAATCAATTTAAGAAGAAACATATCTCACTACAGCATAGAATAAAGACCAGGAGTGACTATTCCTACCTTGCACGTAACATGAGCCAAGCTTCTTGCCAAGCGTGCAACCATAAGATGTGTTGCGTTAAGCATGCGGGTTTCATCTGTCTCCATAGCATAGTCCTAGCATAAAAAAAAGTTAGCACCATATTAAATATATTCCAATAACCTTACATATAAAAGATATTAAACAAATCAAGAAAAAGCAAACCATTAAAATGAGTTCTTTTGTTGTTTGAGTTGATATAGAAACACTGCGCTGCTTAATATTAGAAACTATCTCCTTGATAGCTCGATCAATTGCAGCCGGTAGAACACTGCAGCGAATGAAAAGGGTGAAGTCTTCAGATAACTGCTTATACCAGAAGCTAAGGTAACAAAAATTAAGATCAAACCTCTGAAATTGCAAGTGAAGGCCCGTTGCTTGAAGCTTTGAATTGATGATGACTTGCTTCTCGATATTAGATGCTGGTGCAGTATGCTGCAAAAGAGAACCGATTCATCATATGCAAAAACTGTACAATAGAAGCAACTCATATGATTTGTGCAAACCTGATTAACAGAGAGGCAACTCTACAGGTAGAAGACTTTGTCCAGGAGGATGTTGATCAGACAACCCTAGGGCGTCTTCAGCCAATGTACCGGAAGAAAGAGGGGGCGGAGCAGCATACTGAAAACCACCAAAAATTTCTTCTTAGCAGTTAAGCACATATTCACACCAAAAACTAATCTGAATTACACGCAGCACAAACCTGGGACAGCCCACGGCGATGGCCTAGGGTTGTCTATTCGATGGTGCACACTTATGTTTGTCTACTCGAACAATGTACCAACTACAACTTCATAAACACACAAAATTCTTTGAAATGAACTTTGAATTTTAAATTTATGCCAGCAATTTGTGATCATGAATATGCTCAAAGGATTATTACTGTCTTGTGCCAATTACTTGTCCACTAGTAAAAAAAAATATCAAAAATAGTTTCATACTTTTTCTTCAAATAACTAGAAAAATAAACAATTTCATAAAAAGCAAAATGGAAAGAAAAAACACCAAGTTTGATAAGCAAATAATAATACTTAATTATAGAAATGTCTAGAAATTTAACACATTCCTCTTCAAATTCCAGGACAACACCAACCTATTGAGGTGTTCTTAAATGTACTTGAGAATTGCCCCCAAAGCCCCCAAAAATTCCTAGAACACAAATCCACCAGTAAGTCTGGCCTATTAAAGCACACTTTTTAAAACACATGCTACGAGGATTCCTAAGTATTGTGGGATTCTGAATGACCAGATTCAGATATCAACTTCTATCCACACAAATCAACCGGTGCACTGGAAGTCCCCACAAAAAGTTGTAGTTGACTGTCCAGTTAGCCAGTGTTTCTTTACTCTTCATTCTGACTTTCATCTTTGACTAGCCTTATCATGTCATCAATTCGAAGAATAGTAATAGCGGCCTCCGTAGCAAACTGACCATAAAAATTCAGATGAAATTAGCCTATGTTAAATCAGGTTACTAAACAAGTAAATTTCATGCTGAAAAGTAATGCCGGGATGATCTTCACTTTGCCCATTGCAGGCTCAATTAACCCAGCCTCTAAGTTGTTGCGGACGGTTCCTTTCACAAGGTCAAGACTCATACTACAATTTTAAAGCAAACAAACAACTGTCATAAAACATGTTTTCCAACCCCTTGTGCACAATTCTGATGAACACAATAAGCTGAATATAAATCCAGTGTATTACACAATCCCACAACAAGAACCAAAAAACTCAGCTGAATCTACAGCTTGATAGTTTTTAAAAAATTAATTTTGTTGGGACAAACAAGCCTCTTCCTAAAAAGTTATCCCCTAATTCCAACCCAAACTGGCTAACTTAGAGGCTTCTACACTATCTTACCCAATTTTCATTTCCTATGTGACAAGGTAAGCATTTTCACAACTACAGTCCTATTTAGAAAGGTTTAGGTTTAATTGGTGCAACAGGACATCAAGCGCGGATCGCTTATCAAGTTGAGAGATAGGTTCTGACGTCGAACAGGTTGGCTCCCTAGTCGCGTCGGTGCGCGCGAAGGTGGGCCCATGGCATCTTGGGACACGATGGGAGTTTGCGTGCCTCGGTAGGAAACGGTTGCAGATTGTCTTCTTTTCATTACTCTACTTTCACAGCTTGCAGAATGTCAAGCGTATAAAAACCCAACCAACCTTGTTAGTGGAGCAATATGAGTATATATAGCCATCACTGAAAGGGGAAAGGAAACCCATACAAAACTACTTCAATTTCTGTAAAAATACCTCGAAAGATGCTTCTTATCTGCTTTTGTTTGTGCAGTGTGATGATATGCTCTTAATTTTGCAACTAATTTAGTAACATCTTTTGCAGCATTGACATCAAGCACCTATATTACAATATTCCCATGTATCCAACAGGGCAGGAGAAGAAAAACAGTAAGTGACACTCATGTCTTCAATATAAAATCAAGAAGAATTACCTTGGGGATAATAAACAATGATTCAGCAAATTCTGCAATAGCAAGCTGCACACTAGATCCCAAAGTAGTTGCTAAGTTCTCCAAATAAACAGACAAGGGTGCTTCAACTGTACCACCTTCAGCGACAACCTGTTGCACACAATCCAAACCACAGGGTCAAGTGTCATATATACTTTAATAGCACTCTTGGAAATATAATTAAAGCTAAATGACCAATACAACAATAGAATGGAATGTTATTAATTACAGCACGTGCAATTACTCAAAATTCATCGAACCAAATACTTCAGCCTAGCATAGCCCCATGCTTCACAATTAAGACCTAGGATTTTTAAACAAAGTACATGCCAGATGGCATGGTGTCAACAAAAACCTCATTGCAGGTACTCTGTGGCTTTTGAAACAACTTAATCAAGGTATGAGAGATTGCATTAGTGGAAAGCATTAGATGGTTAGGAACCGTTTCAGCAACTGAGTCAGCTGATTCCAAACAGTGAAGTATGATTCTACATCAAATTCCATGAGTACGAGCGACCAGACTTCTTTTATATCAACTCTAATAGTAAAAAATAGATGTTATCACACAAAAAAATTAGGGAACCAACACTAATTAACTCACTTGTTCTTCTGTGAATTAAAAGACAAAAAAGACTACAAGACACAAATTGACTAGAGTAAAGCGCATTTATATCTTCCTGCAAACTTTACATGATTGAACATGTAATGTTCTTACCGTGGTGGATTCCAATGTTCTCTTCACTATGCACAAAGCATGCAGGGCCCTTTCCATCTCATCAAGCATGAAGTCGTTTGCACCTCTTAGTATCAATGAAACTTGGGAATCAGATTGAAACATGGAGAGAAATATGCTCATACAAATTATTCACAGCTGCTTATTAGACCATTCCATCTTTTCTTTCCACACCGTTCCTTTATGAGGAACTTTTGGCCTTTCTATTTTTCTTAATGTTGGGGTAGAATTAATTCAAGAAAATAAACAGATACACATCGCACCACTTGTTTTGGTTCATTTAATCATGATCACATCATCATCAGCAACACGCTCTTCCACCACTTCATCTGCTTGTCCGAGAAGTGATGGATCAAATGTTTCATCACCTGCCATATCAGTAAAAGTTAAGACCTGACAAAGAGAGCAATGCACCATTAGTCCAGTACATACCTGCTAAATCTCATATTTAAAGACTCCAGGAACTGTAAATAGAATAGTACAGCTGATTTTTGGATACAACTTTAAGAAGATAAAAAAATGCTTACCACGGTAGCACCTGTAGCCTTGGCAACATGGCGAAGATCTTCTTTCCAGACACGCCTCACTGCAATTTCACCAGCTTCAACAAAGCACTGCAACAAAAAGAGTGCATTCAGAATTGCATAATACTAAGTCATCGAGATGTGGAATTTTTCTTCATCATTGGATCAAAGGAATTGAACTTATTCATTTCACACAAAAGCTTAATGGCTCGAAAGGAACCGACACCAGCGCATAATTAAAAGATGGCTCTTCAGCACTTGGTGGATGTAAGAGCCTTCATACAAAGCACTGCAACAAAAAGAGTGCATTCAGAATTGCATGATAGTAAGTCATCGAGATGTGGAATTTTTCTTCATCATTGGATCAAAGGAATTGAACTTATTCATTTCACACAAAAGCTTAATTAATGGCTCGAAAGGAACCCACACCAGCGCATAATTAAAAGATGGCTCTTCAGCACTTGGTGATGTAAGAGCCTTCATACATGTCCTTACAAAATTATATAAATATACAAAATCTAGAAAGCATAAAACTACCTTCAGTGCCATGTCATCAATTCCATTTGCAGTAAGAATTACATTAGCACCAGCCTTGAGAAGTTTTTCAATCCTCTCCTTTGTCATGTCAGCTTCTCTGCAAGGGAGGAAATATCACTGAATGACATAGATCCTCCTAACTAAGTATAATTAAGATTGACAGGATTACTTTTCAACAAAGAAGCAGAAATGGCAACCAAAATCCACACACACACATACACACAAAGTCGTACGTAAACATTAGAATGAGGAGAAAAGTATTGTCACTTAAAATGCTACTCCAACACCTGAAAAACTGCCACCCACCCACCCTTAATTCCCTTCACTGTAGTCACATAGTCAACAATCGACAATTTGATGATACATTTGGACACAAAAATGAAGTCCTAGGATAATAGACTCATACTGAGAGCATAGAACCATTTTAGCGACATAAATAATAGGTATAAATATACCAGACTGCTTTATACAGGTTCTCACCTTTGTCGAATCTTTTCAAGCTCCCGGGGATTAATGACTAACACTTGAATACCCATTTGCATTTTGGTTTTCAGAAGATTAAAATCCAGATAAGCCATCCGCGCAGGGGACACACTTGTAGGCATCCCTTGGGTAGCACGACCAGTATTGAGAGCATATCCTTTTAACAAGTAACTATCTTTTGCACTTCTTCCATGAGATTTTAGGATGTTAATTCCCTGGGAAGCAGAAATCCCATGGTTAGTGAAATTCCTTAAGAATTATATAAATAAGCACATTGTGCCATTTCCCAACAGAACAGATTCAATTATATGAGTTACTGAAGTAATGAACGCATACACCAGTGTCTTCAACTCAGATATTAACATGATACACAAAACTAACCTTGATCGAATATTTAATTTCACCCCGAACATTGGTCATCTTTACTGCCAGTACTGCTTCAACAACCTAATTAGAACATCATATTAGCATCAGCCATTGATCCACTAAAAACAAATAGAATCTTAAAACAAAAACAATGATGACATCCATGCACTTCCTCTCAGGACAATGCTGACAAAAACAAAATAAGAGGATAGAATAAATTAAGACAAAATGCAAACTGGAATACTCATAGTGAAGCAATCATAAAATAGTCAATTTAGCTCACAAACAGAAGCTGCTTATCAGGAAATACCTAAACTTCGGCTTACTAGACTAGTTAACCGTCTGTTGAGCAATTAATTAAGCACAAGTGCACTCAGAAACTTAAAATAGGAACCACACAACTCTATAGCAAGAAAAAACCACGAGGTCCTCAGCAATTTCAAACATGTTATAGCCCAAAGGAGAAACACGAGACTCTGCTCCGAATTATACACCATTATGGAAACAAGTTGCATGGATTAAAAAGAATATTGGGAACTTCTAAGAAGTGAATATACAATAAGATTCTTAATATCATCGCACTGCACAGTCTAGAATTCACCAGTAATTGACATACCATATCAGCAAATTAGTCACTGTCACCTCCAATCAATTTTGAGGACATGCTTGTCTTGGCACAATTGACAATAAAATCTTTCCTAAGTTTCTCAACCTTTATTATAGATAGAAACAAACAAATAGAAATCAAAAAGCTTACTACAAGGACAGGTGGGGGAAGAAGCTGAAGTCGATGAGGATGTCGAGACTTTCCACCCAATATGCAATGGAACAGACTCCACACATGATAAGCTATCGAAAGAAATAAGTCTATTCAATCAGATTAATAGGGCAACATTGAGAAAAAGAAGAAAACCCATTGTGACAGGAAAACGAATATAACCCCACCCCCACCCCCCCCCCCCCCCACCAAAATTTGGTGACCATGATATCAAAGCCTGCAATAAGATAAATATAAAAAGAGTGGGTCATGCTTATGGACAGGGAGGAGCCACTTTGCAAATAAGGCAAAGTTAAACAAAATTATAACGCAAAATCACAAACACAATTTTCACGCACTAACACATAGTACTTTGTTCTTCTTCTCCAAAAAGCTCTCAACGCATTTTCCGATCTTCTTGCCAGCACGTTTTCGATCTCTCATCAACAACGCCTTTCCGATGTACTCCGACGACAACAACCAGTGCGATTACTACTCTTTTTGTCCTCCAGAATCCTCTCAACGCCGATCAATTCTTCCTCACCGGTCCGCCGATGTGTTTTCAATTCCTCTCGTCCAATCCGTTGACGGCGCCTTTCCGATGTCCTCCAACAACAACAACTGCTCTGATTCCGACGGAATTGAACGACAAAATCTGTCGCTAGATCCTATTGAAGCAGATGAAATTTGAGCTGCTTTAATCGTAACAACTACTGCTATCGAAATGGATTCTGCAAGAGAAAACACGATTCAAATTCAAGGAGGAGAAATTCAATTGCAAGAAGCTGAAATACTACTCAATTCCTATGAAGGTATGATTTTCTCTCATCAAACTGAAATTATTGTGTTCAAATGCAATCGATATGAATATAGTTGTTTTTTAAATTTCTGGACACTGATATTCGACTGCTATGAACATGTATGAACATGTGGAAACATTAGCAATTTAAACTACATGCTGCACAGAAATTTAGTATAGTTTATGCATTTGTTAACATAAATCACGTATATGTTACAAATAAACATGCATTAGATTAAATGAACAAAACATAGAAAATGCATTTGTCAATTCCAACTTTTAAGAAACTTGTGCGTTGTTCAGATTATAACATGTAAAAAATACACTACACTCTGCATATGTTACACTACAAGTAGTATTTCTTATGCTTATCAGAACAAAGCTTACATTAGAAATTGTATTCTTTATTATTACAGATACAAATTTTTCCAAATTTAAATGATATTGATGCCACTGAAAATCTTACTGGCGTAAAAGCAAAAACATTGGAAGCACTTCATGCTATGTACAAGAAGTATGCAAATGCTATTGGTTTCAGCTACAGGAAGGACTACCAACGTCGAAATAGCAAAGGTCAAATTCGTGAAAAGTACTACAAGTGCTCTGCTGGAGGCCAATTGAAAAGATTAGAAACCAGTACTACCAGCCCTGTTCTTTGCATGGATAATGAAAATTATTCTGAAAAGAAGAAGAAGAGGAAGAGAAAGGACCTGATTACAAAAACGGGATGCCTAGCTGAAATTAGAGTGAAGCTAGAGCAGGATTATTACATCGTGACACATCACAATACCGTAAACAATCATGAGTTAACAAGACCAGCCTGGCAGTATCTCAGTAGGAGTGAACGGAGGATAACAGAAGACAAAGGAAAAGCCATCAGAACAATGGAACAAGCAGGTTTAAGACCTACTATAGGATATAAATACATGTCTTTTAAAGCTGGTGGAGAAAAGAATCTAGGGCATACAATGAAAGACCACCTCAACTTTGTGTGTCGACTTCGGATGAAAGAAATAGAAAGTGGAGATGCTCAGAAACTTGTTGACACACTCATGAAAATCAATGCCAAGGACAAAGATTTCTTCTTCAAAGTCAAGTTTGACGAGGAAACAAAACTATCAGCAGTGTTTTGGAGGGATTCAATGATGCTGGAGGACTACAAACTCTATGGATATGTCACCAAATTTGACACTACATACAGAACAAACAAATATAACTTGATTTGTGCGCCAATAGTTGGAATCAACAATCACTAGAACATAACAATGTTTGCTTGTGCTTTTATAGCAAATGAGTTGGCTGAAACTTTTGTGTGACTCCTCAACACTTTCAGAAAATCAATGGAAGGAAAGGAACCTATCACAATATTCACAGATCAAGATCCTACAATGGGCAAAGCAATAAATGAGGTATGTTCTGAAAATTTGTTGCATACAGTTCTGATCACTGAATATGCACTGGTAGACATTGAACCTCTTACCTTACAGTATGCATTACATAGATTATAAGTTGCATTACTTTAGAAATCAGGTTTCCTGAAAATGATGCAACTTCAGAAATTCCATTTCTCAGACCTGAAACTGAGTAGGAAATGTTAGCTTCTGCACATGTCAGCTTACAATATGTATACTGATCAACATCCATTTCTTGTTGCAACTCCCAGGTCTTCCAAAACACGAAACACAGGTTGTTCCTGTGGCACATAAAACAAAATGCAATACAACATTATGGGAGATTAAAGAAAGATGAATCCTTCAAAAGAGATCTAGACTACTGTATGAAAAGATGTCATAATCCTACAGAATTTGAAGAAAAATGGACTTCCATGATCGGCACATACAAGCTGGAAACTAGCACCTGGTTTCAACGCTTGTACAGCATCCATGAAAAATGGAGCACGGCATTCAGCAAAGATATTTTCTCAGCAGGCATCCTATCATCACAACGAAGTGAAAGCACAAACCACGCACTATGCTTCAATGCAAACAAAACAACAACACTGACACACTTCTATGAGCTCTTCAATCAAACAATCAGAAAGTGGAGGAGAGATGAAGCAGAAAAGGAAAATGCATGTACAAAAGCAAAGCCAAATTATCAAAACAAAGCAGGTATGTTCATATTTGAAAATATGTAGTACTTAGTCTAGAACACGAATTTGTTAACTTACAGTATGCATTTATATCCCACTACTGGACTTGTACAGGTTTGGTAAAATATGCTGCTCAAGTTTACACACTTGCATTGTACAAAGGATTCAAAAAGGAATTTTCCCTAGCAATGGCAACTAAGGTCAAGGAACTTTACTCAGAACCACCGACAAAAAAATATGAGGTCAGCCTAGAACATGATGAATCCAAATACGAGATAGTTGAGTTCAAAAATGAAGATGAGCTGGTTGAAGTGCAATGCACATGCAAGTCCTTCGAGGTGTCCGGTATGATTTGCTTTCATACCCTCAGGATATTGCACCTTCATTCCATCACAGAAATACCTACAAAGTACATCCTCAAAAGGTGGACAAAAAAGGCCAAAACAGAAGTTTGGGACAGGATTCTTGGCCAAGAAAAACATCAATCAGAAAGCATAAAAAATGTACTCTCATGGAGGAACCATATGTCCAGCAGATTCTACAATCTGGTTCTAAAGAGCGACGGAAACTTAGAAGCTAGAAGCGCTCTTCAAGAGATGTTTGACACCTGCTCGGTAAGAATAGAAGACTTGTTGGCATAAAAAACAAATGCCATTGGACAATCAACCACAAGTAGCCAAAGCAACTCAACCATAACAAGTGTACCTAAGATACTCGATCCAGCCCAAGTGAAGACAAAAGGAAGAGGAAAAGGGCTAAAATCAGGCATGGAAAAGAAAAAACCAAGGAAGAAAACTACTGAATTCGGCACAAAAACACCAGATGTGAAGACACTGTAAAAAGTAGCATTCTTTATGATACAAGTTGCATTTGTTTAGCTATATATTGTATTTGTTTTCCAGGATCATACTGTATGCCACTGATTTTTTTGTACCTAAGATTTTTATACATTCAGTAACATACTATATTTTTTAGCTTCGTATTAATAAGCATACAAATATTACTTCTTAACATTCGATATGAACTTGTTTCCCTAAAAGGGACTTGCATTATATTTCACATAATTTTAGTGATACAAAAACCACTGAATACATGTAGAACTACTTAGCTTACACATGTAGTTTATTAACCTACCAATTGCATTTGTTTTCCTATAAGCTCAGAAAAACAACACAATCAACCCCATCAAATAATTCAAAAATAAACTTGGAATTAAAAGCATACAAATAGTACTTCTTAAAACTAAACATGCATTTGTTTCATTAAACCTGCAACCTTACAAACAAATCCTAAAACAGCATCTCAAATGCGCTCAACATATCACCCACAAAACAGTCAGTCACAAATCATCCAAATACACCTTCAACCTTAAAAACAACTCCTAAAACAGAGTTTCAATTGCGCTTAACATACCACCAACAAAACAATCAGTCACAAAATAAGCTGATTACAGATAATCCAAAAAAATCCAAAGATGCTAAAGCTACAAATAATCAAGTCCTTCAATCCCAAGGGAGAATGAAGGAATCATAGAACGAGCTTTCCTCATGTATTCTCATTGTATTGTTTTCACATGAACAGCATCCTCATTGGCTGTGGTTGTTCTTTCTTCATGAGGTTCTGATTGTGGCTGCGGCTATGGCTGCGGTTGTGGTCACACAATCGGGCTAGCATTTTCCCTCTCAAGGTTTTGAACCAATACACGTGTAATGACCTCCATGTCTCGTTTGAAAACGAGGAAAGCCCTATTAAGAGGCTGCACAGAAGAACAAATATCAGTCCAATAAAAAAATCAGAATCTATCTAAAAAGGAAATATGAACTACAAACTGCATTAGATTAACTAACATCTACATTAGTTTTGAAACAACATGCACTAATTTTTACAAACTATATAAAAAAAGACAAAAAATACTTACATTGTTGGTAGCTTTGTCAATGTCTTCATTGCTCATCACACCGTTAGGTATTCGATAAGAAATAAATCCTGGCTCCTGAGCAATACCATCACATGCAGCAGTAGGTGTATGAAGCCCGTCGTGACTATTACGAGTTCCCTTAGATTGCTGTTGGCTACTTGTGTTATCTTTAACCCTCTCATCCTTTGTCAAAGGAAAACCAGCAACTACCATAACACCCTTATCATAACCCATTTTTTCCAGATGATGAGCCCTGTCGAGCAAAGATTTGTTCGACCAATGCATGTATAAGGGAAGTCTGGTAGGGTCAGGCTGACCTCTAAAGGGAAACCTATAAATATAAGCTAGCAGCAATACAAACACACAACCGCCAACACAAGACACATCTCTTTTACCTGAATCAGATTTGAAACTCCTAACACCCTCACAGAGACGATCAAGCACTAAGCCACACCAATCAAGACTCTTGATGGCCCCAACATTTTCTAAAGCACTAACCAGCTTAAAATCAACCAAATTTCTGGTAGTTGGCGCCAAAAAAGTACACATGACACACATAACAAAAAATCTCTTAAAGCGCTCACCACCATCACTTAGTCTACCCAGCTCCTCAAAAAGATTAACATGAGAAATATTACCATATTTATCAGCACCCAACTCTTCTCTCCAATTATTCCTAATGTCCACATCTCTTGACAAACCTCTACCATTATTCCTAACCAAACCAACGGCACGGTCTGGAATCCTAGGGATACAGAATATATCAAACACATCATCAGGTGTAATAATGTACTTTGAGCTTGATATTTCTTGCACACAGCCAACAGGATCAAACCTAAAACAAAACAAAAAAAAAGTCAGCCTAGAACAATTTGTAGTCAGCATTAAACAATATGAAATTAGCCCATACAATCAAACCTGTCAACCAGCCAAGGCACAATTCCAATAGGAATGGATGAGATGTCAAATGCAAGAAGTCTACCAAAACCTATATCTTCCACATCAATCTTTTGGGTGGGAGTGAGTGAGGCAATTAACGATTTCAGCTTCGAAGGACAACAACTGGTTGAGAATTTCTTAGAAAACCTAAAATAAAATAAAATATGAAGATTGTAAGTTTATTTGAGACTGTGAATAACAAATGAACACTGAATCTTATCAAATGCATCATCTTATGAATCAATTACAGTTTATAACACATTAAAATACACTTACGTGTTACCCTCCTCATTAGTACGTTGGACCACCTGCTTCTTCTGACGGTTGCGCTGTTGTTTCGCAGCTCCTTCTTCACCAGCAACCATTTTTCCTGACCCAGAAGCTTCACCAACAGTACTGTTCGCTTTCCTCTTCAAACCAATTTTTTTCGCCACTTCAACAACTTTCTTCACCTTCTCAGCAGACTCCTTCAAACCAGTTTCTTTCACTACTTCAACAACTTCCTTCACCTTCTCAACAGACTCCTTCAAAACCCCACCAAATTTCTTCGCCTTCACAGCACCTTTCTTCACAACAACTTTTTTAGTCTTTGTCTTCATCGCCTTCTCAACAGGCGACTTTGCAGCAAGTTCTTCTGGCTTCCTTTTATTCTGTCCAGTAGAAGTCTCACATTTTTTACCCTTCTCCTTGCTCAACAAACGAGGTGACGACCTCTCCTTCTCTCCTTCAAATGAGACCACCACAGTAGGTCGAGCTTCAACACTCTCCCCCAATTCCACATCAGCTTCACCACCCTCACTTTCCCTCTCACACGCAGCCGCAGCAGCTTGCGCCGCCTCCGCCTTCGCAACTACACCCAAAATCCACTGATTTTCATTAATATAGTCTTTAATCACATTGTCCGTGTTGTCACCATCATTACTGGACCCGCCTTCACCATTATTCTCAACAGGTACAGCTTCATCAACACCAGGTACAGCTTCCTCCCTAACAGATTCAGTCCCTTTCCCCTCAGCAGACCTAACAACTCCATTAATTCGTGCTGAACCATCCTTAGAACCCATGGCTTCATCAACAGCAAATACTTCTCTACTCATTCTAACAACATCATTCACCAGTGTGTCATAATCAAAATCTTCACATGATCCACCTTCACCCGCAGCTGATTCGCCTTCACCATCTTTCAACTGCTTAACAACCACATTCATCCGTTTCTTCTTTCCCGGCTTAGGAACAACAAGAATTGAAATCTGTGGAGTAGAACCACCAATCCTGGCAGACTTACGTGCCAATACAACTACTACACAAAAAAATGAAAAACAAAAAACTGTATAAGCACATATTTAAAAATAAACATAATCACACAAATAAAATGCAACATGTAAAAAAAACCTCCAGAAGAAGAAGGCTGACACAACTTCTCATCTTTAGAAAAACATATTTTAATGCATACTCTGACAGCCAATAAGTAACCTAATCTAGGAAAGCAACAGTATAACTAACCATTTAATAGGCTATACTAATATATGCAACTTGTAATGAAACAAAATGCATACATAGTCTGACAGTCAGTAAACAACATAATCTGACATACACATTCTAACTAACTTATGCATATAGTAAACTAACATAAGCAACTTGTAATGAAATAAAATACATACTAGCAAATCAGAAAGAATAACAATAACTAACTAACAATCAGTGAAACTAAAACACAACCTAAGTAACTAATACATAAGTTATATTAACATTTGAACATTCTAAGAAAACAAGTACACAATATAACAATCAGTCAACAACAAAAAGTTACTTGAAAAACACATTACCTAACTTCTAAGAAAATGCGGACCTGACATACAAATCAAAAGAATAGGATGACTAACTAATACAACTGTTAACCTAACATATGCAACTCCTAAAAAAAATACACATTATAACTAATAACATGCTGGGAAAAAACAGAGCAACTAACTAGTGCATATCTTACAATAACAAATGCAACTTCTAAACAATCAAATGCATGTTATATAAAAGACTCAAAACATACAGATCTAACTAACAAAAAAGTCAACATCAACAACTCATATGCAGATCTGACTTACGAATAAAATTCTAAAAAAAGTCAACATCAACAAGACTGAAAAAACACATACACACACAACAAGAACAAAAAAAGCGCGAAACTACAAATATTCAAAACAGAAAACAGGAAGAATACGAATCAGGAAAAGAAGAAGACTGAGACAACTTCTCAGCTTCAGGAAGAACAACTTTCCCCTTCGCCCTACCCATCACTAGGTCAAATACACAAAAAAAACCTCAAAATCAGATTCGCGTACAACTATAAAGAAAAAATGGAAAAGAACAGCAACGAAATTTCAAAACCTAGAATATCAACATCAACAACTCATATGCAGATCTGACTTACGAAGAAAATTCTAAAAAAAGTCAACATCAACAACACTGAAAAAATACATACACACACAACAATAACAAAAAAAAGTGCAAAACTACAAATATTCAAAACAGAAAACAGGAAGAATACGAACCAGGAGAAGAAGAAGGCTGAGACAACTTCTCAGCTTCAGGAAGAACAACTTTCCCCTTCGCCCTACCCATCACTAGGTCAAATACACAAAAAGAATCTCACATCAGAATCGCGTACAACTATAAAGCAAAAAAGCAAAAGAACAGCAACGAAATTTCAAAACCTAGAATATCAATCTTACCGAATCCAGGCAATTCCGGCACAACCTTTAGCAACACGATTCCGGCGCAACCTTTAGCAACACAATTCTGGTGAGCGAATTTGAAAAAAAAACTAAAATCAAATTACAGAGAAATTGAAAAATGAAGAGAGAAGAAGAGAGGGAAAAACAAGCGCGAAGAATGAGACCCTGTGAATAACGCATGATAAATGATTACACTTTCCAAAAATTACACTGATGATTCGGCACAAATAATTTTTAGGCACCCCATTTTAAAAATAATTATAATATGACCCCATTTTACATATCAATCCCTGGCCTGTCCATAAGCTTATGGACAGGCCACTTTTCCTGAGACTTTCTCATATAAAAATATGGCAAAGTCTTGGGAAAGACGGTCTTTCCATATGCTTATGGAAAGATGAGGTATAATTAGAATAATAAAAGGCAAAAGGTCTTAGTTTCAATATTAGAATTTTAGTATTCAACATGTAGTAGTTATAAAATTTATAACCCGGTTCATGCAGCCCAAAAATTTTATCTTTATTTCTTCTAATTTACACTTTAAACCTTGGTATTTTCATAACTTATGGAAATACCGTTTTTCAAGAGACGGACTCTAAAAATATAGATCAAATTATAAAAAGCGAGCAAAATAATCACATCAATTGCCAATAATACAAAATCATACAAACATACTTAAGAATATTGTCATAAATTACATAAAATAAACAGGAAACGTCTTAGGTCTATGGCGCTTGACTAACTTTGGCTGGAGAGGAGGGTGAAATATGGACAACGAGAGCAGCATCCTTCTTGCTTCTAGGAGGAATGGAAACTTTGTTTTTCAATTCCCCCAGGGTTCGCATCATCATTGACATTAGAATTAAGCTCATGATGACGATCATCAGAATTGGAGGAACTGAAAGGAACCTCCTCACAGTAATCGATTGCACACTTCTTCAGCTCGCCCACAGAAGGAAAAGCTAAGAGATCGCCGAGATAAGATAGCAGTGCAAAAGGATGATCGCCGTCAAAGACACTCTTCATGAAACCCTCATTAAGAATCTCCATTTTTCTCTGCTAGGATCTTCTCAGACCTGGCCAACTTGGGCAACTTATCAATCTTCATGGTTAGCTTAAGCTTCCGTAACTCAACTAAGGCCTCGCAATAACCGAAGTTGCGAGCATTAGTTGAGACATCCTCGAATAAAGCATAAAATGATTGATTCTTCACGAGTAGGTCAACTAGAAGTTGAGGGTGTCTGGGCGAAGCAAGACCATTTGTCTGCATCTCCTCCAGTTGAAATGTCAGCTTCTCCATCTCTTTTTCAGCAGTCATAGCGCACTCCTCAGCAACGCGCACTTGCTCCTCCAAATCTTTAACAGTGGTTTTCAGAACACCGCACTCCACCTTGCTCGCTTGTAGCTCCTCCAATATTGCAACATCTCCTTTAGCGAAGCTAGCAACTCGTTCGCTGACAAGTTACAGACTTTCACCAACCTTAGTGTCAAAGCATACCGAAAGTAAGAGCGGTCATACAATAAAGAAAAACATTTAAGTCATAATAATACTTCAACATCAAGAAAACGTACCACAACCATCGTTTCTGAAAGAGATAGCTTGGAAAGCATGGCAGGAACGGTCCCTTCTACTAACAAGTCGTGGCTTAACATGAGAGAGTGTGGAGAAGGTTGGCTAATGCACCTCTTCGTCTTTACGGGCTCCAAGGTGGTACATATATTCTTGGTTCGCTCATTGCGCCACCGCTGGTGAGTTCTTTTTTTGGGTTTAAGATTACCACCCTTATTAGTTTCTTAAGCAATAGAGCCAGACACAAGGTGTTGAGTAGTAGCTTCAGTAGTCACCACTTCAGGAATGACAACCTCAGTATATTTACTGACCTCTTTAACCAAGGTCTCCATCTTTTCCTCCTCATCTTCGGAAAGGAAGCTTCTTGTAGTAGAGCATCGAGTCAGATCCATATCTGCAACTCAACAAGCAAAAATAGTTAGGCGAACATGCGAACATAGGAACAACATATAAACACAGATAAAAAAAATCAAGCGAAGCAAGGCAGTAACAACCAAATAATTAGCGAGTTGAACACCTTTGTTTAAAGAACTAGCGGGGCGAAGTGAGATGGAAAGCTTGCTAAGCAATGCTACTACTCCAGACTTTGCATTCAGACAAAACCCAGCCTTAGGAAGTTTCGATTTAATAACACTATAGTTCCAAACTGAAAAAGCTGAGCCACTATTATTGTCAAGTTTTATATAGAAGAAATTTTCACGCCACACCCCACTGTTATTTAGGAACCTGCTAACGAACTCAATAGTGGGGGGTCACAAGGTAAAGAGTGAACTCATTAGAGGAATTTTTTACTTTGCGAAGATGGTACAGGTTGTAAAACAAGTAGATAGAAAAAGTGACGCCAACCGCTTCGTATACATGATAAAAGAAAACAAAAACCGAGATTGCTTAGGGTGTAGCTGATATAAACCCACTTTATAGTGAGAAAGAAAATCCAACACATGTTGAGGCAAAAGAAAACAAAAATCCAAACTTAAGATAATCCAAATAACAGGAAAAGTAGTCAGCTGGAGGAGTTTAAGCACTCTTAGAGGCCCCATGTGCATTAAGCTCGTACGAACGTAAAAAAGGAAAAGTATTTTTCAAGTCCTCTACATAGGAATCGGTGAAGAGACTACTAATAGTTGAAGAACCGGTATGGGGGTCGGAATCCTCCTCGGAATCAGCATCGATTTCACGGGCATTTGGTGCAGAGACTCTTAGATTGTTAGAAGTAGACATTGATGAATTCAAGTTCCCTAAAATCATGATGAATAGTGTCAATTAAATTGACAAAAGCCAGAAAATACTATTACAGCCAGAATCTAGAGAAAAGGGAGAACGACGAAGAAGACAGTATAAAAGTTCACCCCAATTACAATGGAAATAAGTCACACTACAAGAGATATAGATCCACAGTTTGAAACCTGTAAAAATTGCTTAAGAGAAAGGAAAGAAAGACACATGAGAACTTACTGTTTTAAGCATGGAAAATGAGGAAAAATTGGGAGCAATATAGAAGATGGAAGAAGATGAATGAGTTTGTGTCAACGAAAGGTTTTAACAAAAGAAAGAGAAGAGCAAAGAGACAAATAGGTGGAATAATACGCAATCATGATAATATGGCATAAAGTAGGTTACCTTTTTGGATTCTCGAAATGGCGACGGCAGGAATACACTGAATAGGGCCAGTTTTCAAAGCACAAAATTCAAAGTAATTATAGGAGAGAAACCAAAACGGCAGCAGGGTAAATTACAGAATGAATAGAGAAATGCGAAGGAGTGAATCTCGGTTGCAAGAACGCAATAGCTAAGTGTCATAAGGATAAGATATATTTTGAAAATTTGAAATTCAAATGAATGTGTGATTTCAAGAAGTCGCAGTATACAACCAAGAAGCATGCAACACTTCACAAAAGTTGTTCACATCGCAGCCCAAGCGAACATATTACAATGCCTACAAACAAAGAGAGATAATAAGTTTGTTACGCAACATCTAAACATGGTTATAGCTTCGCGTAGCATTTGCTTCATGGATGGGGGGGCTTATGGTGTATATGTGGTCTAGCAAGTAAAAGGCTGAGGGTAGCTAGGCCCAGCCCAATGGCATCCGATGACAAAGTTAAGCCTTTTCAGCCCAAACCGTTGATTAATCTATGCAGACGCCACAAAAAATGTGAACCAAGAAACATGGAAAGAACATCAGCCACAAAAGCCACGAACTCAGCAGGTGGTGATCGTGGGATGACCCACAATCTTCGCCCCTAAAATAGGGAACCACAACCACATCAATCTATAAATACAACAAGCTCTAAAGAAGCTAATGTAAGAGCTACTATCTCTAGAAATTCCAGTTGTGAAATGAGAAAACTAACTTGATCATCAGAACCTTTTTCTCAGAGTTACTTTTGGGATAAGTCTTGCATGAAGAGAAATTATTTGTGAGGACGACCAACTTGCCTGAGCAGTCTACCACATCAATAACATTCTATCATGCATAGGATTTAGCTTATCATCAAAGTGTCCCCATTGTTGCTCAGAAGACTCACTATCCCATTATTGAAAACCATGCATATAAAGTCTGGTATACCTTCCATATTATCCTACGCCTACCAACTAAATCATTTAGAAATATTAAGGAGAGATTGAATTTTTATGGGTGCATAAAATCTAGATCTAAATTAAGAAGCTCAATCTATACCAATTTCCCATTGATGATCTGTTGGAAACTTCATGTGGCTAGAAATAAAAATATTTATGGAAGATAAAGAAACTAATAGCACCCAAATTTTGAAATAGGTAAAAGACCTAGCCTTTATGATCATGTCCATTAACCTGCAGCCTACCTCACTCCCCACAAACCTGCACATAGTAAGGGAGGGGGATTAAAGGAGGTTCTATCAAACCAGAGAAGGCATGCACATAGTGCCTTCTGTAGTCCCGCCTTTGATTAGCCTTGATCAAAGGAGGTTCCGAGAAACGCCTTTAAATAACGCCATCAAAGGCAGTTATGAACCTCCTTTAATAGGCAGGTATAGCTGCCTTCAATAAGTTCTGAAATCAGAACTGGTGAATGATGGCTCGGGCCTTCTTCAGGTTCCGAATCAGAACTTTAGTATTGTTTCTTGACCCATGAAGCATTTTTGAACTCGAAAATGGACCCCAAACTTGGAAATATAACTACTCTTAGCCGGCCATTAATTGTTGGTTCCTGCCTCAGGTCTAATTTTTGTCCCCTCTCGGGTAAAAAAATGCTTGAAATAGATTTAAATCACTTCCATTTCTAAATTCAAAGGGTATTCGGCTCTATAATTTATTAATTCAAACTGAATATCGGTCCTATGGGTAGAATGAATCATGAAGAGGAGAATGCCTTCCAAACTCAAAATTGTGGTCACGTCCTGTAGTAAAACATTTATTTCATTCATAATCCCAGCTTTAAATAGCCTTTATTTACATATGGGACAAAATACAAGACACGGTGATTCACTCAAACAAAAATATATCGATAAAACTAATGTAGCAATAATCTATTGATAGGAATAGAAATCACTAGAAATATATTCCGCACAATCCATATCATCAATATTTACACAATGTGCGTTACTCTATCACGTTAGGATTCCCTAAGGTTGCTGAGCTAGCGTGAATTAAATGCATTGCCAAGCAATTTCTTGCAGTGTTGATATCATCTTGCAAATATGGCTTAATTATTGTCGGAAAAATAGGTGAATAGCAAATTAGTAACAAATTTTGATGAACAATGAGATACCAAATGAGTAAAAAAAGGTCTCTAGGAAAAACTTCATACTTACTTTATCAATTTCTAGGTAATCCAGCCTAACATGTTGAGCGCATTCCGTTGTGTATACAATTATAAAATACCCACACTCACGTGTTTTTGCTTGTTTATTGTACTGATATATGTTGGGAATTGATTAAATCTAATTTACCATAATATCAATAACCATATTCAAGATCCCATGCATGTATTCAATTTGAATCTACTTAAGGGTTTAGATTACCTTTGTAGCGTGTGGAGAAACGTTTAACTTTGGAGAAGAGAATCTTAGATGTGATCCCTCTATACGTATCCACACAGCACGATCAAATCGCTTACGTCGTTGTAAACTTAGAACAGATCAGCAAGCAAAACAGTCACGTCCGTTTTCCTTCTTCTCTTTTGCGACGAGGTTGGTTTTATGATAATGGCAGGGTTATTTTGTTTCTACCTTTTGGAACGATCAGGTTCAAATGTTTGTCGTAATGTTTATTCCTATAGAGTATCTACTTATACAGAATAACAAGATAGTAAACACTAACCCTTAGTCAATCTGAGCCTAGCCCAATTAGACTTAATGAGTTCTAAACTCATTTCTCATATTATTACTATCTGGGCTCTAAGCCCAATAGTTATCTCTTCTATCCAATTCTATGCTTTGTGTGTGATCTCATAGGTTCTGTCATAATAAGCTACTAGCCCAATATAATTGCTGCTAGCTGATCAAAAGCGGTTTCCAGCTAAACATTCCGATCAATCAAAATGACTGAATTAATTATCTCCATAATTAATCCTCCAACTATATTATGGAAAATGCACATTAACTGAAGAATACTATTCCAACAATCTCCCACTTTTCCTGTAGAACAAGTGTGTATTCGTATTCCTTTGTCACTTAATGTCTTCATCTGAACGTAAGGTAAGATAACGTGTCATCCTTATCAAGTTCAAATGCATTTCTCAAATTCCCGAGTCAAACTATTAAGACTAATGATTAATCCTTAATCCACCTGAGCACGACCATGCATTTTACAGTCCCAACTCTCCGAGAGGCCCATAAGACAATAATCTCATGTAAATGAGAGGACAATCCCACTCTCGTACATTCAAGTTTTCTCCACTCGATTCATGGCAACTCAAGAACTGCCTTTATAGTCTCCTTTACAGTGCAACGTTTGACAGCCTCAAGGTACACCAATCCACAAGCAAGCAAACACTGAATTACTCATGTATGAAGAGTACAATCCAATAGTTAATGAGACAT
Organism: Rubia yunnanensis; assembly: GCA_037428765.1. Taxonomy (NCBI): domain Eukaryota; kingdom Viridiplantae; phylum Streptophyta; class Magnoliopsida; order Gentianales; family Rubiaceae; genus Rubia; species Rubia yunnanensis. Next base: position 86,229,260 of record CM075062.1, on the reverse strand, counting down.
ACTTATGACATTGTGAATATCTTAAAGTATTCTCATGGCGGGTCTGTCCAATACAAGTTCCCAACTTGCATCCATGCAAACGTTTCATAACATCCCACATCCTTCAGCCCATGAAACAACACTGTGAGTCAACTTGCAAACTAGTTTTCTTCAGTCATTAGTATCCACTCTCAATGACCTAACTAGGGACATAATCAATCTTACACTCCAGTTCACTAAATAGGGTTTCATTATCCAAGACATATTCTTGATAACCTATCTGGAGATGTAAATTGATTTTGGACTTTCATTCAACACTAAACCAAGTTAAATGAATATGAAATGATAATTTCATAATATGTTAGACGGTTCAATCTTCAATGTCTAAAATCACAAAATTATGATAACTAGAACATCACAGAAATCACAACCAATATCCAAAGTACTACATTCCTAACACAAATGTGTGAGCCCTAGGCTCTATCTATGAAAGAGGTTTAGATTCTAGATCGACAATTTGTCATCCTTTCTCACTTGCATATAATAACTTCACCATTCTCGATATATTCTCAAAGAATGCAAAATTTCTGAGTACAAATTTGAACTCATTGGGTTAATTTGGCTCATTTTGCGTAAGAGATTACTCTACCATTTGCTCAATAGAGAGTCACTGAGCCAGCTCAGACAGGGACCACGTTAAGTTCAATGATGAATATCCTAATTCAAACACCTTCCTATGCAGCTTCCAAAGCAGCAATGTACTTAGGTTCAATTGTAAAATCAAACAAAAGTGATTAACTTATCATTTTTTCACAACCAAATCATTTTCAATGTAGACTCAGGAATGTATCTTTAGTCCATTTTAGGCACTAAAAAATTTTCTTAGCTGTACACCAATGCGCCTCACCTTAGTCTATTTTATATCTCACGGTTGTGCTCTAAGCATGCGAGATATAACTGTGAATACATATCATAACATACATGATAGACCTTGGTGCATATGCATAAGTGATCATACACATTCTCTTTTTCTCATTGGATTTCGATAAACGCCGAGTCTTGCTAAGAGTTATGCCCTTATCATGGGTAGAAAATCATTCATATTGAACATATCAAACACCTTACCTAAAAAGTGTTATGTCTAAGGTCAACCATCTTCTTTGATCTACCTGTGTAGATCTTGATGCTCAAGATGTACTTTACCTCTCCTAAGTCATTCATTGCAAAATACATTCTGAACTAAGTCTTCACAGACTCCAGCTTTGGTTAGTCATTTCCAATGTCATCGACATAGAGGAGTAGGGATTCAATCTTACTCCCACTAACCTTCTTGTATACACAAGATTCCATAACATTTGTTTGGACGCCAATCTCTTAATTGCTTCATTGAAAAGTATGTTTTAACTCCTTAATACTTGCTTCAATCCATAAATAGACCTCTGAAGCTCGTATATTTTCCCAGCTATTTTGGCCAATAAAACCCTTAGATTATGTTGCATACACATCTTCTTCTAAAATCCAATCAAGAAAGATGGTTATGACCTCCATTTGCCAGATCTCAAAATCAGAATGAGTTGCAATTGCTAGGAAAACTCAAGATAGACTTAGGCATTCCAACTGGAGAAAAGGTCTCATTACAATCCATCCGGTGGGCTTTTTTATACCCTTTAACTATCAGTCTAGCCTTGAAAACCTAAATTTCTGGTTTAATTTTGAAGACCATCATTTTAGTCTTAACCTTTTAGTAATTCAACCAAATTCCAAACTTGGTTTTCATACATAGAGTCTATTCCGAATTTCATAGCCTTAAGCCACTTTGCAGAGCTGGGGCTTGTCAAAGCTTAACTTTAAGTCATAGGTTCATCACTTTCTAAAAGTATGATTTCATATTTTTTCAGTCGCAAGGACATAAATGTACCTTCGTCTGAATTCAATACCTTTCTGACCAACTAGGGCATGATCATTTTCAATAGTCTTTAAGACTTTTCCCGTATTCATCTTCACCACTTCACATGAAGGGATCAATGTTTTCAGAACTGACTATTACTCACCTCAAAACTTATTGAAGTTAAAATTCCTCCCACTTGTCATTTTGGAAAGATGATACTTCTCCTAAAGGACACATTCTCGAGCAACAAGGTATTATTTATCCTTAGAAGAACATGTCCCTCATAAGAAAACTGGAAGACTGGCTTGACCCATTATTGAACTAACCATATCCAATAAGGTATCATTTATCCTTGCGGACACACCATTCATTAAGGTGTTCCTACAAGATTCAATTATGAAAGAATGTCATATTCTCTCTGATGGTCAACAAATTCCTGACTCAAATATTCACCACATCAATCCAATTAAAGTGTTTCAATTTTCTTGCCAAGTATATTCCAAACTTCATTCTGAAACTCATTCCATTTCTCAAAAGAATCAAACTTGCCTCACATCAAGCAGACAACTACATCCACTCAAATCGCTAGTGAAGCTAATGAAGTCATGAATTCACCTCTTGCAATTGAACACATTTTGGTCTAAAAAATACTTTGTTAACAAGACCTAATAGTTCATTTGCCCCATCATCCATCACTATGAAGTGTGATTTTGTCATTTTGTCATCACAATATTTGCAGGTCTCAATCGGCTCCAAGTCAAATGATTCCACAGTGCCCTCTTGCTGGAGTGACTGCATAAAGCATCATGTGGCTAAATCGTCAATTCCAGAGGTACCCCGGACTCGAATAATTTTTTTTGCCATTTTGATATTTACGCCATATACTTGTTCATCCATATCAAGCAAATAAAGACAATTGTCTAATTTTGCAAAACTACAACACATCCATATGAAATGGAACCATCATTGCTCCTATTACAATGAAAACCTCTCGTGTCCAACACAGAAATGGAAATTGTGTTGTAGTAACACTTAGATCAAAATAACTATTATATGACCAAGTGTAAGCCCATAAGGCATAGATAAACTATAAGTTCCTACGGTCAATGGAGCAACCATTGCTTCATTTACTTCATGTAGGTTGACCTCTCATCAACATTAACTCCTACTTTGTTCTCTCCAAAAATTTGAAATTGTGAGAAACACATATGGTATCCAATACCCACCAGTAGAGTTATTAACGACAGGGATTTTCCATGATGTATATAACTGCAATGACACCTACTCGCCCATTCTTTGCATTCTAAGAACTAGGGGCAGTATCCTTTCTAATGGCATGAGTCATTGCAGTAGAAGTATTGGGACATATCAGACTTTACAACTTTATACTTTCTAGCAGTATGTTGTGTCTTAGACGCATGAGTATTATGGTTACCCTTACCCTATCCCACTTCTTCATTCTTCCATTTATGATTTAGATCCCTTTCACTTATGCACCAATAAAACCTTGTTCCTTTTCTCAATCTTGACACTTGACTCAAGTTTATTTTAAGCATTTCATGCAACTTAGTCAAAGTCTTTTCTTTTCCACTTAAATGGTTCCAAACCATCATAGAGTGAATGGAGATAGATGTCAAGGCCAACTCTCAGCCATAGGCAAAACAAAGTATCTCCATGTTATCAAATGATCCAATCATTTTCAAAAACATGAGAACCACTAGTTTTCCTTTCTTGATGTTACAATCAAGAATGGTCTTAAAGGTCTCAAACCTCTCAACCCTGGCTTGCTCCTGAATCATATCTTAGAGCTCCAGGTTGATGTTATAAGTATCTGAGTTCAAAAATTGTCTTGCAATTCTAGACTCATACTATTAAACATAAGACACTTGACATTAGGCAATGATACACTCCTTCTTTTCTTACATTAGAACTATAATCAAGTTCCTTTGCCAAGTAACTGTCGCCATCCTTCCAAAGGATCGAACGCAGTTTAGAAGAGTTGTTGTTTGTTGTTATACATGATTACTAAAATATAAATAAATGCTTTAAAAACTGTTTAAACAGAATAACTTAACGAAAAGCATACAAGCATTATTAGAAATTATTCATCATTTTATTCTATCCAAGTTGGTACCATGAATAAAATGGTTCCAAAACCCTCAAAATCACAAGGTCTTGATCATGCTTTGGCTTGGCTCAATTCCATTTTTTAGGTAAGCAATCTCATTGCTAATAGTATCCCATACTACTCTTGTTCAATAGGGTACATCCAATGTACTACCAATCTTCTTTTGCCTCAACATCTGAGGACCCCTCATTGATGTTGACAAGCAAACCAAAACTAATATATAGACCACTTTCACTAGGTCTACCCGCATTTGTCCCAAGATTAGAAGTGTCACTATTGCTTTGGTGAAATCTGTCACTAGTGATCGAGGGCTTAATGAGTGTTCTTGTTTCGGAAAGACAATTTTTTGCTCATTATTTCTTTTGGGACCGTGGTTCGTTATGTTGGTTTGATCATTAGTGAACGAATTTCATAATCATCCCACACACATAAAACCAATCACATGTATTTATAATATAAAATAATAAATAAATGCATCTAAAGTGATCCTAGTATAGCCCCCTAATCTTGACAAAATCTTCATCTTGTCTACTGGATCACATCCTTCGATCTTCTCATCTAACATACAATCTATTTCAACTTAAATAATAAAATTAAAAATAAATTTACAACATAGCAATAAACGGTACGCAGACTGTATTTAGTTACAATACTCAATAAACGGTACTCGGATCACATTTAAATATCTAATTGGGCCATACTAGTCATCGATAACCCTGCACTTTGAATCCAATTCATATATGCAAACATTTATTTCTAAAATGAATGCCCAATTACATATAAAATAAATTGGGATAAAATCACATAATTAATCATGCAATTAACCAAACAAAAATAATTAAGTTAACTAATTTCTAAATCTATTAACATTAATTATTTTCTTTTGCCATATTAATAATTCTAAATTATTAAAGAACTTAATATATTAGGCAGTTCATATACCAATAATAGTTAAGTTAACTAATTTGTAAAATTATTAACATTAATCATTATTCTTTGCCATATTTAATAATTCTAAATTATTAAAGAAAGTAGGTATATTTGGAAATCCGTGCACCAAAAAATAATTAAGTTAACTAATTTATAAAATTATTAACCTTAACTATCATCACCTAATATTTTGTTATTTTATAATAATAAAATAATTATAATTTATTAATAAAGTAAATCCAATATCTTAATTAATAATAATTAGTTCAGATTTAATTTAATTTTGAAAATTAAAATTACTAAAACCTTGTTCATATATATAATTTTAATTTCTAAAATTAAAATTACTCTCACTCAAAAAATTAAATTAATATGAAACTGACCTACTAAACCTAGCAAGTCAAGCCTAGTTCAAACTTTTTAGAAAAATTAATTAATTAAATTTATCTTTATTTTAAAATAAATATTTAGACCTACTCGATCCGGTTCAACCCGGACCAAACCAGAAAACCCGATCTAATTAGAATCCGATCGGGCCAGACTAGGAAGCATGCTGGGCCGCAAGGGAGCATTTGGCCCAGCACCCAACAGTAGCCCAACATTGGGCTGTAAATGGCTCGTCGCATATTTAGCCAACCTAGTCAATGTTACTATTAATAAGCCCAAAAATTTCAATCAAGGTTTTAATTTGGCCCAACCAAAATCAACCCTAATTTGTTTTTGACACCACCAGTCGCCGCTGCTACAGTAGTCGCTGCCATGGATAAATAGTGTTTTCGGCCACGAATAGTAATTTTGGTCATGAACAGTACTTATTTTTTAAAAAAATAAAATAAAGTTTCTGAGTAGGTTTAAATCAAATTAAACTATCCAATAATTAATTTGATTTAAAACATGAACACGAATCTAAACATCACATTATGTAAATCTAATTCACATTTGTCTAGATCAAACTAAAACATGCAAGTTGTTCTGATACCATTGTTGGGAATTGATTAAATCTAATTTAGCGGAACATCAGTAACCATATTCAAGATCTCATGCATGTATTCAATCTAAATCTACTTAAGGGTTTAGATTACCTTTGTACCGTGCGGAGAAACGTTTAACTACGGAGAAGAGAATCTCATATGTGATCCCTCTATACGTATCCACACAGCATGATCAGACCACTTACGCTGTTGTCAGCTTAGAACATATCAGCAAGAAAAACGGTCACGTTCGTCTTCCTTCTTCTCTTTTGCGGCGATGTTGGTTTTATGATAATGGCAGGGTTATTTTATTTCTGCCGTCTAGAACGACCAGGTTCAAATGTTTTTCGTAACGTTTATTCCTGTAAAGTGTCTACTTATACAGAATAAACAAGACAGTAAACCCTAACCCTTAGTCAATCTGGGCCTAGCTCAATTAGACTTAATGATTTCTAAATTCATTTCTCATATTATTACTATCTGGGCTCTGAGCCCAATAGCTATCTCTTTTATCTAATTTCATATTTTGCGTGACCCTATAGGTTCAGTCATAATAAGCTGCTAACTCAATATAATTGCTGCTAGCTGATCGAAAGTAGTTTCCAGCTAAACATTCTGATAACTCAAAATAACTGAATTAATTATCTTTGCAATTAATCCTCCAACTATATTATGGAAACTGCACATTGACTGAAAGAAACTATTCCAACAATATATAGCAAGAAAAATTATGAAAATGCTAATATGAGATAAGTAAAGTATGTAAAAATAACACTATAAGAAACTTGACTTTGATTCGACCACGTATAAACTCATATCACTTTCGTTGCTTCGGTCACTCATAGCCGATCCCAAAGTTTTTACAAATGCTTCGGATGGCTGGAAAGGCAGGGGATACATCCAGTATACTTTCTTTCCTATGTAGCCGATCCTCTCTTGCTCCGTATATCAAATTTCTTGAGTTATCACGGGGCAAAAGTACCCAATCCAACCCCTATTCTTTTTTATTAGCATAGTATGTGTACCTTAAAAATAATTAGGTGGATAGACATTAGTGTTTGGTTGTTTTATTTGAAATTAAATATTAAATTTTACTATGCATATAATACTCACAGTATATAGACAGACATTAGCATTTGGTTAACTTGCTCACATCTCCATAGATCTTCAAAATCATTCCATAAAGCAAAGATTTCCTGCTTTTGACCAAATACACATTCATTTCCAAAAAAAGGCGTACATTGAGTTTCGCTCATGAAGTCCAACTAAACCATACAACGCTCGAACGAATTAGGGTGAATCCTTAATGGCTTGTGCCCTTGATACCGGCTTTCTAACCCCTTTCGGTGTACTTTCTACGGGTTTAGGTGTTGTAGGGCGGGGAATTTTCAAATGTCAATTCTTTATATGATCGACGTATATTAGATGAAGAGGACATGGAAAAAACATTCCTCCGGTGGTCCCACACGCTTGTATTAGCCATCCGACAAGAGAGCGTTGAGCACTACCTGGGTCTCTAACAAAACTCTAGATATACCATCCGTAATTGGAACGGGGTGATGATGATGCATCGACTCGTGTAAAATTCCATCTGCTACATGAAATGCTCTACCATTGTTGCCTTGATCAATGTATAGCTCACAAAAAATTAACGTCTACTTAAAAAATAAATGTTATGTTTTAGATGATATTAATGAAGTGGTAAGTAATGAAAGACAATTAATTGCAAATCATTTTTAGTTGGCTAGGATGGCCTTGTCGAGACTATTGTCCTAGTGTGTTTGGTTTTGAATAATGGGTTCGTGGTTAACCTTAGTCTCACTGGGAGAATGGTGGGATACTTTTGAAGGTGGAGTCTAATCGGGTGTCAAATCCTCTATATTATCCAGTAGAGAAAGTACAGTGTGTTGGATTAACTTACGAATCATAATGTCTTGTTGCTCTATTTGTTTATCTGGAAGAAGTGATTCCTTTTACAATGTGTGGATTCTCGACATTTTTTCCTAGTCAAAGTATCAAGTGATTCCAAATACCTCTCTTTGGGACAATAACGCACCCACTCCTTTAGCATGGACCTGGTGATCGGATTTCCTCGTTGCCTCACAAAGGATGTCGTGCTTACCCATCTAAATGAATTGGCCTTCTAATGGATCATGTTTCAACTTAGCCCGTGTCCACAATTGAAATAATGTTAGTCTATGTAAATGGGAAATGGCTTGAAGAGGAAAGAATGACTAAGGAGTTACCACATGTTCCGCGAGCTCAATTTCTTCTAGCTTTTCAAATGCACCCTTCTTGGTTTTTGCCCTTTTAGGAATAAGTCACACCTCTCAATGGCATCCACATCAATTGGTATTACCGATGACTTTGCCTCATCCCCCGTCATCCCCCATTTGATTGCATTTTGAACTTCCTTTTTGAAATGCTCCCGCACTAACTCGATTGCGGAAAATCCATAACCCCCCAGCTCAATCGGTGAGGAATTATGTCCTTCAACCCAATACGCCACTTTTCTTCCCTCATTCCCTATGTTAGGATGTCATAAATAGACATATCACAACTAAAGATAAGTTAATCTAAATCCACTATAAATTTTAAATAAATGCACTAACATTTTTCTATTCCCTAAAGACATTTTCTTATTGATCTCCCAACTCTCTGGTTAAATGTGTGTGTAAGTTAACCACGGTTGACCTCCTTTCTTATCCGAAAAAATGTAAACCCTTGAAAACATGCATTTGTGTTCCCACCAACTATTGGACAACATGTTCATTGCCTTCTTTAATAGATCCTCCATGTCTCACACATTGATCTCAAAATGCCTCTATGATGACTTTCAACACCACCGTGTGAAACATAAAGCACCACTGGAAAAAAAAAGTACATAGGCACCGGTATGTCAGTGATAGGAGAGTAATACCGGTGCTAGGAATTTCATAGGCACCGGTAATCTGACAAACGATCCAAAATACTTATGCCTATGAATAAACCTAGCACCGATTCACCGAATACCGATGTCTTTGAATTTTTTTTCTAAATTTAATATTTTTCAACACCGTTTTTGGCTGAATGACATATATTAGTGCTAATACTAGTGCCTATGACCAGAATAGTAATTTTGGAGGGTAAAACTATGGTGGAAAAAATAGTAGCACCGATATATGTTATAATATACTAGTGCTAGGAGTGCATTTAATTTAAATTTTTTTAAATGTTTAAATGCAGCCCCACGCAACTGCGTTATAATTGTATATGCACCGGTATATTGATGAATGCCACCGATAATCGAACGGGTGCAGGATACATAGAAAAATTTCCAACATTTAATTACAAGCTAGAATAGGAAAAAAAGGTTTTGAAATTTGGGTTTATGGTCTGAGTTACTTTATAACATGTACTAGTGCTTTCCATTCACCAAATATATTTATTTATTTAATATATTTATTATATTTAGGTCAAAATAATAAAAGTCGTGTATTTTAGATCAATGGATGTTGGGGTAACACAATTTTGGGCCACGGTGTAAATTTTTAAGAATGGGTAGAAGTAATCAATTTTGACTTCCGAGACCCTTCTGTTCACACATACATGCCCAAATTGTAAAGTTGCAATAGTGTATTATTGAATTGGATTTTGGTGTTGCCAAGTTCGTGATTTGACTCCAACTTTCTTGGAAGGACCTAAGTGCAAAAAGTAAAAACTTTACTTGTAACTCCAAATTAGAATCCGCTCGAATGTGATGCTACCATCTAGGCTCCCATCGTAATTTCCAAGTCCTTAACAAAATATTTATCAACAACCAGTCATAAGAACATATTCGTAATCCTTTCCGATTTCTCTTTCTTACTTCTAAATAATAAACTCTAAGTTACTCTTGAACATGTACTAGCGATTTACAACAATTAACCAGAAAATCATTTATTTTCTATTTCTATATTTATGCAAGAATAAAATAAATTGTGTATTTTGGAGAGAAGGACAACGTCGTAACGATTTTTTGGGTCATAGCGCAATTCTTCATAATTCTCCATAAATATGTTAAAAGACGTTTCCGTTCACCCATTTTACACCAAATTTTGAACACACAATCATCTCTTATTTAATTTGCACTTTGGTGCCTTCAGTTTTGTGATTGGTCGCCTCCAAATTTCTTCTGCGGACCTAATAGTTAAAATTTAAAAGTTAACTTAGATATCAAATAATACTAGCACCATCATTGTTTTTCATTCATACCGGTGCTACATTATGGTGGGAAAATAAATTTTCATTCAAAAATTTGGAGGGATTGTTTAAAATTTTGAAATAGTGGACTCAACATCGGTATTAGTTACTTAGGCATCGATATGTACGCCGGTGCTCCATACTCCCGGGTCCATAAAATAATAAATGCTCCCGGTCCATAAAATTTTCCCAGGTTTGCTATTTTTCATATACATAGGCAATGGTATGAGACATTTCCTGGCTTCTCTCTCGGGTTCAAGAAAGAAAAAAACATTTAAAACAAACCAAAACAGCTGTTTTTCATATACATAGGCACCAGTGTCGTCCCATTCATACCAGTGCTAGGTAGTTTAAGAAATCAACTTAGTTTCTACTGAATCATTAATTTCTTTTATTGATTGAATCTCAACCATTAAAATTTATTGTTATATAAAGAAAACTCGAAACCCTAATTCTATTCCCATATCATCATGCCCTCACACCCTTCATCAATGCACATTCTCTTTGCCTTCGACCTGCCCGAATCCGCCGCTTCTGGCCTCCACCTTGACCCCGCCAGCATTGATGGTCAGGGAAAAATCCTGGTCGGCGAACGAGAGTTTGTTCTTCTGAGGGTTTAGAAAGAGCGCCAGCTTCCGGTTGAGGTTCGACACAATCTCATCTGTGAGCGATTGCTACGGCGAAAGCTGGAGGATAGCGTAGCAATCCGACATGTTATTGATCCTGGTGTCATTGGTAAGCAACGTGTCAGCGACGCTGATGATTTGGTTAGCGTAGAGCAGGGTCGGGTCGGCCTCACAGGATCAAGACGTGAATGATTTGCTTCCAACCAGGTCCGACCTTTGAGTAGCTTCTTGATTATGGTCAACCACGGTAGCGCCTTTGACCTAGTGGCGCCGGTGACGTTGCTGCTGCTGGCGGCAACAAGGCTAGTGAAGAAGGTGAGCTCTATTTCTATTTTCCCCTTTTGATCTTGTATGTTGATATCTTTATTTAGGTCTTCGTTGTCCTTGTCTGTCTTTGCACATGAGATCCGTCATTATTTGGAAACTTTACTTTCTGTCTAGTTCGTTGAAGAAGTTTAGCAAGTTCATCTTTAACATGCTTAGAATGTATGTGGCATTCTTTGTACCAATATTAACAATCATATACGAAAACTATGAATAATTGATGTCATCTCTTTTCTTGTCATATCCTGCTTATCGTTGTAGCTTATCAAGTTAAATGCTGTCAATTCACATTTAGAGAGCTAGGTTTTGTTGGATTTTTTTTTAATGTATTTTATTTAAGTACTCAACCTTGATGGGATTCTCATTGCTAATAATGGAACTAGTAAATTTCATAGTCAACCTTTAGCAATTGATGAACTAAGTGGATATGTTTGGTTCTTATTCTTTCTTGGACTTCCCTGGATTGTTACTTGTTTTGTGATTTGCTTGGATTCTTCGTCACTTGACCAACCTCTTTTGATTCATTTGAGTATTGCTTCGGCACCCTTTGTTTGATGTATGTTTACAGTTTTTTCTTGTTTATATTGGCTCTCAAAGAAATATTTTACTGTTTTAATTGATGGTATCACTTTTCCAAAATCACATCTTTGAAAGTTGTGCTATGTGTCTATTGTGACACAAAGATAAGCTGGTTATATTATTTTTGTTAACTTTGTCATCTTCAATGTTCTCAATGGTGTTGTGTTTTTTTTCTGGCATCACCATTTGAGATACCAGTGTGTATAAACTATGTTCCAACACCGCTATACTTAAACATCGATATTTGAGGGGATCAAGATACCGGTTCGCAGGGGTGGAACCAGGAATTTTATATAGGGGGGACCAAAATTACATAAAACTTTTTGAATCGATCATTAAAATAACAATTCATAGTAATTTTTTATATAAAGGACAAAAAAAATCAAGTACTAGAGAAAAACTAGAGCAAACAAAATACAAAATTAATACTTTTAAAATGGACGATGTTCGTTGAATTTTAAGTTAAAACAAGTAATAATATGTATTTGAAATACATAAATTTAAAATATATAAAAATATATTTTCTAAATTTCTAAATTCAGTACTCCATCCGTCCCAGTCAATTCTACACATTATCCTTTTATGACTGTCCCAAACAATTCTTCACACTTTCCACTGTAGGAGAATTTTAACTTCAGAAAAAAACATGCTCACCCTTTTTAAAGTAAAATTTTACATTTACACCTATGACTATTCTCCGTCTCCCCAAACCCTCAGCCGACCACACTTACCTTCTCCAACCCAAAACAAACGCCGCTGGCGTCTTCTTTTCTTCCCAAACGTTTCTTCTCCTACCCAAAATACACGTCGCCGACGTCTTCTTATCCATTTTCTTTGATTGCTTATCCGTGTTCATTAGTTTCGGGCGTCTTCTTCTTCTTCTTTGAGGTAAGGCGCGCCGTCAGAGAGCTTGGGGCCACACCACCGGAGAATCTGACCTGAGGACAGCGAGGTCTGCATCAGGTGAGGGAGAAATTAGCTGGGCAATTGAATCTGACCTGCCCCTGTTGGACTTTGAAATTCCGTTTCACCTAAATTCTAAACCTTTATGCCAAGTTGTTTAACAGTTTGGTGTTGAAACACCAAGTTCAGTTTGATGTTAAAACTCAAAATGAAATACGCAGTGCACACACAACTTGGTTACGCAGTTCGGTGCAAATACACCTACGTCTGCGGGGCCTTGCCCAGATCAGAAACCATCCACTAGAAAGCAGTCTTTAGTACAAGAAGCTTAACTTAAATACTAATCCATTGCTAACCTATAGAGTGAATGTTGTGAGATCCCCTCACTGCCGATCCTACGTCGTTGAACCCCCACGATCAACACGTCTCTCTGGATCTCATCCTCCCGAGGAATTAAGGCTTCCTTGTTTCTGATCTTTAAGAACTTGGTCGGTTGATTTGACGAACCTCCAAAACCAGAGACGAACAGATTCAATAACGTATCTCACGTAGAGATAAAACCTTGATTGCTTCGCTCAACTTTTTACGAACTTGGTCGGATGAATTAACACTCCTCCAAACACCACCGGCAGATCGCTCCAAACTTCTCACGTAGAGATCAATTCTTGGACGCTTAATGATTGCGTTGTATCTTCTTCTTTTTATATCCTTCGCAATCCTGCCTTGTATCAAACTCTTTCCTTGTCTAACTCTACCAAGAATAGACTTCTAGACTAAGGAAAGATCTAATCCTAATCTGGTTTGTAAATGGACAATCCTTTATTAATAGGACTTGTACCATAAATAAACTATTTAATCAATTCCTAACTATTACAGGAATATTCGTTTACCAGAATTAGATAGCCACGAAATCACATACTTATCTTCACAATATTCTGATCTGATCGCATAATTATCCTCCATAATTAGCTCTATAATTCGCGGCTAAAACCTGCTGTCCAGAAAACCTGATCGCAGTGGTGTTAAAACACCAGATCCCAGTATTCACAATATGCCATAAAGAAGTCCAACTCCCAAGGACTCTACAATCTCCCCCTTGGCATATTTGTGAATTCATCAGCACTGGATTTTGACCTACCAACTCCCCCTGAATTCAACTCCGCTAAAACAACCAAGAATTCAGCAATAACACAGGTCATACAGGTTTACTAATAAAATTCAGCAAGTAAAACAATAAATCCATCCAGTTTTCTCCCCCTGGATTCATTAATGTGCCAAAATAAATACTGTCTACTCCTCAGCAACAACTATCACCATCATCATCATCAGCATCATCGTCATGAGCATCATCTAAAGCATCATCATCACCATCATGTGTCTCTGAACCATCCTAAGTTGCTTCAGCCAACAGGACTCCATGCTCAGTGTCCAAAACAGCCAACTCCCCCTGAAGCTTTGCCAAAATAGTCTGATATCGTTCAATCAGTTCCTGGCATACTCCAACTCGAGCCTCAATAACTTTCAACCTCGCCATACCAGCATCCAAGCAAATCTCTTCCGGATGAATCCAAGGTAAGTCCTTGATAATTCGACCACTTAGAGTCCTAAGTGTCGGTTTTTAAGGCTTGTGTAGAGATCCACTCGTCAGAGTCCCTTATAGCTGCTCCCCCTTTTTGCAGCACCGTGGTAATTACACACGGATGTAACAGAGCTTCCTTCCTGGTCTTGCGATCACAATCAATGATATCATTAAAAATCAATCTGCCCATGTTTACCTTTTGACGCGCTCCCAAAATGTATAGTAATGTAGCCATCTCTTTGGTGATACTCGCGTTGTTTACAGAGGGAATCCAATTATGCACGGCGACCACATACAAATAATACCTGGACGTGAGGTTAGACGCAGTTATCTGTTGTCGACCAGTCACAAGCCATGTGCTATCCACTCCACCAGTAAGCTCTACAGCCACCTTATCATAATCTTCTGGCATCTAGTGTTGGAACACCGGTTTGTCATCCCTTGACGAGCTATGCTTCAGACACTTGTTCAACACCTCTGGCGAAAACTCAACAATCTCTCCACGCACATAAACCTTATGAAACCAGGGTGATTCTACATCTTCACATTCAGCTTTCATATTCGAATAGAACTCCAGCACAAGTTGCTTGTTATCGTCACAGAAACAGGTAGCCGCCTTAAACACCTCGAGATGGTGCAAATAATCCGTGAATCCACATTCCTTATATTTTACAGCATCAGCTGGCCTTTCCGCCAATATCTTCCTGTCACAGACAAACTTTCACTTTTCTTGACTTGCATCATCAAAGAATTCAGGGCTAATGGCTTCACTCGCTTCAGGTACAGGTTGTGCACTAGACTCAATTATCTCAGCTTGTCTTTGCTGTCTGGCAGCACAGAGCTTCTTCATCTTCTTCCCAATCGGTTCATCGCTGTGCTCACCTGCTTTCATATTCTTATCCCTGCATTGCTTCGAGTTTTGCACACCCTTGAAAGACGAGGCCACACTGTCCCTGGCCTTCTTTGAACTTTGAGTAACAGGAGTTCCCACAGACTGTAGTGGTGTTTCAACACCCACCTCCCTGCACTTTCTCTTTGATCCACGTGTCTTTCTGGTCTTCAGTGGTATTTCAGCACCAACACCAGTACCCTCTAAGTTTCCTTCACCACTGGCTATCTCAGTCAACTCTGCCAAGTTTTCAAGGTCATACCCCTCAGAATTTGATTCCCTATCAGCAAAATCCACATCCTGTGCTTGATTCACAGGTACCTGGTCATCACCATTTGATATCACATCTGGTGTTTGAATACCAGAAACAACCACATTATCACACTCTTATTTTTCAACAGCTCTATCTGCATCTTCTCCATTTTCAGCTACTGGCTCAATCAACTCTGACACAGTCTCAACTTCAACGGTTCCTGGTGTAGCAATACCAGTACTATTCACATCATAGCTCTCATTGGCAGCACCTGCTTGCTGGTCCATAACATCATTCTCGACTTCTCCTATCTCAGACACATTCTCCAATATCACAGATGCACTCTCAGGTTCCTTCAACATAGACACTGTTTCAATTTCAACAGCTCCCCCTGCATACACTGTCTCCTCATCACTGTCACTGATTTCCACGACCGGAATGGGCAATTGTCGTAGATATTCTTGAAGCACGAACAATGGACCATCAAAGCTCTCCAACTCCATGCCTTTTGCTTTGGCAAAAATAGTGGCCTTAACCACTTTGACCCAGGGATGCAACACAGCCTCATCCCCCCATTCTCCTAATGACTGGCCTATGTTGAGCCCTTCTGATCTACTTCCACATTAAGTCAACTGTCCAGTAACTTTATCCCATAGTGATTGGTGTTTAAATACCACTTCACCAAATTTTTGGTATTTTCTGTTTTTCTAATTTTTTCGACTGTATTTAAAGGAAAACAATAAATAATACAACAGAATAGACAGATATGGGTACCTCACAATCGACATACTCCCAAGTGCTGTCTGAGTCCTTCAAAAGTCTCGCCATCCAGAGGCTTTGTAAAAATATCAGCAAGTTGTTCTGCAGTTGGGACATAATGGACTGTAACTTCTCCTTTTTCGACCAAATCCCTGATAAGCTGATGTTGGATATCGATGTGTTTTGTCCTCGAATGTTGCACAGGATTCTTGGAGATATCAATGGCGCTTTTATTATCACATAAGACTGTCAAACTCACATCATTGAATCCAAAGTCTCGCATCATCTGCTTCATCCATAATAGCAGATTTGATCCAGCAAAGAAGCATCCACCAGTGGTACTCTTACAATCATCATCATTCCCGGCCCAGTCAGAGTCATTGAAACCTACCAACTGCGAATCCTTATTCCTAGAAAACCATACTCCATACTCCACTGTTCCACTTATATATCGAATAATTCTCTTCACAGCTGCCATATATGATTCCTTTGGATTAGCCTGGTAGTGAGCACAAATACCAACACTCAACCAGATGTCTGGTCTACTTGGAGTTAAATATAACAGGCTGCCAATCATTAAGTCAACAAACTCCTTCACCAATGCTGAAGAGGTGGATCCAAAGACAATATCATCAACGTAAATCTGTGCGATTAGAATATTTGTCCCCTTATGCAGCACAAACAGTGTACGGTCCACTCCCCCTCGACGATATCCCTTCTGACTCAGAAAGGTTGTCAGTCGCTCATACCATGCACGGGGTGCCTGCTTAAGGCCATACAAAGCTTTATTCAACCGATATACATGGTCAGGAAAATGTGGGTCTTCAAATCCCTTGGGCTGCTTCACATAAACTTCCTCCTTCACTAGACCATTCAGAAAGGCACTCTTGACATCCATTTGATGAAGAGTAAAGTCTAGAAAACAGGATGCCGCCAACATCAACCTAATTGACTCCAATCTGGCTACGGGTGCAAAAGTTTCATCAAAATCGACCCCTTCTACTTGTGTGTAACCTTGAGCGACAAGTCGAGATTTATTTCTTGCGACGTTACCATCTGCATCAGATTTGTTCTTAAAGATCCACTTGGTTCTGATCACATTTACATCAGCAGGCCGTGGGGTGAGGCACCAAACATTGTTTCTTTCAAATAGCTGCAACTCTTCTTGTATCGCCGAAATCCAATACTCATCAATTAAAGCTTCTTTGTAATTCTTGGGCTCAGTAAGAGATATAAAACATGATAATCCTGCCAATTCTCTGTAATTTACCCGTGGCTGATCCCGTAACTGCATGTGTCTGGTCGAACTTTGTTCAGATCCATGTGCTACTGTTTCCGGAGTTTCAACACCGGTTGACTGTGCTGGTGTTTCAACACCAGTAGGATTCACTTGATCAAGAATATCACTTTCACCCAAAGTTTCTTCTTCTCTAACTGCATTTATGTGTCCCGCTTTTCTGTGCAACAGAGCACTGACTTCTTTTTCCGAGCTAAAGCAGGTGACATCTTGATCGAGCAAATAACAGTTATCCATTGATTTAGACCCAGTGAATACTTCAGTTCCATGGTTTACGACACATTTCTCCTTGTCGAAAAACACTGTCATTTCATTGTCACATATATGGCTAATGCTCAACAAGTTTGCTTTCAGACCTTCCACCAGTAATACATCTTGGAACACCGGAAGCCCTTTGATGGCTAACTCACCTTTGCCGATTATTTTACTGCATTTCCCATCACCAAATCTAACATATCCACCAAATCCAGGTTCGAATTTTCGAAGAAATTCAGGTATTCCAGTCATATGCCTCGAGCACGCACTATCGAAATACCAGGAGTTTCCTGTATGTGCCCCAAAACAAACGAAACTTGAAAAACAAACATCTTGAGATTTTCGAACCCATACCTGGTTTACTGATCGATGGATGTGATTAGGATTTTGATTGACACGTGTGTTCAGAAATCCGGTTCTGTATCCTCCAGTGTTGAACCGATGACGTGACTTATATCCTGGCATGGTGTTGAAACACAGATCTGCTGTGTTGACAGACAGTGTCCTAAGCAGCTTAAAACATCTGTTCCTAACATGCCCTTGAGCTCCACAGTATCATCATCGTCTGATCCTCTTGATGGGACAATTCTTCTCGATTATGCTTGGAGCTGATACACCTTGATCTGCCTCGTTTTTCAACACATTCACTGTCCTTTCATAACCAATTCCATATTTGGTCGTCTGTCCCATTCGTAGACAGTCTTCGAGCTTAGCTTTCCCTGTATTGAGACGTATAATAGCTTGTTCTGCTGCCTCTGCTCGTTGCACCACTTCAGTAAATTCCTTCTTAAACTTTTTCAGTTCTCCAATTGCCTCTTCCTTTTCTAGTTCATTCACTTTCACTTTCTCACTCAGTCTCTTGTTCTCAAACTTGAGCTCTTTGTTTTCATCCGCCACTTTTAACCACATCTTGTACATCTCCATACTTTCCTTGCGAATGTCATCATCACTAATGCTTCTAGTCTCTTCATCTGAGCTACTACTATCATTTTCATTCAGCACACCGAGACCGTCCGTAATAGAGTCTTCTAACTCCACCATTGACACACCGAAAGCAACATGATTTGTATACTCTTCTCCATCCTTAACATCATCTCCTCCGTCATCATCACTCCAGGTTGTGGCATACGATTTTCCTTGCCTTTTAAGTGTATTGGCACACTCAGCTTGTATGTGCCCGAAGCCTTCACATTCTCTACACTGGATTTTCCTGTTCAGGTTTGGATTTGTTGATTTGAACTTTGGTGTTTCAACACCAATTGCTTGGCCAAATCTTGGAGTGAAGTTTGCGTTTGGATTTTTGCTTCCACTTGGCTTCTCTTGTGGCTTCCTGCCCACATTCTTCATAAATCTGGAGAAGTTCCTGGTTATGTTTGCAATTATATCGGACTCTTCATTGTATGTATACTCTTCTGAATTTCCAGCGGTTATGCTTGAGAAAGCCATCTCTTTCTTACTTGCTTTTGTTTGCAGCATCTCCATCTCATAAGATTCCAGTGAACCCATAAGTTCATCAAGCGTCATTGTTCCTATCCTTCCATTTTCATTAATCGCTGTGACCTTCATGTTGAAACGTGGTGGCAGTGCTCTCAAAACCTTTCTTACAAGCTTGTGATCTTTGTACTTTTTGCCAAACTGAAAGGCTTTGTTGGCAATATCTCGAACTCGTCCATTGAACTCAGAAATTGTCTCATCTTCACGCATCTTTAGATCTTCGAATTGTGCCGTGTAATACTGCAACTTTGATTCTCTGACAGAGCTTGTCCCCTCATGATAAGTTTGTAACACATCCCACGCCTCTTTAGCAGTCTCACAATTTAAAATCATCTTAAACTGATCTTCATCCACTGCCGTAAAAATGGCATTTAACGCCTTTGAGTTGGACACGTGTGCTTTGTGCTCCTCGGTAGAATATTCAGAGAATGGTTTAGCCGTCAATGAGCTTGATCCCGCAGATTCGGCTACTGTAGGTGGAGTGTACTGATTTATGACATTGTTCCAAGCTTGATCATCTAATGCTCCAATGAACACCTTCATGCGTGCCTTCCAATAGGCGTAATTTCCTTGTTCCAGCAACGGTGGTCGCGTGACCGAAGCCCCCTCCTTTGGTGCCATGGTGAAACCTGATCTCACTCTCCCTGTTTAGGGGTCAGCAAGTGCCTTGCTCTGATACCAATTGAAATTCCGTTTCACCTAAATTCTAAACCTTTATGCCAAGTTGTTTAACAGTTTGGTGTTGAAACACCAAGTTTAGTTTGATGTTAAAACTCAAAACGAAATACGCAGTGCACACACAACTTGGTTACGCAGTTCGGTGCAAATACACCTACGTCTGCGGGGCCATGCCCAGATCAGAAACCATCCACTAGAAAGCAGTCTTTAGTACAAGAAGCTTAACTTAAATACTAATCCATTGCTAACCTATAGAGTGAATGTTGTGAGATCCCCTCACTGCCGATCCTACGTCGTTGAACCCCCACGGTCAACACGTCTCTCTGGATCTCCTCCTCCCGAGGAATTAAGGCTTCCTTGTTTCTGATCTTTAAGAACTTGGTCGGTTGATTTGACGAACCTCCAAAACCAGAGACGAACAGCTTCAATAACGTATCTCACGTAGAGATAAAACCTTGATTGCTTCGCTCAACTTTTTACGAACTTGGTCGGATGAATTAACACTCCTCCAAACACCACCGGCAGATCGCTCCAAACTTCTCACGTAGAGATCAATTCTGGACGCTTAATGATTGCGTTGTATCTTCTTCTTTTTATATCCTTCGCAATCCTGCCTTGTATCAAACTCTTTCCTTGTCTAACTCTACCAAGAATAGACTTCTAGACTAAGGAAAGATCTAATCCTAATCTGGTTTGTAAATGGACAATCCTTTATTAATAGGACTTGTACCATAAATAAACTATTTAATCAATTCCTAACTATTACAGGAATATTCGTTTACCAGAATTAGATAGCCACGAAATCACATACTTATCTTCACAATATTCTGATCTGATCGCATAATTATCCTCCATAATTAGCTCCATAATTCGCGGCTAAAACCTGCTGTCCAGAAAACCTGATCGCAGTGGTGTTAAAACACCAGATCCCAGTATTCACAATATGCCATAAAGAAGTCCAACTCCCAAGGACTCTACAGACTTTGCAGATCTTCTAGGGGCAAGTGAATCGAACTTGGTAGAGGAAAGAGAAGGTAAAGAAACGCGTTGGCTAATTCGAACTGGGTAGAGAAATGAGATGGCTGATTGAAGAAGATGGCAAAGTAATTGGAGAAGTAGGGGAAAAATAAACATTTCACATTATTGAAAATAAAACTTCAAGCATCTCTTTCTGCAGAATTCACTAAATTCTGGACAGAGTAAGGTAAAAAATAAGGAGACCCACTCAAAATTAAATACACTTTCTTGATTTTTGCCTTGCTTCTTGATTTCATATTTTGTGTTTTTCAATCATGTTTTTGATTTTTGAAAGATGTGACAGCTAATTA
The DNA here is from genome assembly GCA_037428765.1 of Rubia yunnanensis. Classification (NCBI taxonomy): domain Eukaryota; kingdom Viridiplantae; phylum Streptophyta; class Magnoliopsida; order Gentianales; family Rubiaceae; genus Rubia; species Rubia yunnanensis. The sequence continues at coordinate 86,208,179 of CM075062.1, read as the reverse complement.
TACTATTTTAGTATTAAGAAAAAAACTAAATCTTAAATGGAATTAAATTATTTCTATTGGATAAGATTGTTAAAACATTTTCTAAGTATAACTTGGATAAATATTAGATAAAAAGTAATTATATTTCTTGTTGGACTCGGCAAAAAAAAATAAAGAATCCTGACATTTTAAACTTCTTTCTTCTTCAATCTTAATTTGCTTTAGTATTGTACGTATATTCTGCAATAATTTTTATTTATGGTTCCTTTTTTACCATACACAAACAAACAACACACAAAAAAAATATATATAATATAAATGGTAAAAAAATGTTAGCGGACACCAAGCACTCCCTGGTCCCCCAATGTTCCGCTCATACCAGTGCATATGTGGTGATTTATCGATGTTATTGTATTTGTTCTACAGTAGTGTATGCATGACAACCATTTTTGAAAAAATAGTTGCAATGTGTAAGGCCCAATGAATTGGGATTTCCCTATTGGTACAGGCTATTTTCGGGCAAGCGCATTTGTGATGAAGATAATGATTAAAAAGAATAATCTACTTCAACCGGTATGCCCTTAGGCACGACCATACATAATATAGAAATTACACTTGGAAAGGGTGGACAATTAGCTAGAGCAGCGTGTACTGTAGCGAAACTGATTGCAAAAGAGGGAAAATCGGCCACATTAAAATTACCCTCTAGGGAGGTCCATTTTGATCAATGGAGGAACAATATCACCATCTTGGTTCAATAAGATACCAAAGTAGTTGAGTGACTCATTCCATACTGTAACGTCGATTTTTAGAATCCACTGCTACAGAAGAAAAAGTTTCATTGTGTGGAAAGGGTTAAGACCGCTGCAAATAGATTCGCTATATCACCACTGACCTAGGCAGTGCATTTTGAAATTGAAAAATCGTTGCAACAAGGATTGAAAAATTGGTGCCCCGGCATGGTGTTTCTAGAGGTGCATATACGTGATGTTACATGATAGTTAAGATAACTTAGATTACTTTTTCTGACTTTTAAACATTGGCTCCTGACAAAATGATATATGTTTTTAAGAAAAGTAAAATAAGTGGTGAAGATTGTGTTGGAGTGCAAAAACTAAATTGAGTGAATGAAAATAATATAAAATTCATCAAAAAGGGAATGAGTGATTGTTAAAAACCAAATAAAAAAAGGAAATGAACCCAATGTTAGTAGATTGAAGGGAGTATGATTTATAGTTTACTGTCAAGATTTTCACATGTAATCAAATTTTTATGTTTTTATTAGTAAGTTTTTGCGTGTAAGTTATGAAATCAAGATCTAGAGAAGAGATTTTAGGTGGGCAAAGTTTTGCCTTTCTTTCTGACTGACCCATATTGTTATAATTCGTTTTGGACCCATATATTTGACCTTAATTCATGTATTTTATGTTGTGCCTTGATAGTTAAAATTTACATGCGTAGAAAATAAGGATGTAATGGTGCTTTGATGTACATTATATAGTGTTACGAAAGACCTAAGTAAATAAGGAAATGATACTAAATATCTAAATACAAGTAATATTCACAATATATCTATTTTCCCCAATACTTATCCTTAAGTTGGAGCATGTAGATCGAGAATGCCCAACTTCCCAAGTAGTAGCTGAAACTGATTACGTCCAGGAGCATTCGTGAACTAGTCTGCAGGCCGATCAGAAATACGGATATGATGAGTAACAATAGTACCAAAATGTACCAAATCTTGAACAAATGACAGTCAGCCTCTATGTGCTTTGTACGTTCATGAAAGACAGGGTTAGATTGACTATCGAAAAACAATTGCATGGGGACATAATGCACAACACCTAAGTCTCGAAGCAAAGGCTTAAACCATAATAACATACAACAAGTTATTGTCGTAGCATGATACTCTGCTTCAGCAGAAGAACGAGAAACGATAGGTTTCTTATTGGTATTCCATGAAACCGAAGAATCATTGATCATCACAAAATAAATAGAAAGTGAACATCGTGTGATAGGGCAAGCAGCCTGACCTGCCTCCACTCGGGGTCGTTAAGTTGTTGCTAAATTAACCAGAGCGAAAGCGCCTAAAGATAAGATTTATATTCTGCACCCAACTCACTACTAAGCTACCTATGGGTAGTTAGTGGCAAGCCCGGGTTTGTCCACAGATATGCTAGGGTCTAATAGTCAATTAAAACACAACCACGTACAGGTTGTCAATCCGTTGTGTTCCAGGATAGCTAATATAGTAAAAAAATTGGGGGGGGGGGGTTTGGTTTTCTCAACTAGCAACTACTAACATAAAAGATAAAACACAAGTAAATTATATAGACATGCACTTGGGGAATATTTGTGTAACATGGTTGATTACATGTTCCGATCATCGATTCTATCACATACAAGACATCCACAACCTAATCTAGTGTTCATAACACATGGTGTGGTCGATGGTCAATGCTTCCCCATACCTGTCACGTAGGGTGCTCTAGCAATATTCCTTGGGCACTGACATTGTAATTAGGGGAGTGTGACAATGGCCTTGCTGTTGCACAGATCTATTTCTCCTCTGTACAATTATGTTTTGGGATCTACACCACGAATGCTCTACCCCTAGGCCTATAAAGAGGCAAAGGAAGATAGCCACCTTATCGATGACACTAGGACTGCTTAAAACCCTAGCCTGCTACTAAATGCTATCTGTACTCGTAACCCTTCAGACCAACTCATCACCTAAGATTGGTGTATTGGCATCGTAATGGTAAAACTAAAAAAAACCTACGTGCACACACCCACGTGGACCCGGACCCCACTACCCATATCACATCCAAGTTTCTCTTCTGGGGGGTATCAATATTTGCACCAACATGAATGTAGACTAGAGTGTGTGCTAATGGAGTGTATCATTCATACAATTATAACAATTCAAGAACAAGCCATCATAATATCATAAGCATATAGAATTAGAAGAATATACTAAATCTCACAAAACATAAATCAACACATGAATACAAATTTATTCCCAAGCTATAAAACTACTCTCTGGACATGGAATTCAAGTATTTTATTTAATTTCACATCTTTGGGCAAAAGAAAATAAAAGGGAAAAAGAGAAAGAACCTAGAGAGAAGATAGAGTGTTTCTCTCTCTAAGTAGATCTTCAAATCTACAAAATGAACTAAGAAAAAAGATCCAAGACTAATAACCCTAGTAGGCTAAGGCTATATTTATAGTAGTAGGGGATTAGGTCTAAAAATAGACCCAAAATATGCCAAAACCCTAGCAGCCGCCGCATGGTATAAAACACTAGAGCTACACATACTTTAACTCTAAATTTGGGAGCATTTGCTGGCACTTCAGTAGACACCAAAATATGCATGACAATGCAGTACAGTATTTCAAAAATCACAAGTTACCATTTTACAATATGTTTGTAATAGAAATTCAATTAATTTAAACTTTGAAAAGCAGAGAAACATATCACTACGTATTACAAACATCATCACGGCTTCAAAATTGAAAAATGATTCAAGAAATAAATACCTTCATATCCAACTTCTCATCAACATATTTGCATGCTTCCCTCGAAGTAGGCTGTCATCGGCAGAATTTATTTATATTTTTATTCAGTTGGAAGAAATAAGGGTTTCTAAAAGAGATATAGATAAGGGGAATAGGTCACAGTAACCATGGAATAATATTGAAATTAATGAACTTACTCAATATCCATTGATGATATATGTAGGGTGAACCTTATTTCTCACCAAATCAATTGCTCTCTGCAGACATATACAAATCAGTCAGAAGTTGGACAAGAACAAGAATCAACCTGAGACTACAAATATAGTTTCAAAAACCTTGAGCAACTCAATGGATATAATGACCATAGAAGTAGTTCTATCCCTCTGACTTCTCGATCCTGAAGTTTAGCCAACTCAACAAGAACCTGTATCGATATGAATGAACGAGATTCGATAAATATGCATACATCATACAAACTTATTAACACCTGAAAATGATAGTGAGAGAATGATTTTCCGTAAGAAATTGTATTATTAATGACTAAATATATAGAGAGTACAATAGAGGTGTAATAAGGGAAAAAATCTAATCATAATCAATCATAATCTAATTAGTAATCTGATTTATCCTAACACCCCCCTCAAGCAAAGCATTACATTCTCAAAGACGCAAAGATTGGATCTGAAGAACTCAAACAAGGGACGAGAAAGACCCTTGGTGAAGATATATGCAACCTGTAGAGATGTAGGAACATGAGCAAGACGAAGCTTGGCCGAAGAAACCAACTCGCGAACAAAATTATAATCAATGTCAATGTGCTTAGCCCATTTATGCGCCACTGGATTCTGAGCCAAGAAGATGGCACTGCTGTTGTCACAAAGCAAAAGAGGTGCACCAGAAAGAGGAACACGAAGATCACGAAGCAAATGAGCCATCCAGATAACCTCAGAAACAGTGTTGGCCAAAGCACAATACTCCGACTCCGTGCTGGACCTGGACACAGTGGGCTGTTTCTTTGCACTCCAAGAAACCAAGTTACCGCCCAAGAAGACAGTATAGCCATAAGTAGAATGACGGATCTCCAAACACCAAGCCCAATCTGCATCAGATAACCGAGCACCTCTGGAGAAGAAGTTGCATGAAAATTGAGACCAAAATGTAAGGTCCCCTGAACATAGTAGAGAATCCGAGTGACAGCCAAAAAATGATCTTTCTGAGGGTCCTGAAGATACTAACCAACAGAATTAACTGAAAATGCTAAGTCTAGACGAGTGATGGTTAGATACTGGAGAGCACAAACCAAAGAACTATACAACGTTGGATTCTTGAACTAGGAACTCGCACTGTTGTAAAGCTGAGAATTCGGTAGAAATGGTGTAGAGATGCACTGCATCTAACATACCAGCCCGAGAAAGAATATCCCGAGCATACTTTGTCTGTCTCGAATGAAGTCCCGAGGCAGTGGGCATGACCTCCAAGCCAAGAAAGTAATGTAAGGCACCCAAATATTTGATGAAAACTCTTGATGGGTGCGATCAATGAACTGTCGAATAAGAGCGGAATCATTGCCAGTCAAAATGATATCATCAACATACACTAAAAGATACAACAATGACGAGCCACGGGACAACACAAATAATGAAGTATCAGAGTAACTGCAACGAAATCCAAGCTGTAAAAGATAAGCACTAAAATGCTGAAACCATGCTCGAGGCACCTGCTTCAAACCATAAATGGCCCTCCGTAGACGACAAACATAGTTCGGATGAGTGGGATCCTTATAACCAATAGGTTGCGCCATAAAAATCGGAGAATCAAGAACACCATTAAGAAAGGTATTCTTAACGTCCAATTGATGTAGAGACCAAGCACGCATAGTAGAAATAGCAAGAACGGTTCAAACTGTAGATACTTTAACCACATGGCTGAAAGTATGATTAAAGTTAAAATTGGGAATCTGAGAGAAATCCTGAGCTACCAAACGTGTCTTATGACGATCAACTGATCCATCAAGTTTGTACTCCAGCCGATAAACCCATTTAGACCCAACAATGTTGACGTCCGAAGGGCGTGGAACAAGATCCCAAGTATGCTGACTACGAAGAGCGGCCATCTCCTCATCCATGGCAGAAACCCAAGAAGAATCTTGGTTTGCAGAATGATAATCAGTTGATTCTTTCTGAGCAAGAAGAGCCAAAAGAAGACCATGAGCATGAATATATGAATAATCTCGATGCTGAATAACTCTGGTGGAAGAGCGCATAACCATGCGACAAGGCGCTAGACACGGAGAACCCAAGATTTGGGACGTGACAGAGAAGGCAGAGCCGTGACCGTCTGTGGCTGTGGCCAAAGCAAGAAGGAGGTCTGAGGTTATCTGTGGTCGTGGCTGAGGCAGGAAGGACCGTGGCCGCCCGTGCCCGTGGCCATCCGGGGTGCATGAGCTCATGGCTGCTGGGTGCGAGCCACCACAATTAGGCATAGGTGAGGGCTAGAGAGGACCAGGTGCGGGCGAGAGACCATCGCGGCTGGCCGTGGGCAAGGAGCCACCATGGTCGGATGCGAGATGGGATGATGGACACGGGTCAGCTTGTGGGGCAGCAGGCTGGGACGACTCATCATCAAGAAACTGGGATTTAGGTGAGGATGGAGCTGAGGCTGGTGATGGCGATGTCCCATGATCCAGATGAGTAAAGGCAGAGACATCTAAACCTGAAGAGGGAAACCCTGTTCCCGATACCAGAGCTAGAGGAAAATAAGTCTCGTCAAAGCGAGCATGGCGAGTAACATGAACTTTTCCAGTGGTAGTGTCGAGACATCGAAACCCCTTATACTGCAAGCTGTAACCGATAAATATACATGGAATACTACGGTGAGATAACTTATGATTAGAAAAGGGGCAAACAAAAGGAAAAACCCGGGAACCAAAAGGATGAAAGTTACCATAGATAAGATCCCGCTAATAAAGAAGACCATAAGGTGTTGATCCCTGCAGAATTGGAGTAGGCAAACGGTTGATAATGTAGACAACAGTGGTGAACGCATCATCCCAACGAGAAATTGGATAATGTGAGTGAAAAAGCATTGTGAGACCCATTTCAACAACATGGCGATGCTTGCGTTATGCACGCCCATTCTGTTCTGGAGTGGCTGGACAAGAAACCTGATGATGAATACCTTTTTCCACAAAGTGTGATCTGAGTCTGGTGTTCAAAAATTCAGTGCCACCATCACTTTGAAAAACTTTAATTTTTGCAGAAAATTGATTCTCAACAAGCGCCTCAAACAGCAAATAAGTGTTAGCAAAATTTGATTTGCGACGAAGGGGGTACAACCAAGTGAATCTCAAAAAATCATCCACAAATAATGCATAATACAAAAAACCATTTGTAGATAAAATTGGGGAGGGACCCCACAAATCAAAATGTATTAAATCAAGAACATTGTTAGCACTTTAGGGTTCTCAACAAAAGGCAACCGTTGGCCTTTTACCATAACACAGGGGGCGCAGGTATACGGTTTAGGTAACAAAGAAGAAACTGAAAGTAAACCAGACTTATGTAAACTAGTAATCACTGCATTAGGAACATGACCTAGGCGTGCATGCCACAACTCATATGAAACTCGACTCTTATTTTGCTGTAAAACTGAAACAAATGCTACATCTCCCAGGTCCAAAACATACAATCCATCCTCACTGTACCCCTGACCCATGACGGCCCTGGTTGCTTTGTTCTGAATGATAAAATTCTGGTCATCAAATGTAATTAGGACACCCATAACTCTCGTCAATCGACTAATAGACAATAAATTCTTGGTAACATCAGGCATAACCAAAACACCAGACAAATGCAAGTTCTCAGAAACTTTAGAATTACCAGTATGAGATATTATAACTGGAGCACCATTACCAACAAGAACACGAGATTTAACAGTATAAGGATTGAAACTGTCTAGGCCTGAGGTGGAAGTTGACATATGACTGGTAGCGCCAGAATCAAGGTACCAATCTGACAGACGAGAACAAGTATCAGACTGCTGAGAAGACTGATAATTTTTTGCTAAATGAGTGCTTGGAAAATGACCAATATGTGCCTGCATCTGGTAACACATTACATCATAGTGATCGAGTCGTCCACACTAGGAACAGTGAGAATGACCGTGACCAGGGATCGGACCAACTGCCTGAGAACCGAAAAATGACTGTTGGCCACCGCCGAGCCTGCCACCAAAGCGACCACCACGGCCACCGCGAGAAGGCCACACGCGACCACCTCGAGTCGGCGTGTGATCCCAAGCACGACCGGCTTAAGATGCATCGTAGGTATGGAATGCGACCTGTCCTGCAGCTGTTCTTGAGTGTCCCTGTAAATTCATCAAAAAGGCCTCGTGGTTTTTGGCACGGGCATAAAGCGGTGTTAGAGCTAATCAAAGAAGCAGAAAAATCTTTATACTCAGGACCAAAAGCAGTCAAGAACCATACAATTTGATCAACATTTGAAACCGGATTACCCATGACAGACAGTTGTTCAAAAATCTCCTTAAATTTGAGATGAAGTTCATGAACAGTACCAGACTTACGAATACCATGCGCATATGCGCGAATACGGAGAATGGTGAAGGCATTGCTATTCTGATAGATGAGAGCAAGATTATCCTAGATATCTTTAGAAGTGGCACAATCTGGGAGTTCCGTGAGAACTTCAGCGGTGAGAGAGAAAAATAGGATACTGCAGAGACGTTGATCTTCATCAACCCCTTGATCATATTCTTCTTTTGCTTTCAAATAAGCCTCCTAGAGATCAACCTTGCTGCCACGCAAAGGAGTTGAGACTGTGGCAGCAAAAGACATGGTCTGTGGTGTTGGTGGTAGTGGGAGAGTGGGATGAGATCTAGTGCCATCAATGAAACCGTACAGACCTTGAGGATGAAGGATATAACCTTATTGATGCTTCAAGAGAAGATAATTTGATGGAGTGAGTTTGATCTGCATCATCTGGAGCAGAGTGTTGTAGGAGAGTTTTTCTTGAGGCATAACTGGAGAGGAAAAGCAACGGAGTGGATAATCTGGAGAGGAGCCGCACGCATCTGGAGAGAAGCCGTGTGTCCGGAGTAGAAGGGCAACGTGGAGCCGTGCACGTCCGAAGCGGAAGGGCGGCGCGAAGCAGAGCGTCCAGAGAGGCTGCACGTGTCCGGAGAGGAGCCACATATCCGAAAGCGGAAAGGTGGCCGTGCATCGGAGGGGAGCGGAGCGCAAATGAGGAGCTCGTGACGGAGCCACTGGCAACCGATGGCGATGGGAATTTTAAGTTTTTAGGTTTTGGATCAGAAGATGCTCTAATACCATGAGAGAATGATTTGTCGCAAGGAATTGTATTATTGATGACTTAATATATATAAAGAGTACAATAGAGGTGTAATAAAGAAAGAACTCTAATTATAATAAATCATAATCTAACCAGTAATCTGATTTATCCTAATAGATAGAAACAATCAACTAAACTTAGCAGTTGGATGCTCAACTTCCAGCATCTTCAAGATTGTTGCACCATCGTTAGTAATCGTCACATCACCATTATCATCAACAAGCATCTGGTAAGCAAAACTATCAATTTCAAGCAAAGACATTTTCACATTTCATACATTTACATGAAGTTTTAACACCCGCATTCAATCAAACCTACTGCTTTCTTATCCATTTCACACGCTTTAAACCAGCAAACAACATCGTAGCAAAACATTTGCAAGCACTGTTGGAGAAAAAAAGTACCTTGTCGAGTCCCACAGCTCCGAGCGACGATTTGATGATATTAGCCACCGCTTGACAAGCCATAACAACGCATTTCACAAAAAAATCATCATGTCTACGGATAAATCTACGCCTTTAACATTTCATAAGGGAGAGTGGTGGATCGAGGTGGTTACCGTTTTGAGTGCGGACATCCTGGTCGGATTGGCCATCGCCGAGAATATCAGGAGCCCCCATTTCTAAGTTGCTCAAACGGAAAGTTTCCGGAACCCAAGATCGCGTGGGAGGTTCAACAAGAGTGTGAATGTGAGGTTTTAGTTTGTGAGTGTGTGTAGTTTTGGGGGTTTTTTGGAGTATTTTACTTGCTAGATCTTAGCAAGTGGAGGGTTTAAATTGATACGGAGGGTTTAAATTGTTTGGCGGGTTTGTGTACTTGGTACCCAATGGGCCTGGACACCTAATGGGCCTTATTATATACTCCATTCGTCCCATTTATTATTGTGGAGAGAGAAAGAAAAAGGTTTTTTAAAGATCCGTTATTATATATTTTCTTTTTCATGTGCTGGTGGGGTACCTTAAATTTTATTTTCCTTTTTCATTTAATTTCATCTTTTTTTAACATAAAAAATGAATAAAATCTAGCCAAAAAAAGAAATAAAGTGAAGAGTAGAAAAACAGTTGAAATGTCCAAAAAAAAAGTGCAAAAATAGTCGGAACGAAAGAATTTATCAAGGGATCTTAAGACAACATTCTTTATTATAGACAATTTCTAGAGCTGATGCAAAAGTCAAGAATTTGCGCCAGAATTCTGCAGAAGCGGCAAAATTAGATGTATTCTATTTGTGATTGTAGTTCTTGTATTTTTGTCTTTGTGCGGCTTTTGTCCGTCTTTCTGGTTCCGCCAGGAGAATACGCAAGAAAAAGTTAATTGTAAGAACTGTTTTCTACAAGAGTTTTAGAAGCACTAATTGCACAATAGTGTTACATGTACACAACATCATGTGCGGAATCATTGGTACGCGAGTTAGGTCTCCAGTTCTACCTGAATCGCTGGTAGTTAGTAGAAGTGGTGGAATGAATCGATTTTTAGCAAGATGCGCGTCTTCTGGCGAGATTGCTTGGAGAAGAAAGCCGCTTGGCGGTTTTTTTTGCCCATGAACTACTAAAATGACGTCATTTTTACGTAAGTGAAACAATGTCATTTCATATGTACTAAGGGCAAAAAAAATGAAAAATCAATTTTAAGAAGGATTGGATTGGGCCATTTTCCCAATCAAATTTCAGATTGGAAAAGCTTCAAAATGGGGAAGAGAAAGGCAGTGGCCAAATCTCAGCTCCCTCCAGCCACGCCTCCACCTCCTGATGCCGGACGCCGCCACCGTCCCGCCACCGCAGCCGACTCCGATGCCATGGATCACCACCGTCCAGCCCTCCACTCTTACTGAACCACCGGTTCTCTTTATGCTAAGGTAATTTAATTTTACGGTTTATTGTCTATTTTATTTTTTCCTTCAAAAATTAAATTTATGTGTACATGATTTTTAGATTGGATGTTGAATTGAAGTTATATGGTTGTATGATTGTTAAAATTCAGTTGAATTGCATATGTATAAATAATAAATTATAATTGTTCGCTTTATTTTGTATGTGAAATTGTCATAATCGAATTATGGAATTAGGGATATTTGTTAAATTGAATTTAGATGAAAATGATTTTATAAATTATTTGTTATCTCAATTTGTTATTGTTTCGTAGCTCTTTTAGATTTTATAAGAATGAATCAATTTACATATTACCCTATTTGATATTTAATAGGTTATGGATAAATTTTTAATTTGAAGTAGCGGATCTTCATCTTTAAAGAGATCGAATGAACCTAATGAACAAAGAAACAATGAAGAGGGTAGTAGTAGAAAACAATCTCATGTAGAATTCAATCGGAATGATGTTATAAGTGATTCCGGGCTGCGTAAACCTATTGAAGAGATTGATGTTTCTATTAGAGATGAAGTGCTAAGAGAATATATATTAAGAGGTCTTTGCCAACCTAAGAATTATACTTTTCCTAAGACAATGTTCAATGATAAATTTAGAAGTTTTCAAAAGGGTTGGTTTGATGAATTTAATTGGTTGGAGTATAGTGTTTCAAAGGATGCTGCATTTTGTTTTTCTTGCTATCTTTTTAAGAAGTCAGCAAAGGGGACGGCATATACTGTGGATGGGGGGACAATTGGAAGAATGTCCTTAAAGTTTTTTGGGAAACATGCTATGAATGTGGATGGAATTCATAATGGTGCAGCAATTAAATTGAGAAATTTTAACCTTAAAAAACAAAGTATCTCACATTGTTTTGACGGTCATTTTACTAAAGCAAAAAAGGCATATTGCACACACTTGAATACGATTTTGAGTTAAGTTTTTAAAATTTAAATTTAAATAATATTTATCAACCTCAACTAAAATATTTTTCTGATTCCACCATAGCACAACATTTCAGGGTCAAGTATCTGTGTAACACATGATATGGCATGAGTATCGATATGGTATTATTTAATGCACGCCTGACACTTAGAAAGAAAATTAGATTCTTTGACTTTTGATTTTGTTCTCGAATTGTTTAACCGAGACACGAGACATGCATACAAAGACGAGGACGATCTTAAGATATCGGAGCACCCAATAATAGATAGGGATTACTGTATATACTTCTATATAAATTCTACTGGTTTTTACAAACTGCCCTTCTTAATACCAACGCATTAAAGAAACTTTTAGTTCTGTCTGTTTCTTGAGTTTAGATTTAAAAAAAAGAGTGATAAATAATTAGACACACATCCAAGCCTAACAGGCTGACACCAAAACTCAAGTAAATGTATATACTCCCTCCGTCCCACCTCAAACTGCACACTTTCCATTTAAGGATGTCCCACCTCAAATTGCAATTTCTTATTTTTACCAAAAATAGTCAAGTTGACTTGACTCAAAATTTCATTTTTACCCCTTATATTAAATAAAATGGCATTGGGCTTGGGCTTATGATTAGGGTTTTAAGGGAATAAATTTGGATGTCTCACCTTTTTTCTCTCTAAATCCTCCCTCTCTCTCGTATGTTCCCTGCTTCCCCTTCCTCTTCCCCTGCTCTCTTCTCCTTTTCCTCTCCCTCTTCTCTTCTCCTTATCCTCTTCCTCTTCCCCTGCTTTCTTATCCTTTTCCTCTCCCTCTTCTCTTCTCCTTTTCCTCTTCCTCTTCCCATGCTCTCTTCTCCTTTTCCTCTTCCTCTTCCTCTTCCTCTTCCTCTCCCTCTCCCTCAAATCTTCCCTGCTCTCTCTTCCTCTCCCCCTCCCTCTTCCTCTCCCTCGCGACCTCGCGAATGAACGGCAGTGGCTTCATGTTTTCGCCTTCAAATTTGTAAGTTTTTAATTGTGTTTTTCAAAAATTTTGGTTAAATGTTCATCCCTCTTGCGTTCATATCGATTTTTACTTGTTTTTTGGGTTGAGTTTTGTTAATATGGGGAAATTGGTTATGGTATCTCAGATCTGGTTGCTTGAAGGTGGGTTTAATGTTTATAAAGGTTTGAATGTTGAAGACTTTGTGTTATTTGGTAATATTATTTCTTCGATTTGAGCATGTTTGATATTTTCTGAGCTTTTAAGTTGGGAATTTTGCTCTGTTTTTGCTCCGTTTGCTCTGAAGTTGAGGTTTTTTGCTCTGTTTTTGCTTCGTTTGCTCTGAACTTGGGATTCTTTTGCTTCATCTGCTGTTTAAGTTTGGGTTTTGCTTTATTTTTTTGGATCTGATAATTTGCTCTGTTTTTATTTTCAGATCTCTGCTGAAGAAGATGAACGGGAGGTTTAGAAGCCATTAGCTTAAAAATGCAGCTTATTAAACTTGGCTTGTAACAGATTAGTGGATAGTTTTGTAAATTTGAATAGCAACATTAGTGTGTAATTTTTGGAATTAACATTTAGCATTCATTATTACCCATATGTTTTTTGTCACTTCCAAGTCAGCTTTTCTGACTTTTGTCACTGTAGATAAATACCCCCTCTGTTTCTCTCTGCGCAAATTAAGCTGGGACAGAGGGAGTGGGTTGTATCGTCGCTTGTGTGACACCCCGATCAAATAGTGTTGATTCTTTTATTACAATTCTTAAACTTATCAATAACAATCACAACGGAAGTTCAAAATCTTAACATAAGCTAATTCATAATCAACTAAAAGTCTTCAAATTAACTAAACAAATCTAAGGGAAATTGCTTCGGACGTCCATTGCACTTTATTCATCGCGCTCACACCGTACCTAGCGCTTAACCTAAAAGAGTTTTAAAAAATGCGGTGTGAGTTTTTGTCCGTGAGGGTTCCAAGTTTCAAAACATTTCATGTCATGTAAATAACAATATGCAATGAACGAAATTTCTATAAGACATTATGCAATGCAGAATCAATGCTTTATAAAATCAATAATTTATAAAATCAATGCAGAAAGTATGAATCAGAAAACAATGAACAGTAACGATAACAGTCACATGGGTTACTGGGTGATCCAATAGTATCAGTATTCAATAACAGTAATCCTATGAGTCACAAGGTGAACTCATAGTCAGTCACATGGGTCACGAGTGGTCTCACGATATCAGTATTCCGTAACAGTAAACCTATGAGTCACAAGGTGAACTCATAGTTAGTCACATGGGTCACGAGTGGTCCCATAGTATTAGTATTCAGTAACAGTAAACCTAAGAGTCACAAGGTGAACTCATAGCCAGTCACATAGGTCACGAGAAGTCTTGCGATTTCAGTATTCAGTAACAGTAAACCTATGAGTCACAAGGTGAACTCATAGTTAGTCACATGGGTCACGAGTGATCCCACAGTATTAGTATTCAGTAACAGTAAACCTATGAGTCACAAAGTGAACTCATAGTCAGTTACATGGGTTATCGAGTGATCCCACGGTATGCAATGCAAGAATGAAATTTCAATAATAAATAAATAAATATTGAACCAAGTGAGTTAATAAGTAAAATTATTTAATTAAATGTAACGTAAATGACATGTTTCGAAATATATTTATTCGTTCAATAATGAAATCTGTAGCGAAACTTAAATGTATCAACAAAATTTTCAAAGGGAATATTTGTAGTCTATGCACTCTAATAAGAAGCATTTAATCAAATAAAAATATTAATTAAAATAAAGACCTAAAATTTAAATTTTTGTAAATACAATTCAATGAATATAACTCAGTAAAAACATTTATTTAAATGATGAATTGATTAAAACATTTAAGTAAATAAAATAAATCCTCTTTGTAACACTTTCTTTTGAAAATTATTTTGTAACAATTTAGAAACCCTCAAAAGATTTACAAGTTCACATGAGTTCAGTAAAACACCTCAACGGTAAATACTGGAATGATACTCCTTTGTAAAAAGAATGATTATGTAACATTAGAATGATATGGATAAACAATGTAGTTTTGTGACTTTTATAAATGGGGAAATTATCTTTTAAGACAATTGAAAAACTGATAGTTTCATTTCAAGACTTCAATTGCAAAATTTGTTTCAAAATGTTTGATTTGGAAAAGGTGGGAAACCCTCACCTTTTTGCCACTTACAATCTACGGTTTTCTTTGATAGATCCTGCAAATATATTTTCCCATAACTCGGTGTTAAATCTCTATAATCAAAAACACTATTATATCTATGTAAATATTTCTTTATTATTTCTTCAGGATATTTATTTGTGTGGTTACATGACTATTTTTATATCATTATGCAACTCTAAAACTACGATAGTACCTCACTATATATTCTACTAACCATACAATATAGTAATAGAGTTGTAGTAATGTAAACTAAGTACTACCGTATATATAAATTTATTATTATATCATATATACATTATAAGTCCGGCTCTTGAAAGACGGTCTTTCCATAAATCAGGGAAAAACCAAGGTTTAAAGTGTATATTAGAAGAAATGAAGATAAAAATTTTGGATCGCATGGATTGGTTTATAAACTTTATAACTATTAAACGTTGTATAATAAATTTTAAATATTGTAACTAAAACTTTTTACCTTTTATTATTCCAATTAAACCCCGTATTTCCATAAGCATATGAAACGATGGTATTTTCCAAGATTTTGCCATACATTATTAGTAACTAAATAGTTACTTGGTACTCCCTCCGTTTCTTTTATTATGGCACCTCTTTTTCTGACATTTTTTGAAGGCATGTTTGACCATCGATAACTTTTGTTGCGTACGATATTATATTATGAAAGTTTACTTTTCGAAAACTATACGTTACTGAGAATCCAAAGACATCTCACATAATGTCCATACATATATACAATAAAAGTTATCGCTGGTCAAACATGCCATGAAAAACTTCATGGTCAACGTGTGCCATAATAAAAGAAACGGAGGGAGTATATATTTTATGAATATTACTATACCAAAATATTTGTTGGAACCATAATATGCACTAAAACTATAATATAACTCGTGCATTTAACTCACAATATAATATTAAGGGAAAGTCTCAGGAAATACGGCCTTTTCATAAGTTTATGGATAGTCCTCAGGGGCATTTACCTTAAATGTTATAATTTTTTATAAAATTTAAATATTGCATTTTATAAGTTAAAACAAGTAATAATATGTATTTGAAGGTGAAAATATAAAAATATATGATATAAAAAATATTTTCAAAAATTTTAAATTTTGTATGTAATTTAAGAAATGCAGTGTATGAAAGAGCTCTCAATCAAGGAAGTAGAGAAACTCTCTCTTTCTAGAAAGAAATCCTCTCTAGAGTAGCTTCCTTCAAGAGCTTTCTTCTCCGGCGAGGAATCAAGATTCGTTAGGCAATGAATTCGCCGGGTGCCTTCGTTTTAGTAGCATAAATCCGAAAGTTTTAGTCACAAATTCTGAGTTTTGTTTGGGAAATGTTTGTTTCGGGTGCCTCACTTTTTCAGATCTGGAAACTTTATGTGATGTGAATTAAATGTTTGTCCCATCATGGGGTCATAACATTAATTCCTCACGCATTGCTTCCGAATTTTGTTGGCCAGCACATAGATCTCGGATTGGAAGCATTATTCTTGCTCACTGTTGCAGCACATGGGGCTTGAAATTTCTTTGGTCTCCACACGCATGAAGGAAGGATTATTTTTGGATCTGTTGGGGAATAGTCTTGGAATTATTGTTGTCCCCTTCATGGAATACAACATTAATTGCCAAACACTTCCTCACCTTTCATTCTGAATCTGACCCTTTTTATTCAAATTGGACCCAATCATTATTCTTGCTCTTTGCGAGAATTAATGCTTTGCTGGAAGAGTAGATTGGAAACATTTTAAGTGCTGCCTTAGTTCTTATTCTTGTTTGAGTTCTTATTCACCTTTGGGTTCTTATTCTCTTTTTGTTCTGGGTTTTGGCACTGATTTTGCCGAAAATCTGTGCGGTGGAAAGCTGGGTTTTTGAGTTGATTTTCCCACGCTCTTCATCTGGATTTCTGAAAAATCAAGTTTTATGGATTCTCGACTGTTTTTCGGAGACATAACATCTGGGTTCATCCGGGCTTCATGTTCATCTGGAGTTCCTCTTCATCTGGGTTTCGAAACCGAGGCATTAAAGGGTTCAATAGCTTCATGGGTGATTCCGGAAGCTCTTGGACTTGGGACTCTACAGTTTCAAGGGTGGTTCCTGAAGTGTGATTCCCAATCCCACTGGATTCGGCTCTCGGGAGCTCGCAACGGTCAAAGAGTCGAAGAGTAATACTCGGAATGGAGCCACAGTTCAAAAGGTTAGATGTTGCTGTTCCCTGATTGTTTTGTTTGGAGTTTTAATTGGGTTGTTGTTCGTCGGCTGTTACGGTTGGATTCGTCCCTATCGAACCCGACTGGTGGTTCAAAATGATTCCGGCGTCTGGCAAGGAAATACCATTGGGATACTGCTGGGGTTCCCGTCCTGTCCTAGTTGCTGTTAGACCCGTATTGGGGAAATTTTTGCACAAAAGGAAGCACAAGATTACGGAGAAAACATGCTCAACTCAATACTCAGAATCCGGCCAACTTCCAGCAACGGCCGGCTGGTCTCTGGGTCTCCGGCGAAGACGGCGATGATGGCGCGTCAATCCGGGTAGGGTTCCCATCTCGGGTGCGCCGTCGGGTCAGAACCAAACATGGGTAGGGTTTCGGTCTACGGGAAGTCTGGTCAAACGAGTCTCGGGTCAAAGGGGTGTGGAGGCGGTATGGAGTATACTCCAGATCCGTGAGGCAATGGGCTAGGATTTCAGCAAGGACCAAACTGGAACGGGCCGAAATACAAACTTGGAGTGGGCTGAATTGAAAAATCCTAAGATCCTCAATTTCGGAGTGGGCTGAATTGCAAAATTCCAAGATCCTCAAATTCGGAGTGGGCTGAATTGCAAAATCACAAGATTCTCATGATTGGAGTGGGCTGAATTGCAAAATCACAAGATCCTCAAGTTTGGAGTGGGCTGAATTGCAAAATCACAAGATCCTCAAGTTGGGAGTGGGCTGAATTGCAAAATCACAAGATTCTCAAATCCCAATGTTTTTCAAGTTTGGAGTGGGCTGAATTGCAAAATCCCAAGATCCTCAATTGGGCCACCTGGTTTGGGCCGAGAGGAAGCTCCTAATCCTTGCCTTTTGCCAGCCTTGAAGAAATGCAAATAAGTGGGCCTAGTCTGGCCCGCAATGGATGTCTAGGAAGCCGGTTTCCTCCCTTTTCCGGAGCTTGAATTGAACCGGGTCGGGTCAACACTTTGTCCACGTCTACGTGGGACGTAGAGATTTATTTGCACTCTCCTTTGGGGTACGGGTCACGGATTTCAGCAAAGGCCAAATTCGAAACGGGCCGAAATGCAAGCTCGGAGTGGGCCGAAATGCAACAAATTGCAATGGTGTGGGCTTAGTCTTGATCTGCAATGGAATGTTCATGATGCCGGTTTTACCCCATTTTCCGGAGCTCCTAATTGAACCGGGTCGGGTCAAGACGTTGACCGCACCCATCCGGCTTGTGGGCCGCTGCTCGTGGGCCGCTGCACCTGCCTCCCTCTCTTGGCCTGGGCTCTTCGCATCAGCTTCCTGGACCGAAACTAATCTGTGTTCATGGTTTTCTTCACGGAAGTGGAGCATTCAGTATCCTACCCCTGAGAATTAATCCCCCCTTTTTCTTGATTACTGAGCGAGTCTTCTCCAATTCCGCAACTCTCTTCCTCCTTTGATAATCCGGCCTGGTCCCCCGGAGTCATCTTCGCCGCTAACTCCCCGGCGAAGGGCGGAAATGCATGCCGCGGCATTGGAGAACTCTTCACCAGCATCAAAATTCGGAAGGGATGAAAATCAGGTATCTTTTGTCTTCCTTTCTGTGTTATGGTTTCTCTCATCGGGTCCGGATCGGGTATGGAAACTATGCTTACCGGGGCTGAAGTTCGGATTTTTTCCTTTGCCTATATTTTTGGAAATTCATTGTGAAAAAGAAGTGTGTTGCTGTTGTTGTTTAAGTGAGGCAAATTTATCTGGGATGTTGCTCTGTTTCCCCCACGATAAAACTTTGCCCTGGTTTGGAGATAACTTCTTGATTCCTAGTTTTTGTTTGTTCGGCTCTTTCTGGGGTTTTTGGCCGAGTCTACAAAGGGTTCAACAGCTTCATGAGTGATTCCGGAAGTTTCGGGATTGGGAACTCTACAGCTTCATGGGTGATTCCTGGAGCTTGACTCTCAATCCCACCATGTTCGGCTTTCTTGGGAGCTCGCAACGGTCTCAGGGACGAAGAATAGCACTTGGAAGGGGGCCACAATTTCAAAGGAGCAGATATGGCTGTCTCCCAGGGGTATCTGGGCCGAAAGTGAATTAATAGATGGTCTTCTTTTTCTTTCTCTCAAGAGCTGATATGGAGCTACAAGGAGGAATTACTTCTGGGCTGATTTGGAGCTATAAGGGGGGGTTATTACAATCACCTCTTCTAACTAAATTGGGCTGGAAAGGGTTGCTTCTTGGGCCTAAATGGCGGGCTCATGAGCTGCTACAGGGAGGCTGCATTCTGGGCCTAATTGTACAAGCTTGGGGCTCAACCAACAAAAGGTTATTCTTGGCCAGAAATTCAAGAATTGAAGATGGATTTATTTTGGATATATGGGACTAGTTGGGATTTATTTTCCCGACTGGTTCTTGGACTTCTTTTGAGGATGGAACACTTTGGCATTTTTTTTGAAGGAACACTTGGAGATGGAAGGCATGCGCTCACGTGGTATATGGCCCCAACGGGGTCCTCCTCAAGCATGACTTTCCTAGGAACAACAGTTGTGGTCTCATACTCGGGCGGACGGGGATTTCGGATTCTCATGCCGCTTCTGTGCTGTCCAAGCACTTCGAGGAGACGATACTGGCGCGTTTCCCTATAGCTAGTTAGGGTTGCTGCCTAGTCCGGTGTTTCATGTATCTAGCGGTCTCACTTGTTAGTTTACTGCTTTTTTATCACGGAACCACTAGGGTTCCGCATTTGGTTGCTAAGAGGGGCTACGGCCCTGTCTCGAAGTTGTATTGTTGGACATGTTTTCGTCTTATCTTACTTACCATTACCGTGAAAAAAAGAAAAGAAATGCAGTGTATAAGGTAAGAAATAAGTGGTCTGTCCATAAGCTTATGGACAGGCCGCCTGTCAGGAGGCTCATTCTAATATTAATTAGCATCCTATGTATCTCATTAGTGATTTCATCACTGTGCAAAGTATTCGAACCAGATTCATTTTTTTTTAATGAAAACACCCGAAGGTGGGGGAGAATATATTAGAGGTTCCCCAAGCCTTGTAACAAAAGAGTAGATAATACATTATATACGGATTGATTCTGGGTGAGTATTGAAGCAACCGGGTTGCCTCCAAAAGACCTAGAAATGTATACTAAATAATGTGAAAACAACTATCCAAAGATAGGTGTCGAAGTTGCGATCCAAGTGAGAGAATCTCCACCCCGCGTGTTAATCCCCTCAAATGGCCAGGCAACTTCACACACAGAATGATAGAGTCTACTCAACTGATATGAATACCCAAATGGAAGCTAAATTAAGATAAGATAATCAAAATCCTAAGACTAGTGAAGGATCAGCTCCAAAAGCCTTGCCTTTATGCCAAAGTAATAGTCGATATAGACAGTGGAGATGCAGGCCGGGAGAGGGATCCCAATTCATCCCTTCTCTAAAATGTGAGAGATACTTCAGGAGGCTAGGAGATGCCAGCACTGAAACTGGCCTGAGATTGGCAACACGGAAAGCTGTAGGTGAGTGCTTCAGATGCGACATCCATTCTCCAGTAGAAGTGCCAAATTGCCCCAAACCCTGCAGAAACAGAATCAGAGAACACACGTATTTAGCAGTATCTATTCTTAAACCCTGAAATTCTTAGAGACTCGAATATAAGGAACATTTCCTCTATCCAAAGAGATTAATCCCCTGATATCTGGTGTAACATTGGTCATATTCAGGCATTGGTTATGATGAAAATGGTATTTCGCAATAGCGTGAGCTACAGAGTTACACTCCCTATAAACATGAACTATTTCAGCTCTCCCAAGCAATGATTTTACATTAAAAACCAGATAAAAAAGTTGCCATTGTGCAACATAAGGATCATGAATCATCTCAACTGCAAGTTTAGAATCAGATTCTATAATGAAGGTATGATCAAGATGGTTGAAAGTATTACACACAAACAAGATTGCTTCTATTTCAGCATGTAAAGGAGAAACATCAGAAATAGATGCCAAACTAATCATGATAGGTTGGCCTAAACTATTCCTAGCTATAAGACCAACCGCAGCTTTATCAGAAGACCAGGATGCATCTACATTAATTTTAATAAATCCAGGCTTAGGCCTATCCCAGAAAACTCTCATTATGTTTGGCTTTGGGGGAGGTCTAAACAAAGGGATGAGATGCTTAAAAGATTGAGGGATTGAGTTAGTAGATAATAACTTTGGAGGGCACCCACTTAGTGACAATTTAATCAGTATTTCAACCTCATTACAGATTAGAGACACTGAAAAAGGCTTGTGATCATATAAGTAACTATTCCTAGCTTTCCATAGACTCCAGCACAGCACAGAGGGTAGAATCATACAATATATTTGGTAAAACTTTGGAAAATCAAGACAGTTCCAGAATAGATAGAATCTTTGAGGGATGGAATGTAAAGCATTAAGATTAAACTGAATGGAGGAGGTCAGATTAGCCCAGACAGATTGGGCCAGAGAACAGGAAATGAAGTAATGTTGGATAGAATCCGACTCACAACAAACAGGACACTTATAAGCTAAACTAAAACCACATGTTATGAGTACATCATCAAAAGGGAGGAAAGCATGTAACAGTTTCCAAACAAAGATGGAGATCTTTTTAGGAAGAAGGGGATTCCATAAATACTTAGTAGCGGGAGAATTACCTGTTAATTGAGCGAGAGACCTATAGGTTGACTTAAATGTAAAATTACCCGAAGGTTCTGGCTTCCAAATCAGTCTATCATCCCTCCCATGTGTAAGTTCTGCACCCTGTAGAAATAGCAAGGTATCATGTTCCAGAAAAGATGAAATTTGATTTAAGATACTATGTTTGTTGGCTATAAAATCTGCCACAGAAATATCAGCCAAAACATCAGATATACTTTCAGGAACATGATCCAACAAAGGTCCCTGTGGACACCAATTGGCAGTCCAAAAATTAATCTTTCCATTTCCATGAATGATGGAAGAGTTGTTTTCAGCAAAGGAGTTAATGTAACAGATTCTCTTCCATGTGACTGATTTTCTATGTGATGTAGGAAGAGACCATAAAAGTTTAGACCACAAAGAGGTGCCTAATTGACTTTTCCACCACAGTTTAGCCGAACAAGAGTCAACAATGGCTTTAACCGATCTAAAACCTAAACCATCCATATTTATAGGTTTTGCAATTTCTGCCCATCTTTTCCAAACCCTATTCTTTTTTCCCTCTGATTGTCCCCAAAAGAAATGAGCCAGTTTTTTCTCAAATATTTTAATGATTCCTTTTGGGGGATTTGTTACCATCCATATATGCTGAGGAATTGAGTATAAACATGATTGGATTAAGATCATTTTCCCCCCCTGAACTAAGCCATTTATTTTTCCAGTTTTGTAGTTTAAGATCAACATTGGCCAGGAGGGGAAAAAGTACCTATGTAAAGTTCTTCCTCTAAAAATAGGAGACCCTAGGTATTTAAAGGGGAATGAGCCTTTTTTCATTTTTAATATTGCTTTCACCTGGTTCATCTTAGTCATTGTTGCCTTTCTACTTAGGTAAAAGTCAGATTTTTCAAAGTTAAACTTTTGGCCCGAGGTATACTCAAAAATTTCAAGAAAGGCTTTGATCTTAATAAGATTAGGCTTAGAATCTTGCATAAATATTATCGTATCATCCGCATACATCAAATGAGAAGCTGCAGGAATTGATCCAGGAATCTGATATGCAGCTAAACTTCTATTCAGAAAGATAAATGATAAGCTCCTAGAAAAAACTTCTGAGAATAAATTAAAGAGAAAGGGAGATAGAGGATCACCTTGTTTTATTCCCCTTGTTTCTTTGAAAAACCCAACTGGATTTCCATTAATAAGTACTGAAAAATAAGCCTGTGACAGATTATTCATAATAGCTTTTAAAAAATTACGCCCAAACCCAAACCTAGTCAGGATCTGATAGAGAAACTTCCATCTAATTCTGTCAAAAGCTTTCCTAAGATCCAATTTAAGAATGCAATTCGGGATTCTGTGTTTCTTATCTAAAAATCTAATCATTTCTTGTAGATACAGAATATTATCCGATATATCCCTGTTTTTCATAAATGCTGTTTGATTTGGGGATATCAGGTTTTCCATGTGATGTTTCAATCTCTCCATTAGCACTTTAGAACAAATCTTATTCAACACATTTGATAAACTAATTGGTCTGAAATCATCAAATGAACATGGTGTTGGTTTTTTAGGTATGAGTGTAATCCAAGTACTAGAGATTCCCCTAGGAATTTCAGCACCAGCAATAAACTCATCAACAGCATCCATCAAATCCAGTTTAATTATAGGCCGACATTTAGTATAATACTTAGGTGAAAAACCATCCGGCCCAGGACTGCTTGTCTTATTTAAACTCTTGATAACACCTTCCAGTTCTAACTCTGATACTGGCCTAGATAGAGCATGATTATCATTATCCGTTATAATACCAGGAATCTGACTTAAAAAATGAGAGTAATAGGTATCATCTGAGACTAAATCAGGTTCAGTTAGTAAGTTCGAAAAATAGTCAATTGCTTCCTTTTGAATATCTAACTTAGAATTTATCCACTGACCTGCCGCATTTTTTATTTTGGTTATCTGCAGTTTGCAGTTTCTTTCTTGCACCACCTTGTGAAAAAATGATGTGTTATTATCCCCAAGCTTATGCCATCTTAGTCTTACCTTCTGTTTCCAGTATTTCTCTTTTTCCTTAAGTACCTTAAGGAGTAGAGCATTCTTTTCGTTTAGTTTAACACGCTCAGAGGAAGAAGGGTTCAGATCATAGTTCACTTCCTGAATTCTTAGATCTTCCTCAGCCTTTTTGACATTAAGATCAATGTTTCCAAATTTATCTCTATTCCAACACTTTAGTACTTTTTTAAGTCTGACCAATTTAAGATAAAACCTTAACATTCCAGTTCCAGTTATAGGAGATTCCTAACTGTCACTTATCACACCAATAAATTCATGTCTTTGAAACCAGGCATCAATAAACCTAAAAGGCTTAGGATTGGAAGAGGTCCGATTGGAAACCTGAAGGAGAAGGGGAGCATGATCAGAAGTCTGTCTATTTAAAATTTGGATCGAAGAAGATGGAAATTTAGTGTTCCAAGAAATTGTGCTCAGGCCTCTATCAAGTCTTTTAGAGGTAGGGTTCCTTAACCTAGAATTACACCATGTAAAAAGATTTCCTACCGTGTTGATTTCTTGAATTCCATTTGAGGTAATCCAGGAATTAAAATCTCTAATACTTCCTAAGACCGGAGAACTAGGACCTCTATACTCCGTTAATGAAGTTATTGAGTTAAAATCTCCTATAAAGATAGTGTCACCCTTCGGGATAGACTGAAGTTCAGACCATAAAACCTTCCTACCTTCTCTATCTCTAAGAGCATATATGAAAACTGCCTCCATAAATAGATTAGCAGATTGATGTGAAATAGAAACATGCATAAACTGTTCATGAAAGGATAGCAACGAGATAGAAAAAGAATTAGACCACATAAGCCAAATTTTCCCATTAGGCAGAGTCAAATTGTGTGTGAAAGAGAGTTTCTCCATATAAGCTTCACATTGAGAATTATCGTGCATAGGTTCAATAATGCACAACAGTTGGATCTTCTTAAGTTTACACAAATTAGTCAACCTAAGCATTGAAGTGTCCATACCTCTAAGATTCCACACTGAAAAATTGACACTGAGATTTGCTATCATTGTTCACATGATTTATTACTTTTTGTTGATGATTTAAGCATCATTTTGTTTAACTGACTTAGATAATTTTTTTTTTGGATTTGGACTTACCTTGGATATTACCTATAAGGGGAGAGCTCGAAGGATTTTGATGTTCAGACATTATCTCCTCTATAGGTTCTGATGTCTCAGCTTGCACTTCTTTTTCCTTAGCACTTTCAGGAATCTGCAAAACAGAAAACCTATTTGCCAACTTCCCTGGCTGAGAGAGTGAGTTTTTATGGTTAGGGCTGTACATAGATATTGACACAGAGCCAATTTGAATATCATCCTTAGCATAAGCCGATAAGGTTGGTTTGGAAATTGTTGTATCCTTCATTAGCCTATTTATTGAGTTATCCGGAGACTCACTAATATTGCTGGAAGAGCACATCAAATTCTGATTAGCTACCAAAGGGAAATTGGGAGGAAGTGTGACATTCAGTTCGTTAGAGGCTTCTTTCTGAGCAGCATTATCTTTCTCAGAGAGGGATTGGTCATCCGTTGAAACTAGGATAAGAGGAGGTTTCTCAAATTTCTTTCCTGTAGCCTGCCATTGCTGCTGGGGTAAACTGTGATCTAAATTAGCATCTTGAGTCCTAACACTGGCATTCTGAAAACTAGCTTTACATTGAGTCAGAGAATGGCCTAATTTCGCACAATGATCACAGTAAAGAGGGATGTCCTCATATTCAATTTGATATTTCCTGTTATTAGTCACAGAACCCAGCCTGATGTAACTACTAAGTGGTTTTTGGAGATCTATTTCAACACAGAATTTTATTGCAGATGGTCTTGTAAGCATATCTATGGCTAGATCGTTTTTGATAAAACTGCCTATACAATTTCCAATTGCTTCTATAGAGGCAGAGTTATAATAATATAAGGGAACCTCCTTGATAGTGCACAGATAGGAACTATTGGTGACTCTCTATGAGTTGAGAATTCAGGGGTCCATTTTAGCATTTTAAGGAAGATGCCATTAAATTTCCAAACACATTTCATCCAACATCTCTGATAATCATTTATGTGTTCAAATCGAATCAAGACATGCTTGTAATCGAGGGAGCCAAGTTGGTACTTACCTTCAAAGCCCACAGTTTTAAAAGCCAGCTCCAATTGTTCCATTGAAAGTCTGCCTCTTGTAAACTTTCCCACCAGTGCATTTGCATAATGGGCAGAAAGAGTAGCTATCTGATCATCTGAATATAAGCACGAGGGTTCCCCTAGGTGTTGGGATTTGGGAACGAGCTCTGGGTTACTGGGTAGTGTTTTCGAGAGAGGTGGAGCTTTGCTTTGGACTACTGTGGCGAAGGTTTTGGTGGGGAACTGGGTGGCAATAGATGTCGCCATCTCAGTCGACATCGCCACTTGAAGTGCCGTCACTGAACCAAGCTGACGGGAAAAACCATTACCGGCGAAAGAGCCGTTACCGGCAGAATGACAGAGAAAGTTTCAGAAATCGCATTTTCGAGAGCGTTTTCAGTTGCATTTTCTATTCGAACCAGATTCATAATAACAAAATACTGATAAGAGCGATTGGAACATTTTCCATATTTATCGTTAATGATTTATTGCTATGCCACTGATTCCCTCGTTGCTCTGGACAAAGTGAGCAAAAGCTACCTGAACATAGTTAATGTTGCACTGTATTGTTGTAGGTTCTAGTAGATTTTCAAGTTCTGGTATTGGGATACCTCGAGCCTTTGAACCATCGAGCCGGGATACCTCGAACACTCAACCTATCGAGCTCCCCAGCACTACCACGAGCACTGGAACCCTCCAACACTGGAGCCCTCGAGCACTGCCGCCCTCGAGCACTGCAGGCCTCGAGCACTAGAGCCCTCGAGCACTTGAGACATCAAGCTCTCAAGCACTCAAGCGTTTGAACCATCGAGCCTGATACCTTAAGCACTCAACCTATCGAGCTCTCGAGCACTGACGCCCTCGAGCCATCAGACACTCGGACCAGCGAGCCTAGAGCAACACTGGATACCTTGGAGCCCTCGAGCACTGAGCCCTCGAGGACTCGAGCCATCAAGCACTTAAGCAACCGAGCCATTAGACACTGGATACCTCGAGCCATCAGCCACTCAAGCACTCGAGCACTGGTTCCCTCGAGTACTCGAGGCCACCACTCAGCACTCGAGCCCTCGGACACTCGAACACTCAATCTATCAAACTCTCGAGCACCCACTGACCCTCGAGCTCTGGAGCCCTCGAGAAATGGAGTCCTCGAACACTCGAGCCCTCGAGAAATCAAGCACTCGAGCCATCAACATTGGAACACTCGAGCCCTTAAGCCCTCGAGCACTCGAGACATCAAGCACTCAGGTAACCAAACCCTCAAACCTTCGAGCCTCGAACACTGGATGCCTCGAACACGCAAGCCCTCGAACACTGGATACCTTCGGACCCTAGAGTACTGGATATCTTGGACCACTCGAGCACTGGAGCCCTTGAGTACTCAACATATCGAGCTCTCCAGCACTGCCGCCCTCGAGCCATCAGACACTTGAACCTTCGAGCCCCAAGGAATACTGCATACCGAGCCATTGGCCTGGATCACTCGAGCACTAAACCTCTCGAGCCTTATAGCCCTTGAGCCAGCAGGCACTCGAACCTATCGAGCACTCTAGCATTGGTGCCCTCGAACCACTGCCCCCGACCCCTCGAGACCTCAAGCCAACAAGCAATACTTCCTCTCCATCTAAACTACTAGTCCACTACCTTTCTTTTGAAGGCAACGATGTTTCTTTATTGATGTAATATTACAAATCATCTTTGTACATCTTTTGGTGTCTTAATAGGTTCGGGGAGCCTTAATAAAATATCCCCCACCTCATGGTGCATTCAAAAAAAAGTTCTGGTAATGGACTATTTGAGGGCCTTTGCACTGCTTTTCTTGGCTAATTATTTGGACATGGTTAACCAGCCATATTGTTGGGGGAAACGGCAACTTCGTTCAGATGGAATTAAGTGCATGATATATAGTGAGGCTATATAGGAAGAAACCTCTTTAGTTCCAGGTGAAATGTCATTCTCTTTGATGCTGTATTCTACAATTCTTGAGTCACTGAACACCTGAAGGACAAACGTTTGTATTATATATAGATGAATACAGAGTCACACGACTCATGGGTTTTCACTATTTCATAAACCATAATTGGTGATAAGTTTTGAAAGAAGATATTTCCCGTGATGATTTTGATTAATGAAGAAAAGTATAAATAGAGTACAAAATACACTAGTCTAAATTTAACCATAGCCTAGTCATCAAGAATAAAATCTTATCTAATTATCAACTTGCTTTGTTCTAACATCTCCCCTCAAGCGAAGCGTCAGATGTTCGATCACGCACAGCTTGGATCGAAAGAACTCGAACAGCGGACGAGAGAGCCCCTTGGTGAAGATGTCCGCAATCTGAAGAGAAGTCGGGACATGAGCAACACACAACTTGCTAGATGTCACTAACTCACGAACAAAATGATAGTCAATGTCTACGTTCTTCGCCCGCTTGTTTGCCACCGGATTCTGAGCAGAAGATAGCATTGTTGTTGTCGCATAACATCAATGGAGCACCAGAAAGTGGGACCCTAAGATCACGAAGCAAATGAGTGAGCCAAACCACCTCTGAAGCAGTGTTAGCGAGAGCATGATATTCAGACTTAGTGCTGGAGCGAGAAATAGTGGGTTGTTTCTTGGCACTCCAAGTAACCAGATTCCCACCAAGATAAACCACATAACCATAAGTGGACCGTCAAGTCTCTAGACAACAGGCCCAGCTAACATTAGATTACTCTAACACCTCAGGAGTACTAGCAGAATGAAAGCTAAGACCAAAATGAAGGGTGACATGAACATACCGCAAAATCCGTGTCACTGTAGCGAAATGGTCATCTCTGGGATCCTGAAGATATTGGCTCACCGTGTTGACCGAGAAAGCCAAATCCGAACGAGTGATGGTGAGATACTGGAAGGCACTAACAAGGGAACGATAAAGTGTAAGATCCCGAAACGGAAGACTGACAGAGCTGTGAAGGTTAGAATTGGTGACAAACGGCGTAGAAACAGGTGTTGTGTCCCTGTCGAGCAAAGATTTGTTTTCGACCAATGCATGCACA
This sequence comes from Rubia yunnanensis, assembly GCA_037428765.1. Lineage (NCBI taxonomy): Eukaryota > Viridiplantae > Streptophyta > Magnoliopsida > Gentianales > Rubiaceae > Rubia > Rubia yunnanensis. The sequence goes on along the minus strand of CM075062.1, from coordinate 86,179,253 downwards.
AGGTCAGTCTAGTAGGGTTAGGCTAACCTTTAAAAGGAAACATATAAATATAAGCCAGCAACAATAAAAACACACAACCGCCAATACAAGACACATCTCTTTTACCTAAATCAGATTTGAAGCTCCCAACACCCTCACAGAGACGATCAAGCACTAAGCCATACCAATCAAGACTCTTAGTGGTCCCAACATTCTCTAAAGCACTAACCAGCTTAAAATCAACCAAATTTCTGGTAGTTGGGGTCAAGAAAGTACACATGTCGTACGTGACAAAAAATCTCTTAAAGCGCTCACCACCATCACCTAGTTTACCCAGCTCCTCAAAAAGATTAACATGAGAAATATTGCCATACTTATCAGCACCTAACTCATCCCTCCATCTAGTCCTAATATCCACATTCCTTGACAAAACCCTCCCATTATTCCTAACTAAACCAACATGAAAGCCTGGAATCCTAGGAATACAGAATATATCAAACATATCATCGAGGTTAATGATATACCTTGAGCTTGATATTTCTTGAGCACAACCAACAAGATCAAACCTAGAACAAAAAAAATAAGAGTTGGCCTAGAACAATCTAAAGTCAGCATAAAACAATATGAAATCAGCCCACATTATCAAACCTGTCAACTAGCCAAGGCACAATTCCAAAAGGAATAGACGAGATATCAAAGGCAAGAAGTCTACCAAGACCTATATCTTCCACATCAATCGTTTGGGTGGGAGTGAACAAGGAAATTAAAGATTTTAGCTTTGAAGGACAACAATTGGTTGAGAATTTCTTAGCAAACCTAAAAATATTTAAGTATGAAAACTGTAAGCATACATGTCTTGAAAAGTGTAAGTTTTAATCTAACACACAACAATCAGTCACACATGATATAGTTAACTAAGAAAACATTAAGACCAACATATACAATATAAAAAACAAAACGAAAACATTTACATGGAAATAAAATAACAAATACAGCATAAATGTTAACATATGCAACATTTAATAAAACAAATACAACTTATCAACATGTGGGAAAATGAAAAACTGAAGACACACAAACTGTGAATAACAAATAAACACTGAATCTTATCGAATGCAACATCTTATGAAACAAGTACAGTTTATAACACATTGTAAACAGGGAAAAAACACTTACGTGCTACCCTCCTCATTAGTACGTTCGACCACCTGCTTCTTCTGACGGTTGCACTGCTGTTTCGCAGCTCCTTCACCAGCAACCATTTTTCCTGACCCCGAAGCATTTCACCAACAGTACTGTCTGTTTTCCTCTTTAAACCAGGTTTTTTCGCCACTTCAACACCTTTCTTCACTTTCTCAGCAGACTCCTTCAAAACTCCACCAGATTTCTTCGCCTTTTTAGTACCTTTCTTCACAACAATTTTTTTAGTCTTTGTTTTTATCGCCTTCTCAGCATGCGACTTTGCAACAAGTTCTTCTGCCTTTCTTTTATTTGTCTAGTAGAGGTCTCACATTGTTTAACCTTCTTCTTGCTCAACATACAAGGTGACGACCTCTCATTCTCTTCTTCAAAGGAGACCACCACAGTATGTCGAACATCAATACTCTCACCCACATCCACATCAGCTTCACCACCCTCACTCTCATTTCTAAAATCGTGACTCTCATCCACAGCCACATTTGGTTGATCAACCTCAATCTCCCTCTCACATGCAATCGCAGCAGCTTGCGCTGAATCCGCCTTCGCAACAGCATCCAAAATCTACTGATTTTCATTAATATGGTCTCTAATCATATTGTCCATGCTGTCACCATCATCCCTGAACCCACCTTCACCATCATTCTCAACATCCTTAGAACAACCTTTATCAGCAAGTACAACTTCCTCCCTAACAGATGTAGTTACTTTCCTATTCAAATCAGTATCATTCTCATTAAAATATGTCTCAACTTCAACATCAATTTCTGTTGAAAAATCCTTCCCCTCAGCAGACCTAACAACTTCACCATCAGTTTTTGCTGAAACAACTTTCCCCTCAACACCGTCAACACCACAACCCTTAACACCCTCAACACCACCACCCTTATCACCAACATTAGCATTAACCCCTTCAACACCAGCATTAACATTATTAATCATCACATCCAAAACGTCCCTAATATCTTTCTTCACTACCTTAGAACCCCCGGCTTCATCAACGCCATCTACTTATCTATTCATTTGAACAACATCATTCAGTAGTGTGTCATAGTCAAATTCTTGACTTGATCCACCTTCCCCCATAGCTGATACACCTTCACCATCTCTCAGCTGCTTAACACCCACATTCATCCATTTCTTATTTCCCGGCTTAAGAACAACATGAACTGAAATCTGTGGAGTAGCACCACCACCAATTCTGGCATACATACGTTCCAATACAACTACTACACACAAAAAATGAAAAACAAAAAACTGTATAAGCACATATTAAAAAAACAAATAGAAACACACGAATAAAATGCAACATGTAAAGGAAAAAAATAACCTCCAGAAGCATAATATTGTTGAACCTTCTTCAACTCATCTTGAAGAGAAGATCCATCATTCTTTTTAGATTTTCTAACCACCTGCTTATAAGCTAAACACCATAAGATATTTGAATAAGTAAATGTATAAGTAAATAAATGTACAGAAAAATTACAATCACCTTCTTCTATCTCAGGTTCTTGATGTTGAATAGTATCTTCACCTCCTTCAGGCACAACTAAAAATAATCATATACCACACAGTTAGAAACTAATACATAAAGCATACAAACATATGCAAATTGTAATAAAAAAATGCATGCACACTCTGACAGCCAATAAACAACCTAATCTGGAAAAACCACAGTATAACTAACTAATGCATATGCTATACTAATTTATGGAACTTGTAATGAAACAAATGCATGCATAGTCTGACAGTCAGTAATCAACATAATCGGACATACACATTATAACTAACTTATGCATATAGTAAACTAACATAAACAACTTGTAATGAAACAAAATGCATCCTAGCAAATCAGAAAGAATAACAATAAGTAACTAACAATCAGTGAAAGTCAAAGCACAAACTAAGTAACTAATACATAAGTTATATTAACATATGCAATTCTAAGAAAGTGCACAATAAAACAATCAGTCGACAACAAAATAAGTAACTCGAAAAATAGAGTAAGTAACTTATACAAATGTTAGCCTAACATATGCAACTCTTAAGAAAACAAATGCACATTATAAAATAGAGTCAAAACATGCGGATCTGACATACAAATCAGAAAAACAAGATGACTAACTAATACAATTGTCAGCTAACATATGCAACTCCTAAAAAAACAAATGTACAGTATAACTGAACTGCTAACGTACTGGGAAAAAAACAGAGCAACTAACTAATACATATCTTACAATAACAAATGCAACTTCTAAACAATAAAATGCATGTTATAAAAAAGACTCAAAACATGCAGATCCAACTAACAAAAAAGTCAACAATAACTTGTATGCAGATCTGACTTACAAATAAAATTTCTAAAAAAAGTCAACATCAACAAGACTAGAAAACACACATACACACACAATAGGAACAAAAAAAGTGTGAAACTCCAAATATTCAAAACGGAAAACAAATGCACATTATAACTAGACTGCTAACATACTGGAAAAAAACAGAGCAACTAACTAGTACATATCTTATAATAGCAAATGCAACTTCTAAACAATGAAATGCATGTTATAAAAAAAGACTCAAATACAAATCTGACTTACAAATAAAATTTCTATAAAAGTCAACATCAACAAGACTGAAAAACACACATACACACACAACAAGAACAAAAAAAGTGCGAAACTCCAAATATTCAAAATGAAAATCATGAAGAATATGAACCAGGAGAAGGAGAAGGCTAAGACAACTTCTCAGCTTTAGGAAGAATAGCTTTCCCCTTCGCCCTACCCATATACTAGGTCAAATACACAACAAAAAAACCTTACATCAGAATCGCGAACAACTGTAAAGAAAAAATGGAAAAGAACAGCAACGAAATTTCAAAACCTAGAATATCAAGCTTACCGAATTCAGGCGATTCCGGTGCAAACTTGAACAACGCAGCTCCGGCGTCTTGAAGAACAAAGAGCAGAATTGAAAAAAAAACGAAGATCAAAGAACAGAGGAATTGAAGAACGAAGAGAGGAGAAAAACATAAGAACCGACGCAGAAGATGAAGAACAAATTTACATTTGAATAATGAGGACAAATACGCGCATGATAAATGGATTGCAGTTTCGAAAAAATTAAACTGCTTAAAACCGCTGACAAAAGGAAAATTAAAATGGATGAAAATTAAAAACGAACATTCATCCTTAAGTAATTACTAGATACCCCATTTTAAAAATAATTTCAATACAAACCCCATTTTGCACATTAGTCTCTGGCATGTCCATAAGCTTATGGACATGCCGCCTTTCCTGAGACTTTCCCATAACAAAAATTATGTATTTTGGAGCAATGGACAATGGGGTAATACAATATTGGACAATAGTGTAATTTTCCAAAACTGTGTCGAAGTAATCAATGTTGACTTTCGAGGCAATTTCGTTCACCCATAATTGCAAATTCACAATGTTATATTATTGAATTGCATTTTGGTGTCACTAATTTCATAATTCGACAACTCCAACTTCTTGGAGGAACCTAAGTGCAAAAAGTAAAATATTTACTCGTAGCTCTTAATTGAAATTTGCTCGAACATGATGCTACCCTATACACCCTAATTGTATTTTCCAAGTCCGTAACATAATATTTATCAATAAACATGCACAAGAATATATTTGTAATCTTTTCCGATTTCCCTTTCTCACGCTATGTAACCAACTCTAAGTTACTATAGAACATGTACTAACGCTTTCCAACATTTCAACAAAAAATTAATCCATTTAATATTTCTATATTTATGCAAGAATACTAAAAATCATATATTTTGGAATCAATGTTGAATTTCGAGGCTCTTTCGTTCACCCATACATGCCCAAATTGCAACTATATATTACTGAATCGTATTTTGCACACTGGGAACTTAACTAATAAACGGTCAACCCTTAATTGACTTTCCATATATAAACACTAATGAAAAGGTTATAACTTAACTAATAAACAGTCAACGCTTAATTGACTTTCCATACATAACTTAACTAATCAACGGTCAACCCTTACTTGACTAATAATTTTTTTTGAAGAAACTAATGAAATGATTTGACTTTAACTAATCATCGATGAACTCTCACTTGGCCTTAGCTAATGAACGGTTAACTCTTGCTTAACTTCTCATATGAACACTAATGAAATATTTCTATATATATATATATATGTATAAATATACATATATATACATAATAATAATAATAATTTGAGATTTTATAATTGAATTATATTTTGAAAATTTTTAATGTTTAAAATATAATTTTAATTCTGAATTTAATATATAAACTTTGTTAATCATAAAAACCCAAGGGCCCTTTTTCAGCCCAATACAAAATTATTCCCCTTATTAATTCAGCCCAAAACAAATTTATCCCCCAAACCCTATCACTATAAATACGAAAAACCCTAAAATGCTTTCATCCCAATCTCGCCTCCATCTCCTCCTCACCTTCCAACGTCTCCTCACCGCCTCTATCACCGTCCAACACCTTCTCACCGCCTCCATTGACACAGTTGTGCCAAGTTCGGCGCCACTGCTGCCAAGATCGATGCCACCGCTGCCAAGATCGATGCCACCGCTGCCAAGATCGATGCCACCGCGCCTTTCGCTCTGCCGTTCGACGCTAGCAAGATCCGCCATTCGACGCTAGCAAGCTCCGCTATTCTGCACCACCAAGCTCCGCCGTTCAACACCACCAAGATCCGCCGTTCGATGCCACCGGTGCTCCGCCTTTGACGTTGCCGCTCTCATCATTTGCTCCACCGTTTTCCACCGCGCTCTGCCAGCGTCGCCTGCTCTGTCCAATGCTAGTTTGTTTTTTTAAAATCATGTATATGTTTCTCTTTATAAGTATTAGATATGTATTTTGTTGGTTTGAATATAATCAAATCTTTGTTGTTTAGATGATTTGAATTTGTTTTGGCTTTTGTTTTTGGACTGTGAATTGAGCTCTGGCCGAAAATTTCATTTTGGCTGTGAACTACCAAAAACCGAATTGATGTTAGATTCGGTTTTTGGTAGTTTTATTTAATTTTGCAAAATTTATGTGTGATGTTGCAATAAGTTTGGATAAATGTTTTACTGCCGTTCAACTCTACCGATCTCGCATGGATGTCACTCCATCGGACTTCTACTGTTATTTTTAGAAAAAATTGAGGTAAAAAATGTACTTTTTAATACACTAATATTTACCTCAGTTATTAGAGGGATGAAAACTGAGATAAAAAGTTCAGTAGAATCAAAGTAATAGGTGTTGTTTCTTGCTTTGGAAGTGGGTGCTATCCTATTTAATTACTGAGCAATTATACTTGTCTTGCTATTTACAACTCCTGAGTTCTCAGTCCTGGTCACAATTTTCATGTATGACATACATTTATTAACCATTCTTATTGCTGTTGCAGGTGTCTAACCTAGCTAAAGAGGTGAAGAAGGAAACGAAAGTTATTACGAAGGAAATGAACACCCTCATTCAATCAAACCTACCGCTTTCTTACTAATTTCACACGCTCTAAACCAGCAAACAAAACTGTAGCAAAATATTTACAAGCACTGCAGGAGAAAGAAAGTACCTTGTCGAGTCTCACAAGTTTGAGCGATGATTTGATGATATTAGCCACCGCTTGACAAGCTATAATTGTGCATTTCACAAACAAATCATCACATCAATGGACAAAGCTGCACCGTTAACATTTCATAAGAGAGAGTGGTGAATCGAGGTGGCTACCATTTTGAATGCGGACATCCTAGCCGGACTAGCAGTCACTGAGAATATCAAGAGCCCCTATTTCTAGGTTGCTCGAACGGAAAGTAGTCAAAACCCTAGATCGCATAGGAGGTTCTCAGGAAGGTTCAATGACAGTGTGAGTGTGAGGTTTTAGTGTGTGAGTGTGTGTAGTTTTGGGGTTCTTCTGCAAGCGTAGGGTTTAAATTGATATGGTGTCGTTACGTGCTTTGTGTACTTTGTACCCAGTGGGCATGAAGTCCTGGACATTTCTTCAGAATACCTAATGGGCCTTTAAAGTTTAAACCTTATAACCTACCCTTTTGGTTTTTCTTTTTTGGAAATAACCTTAATAGAGTTATAATAGATTTAAAAGAGTAAAGTTCTAAAACAACCCCGACTTTAATTTGAAAGTGTCAATATAACCCTGTAAAATAAGAAAATGTCAAAATAATCCTAACTTTATGATATATGTGCCAATATAACTCCGAGAACCGTTGACTTCAATTGTCAACCCCAAAATTTGCTGAATTTTAGTGAAATGACAATTTTACTCCCCGCTAAAAATGAATTATACTACCCATTTTCTTCTACTGCACCGCTCGATTCTTCTTCCCTCCATTGCGGAGGCTTCGGCCGCTGCTACCCCTATTTTTTCCACTCTTCCACACTCTCTCTAGCAACTACGACCACTCATGTTGCCGCAACCCCTTTTCTTCTACCACTCCGTCGCTACCCCTTCTATTACCCCTATTCTCCTTCTCGTTGGCGTTTAAGGTTTTCCTTCAACACTCTTTTCTTCTTTCAGTTGACACTAGCTTCTTAATCGATCTGGGAGGTTTGGATTGGGGTTAGCGGTGCTGAAGCTATTGGCCATAGAGACTAGGGAGAGCGGCGGTGGAGCAAATCAAGGAGTGCCAAATTGAGTAAAACCAAAAGCTGGTCGGAGAGAAGGTAGCAAGGTGGGTGGTGAGTGGCAAGGGGTGGGGTGGTGGTGGCAGAGGTGGTGGGGTGGGGTAACGGTGGCTGGCAGCAACAAAAGGGATAAAATGAGAAAAAAATTAAGTTGAAATGGCCACAGACATATTTGCTATTTTAGGTCCGGTCAACTACCCAATGGTGAGCCAACGCCGGAATGTAATCTGAAGATTAAATCGACACAATTCATCTAAAAGTCAGAGTTATTTTAGCACTTTTTAATTTTACAGGGTTATATTGACACTTTCAACTTAAAGTTAGGTTAAAAATGCATTTAACCCTATTAAAAAAAATTACGTTCTACTATGAATTTATGGTGTAATATTGTTCTTAAAATCCTTTTAAGTTGTATATGATGTCTTACACCTAATGGTGTGAAAAATATATAGCTTGGGGGACTCACTAAGGGTTGCCTGCTTCTTCTTTTTTTATGACTATTAAAAGTGTCTGTAATTGTGTGTCTTTCAACAAAAAATGATATGCAAAGTCTTTTAGTTCGTTAACTCCCTTCTCCCAATCATGGTCGTCTTATCTCTATCTTCCTAATATTGGTTTCACAAATCCAATGTAGGACTCTCTAAACCAACTGTAAAGCACACCAGTACCATTAACATAGAGTTTCTAAAGTCACTTGCTCATGTTATTTCAAACTCTACTAAATAGAAAAGGTGAAAGGATAATTTTTTTCTTTTAGATTTTTCTTTCAGGTGGACAACCTTGCTGTCTTGTAATGAAAATGTGACTTATTAGTATTTTGATGAAAACATAAACCCCGCGAAGTAAATATATTACATAATACACACAATATCCTAATTGACATAAATGATTTCCTATCTTACGAATGCATACAGTACAAGTAGATAAGTAAAGTCACGAATTTTGAAAAAAATAATTTTTAACCCATATATAATAATAATTACAATAACCAAAGTGACCAAGATTTCTTAAATTTTCCATCAAATGGTGAGTTGTAAGTGTTAATAGCATTAAGATGGTGTGGATGTGGATTACAATTCTTTCATATCTAGCATTAAGAAAGCATCAAAAGTAGTTTCATAGTACTCTCTCCATCCCAATTCAAGATGCAATTTAACTATTCATTTAGTCAAAACTTTCTTACTTTGACCCTAAAACTGAATTGGTATATAATTATAAATACTAGTGTGTGATACATTGTCAGATTCATTATAAAATATATTTTTAAAATATGAAATTTTCACAACTTTTAACTACCCTTAATGAAAAATATTAAGGATCTAACATTTTTAAAGTCAACTGTAAAAAGTCTAAAGGTGAATCTTGAATTGGGACGGAGGGAGTAACTTTTTCTTCAAATATCTGGAAAATAAACAATTTCATAAAAAGAAAAAATGGAAAGAAACAGCACCCGATAAGCAAATGATAAAACTTAGTTATGGAATTATCTAGAAATTTAACACATTTCTGTCAAATTCCAGGACCACACCAATCCACTAATTAGATATTCTTAAAAATACTTAAGATTGCCCCCCTAAGCCCCCAAAAATTCATGGAACACAAATCCACCAGTAAGGATAGCCTATTAAAGCATCAATTTCTATCAACACAAATCAATTGGCGCACTAGAAATTCCCCGCAAAAGGTTGTAGCTGACAGTCCAGTTAGCCAGTGTTTCTTTACTCTTCATTCTGTCTTTCATCTTTGACTAGCCTTATCATGTCATCAATTCGAAGAATAGTAATAGCTGCTTCCGTGGCAAACTGACCACAAAACAAATGAAATTAGCCTATGCTAAATCAAGATCCAAAATGGGTAAATTTCATGCTGAAGAGTAATAATACCTGGATGATCTTCACTTTTCTCATTGCAGGCTCAATTATCCAAACCTCTAAGTTGTTGCAGAATGTTCCTTTCACGAGGTTAAGACCCACGCTACAATTCTGAAGCAAAAAAGCACTAGTCATATATTACAATCCTTTGAATCATTGACAACAAGCACCTACATTACAATATTCCCAATGTTAACATGTACCCATCAGGGGATGAAAAAAAAAGCCAATGATACTCATGTCTTTGATACAAAAGTAAGAGAAATGACCTTGGGGATAATCAACAAGGATTCAGCAAATTCTCCAATAGCAAGCTGCTCCCTGGACCCTAATGTAGTTGTATGTTCTCCAAATAAACAGATAAGGCTGCTTCAACTGCACCACCTCCAGCAACAACCTTTTGCGGACAATCCAACCACAAAGTCACATGTCATATATACTTCAATGACACTCTTGTAAATATAATTAAAGCTAAATGACCAATACAACAATAGAATGAAATTCTACTAATTACAGCATATGCAATTACTCAAAATTCTTTGAACCAATTACTTGAGCCAAGTATAGCACCATGCTTCAAAATTAAGACGTGGGACTTTTTAAACAAAGTAGATGGCATGGTGCCAACAAAAGCTCCATTGCAGGTCATGTATGACTTTTAAAACAACTTGATCAATTTATGATAGATTGCATTAGTGGATAGCATAGATGATTTGGAACCGTTTCATGAACCGAGTCAGGTGATTCAAAATAGTGATATATGAAGCTACATCTAATTCCGCCAGCATGAGCAACCAAACTTCTTCCGTATCAACTTTAATAATAAATAACAAATGTTATCACACATAAGAGCATTTGGGAAGCTACTCTAATTAACTTGCTTAAATGTTAAACCATCATACATACTTGAAATCATGTTCTTCTCAATTGTGAATTAAGAGACAAAAAGACTACAAGACCCAAACTGACAAGCGTAAAGCATATTTATTTCTTCATACAATCTTCATTTTACATCTTACTCTAAAATTTGCGTGATTGAACAAGTAATGTTCTTAATGTGGTGTATTCCAATGTTCTCTTCACTATGCACACGGCATCATGCAGGGCCCTTTCTATGCCATCAAGCATGAAGTCATTAGCACCTCTTAGTATCAATCAAACATGGCAATCAGATTGAAACAAGGAGTGAGAAATAAGCTCACAAGCAGTTCACAAATGCTTATTAGACCATTCTAGCTTTTCTTTCAACACCCTTCCTTTATGGGGAACGTTTGGCCTTTCTATTTTTCTTAATATTGAAGTGGAATTAATCCAATAAAGTAAACAGATACATACTGCACCACTTGTTTTGGTTCCTTTAATCATGATCACATCATCATCAGCAACACGCTCTTCCACCACTTCATCTGCTTGTCCAAGAAGTGATGGATCAAATGTTTCATCACCTTACATATCAGCAAAAGTTGAGACCCGAAGAAGATAGCAGTGCACCATTTCAGGCCTGCTAAATCTCATATACAAAGACTACATGAACTATAAATAGTATAACTGATGTTTGGATTCAAGTTTAATGAAGATGAAGATGCCTACCACAGTGGCACCTATAGCCTTAGCAAAATGGCAAAGATCTACTTTCCGGACACGCCTCACTGCAATTTCACCAGCTTCAACAAAGTACTGCAACAACAAAAATGAGTACATTCAGAATAGCATTATAGTAAGTCATTGGGATGTGGAAACTTTTTTCAGTATTGGATCAAGAGGAATTAAAGTTATTCATTTCACACAAAAGCTTAATGGTTCGAGAGGAACCAACACCAGAGCAAATGGTGGATGGAAGATACTTCATACATGTCCTTACATAATTATATGAATATACAGAATCTAGAAAACATAAAACTACCTTCAGTGCCATGTCATCAATTCATTTCGCAATAAGAATTACATTAGCACCAGCCTTAAGAATTTTTTCGATCCTCTCATTTGTCATGTCAACTTCTCTGTAAGGGAATAAATATCACTGAATAACTTAGATAAATGCTCCTAGCTAAGCATTAAGATTGACAATATTACTTTCAACATAGAAGCAACAATAGCAACCAAAAATGATACACACGCATGCATAAACATTTGAATAAGGAGTAAAGTATCATCAATTAAAATGTTACTCCAACATATAAGAACCTCCCACCTATCCTTATTTCCCTCCTCTGCAATCCCATAGTCAACAACCAACAATTTGATGGTGCATTTGGACAAACGATGAAGTCCTAGTATAACAGACTCATACTGAGAGCAGATTAATTGTTTAACCTATAGAGCCAATTTATCTGACACAAATGATAAACATAAATTTACAGACTGCTTTATACGTGTTCTCACCTTTGTCAGTCTTTTCTAGCTTCCTGGGATCAGTGACCAACACTTGAATACCCATTTGCAATTTTGTTTTCTGAAGATTAAAATCCAGACAAGCAATCTGTGCAGGGGACACTCTTATAGGCACCCCTTGGGCAGTCGACCCATATTGAGAGCATATCCTTTTAACAAGTAACTATCTTTTGCACTTTTACCATGAGCTTTTAGAATATTAATTCCCTGGGTAGCAGAAATCCTATGGTTAGTGAAAGTAAAAACATTGTGACATCACTAAGGCTTTCTTCTATAATAGATTATTTCAATAAGCTAAGCGTGATCATTTACCCAACAAAACAGAAACAATTATGAGTTATTAAGTATTAAAAGCATACAACAGTGCCTTCGCAGCTTCACCCCAGATATAAACATATTACACAAAACTAACCTTGATTGGATATTTAATTTCACCCCTAACATTGGTCATCTTTAATCCCAGTACTGCTTCAACAACCTATCGAGAACATCACATTAGCATTAGCCCACTAAAAACAAATAGAATCTAAAAAAGAAAAGAATAAAATGATGTCATGCGTGCCTTTCCTCTCAAGAAAGTGCTGACAGAACCAAGATAACAAGAAAGACCAAATAAAGTCAAAATGCAAACTGGTGTACTCATAGTGAAGCAATCTTAAAATAGCCAATTTTAGCTCACAAACAGAAGCTTATCAGGCAACTCTTAAACTTCATGAGACTAAAATCAAGCTAAACGCCAGTATTGCAATTTATTAAGCACAAGTTCACCCTGAAACTTACTAATACAGGAACTACACAACTTCAAAGCAAGAAAAAACCACAAGGTCCTGGACAATTTCAAACATATTATTGCTCAAAAGAGAAACCTTAGACTTTGCTCTGGATTATACACCATTCCAGAAATAAGTTCCCAGAGTAAACAATAATACTGAGATCTTCTAAAAAGTGAATATACAATAAGATTCACAACAGTTGCACTGGCTAGTCTAGAATTCACAAGTAATTGCCATACCATATCAGCAAAGAAGTTACTCTCACCCCAAATCAATTTTGAGGACATGCTTGTCTTGGCACAATTGACAATAGAATCTTTCCCGAATTTCTCGACCTTTATAGATAGAAACAAACCAATGGAAATCAATCCAATACTGGTATAAAACATTAGCCGCTACACACGCTTTAGCTCTAAATTTGGGAGCAATTATTGCAGTTTCACTAGAAACCAAATTGTGCACAGCAATGCAGTACAGTATTTCAAAAATCACAAGTTACTGTTTTACAATATATTTGTAATACAAATTCAATAAGTTTATACTTTGAAAAACAGAACATTTTATAATTTATAACCATCCACATATGTTCCAAATTGAAAAATGATTCAAGAAATCAATACCTTCATAGCCAGCTTCTCATCTGCATATTTGCATGCTTCCCTCATAGCAAGCTGTCATAAGCAGAATTTATTTACATTTGTATTCAGTTAGAAAGAAATAAAGGTTGCCAGAAGAGATATAGATTAGGGGCGAAAGGTCATAGTAACTAGGGAATTATATTGAAATTAATAACTTACTCTATATCCACTGATGATACATGTATGGTGAATCTTATTTCTAACCAAATCATTTGCTCTCTGCAGACATACAAATTAGTCAGAAATAGGACAGGAACAAGAATAAACCTGAGACTGCAAATATAGTTTCAAAAACCTTGAGCAACTCTGCAGCTATAGTGATCACAGAAGTAGTTCCATCCTCGACTTCTTGATCCTAAAGTTCAGCCAACTCAACCAGAACCTGTATAGATATGAATGAACGAGATTCGGTAAATATTCATACATCATACAAACGTATTAACACCTAAAGAGAAAGGCAACAGACCCTAGTAGCTGGATGCTCAACTTCCAGCATTTCAGGATTGTGGCACCGTCGTTGGTAATAGTCACATCACCAATATCATCAAGCATCTGGTAAGCAAAACTATCAATTTCAAGCAAAGGCATTTTCACATTTCGTACATTTACATGAAGTCTTAACACCCCCATTCATTCAAACCTACTGCTTTCTTACTCATTTCACACGCTTTAAACTAGCAAACAACAACGTAGTAATACATTACAAGCACTACAGGAGAAAGAAAATACCTTGTCAAGTCCGACACGTACGAGCGACGAATTAACGGCATTAGCCACTCCTTGACACGCCATAACAACGCATTTCACAAACAATAATCAAATCAACGAACAAAACCACACCGTTAACATTTCATAACGGAGAGTGGTGAATCGAGGTGGTTACCATTTTGAGTGCGGACATCGTGGCCAGATTGGCGGTCGCTTAGAATATTAGGATCCCACATTTTCGGCTAAAGGCGAATATCCGCTCGCTCTCAGCCACCCATACCAATCGACATCCCGACCAACGTGACCAACGTATAAGAGGTAAATTACGGTAGCCCAGCACCAGGATCAATGGGCTCGGTATGGACTCGGTGCACACAAGGGAGCCTTGCAAAGCAATAGCTCCCCACACTGCCGCTGTCGAGTATCGAACCCAACCACTGGGGTACACCCGTGGGTGCAGGAGCCCACATTTTCAAGTTGCTCTAAGCTATGCAAGTTTAGTTGGGACGTACGAAGTGCTATATATTGAATTCAATTTTTTTCTTGAAATATGATCTTTTCCACATGTATAATGAGTGAGTTTTTTTTATTTGACTTCTTTTAGTATAGCTTCATTTAGTTAGATTTAGTCAAGTTTATTTTGGTCAAACATATTTCATTTTAGTTGCCTCTGATTCAAGTAAATCCCATCAAATTCAGTCTGGTTTAATTTTAACTTATTTAAGCACTGATTAACTAAATTTAGCACAAGTAAATTAAATTCATTACAAATAAGTCCAACTGGATGGGCCTAAAATAGACTCAATTCACGACCAAATAACAATTTACTGAAATGAAATAATTTGAAGAACTCAGCCGAATGTCCCGACCATATCATCCCAGACGCCATGGCGACAGACAGTGGCGGAACTAGGGTCATAAATTAGGGGGCGGGGGGGCTGATTGATAACAAAAAGAGGACTTTAAAATTGGAAGTATAATATAAAATCGAAGTAAACGATCAAAGTAAAAATAAACTATAATAAAATGATATAAAGTACTCCTTTCTAGAATTTTAAATTTATCATCATAGAAATAAGTAAAATTTGTATATTTACACATATATATATATAATGCTCATATATATATATACTCCATCTATTTCACTAATAGTGGCACCATAGGTTTAGGTGTTTAGATTTAGATAGAGAAAATGAGTGGATCAAATTGAATGTAGAAAGTAAAAAGTAGAATGAATGGATGAAATTGAAGGAATCTTTCCAAAAATGGAAAGTGTGCCAATATAAAAGAAACAACCCAAAAAGGAAAGCGTGTCAATATTAAAGAAATTGAGGGAATATATATATATATATATATATATATATATATATTTCACTTTTATTTTTGTGGAGGTATATTTGTTAAATAAATTATAAAATCTCATTAATATGAGTACGCTAGAATAATTTCATGTAAGATTTTATTAGATTTTTATTAGTTACTATATGTTCTAAAATGTCAAATTATTACTATTTGTTACACAAAATTAAAGATACAATGATTGATGAGGATTTAACTCACAATATATTTTAAATTACAAGAATATACTCCATCTGTTTCATTGGATGTGACACACTTTTTTTTCCTTTTTGGTTGTTTTTGTGAATTTGGCACACTTTCCTTTTTTGGTAAGATTTCTTCATTTTCATCTACTCATTCTGCTTTTTTTCTTTCTAAATTCAATTTCATCTACTCATTTCATTCACATAAATCCAAGTACCTCAGACTAGTGTGTCACATCCAATGAAACGAAGATAGTAATACATCTTGACATTCAATTTTAGTTTTGAAAAAATGCAAGTTCTAATATGTTTGGCCATATTTACTAAAATATTTAATTAAGTACTAATAAAACAAGTAGCAAAAAGTAAAAATGAATAAAATTGTATAGTAAATAATTACATACCTTGTAATCAAACAAATAATAACTAAGCGTACAAAAATGTTTCAGGCTACAACTGTACAACAACTATCCTACATTTAGGGTAATGATATATCATGCCCTGTATTTTACTAGTTTACGTCTTAATACGTATATACACGTATAATATTAATATTAAAATTTCAAAATAAAACAAAAATAAAAAAATCAAAAAATAAAATAAAAAAATCAACCACCGCCGCCGCTGACGCCGTGCGCCACCACCTCCGCCGGTCTTCGCTGCTGTTGTGCGCCAGCGCCGCCGCCGCCGGTCTTCGCTGCTGTTGTGCGCCAGCGCCAGTCTTCGCTGCTGTTGTGCGCCAGCGCCGTCATGCGCCACCACCTTCTTCTCTTCTTCTTCGTCTTCTTCGGCGGTCTCCGCCGTGCGCCACCGCCACCACCGTGCCTCCTCCTTCCTCAGCTCCACCTGCCGTCCTCATCTTCCCCAGCTCCTCCCGCCGCCGTCCCTCCTTCTCCTTCGCCCCGTCGAGCAAAACCCTAGCCCCGCCGTCCCTCCTCCTTCATCCCCATTGAGCGAAACCCTAGCCCCGCCGTCCTCCTTCTCCTTCGTCCCAGTCGAGCGAAACCCTAGCCCCGCCATCCTCCTTCTCCTTCGTCCCCATCGAGCGAAACCCTAGCCCCACCGAGAGGAGAACGACGGAGAAGCGGGAGAGGAGAAAGGCTCTTGAAGTGGTGGAGCGCGGACTGGATCAGGAGGAGAACTGGGTCAGTGAATTGGGGCAGAGAACCGGATGAGGAGAACGGGAGGAGAAGGAGGAGAAGAGCGGGAGGAGAAGGAGAAAGAGAACGGGATGAGGAGAACGGGAGGAGAAGGAGAAGGAGAAGGAGAAGGAGTCGTCGGAGAAGAAGAAGAAGAGGGAAATGGAGAAGAAGAAGAAGAAGAGAAGGGGAGGAGGTGGTGGCACACGGCTAGAGAAAACGAAGAAGAAGGTGGCGCAATGAGGAGGAGGCGGCGGAGTAGTGGCGGCAGTATTAATTAATTAAATAATATAATTTATTTAATATTAATTTATTTAAATTATTTAAATTAAATTAAAAACAAATATTATATATTAAATAGTATAAATACAGGAGTCCGTCTCTTGAAAGATGGTCTTTCCATAAGATATGGAAAGACCAGGGACTACATTGCAATTTTAGGAAATTGCAATGAAATTTGCGGGTCAGTATAATCGGGTTGAATTCTGGTGCACGCACCTTTATTCCCAAATCGGGTTCACGCTAAAACCCATCCTTTATTCCCCAAATCCTTCTGCTCCTTCTGCTCTGTTTTTTCCCCAAACCCATCTGCTCTGCTCGCCTGAATTCATCGCAGTCGGAAACGAAAACGTTGCAGATATCACCCTAAAACCTAAACGTTGGACATCTCGCCAACTTGCCTCATGAATTCAGGCGATTTGCCGATTCCAAAAACATTGCCGATCTGCCTCATGAATTATGGCGAGGTAATTGTACAAATATTTATGACCAGAATTGTGTGATTTTTATTTGCAATTTAAGTTTTGAAGAGCAATATAATCATAATGTTTTATTAATTTGATTTAATCCTGTTCTTCAGATGATCGAAACTGAAGAACAAATCGAAGAACATCTTGTTGTTGCCGCTGTTATGCCTACTGAGTGTATGTCTCCCTTTTAATACATACATAATTAGATTCATTAAGAACTGAATGTTGCACATACACAATGATACCTTTTAAATCATAAGTAGTATGTTTTTGTTTAACAAATCTGAAGCTCTTCTGTTCATGAAATCAAACAATAACTTCTTGTTGCTGCTATTATGCTTACTGAGTGTATGTCTCCCTTGTAATCTATACATAATTAGATTCATTAAAAGCTGAATGTTGCACATACACAGTGATACCTTTTAAGTCATAAGTAGTATATTTTTGTTTAACAAATTTGAAGCTATTCTGTTCATGAAATCTTCTTGTTGCTGCTAACATTATTGCTGCTAACATATTGTTGTTAGTTGTGCCCTAATTTCATTATTGTTTTAACACTTAAAGTCCAAGTTTCAATATAAAGATTTAATGTTTATACTGAACATATTTAAGAGTCTTGGATCTGAGAAGAAAAACCAAAAAGAAAAGTTAACTGAAATTACGAATGAGTAATTTATCAAGTGTTTCAGTGTTTCAGTATTTCAGTGTTTCAGTAATATATAAAGCTTATATGATTTAAATTATATATGAAGTGTTTCAGTCTAAAACTCTAGTGTTTTATATGAAATTACTGCAGTGTATGTCCATCTACCAAACTTAGCTGAAATTGACGTGACTGAATGCTTTGATGGGATTCAAGCAAGAACGCTGCAAGAATTAGAGGACCTCTACAAACGACATGCTAACAAATTAGGATTCAGCAACAAAAAAACCACACAAAGGAAGAACAATGAAGGAGTCATTACTGAAAAGTACTTTTCATGCTCATGTCAAGGGATAACTCGAGAGAAAAAAAACAACATCAACCCCACCAATGCCAATCTGTGATGGATCAAACGAATCAACCTTGAAAAGGAGAAACACAAAGGAATTTTCTGTAACTAGAGCAGGTTGTAAGGCTGAAATACGAATCAAGTTGGTGGACAACCTTTATAAAGTGATGCACCATATCTTGTAGCACAACCATGATTGTACAAGACCATCTTGGCAATATCTACAACGTAGTGAGAGAAAAATCATGGCAGAGAAGGCCAAGATCATAGAGGGGATGGAAGCCGCTGGATTAAAGCCATCAATTGGCTTAAATTACTTGGTCCATGAAACTGGAGGTGAAGAGAATTTAGGGCATACCATGAGAGACCATATAAACTACATTGGAATGCTGAGAATGAAGGTGATTGAAAGTGGGGATGCACAAACTGTTATAGAGCAGCTTCAACAAAAGAATGAAGAAGATGCAGATTTTTTCTTTCGAGTGAAGATGGATGGTGAAAGCAGGTTATCAGCCTTATTTTGGAGAGACTCGATGATGAAGGAGGATTACACATTGTTTGGAGATGTGTTGGTGTTCGACACAACCTTTAGAACAAACAAATACAACCTAATATGTGCTCCATTTGTGGGCATCAACAACCATTGGAAGAACGTCATGTTTGCTTGTACTTTCATATCTGATGAAAAGGCACCAACGTTTGAATGGTTGCTTGAAACCTTCATAAAATGCATGGGAGGGAAAAAACCCATAACCATACTCACTGATCAAGACCAAGCAATGGCGACTGCAATAGAAAAGGTATTGTTTACCTTACAAATTCTGTCTACCTTACAAATCATAAACAATTGAGGTTTCTTCATAAACAATTGAGGTTTCTTCATAAAAAATTGAGGTTTCTTTATAAACAATTACTGTTTTAGTATATGACTCATGTGTTTCAACATTACACACTGAAACAGGTTTTACCAATAACAAGACACCGACTATGCATATGACACCTTCAGCAAAATGCTTGTACGCACTATGGAGAATTGAAGAAAGACGGTCCATTCAAAAAGGCATTTGATCATTGCTTAACAGGGTGTGTTAATCATGAAGAATTTGAAGATAGTTGGCAGGCCATGATCAAGACATATGGCTTGGAAGACCACACTTGGTTTCAACGTCCATATAATATCCGCAATAAATGGTGCCCAGCTTTGAACAAGGATTTTTTTCTCAGCCGGGATTCTAGCATCACAAAGGAGTGAGAGTACCAACAGTGTCATCATGTTCAATGCTAGTAAAACAACATCTCTCACTCAATTCTTGAAGATATTTGAGAAAACTGTCAAGAAATGGAGAAGCATAGAAAGCACGATCCATCCCAAAATCAGCACATGATAGTCATGTTGGGCTTCTAAAACATGCAGGCGAGGTCTACACTTTGAAGCTATATAATGACTTCAAGAAGGAATTCGACATCGCAGTGGCAACAACAATAGCGGAAAGCTACAACGGTGGCAATTTCAAACTATTTGAAGTAAGTTGGGAGAAGCACCCAATAGTAATAGAATCAGTAATGTTCAATAAAACACAAGCATCAATTGAGCTCAACTGTTCTTGCAAGGCCTTTGAAGAAACATGTATATAGTTGATAAATAATTATTCTTATAAACAATTACGGTTTTAGTACAAATAATAACTGTTTTAACATAAATTGTACACCCTTCATTGCTTGAAACAGGTATGTTGTGCTTTCATTGCATTCGAGTTTTGCACCTCCATTCCATCTCCAGAATACCCCCACAGTACATTTCTACAAGATGGACAAAGAATGTGAAGAAACAGGTCTGGGATAAATACCTCAAGTAAGACATAGAACCGACAACAAAGAAATTGAAGGACAGCATTCCATGGCGTCATGAAATGGCAAGGAAATTCTACAACCTGATCTTGAAGAGTGAAGACAGTGTAAATTCTAGAGGAGTTCTCGAAGATGCACTAGGTAAACAAACAATCGAAATTCAGCAAATCTTGTCTACATAATCAAGTGCCACAGAACAAAATGAGGCTATTAGCGGATCGAGTTCAGCCACAAAAAACATACTCGATCCAAAGTATGCAAAGACAAAAGGAAGGCGTGCAAGAATCAAGTCGGCATTAGAGAAAGGCAAACGATCTACAAATGAGTTTGGTACCAAAACACCAAAACAACATATCATTTGAGTGCAATTCAGAAACCGAAGGTTCTTTTAAGTGACATTATAGACCATTCATTACAAAGTTTATTCTAAAGTATTAATGTTTTTTGATAAAACCTTCATTACAATCGTAGAATCGACATTATACTGTATTAAAAAATCATATGAATTATACATTTCGTAATGAACATCTATCACTATAAAGTCTCAATGTTTTAACCTAAATATCAAGTCTGACACTAACATTTTAAAGTGAGCATGTATCACAATAAACCGTCACTGTTTTAGCATAAAACATCCACCCTGTCATGCTTAAAGTCAGAGAACCTATAAACTTCTGAAAATAGACTTCTGACACTAACATTTTAAAGTGAGCATGTATCACAGTAAACCATCACGGTTTTAACATAAAACATCCACCCTGTCATGCTTAAAGTCAGAGAACCTATAAACTTCTGAAAATAGACTTCTGACACTAACATTTTAAAGTGAGCATGTCTCACAGTAAACCTTCATTGTTTTAACATAAAACATCCACCCTATCATGCTTAAAGTCAGAGAATCTATAAACTTCTGAAAATAAACTTCTGATATTAACATTTTAAAGTGAGCATGTATCACAGTAAAGGTCACTGTTTTAACATAAAACATCCACCCTGTCATGCTTAAAGTCAGAGAACCTGTCATACCTAAAGTTAAAAAAAAATTTCATCCAAAAGATTCAATTTCTGGCCCCAACAACTAAATCCACCACAGCCTATTACAAAATATTTTCAAACAATGTAAAGGTCAATCATCAATGTGAAGGTCAAAACTAGGTATCGAATCAACAACTTTCTTCTTAAAACCATCACACAAATCATCAATCTGCTTCAATATTGCAGGATCTTCAAAAAAGTCTTGAGAGCCAAGCTAATGGTCAGAATCCACATCAGGATCATCCCGAGGGGCCACTTGTTGTGCTGCTTTCAACAAACGTTCTGATAGTTTGGCACTAACCACTTCCATATCCCTCCGAAACAAGGCAAATGCCTCACTAGCAGCCTGTAAAACAACAAATAATTAAACTAAAATACAAATAAACCAACATAAAACAAAACACAAATGAAACACCTTACTCATATTCATTTTTAGGGCTGCAATATCTAAATCCGTTGGAACCCCAAGAGGAATATCGGAATGCAGAACTCGACTATCAGAAGCAACAACATTGTGAACGTGACTCGTACTACCTTTTGACCCACCAGCTCTCAATCTACCACACTCGGTCAAATGATACACTTCCTTCAATAGTACAGCTCGCTCATAACCACATTTCTTCAGCCACTCACACTTTTTTTTCATCTTTTCATCAGTCCAATGCTTAAGAAGGGGTACAACCAAAGAATCCTTCATACCGTGATAAGGCACACACTGCAAAAATTGAATTAGGAGAAAGTACACGCAGCCACTCACTGCGTTATATGAAGGAACCTTCTTAAATCTCTGCACACCCTCACACAATTTCTGAAGAACGTACCCACACCAATTCAGCTTTTTAATCCTACTGACATCTTCAACAGCTCTTAAGAGCTTTATATCAATACCCTTGCTCCTACAAGGAGCAAGGAAGTGCCCAACACAGTACAGGATAAAGCAACGCTAAAAATCCTCGCCTCCATCCCTCAACCTAATCATAGAATCAAAAACCAGATCTAAAGGAATCTCATCCTTCTCTCCAACCTTAAACATGTCCTTCCATCGTCCCCTCAATTCTAAATCTAGATTTTCACCCTTTCCCACATGAATAATCTCAACCACTTCCTCATCAGATATAGGCAATCCAAGCACATCAAATACATCATCCGGGGAAAGGGTATACTTATCAGCACCAATATATTGGACACAAAAGCCCGGATCAAAATTTTGTACTAGAAAGGGAACGATATTTAGGGGTAACTTACGGATACTAATCTCCAACAAGCTACCAAAACCAAAAGAGAGGACATCAGCCATTTGACACTCGGACAATAAGCCATTCAAAGTCCGGTCTGCAAGAAGACTTGTAGACCTTCTCAACCCTACAATTGCAAATAACAACACATCAATAACATGATATATTATAACTAAAAAGTTAACCTTATTTTAAAAAAAGGTACACTGCTTTATAGAATAATAACTTCACTCACTAAAAGCAACATATAATCACATCATGAATAAACAGAAAGTACTTTAATATAAACAGTAAAACCATTAAACTAAACTATGACACGTATTTATAAAACTAAATTAGAAACTATATTTATAAAACTAAATCAGAAACTGTATTTATAAAACTAAATCAGAAACTGTATTTATAAAACTAAAACAGAAACTGTTCCAAAGCAAAAATCACATGTTTCACCATAAAAGCATCATGTTGAAAAATACATATAGGTTAGGTTCTTTAATAATATGACACGTATTTATAAAACTAAAACAGAAACTGTTCAAGGCAAAAATAACATGTTTCACCATAAAAACATCATGTTGAAAAATACCTATAGGTTAGGTTCTTCAATAATATGACACGTATTTATAAAACTAAAACAGAAACTGTTCAAGGCAAAAATAACATGTTTCACCATAAAAGCATCATGTTGAAAAATACATATAGGTTAGGTTCTTCAATAATATGACACGCATTTATAAAACTAAAACAGAAACTATTTAAGGCAAAAATCACATGTTTCACCATAAAAATATCATGTTGAAAAATACGTATAGGTTAGGTTCTTCAATAATATGACATGTATTTATAAAACTAAAACAGAAACTGTTCAAGGCAAAAATAACATGTTTCACCATAAAAACATCATGTTGAAAAATACATATAGGTTAGGTTCTTTAATAATATGACACCCATTTATAAAACTAAAACAGAAACTATTCATGGCAAAAATAACATGTTTCACCATAAAAACATCATGTTGAAAAATACCTATAGGTTAGGTTCTTCAATAATATGACACGTATTTATAAAACTAAAACAGAAACTGTTCAAGGCAAAAATTACATGTTTCACCATAAAAGAATCATGTTGAAAAATACCTATAGGTTAGGTTCTTCAATAATATGACACGCATTTATAAAACTAAAACAGAAACTGTTCAAGGCAAAAATCACATGTTTCACCATAAAAGCATCATGCTGACAAATACCTATAGGTTAGGTTCTTCAATAATATGACACACATTTATAAAACTAAAACAGAAACTGTTCAAGGCAAAACATGTTTCACCATAAAAGCATCATGCTGACAAATACCTATAGGTTAGGTTCTTTAATAATATGACACGTATTTATAAAACTAAAACAGAAATTGTTCAAGGCAAAAATCACATGTTTCACTATAAAAGCATCATGTTGAAAAATACCTATAGGTTAGGTTCTTTAATAATATGACACGTATTTATAAAACTAAAATAGAAACTGTTCAAGGAAAAAATCACATGTTTCACCATAAAAGCATCATGTTGAAAAATACCTATAGGTTAGGTTCTTCAATAATATGTCACGCATTTATAAAACAAAAACAGAAACTGTTCAAGGCAAAAATCACATGTTACACCATAAAAGCATCACGTTGACAAATACCTATAGGTTAGGTTCTTTAATAATATGACACGTATTTATAAAACTAAAATAGAAACAGTTTAAGGAAAAAATCACATGTTTCACCATAAAAGCATCATGTTGAAAAATACCTATAGGTTAGGTTCTTTAATAATATGACACGCATTTATAAAACTAAACAGAAACTGTTCAAGGCGAAAATCACATATTTCACCATAAAAGCATCATGTTGAAAAATACCTATAGGTTAGGTTCTTTAATAATATGACACGCATTTATAAAACTAAAACAGAAACTGTTCAAGGCAAAAATCATATGTTTCACCATAAAAGCATCATGTTGGAAAATGAAAAACTTACTTTGCTCCATCACTGCCCACTAGCGTCACAACTTGTTAAACCTCCCGATCTCTCTTCTTGACTCCTGCATCACCATCAGTCTTCTTTTTCGTTGCCTTCTCAACAACCTTCTTCTTCTTCTCAGCTTCAACTCACGCCTTCTTCTTCTCAACTTCCTTCTTCTTCTCAGCTTCAATAGCTGCCTTCTTCTCAGCTTCAATTGCCGCCTTTTTCTTGTCAGCTTCAATTGTTGCCTTCTTCTTCTCAGCTTCAATTGCCGCCTTCTTATCAGCTTCAATTGCCGCCTTCTTATCAGCTTCAATTGCCGCCTTCTTATCAGCTTCAATTGCCGCCTTCTTATCAGCTTCAATTGCCGCCTTCTTATCAGCTTCAATTGCCGCCTTCTTATCAGCTTCAATTGCCGCATGGTCTTTCTCAGCTTGAAGAGCCTTCTCAGCTTCAATTAATTTCTTCTTCTCAGTTATTTGTGCTAGCTTTCCACCACCCACTCTTTTCCTGACACCCAACTTGACCTTCTTAGGTCTCTCACTAAGCACAATATCCTCGACAAAATCAGAATCATCAGCATTCTTCCCCTTATTGGGAAGATCCAATGGCACAGTGGATAAATTCATGATGCGTGATAATTTGCGCAATCCTATTTGTACAAAACCAAACTAGTCAGTAATAATAATAAAACAGATTACAAATATAATAATGAACCTTATAAGATAAAATGATAATGTAACATACTAATATAACAACCTTTTAAAATACAAAAACCCAAGCCTCATATGAATTTAAACACTAAAAAGAAAACAGAAACCTAAGTTAGTTCTTAGTCTTAAAAGCAAACAAATGCAAATCTTGAATCAACTTCAGAAGATTCCAATGAAAACCAGGGACTACATTGCATCAGTAACCTTTACAAAAATAATGTAAACACCAAAACAAGCATCCAACATTAAAGGAAGACAGTAACATTCATGAAAAGAGAAACAACAGAGAAGCCATAAGTACATTATACAAGCCAAATGATTTGAAAGGCACGCAATGCACTCAACCAACAGGGACTTTAAATATAAAACTCCGTTCAATAAGAGCAAATAGTTTTAATACAATAGAACTTCACAGCTGAAAGTTGAAACATTCATTATGCATTTTTATACTTTCAGACTTTCAGTCCTTATGTACATTGTGCATTATCAGTGAGGAAGGAATTCATTTAGTAGCGAAAAATCCACATTCTTAGAATTTACTTATCACTCCTGAAGGGGAAATATAGAGAATGCTCTGGAAAAGCTGCCCAAAACCAAGAAGTATGCACAAAGCAAGAGGACAAGCTCAAATGTATACATTGCAACTAAACCAACTATACAGTGCAAATGTATACTCTGAGTACATACATTGATCGATCTAGTGACCATTAGCTAGGTAACAAAACAAGTTTCCATGTTTCACAAGATTTAGTCAAAATTTCAAGATGCTACTTCTGTTTAAATAAGAATTTATTTCAATCACTCCTTTGAAAAGCCAGAATGCCAAGGAAGGCAACAATACGAGTAGCTAAGCCAGTGAATCAGAATAGTTATGCAAAGTATAGCATCATGCACACTATGAAGGGATACTTTTCAACAAAATTGCAGTAACCTTTACAAATTCATGTAAACACCAAAGCTATTAACAGATCTTGTAATAGTAAAAAAACCAAAACTATTAACAAATTTTGTAAACCCTAAACCTAGTAAATTGGGGAAAACATGTAAAAAACACTAAAATCATCTCACAAATAAAATAAAAAAACTGGTTAAAAGGCAAAATAAAGCAAAGCATTCAACATTTAACAACAAAAACATACAATAAGAGCCAAAATAGAAAAATAAACATCACCTTCATCAATATGAACACTGTCGACCAAAACTTCCTTCCTCTTAACCATTACGCTGCAATAACACACAAAAAATATCAGATCCGAAACAAAAACCCTAAACTAGGAACTTAAAAACCTAAAACGAAGTAAAAAATCAGCTCAAAAGTAGAATATAACCTGTGGCGAACTAAAAGAACACCGATTCTGAAAAAGCTACGGTGAATTCCGATGGAAATCGCGATCGGAAACCTAAAACGAAGCAAAAAATAGCTACAAACTTAAAAACCTAAAACGAAGCAAAAAATCAGCTCAAAAGTAGCATATAACCTGTGGCGAACAAAATGAAACACCGATTCGGCAAAAGCTACAGTGAATTCCGATGGAAATCGCGATGGGAAATCCTAACGGAGAAGAAGGATATGGACGAAGAAGGGAGAGAATTTTGGGAATTAAAATGAAAATGAACGAAGCAAAAAAATCCTTATATATATACGGCGCGTGAGGTCCAATTTCCAGATATTTGGTACTTAATCCCTAACTTTCTATATTTCTATTTAAACTTCGTCTTTCCATAAGTCTATGGAAAGACGGTCTTTCTCAAGACTTTGTCTAAATACAGGGCGTAATCAAGTAAAATGCAGGGCGTGATATAACAATTCACTACATTTAAGGCAAAAAGCAAGGCTGAATTATGTAGAAAGCGAGACGGACTTTTTAAGAATTTATTTCTCAAACGAAACGATGATGTGTAGGTAAGTTTTAAAACAATACATAAAAGAAAAAGATATCACATCGTCTTCTTCGCACAGATAAGAAGAATATCTGTAACTTCTGCAATTTTCATGGTAAATTGGAAGAACATAACGGGGAGAAGCGGAACCCTTACTACTACCTTCGGGCCGACAACTCAGGTAGGGCTGAAGCCCTACTACGTGAAACAGTAGGTCCGCCCATAGCGACAGATGACGATGCCTTATCACTACCGAGACTGAACCCGCCGCTGCGATTCCCGTCGAAAAACCGCCTCTGCCGTGGCACATGTTTTCGCGGAGAAATTTAAAACCCTCGAAGAAGATTCCCTCCTTCCTTGGATTGATTATCCTATGAAACAGGCTCTACTCGCTCGGAGGATGATCGAGGGCTCCGTAAATGAAGCAATCGACTTTGTAAAGTCAAAGGAGTTGCAAGTAAATATTTTATTGGCAATTTTGTGTGAATTAATTTTGAACAGCAAATCAGACCATATTGGAACATGCTGGTGTAGCAGAGTTACGCCAAAGTTTTTATGGAAATTAAAGTCAGAATATTGCAGTAGTTTGGTATAAATGGAATTCGTATATCTGACTATATATATCAGGCGTGTGAAGCATAATTGGTTTATGGAAAATCCCTACTTATATGGAGAAGATTTATTCGAATATATGGGATAGAATGAGATAAGGTAAATCCCTTTATTTATGGGATTTGGATATGCTTCAAGAATCAGATTTGGAATAGGAATATTGTGGAGATAATCAAGGAGTATTCAAGTCTGATTCGTGGATATAAATTGGGGACAAACACGGCTGCATACTCACGGATTTAACAGAGCAAAAATCTGCACACAGGTTTTTGAGACTTTAGGAAGTTGCAAAGAGTCAGAACACTGTTGTTCCAACACACCTGACCTGCCGCACTAAGTTCAGAATCGTAAACCTTAATTCCTTGGGAGGAGGAGATCCTGCATCGACGGAGTTCGAGATCAGAGGGAGTCTGATCAAGGCGGACCGGTAGCTAGGAGAGCTAGCAGAGTCCACACGCTATAGTTAGTAAAGATAAGTATTTTGTAAGCTGTACTCTGTACTGTATCTTTCTAATTAGTGGATTCATTCTGAACTGGGCCAGGCCCCGCAGATGTAGGTGAATTACACCGAACTGCGTAACCAAGTCGCGTGTCTTTTACTATTATGTTATTATGCACTTGGTTAAATTAGTCATGTTGGAACACACTAGTAAAGACTAGAAAAATTGGTAAAACTAAATTTCAATTGGTATCAGAGCTGAGTCACTTATTGTTCCCTTGGTTGTTTCAAGGAAAGTGAGATCCAGTTTTACCATGACGACAAGAGAAGGAGCTTCAGTCTCTCGACCACCTCTGCTGGAAGGCAACAACTACAACTATTGGAAGGCACACATGAGGGTTTTCATCAATTCGTTGGATGAACTGGCATGGTTTTATGTTGAGAATGAATGGAATCATCCTACAGAAGATGCTGATACAAGTTCTAAGGCTGTAGAAGGGGAGTCAAGTCAAAAAGGTCAGAAACCCAAAGACAAGGCCAGATGGACTCCAGATGACCTTAAAGAATCTCTGGCAAATTCAAAGGCACTTAATGCAATCTTCACTGTTGTTGATGAAAACTAGTTCAAACTTATATCTACGTGTCACCAAGCAAAGAAAGCATGGGATATTCTACAGACTATTCACGAAGGAACCAGTCGAGTGCGTGAATCAAAACTACAGATGCTTGCTACCAAGTTTGAAGAACTCAAAATGGAGGAAGATGACACCATTGCGACATTCAATGGAACACTCAGGGATATCTCTAACATGGCTTATCAACTCGGAAAGGTGTACAAAGAAACTAAGCTGGTGAAAAAGACCTTGCGATCTCTTCCCAAAAGATTTGCAATGAAAGTAGCAGCAATAGAGAAGGCAAGAGATGTAGTCACCATGAGCCTAGATGAACTAATGGGCTCGTTGCAGACATATGAGATGACATTCCAGCAACCCACAAAAAGAGTCTCGAAGGAATTGGCGTTCAAAGTTTCTCCAGCTAAGGAAAGTCATGAGTCTGACAGTGATGATGAGATTGAAAAACTGGCACTCATCACAAAGAATTTCTCAAGAATGCTAAAGAAGGTGGTCAATAAGAAATCTCAGGAAAGGTTTGGCGGAAGCGGACAAAAACAACAAGATTCGAGCAACAATCGTGGAATGAGATTTGAACAAAGGAATATACAGTTCGGGAGAAATCAGAACAACGAACCAAAACAGGCTGGACGTATTCAATGCAGAGAATGTGAAGGATATGGTCATATTCAGGTCGAATGTGCTAACACTCGCAAGAAACAAGGAAAATCATATGTCACCTCTTGGAGTGAAGATGAAGATGATGAAAAAGAAGAAGAGGAACTTACTAGTAATTGTGTAGCCTTTGGAGCAAAGGTCCATGATATGTCAGAGGATCAGTGTTCCAACACACTGAACAAAGGTAAAGCTGTATGTTCCAACACAGATCTGGACGATGCACACATCGATGAAGATGATGATCTGTCTGTAAGTGATGAAGAAATCTATAGCACATATGAACAAATGTATGCCATGTGGGTTCAAGTAGCTGACACAAACAAAGAGCTGCATGAAGAGAAAAGAAAGCTAATGGAAAGTAAAAAGAAATTACAATCCACGGTTGCAGATCTTGAAAAATGTAATGAAGAAATGAACACGAAACTGTTAGCAGCAGTCAAGAGGGCCGAGATGTCTGAAGCAACTATCTTTAAATTGAATTCCTGAAAGGCAAAGCTTAATGATATTCTGGATATGGGAAAAAACTTTGGTGATAGACACGGGATTGGATACAGGAAAGAATTCAAGACTGAATTTCATGAAAAACCAGTAACTCTCAAAGCTAGGATCCAAGAAGTAAAACGGAAGTATGGGATACCGTATCAAAGAAAGCCACTCATCTGCAGATATTGTACGTTCCAAGGACATGCTGAACAACAGTGCAGAAGACTGATCAGAGATCAAATGATAGGAAGACAACTGTGTTCCAACACAGACGATACTCATACGGGAAAAATGATCAGAAAGATATGGGTTGTTAAAAAATCCTGTACGTGTCTGGTGGCACACACTTCTCTGACAGCCTATTCCAGTGATTCATGGTACTTTGATAGCGGCTGTTCTCGCCACATGACTGGCACTCCAAAATACCTCACGAACATTACTCCGTATGATGGCGGATATGTAACCTTTGGTGACGGAAAGAGAATCAGAGTAATTGGCAAGGGCGAACTGAAAATTGAAGGCTTTCCAGTATTCACAAGTGTATTATTTGTTGAAGATCTAAAGGCAAACTTTCTAAGTATAAGCCAGCTGTGTGACGACAATATGGTAGTGGAATTTCAGAAGGACAAATGTATAGTGAAGCATAGAGAAAACAAGGTCCTTTCTGGAAAAAGATCAGTAGACAATTACTATCTGCTAGAACAAGGAGTTCGATGTATGATTTTCAAGCATGATGAAGGAATTCTTTGGCATAGAAAGCTCGGCCACATCAACTATAAAACACTGGTGAAAATTGCAAATGTGAAAGCTGTACGAGGAATGCCTACCTTAACCAACAAGGATGGAGTTGTATGTGGGCCATGTCAACAAGGTAAATAAATTTGATCTCCTCACTCTTCAGTTCAGTATATCACTACATCTAGAAATCTGGAATTATTGCATATGGATTTGATGGGTCCGGTTAATACACCTAGCATAGGTGGAAAGAAATATATTTTTGTGTGAGTTGATGACTTCTCCAGATTTACATGGGTAGCCCTCTTGAAAGAAAAATCTGATACGATAGAAGTATTTAGAAGCCTAGTAGTGAAGTTATAAACTGAAAAGGGAAGTTCAGTAGGAAAGATAATCCGAATTCGAAGTGATCATGGTAGAGAGTTTGAAAATGAACAAGTCAGTTCCTTCTGCGATGAGCTAGGAATCCAACACGAGTTCTCGGCTCCTATCACCCCTCAATAGAATGGCATCATCGAAAGGAAGAACAGAACTCTACAAGAGATGGCTCGAGTTATGTTGGCAGAAAAAGATGTTCACAAGAAATGGTGGGCAGAAGCGATCAATACAGCTTGTTATACAATCAATAGAGTGTATCTTCGACCATTCACTAGCAAGACATCCTATGAGATCTGGAAGGGCAGGAAACCAAATGTCTCATATTTTCATGTGTTCGGAAGCACTTGCTATATTCTCAGAGATAGAGAACAATTGGCAAAATTTGATAATCGGAGTGATCCAGGAACGTTTCTCGGGTATTTCATCAACAGCCGTGCATATAGAGTTTTTAATCATCAAACCAACACTCTCATGGAATCCTTAAATGTTATTGTGGATGATTTAGAAAAGGAACAACATCCAGAAGGTGTAGAGGAAGAATCTTTCAACACTCATGTTCCAACACAGTCTCAAACTTCAGACAAAGAAAAGCCATCAGTTGAACTTCACCAGCGTACTGAACCAAATGAGCAACAGGATCCTAACTCTGCTGAAGCTGACCATGTTGGAACACAGTCCCCTACTACTGACGACCATGTTCCAACACACGACCAACCTGGCTCCACCATGAGAAGTACTCGATCAGTGCCTCGAGTTGATTATCGACGACTGGCTGGACTACACTGTTTTGTTTCTCTAATTGAACCCAAGAACTATAAAGAAGCCTTACTTGATGAGTATTGGATTGCTGCAATGAAAGATGAACTCAGTCAGTTTACCAGGAATGATGTTTGGTATCTTACTCCTCACCCCAAAGGCATTAATGTTATTGGTACGAAGTGGATCTTCAAGAACAAATCAGATGCAGATGGCTTAGTCACCCATAACAAAGCAATACTTGTTGCTTAAGGCTATACACAAGTGGAAGGTGTTGATTTTGATGAAACCTTCGCGCCAGTTGCCAGGTTAGAATCCATTCGAATTCTACTAGTTATTGCTTGCTCCATGAATTTTACTTTGTATCAAATGGATGTTAAAAGTGCCTTTTTAAACGGAGTGGTGAATGAAGAAGTATATGTGGAACAACCAAAAGGTTTTGAAGATCTTCATTATCCACAACATGTATATCGTCTCAAAAAGGCGCTGTATGGACTCAAGCAAGCACCCAGGGCATGGTATGAACGACTTACTACCTTTCTTCTTCAGAAAGGTTATTGTCGAGGGGGAGTAGATCGCACCTTGTTCGTGCTTGACAAAGCTTCAAGGTTTCTGATTGCTCAAATATATGTTAATGACATAGTTTTTGGTTCTACCTCACAATCTATGGTACAGGATTTTGTCACCATTATGCAACCTGAATTTGAAATGAGCATGGTTGGAGAGCTAACTTACTTTCTTGGACTGCAAGTCAAACAAGGACGGAATGACCTATTCATAAATCAAAGTAAGTATGCCTTGAATTTGGTTAAAAAATTCGGACTCAGTAGTGCTCGATCAGTCCGAACGCCTATGGGAGTGTCTGATAAACTGGTGAAGGATGAAAAAGGAGTTTCGGTCGATCAAAAGTTATACAGAGGCATGATTGGAAGTCTATTGTATCTCACCGCAAGCAGACCAGATATATGTTTCAGTGTCGGAATATGTGCAAGATTTCAAGCCGATCCGAAGGAATTTCATCTTACTGCATTGAAAAGGGTTATTCGATATGTAAGTGGGACTTCAGAATATGGTGTCTGGCATTCTAAGAATCAAGATTCAGAGTTAGTTGGGTACAGTGATTCTGATTGGGCTGGTAATGCCGATGATCGAAAAAGTACCACAGGTGGCTGTTTCTTTATTGGAACAAATTTGGTGTCTTGGTATAGCAAGAAACAGAATTCAGTCTTTCTATCTACTGCAGAAGCGGAGTATCTTGCAGCAGGGAGCTGTTGTGCACAACTGTTATGGATGAAACAAATGTTGAAAGATTATGGAGTTCATCAAGGACCTTTGAAGATTCTATGTGACAACACAAGTGCTATTGATATTTCGAAGAATCCAGTTCAACACTCGAGAACCAAACATATTGACATAAGGCATCATTTTATTAGAGATTTGGTTGAAAGAAAAGAAGTGGAAGTAGCCTATGTTCCAACACACGAGCAACTTGCAGATATATTTACAAAGCCGTTGGATGCCACCACTTTTGAGAGCCTTGACAACACCTAGGTGTGTGTCAAATTTGAGGTAATTTTACCAAAATTATTTTCCCTGTAAATATGTCTTTTTGGTTATTTTCGTTTTGCAAAATCAGAAAAGAACAAAAAATTATGGAAGGAGAAAAGGTGTACAAAAATAGGAGTTGGTTAGTATGGTGTGTTGGAAGTTAATTAAGGAAGACAAAGTGATGTGATAGGTAGAGAAAAGGCAATCATTACCATGTGTGGAAAATCTAAAAAGGGACTTCACGGGAAAAGAGGTGAATAAGATGAAGAGTTAAAGAGGGATTCAAATTAACATACAACCTTTCGCATCTCTCTCTCGGCCAAATATTTTTCTCCCCAAAATCCTTGCCGGAAAAATCTTATACTTAACACCCCTCTCCATCTCGGCATTGTACCTAAGAATGTCAAATCCAAACTCTCCAATAATGGAAGCTGCGGTGGCAGAACTCATGGGGAAAGATCAAGGCTCAATGAATTTGGACTTGGTGTTGGCTACTGAGTATAGAAAATATGATGAACAAGCGGACAGAGATAAGGAAGAAGCTCAAGCCCAGACCGGAGGAAACTTGGATGACATAGAGGCTGAGGAACGAATTGAGCTTGAGACCGATGAAGCCAAAGAACCAGAGGAAGAGAAAGAAGGTTCAGGCAACTGCAAATTGAGTGATGAATCCGAAGTTAAGATTGGTAATTCCAAGGGTAAACCCGATGTCCAAGAAGAAGCTTCTGAAGGCAAGAAGAAGAAAAAAACCTAAGGTATGCCGAGTTCATGGAAAAAGATAAGTTTTACGTGCACTGCTATATTCATATACCAAGTTGTGTCTCTTTGAAAGAGATTAGGGAAAGTGAAGTGGCTGGAGTAGAAGTGATTAGGAATGGAGATAAACTTCAGGTGGGGTTCTTTGATATGAATTATGCAAGAAGAATGGAAGAATTGAGGAAGTCTATCTTCATTATTCTGTCTGATAGTGAAGAGAGTGTTTCAACACAGATGGATGAACCTGAGCATATGGACTTAGACTCTGATGTTGATTTAGGAGGAGAGCATAATGAGGATGTTTATAATCAGGATGATGAAGCACCTGATGAAAACCTGCCTGACCAGAGTGATGATTCAGAGAATGATGAAGATACTCAGTCAGAAGAAGAATCTGAGAAGAAAAATAAGGCTGAAGGATCAGGGTGTGTTCCAACACAAACCATTCCTGATTTAGCATATTCTATTGATGAGGTATTGGATGAGTTCTATCAGAAGGCAAAAGGCAAGAGGAAGGCTGGCCCAGCCATGGATTCTGCTCAAGCTAAAAGGAGCAAGAAAAGGCACGACAGCAAGACAAAGAAGGTTTTACCTCCTCCATCTGTCAGCAAGGCCTACTCTGCGGTGTATTTTGATGAAAAAGGTGCAGAGATGAGAGATTTTTTCTCCGAGAAGAAATTCATAGCTGAAAGGCCATTGGATCTAAAAGCTTATCAGGAGAGCGGCTTCACAGATTTCCTAAAGATGACGGGCATGACAACAACAGCAACAATCCAACTACAGTACAACAGACAGGTTGTACAAGAGGTATATTCCAATCTTATGCCTGGTAATTTAGAGGTTACCTCCCCATGGTTTGGTAGAGTATATGTTAGGGGGAAGGTCATTGATATCTCTGCTGCTAGGATTAACATGCTGCTTGGTCTAAAAACACCTGAGACAGGGGGATTTTTTCCCAAAAATTTGGAATTGTCTGATAATGAGATATTAGGTGTTATATCTGGTGGTTATAAGGTGGAGTGGCCAGCAGTTGGGTACTCACAAGCATCTTGCTTGTCGTCAAGATTTTTTGGCTTATATCAGATTGCTGTACACTGTTGGTTGCCTTCAAGTAATACCACAGCATTGACCAGGGAGATGGCTAAGCTGTTATACTGTGTTGGAACACAGAAGGAAGTTAATCTCGGACTCCTAATTCAGCAGCATCTGGTCAGACAGGCTACTGTACCAAAAGTAAATGATGCGATTATCTACCCGGCATTGATCTCAGCACTGGCCAAGAGTGCAAAGGTAAAAGGGAAAGGTTCTGATGTTGTGGTTGACACAGGTTATCTGAGGCCAAACAAGAAAACATTCGGGCTGAGGCATGTGAAGGATCTTCCGTGGAAACCTTCTGGGTCGACTTCGACTTCTGCAGCAGAAAAGGAGGCTCGGCTGCTAGTTCTGAATGCAAGGCTTGGAGCTTTAGGCATACAGATGGCTGCGCTAGAGGCAGAAAAAGAAAGTCTACAGGAGGAGAAGTCAAGACTGGAAGCATGACTTAATGTTGATTGCAGGGGGAGCAGTATTTATTTTACTATTTTTTTAATGATTTTGATGGTCCCTTTGGATATGTGTGGTCCCAGGGGGAGAAATTTTGGATGGAATGTGTTCGACTCTGATTCAATTTGGATGTTGGATTATGTTTTGGATTGATCGGATTTCTGGAATTCGGGTATCATGTTGGTTGTTGATTTACAAGTTTATGATATTGATACTGGAAGTTTCTGCTTGGGAATTTCTTGTCCAAAATATTATGGGTCCACAAAAATGTCAAAGGGGGAGATTGTAAAGTCAAAGGAGTTGCAAGTAAATATTTTATTGGCAATTTTGTGTGAATTAATTTTGAACAGCAAATCAGACCATGTTAGAACATGCTGGTGCAGCAGAGTTACGCCAAAGTTTTTATGAAAATCAAAGTCAGAATATTGCAGTGGTTTGGTATAAATGGAATTCGTATATCTGACTATATATATCAGGCGTGTAAAGCATAATTGGTTTATGGAAAATCTCTACTTATATGGAGAAGATTTATTCGAATATATGGGATAGAATGAGATACGGTAAATCCCTTTATTTATGGGATTTGGATATGCTTCAAGAATCAGATTTGGAATAGGAATATTGTGGAGATAATCAAGGAGTATTCAAGTCTGATTCGTGGATATAAATTGGGGACAAACACGGCTGCATACTCACGGATTTAACAGAACAAAAATCTGCACACAGGTTTTTGAGACTTTCGAGAAGTTGCAAAGAGTCAGAATACTGTGTTCCAACATACCTGACCTGCCGCACTAAGTTCAGAATCGTAAACCTTAATTCCTCGGGAAGAGGAGATGCTTCGTCGACGGAGTTCGAGATCAGAGGGAGTCTGATCAAGGTGGATTAGCAGAGTCCACACGTTATAGTTAGTAAAGATAAGTATTTTGTAAGCTGTACTCTGTACTGTATCTTTCTAATTAGTGGATTCATTCTGAACTGGGCCAGACCCCGCAGATGTAGGTGAATTACACCGAACTGCGTAACCAAGTCGTGTGTCTTTTACGTATTACGTTATTATGCACTTGGTTAAATTAGTCATGTTGGAACACACTAGTAAAGACTAGAAAAATTGGTAAAACTAAATTTCAGACTTCACCAAAGCCCGAGTGGACCGCATTCGCACCACTTCCTCCGCCCATTTCAATCAAACTCTGGTGAGCTGTGATTTTTGATGGATTTTTTTTAGTTACTGGTTTGGAATTTGTTGAGATTAAGTTATAAAATGTTTCATTGCAATGTGGTTGCAGGATCAGCTGCAGGATGCAAAGTCTGAGTTCGATCAGTATGAAGACTTGGCTGTGGGGAAGATTAAAGGTCTGATTCAGTCATTAGTTTCCCGATCTTTTAAAATGGTTTTAGCTGAATTATATATTTTATTCCTTGGCAGAGGGGGTTCATATTGCGGCATCGTATCCGTTGATTGCTGCGGGATGCATTATTGGTGCTGGAACTCTTGGTCTGAAAAGTATGTGTTGTTTTTGTGATTTCAGATTTCTTTGTCGTGTTAATCATTCTTGTTGTGTAGCTTTGAGCATTACCCGTGTTGGTGCAATTTTTTGTGGAATGAGTTTTGTCTAGTGAACTGAGACTTCTTTACTATGATGTACAGAGCCGAGGCGTTTCTTGTACTACAACATATGGCGCCATTTTCTGAGTGAAGAGGTAATCTTTTCGAATATTGTTGCTATCCTGTCATACCAGTTGGCCTTTATGTTATACACTGTGCTGTGGTATTTTGGAAAAATCAATGCTTGGGATGTGTTGAAATCACTTTATAGAACATTTAAATAGATGCTTCTAAGTGCAATGTCCAAGTTGATAATTTTGTTACAGGCTCAAAGGATGATGTAGATCTTATCATTTATATCAAGCACGGGATCTTAAGACAACATTCTTTATTATAAACTGCATTTGTGGTTCAAGCATTAATTTCTTGAGCTGATGCAAAAGTCAAGGATTTGCGCCAGTCACTTGAAGTCTTTAAGGCAGAAGCAGTAAAATTAGAGGTATTCTAATTGTGATTGTAGTTATTGTATTTTTGTCTCTGTGCGGCTTTTGTCACTCTTTTTGGTTCTGCCAGGAGAATATGCAAGAAAAAGTTAATTGTAAGAACTGTTTGCTACCAGGGTATTAGAAGCACTAGTTGCACAATAATATTACATGTACACAGCATGTCAGGGTCAAGTATCAGTGTAACACATGATATGGCATGAGTACCGATATGGTATTATTTAATGCACGCCTGACACTTAGAAAGGAAATTGGATTCTTTGACTTTTGATTTTGTTCTTGAATTGTTTAACCGAGACACGAGACATATATACAAAGATGAGGACGATCTTAAGATATCGGAGCACCCAATATTATATAGGGATGGCCTTACTGTATATAAATTCTACTGGTATTACAAACTTCCCTCCTTAATACCAACGCAATAAAGAAACTTTTAGTTCTGTCTGTTTCTTGAGTTTAGATAAAAAAGAGTGATAAATACTAGACACATATCCAAGCCTGACAGGCTGACACCAAAACTCAAGTAAATGTAGCATAGGTTGTATCGTTGCTTGTGATACTTTGTTGGTAGCATTATATTTGACTTTCATACCATGTCTTAGTTCAGAAAACTAGTGCTTGAAACCTGTCTTGTATTATACCTCGCCATTCCATTGTCATGTTTCCTTGAACTTTTAGAAAGCTGTTCATTGGTCTAGGTGTCATCCACTTCCTTCAAAGGGACACTAGAAAATCTGAACT
Source organism: Rubia yunnanensis (assembly GCA_037428765.1). Lineage (NCBI taxonomy): Eukaryota > Viridiplantae > Streptophyta > Magnoliopsida > Gentianales > Rubiaceae > Rubia > Rubia yunnanensis. Next base: position 86,140,559 of record CM075062.1, on the reverse strand, counting down.
GTTTGTATTCTTGCTTTGGTCATTCTGTGCCCTTGAATAAATTGCTTGGTTCTTACTCAGCAAGCAGCATCACAAGCTGAAGATGAGATTGTAGAGTCCTTGGGAGTTGGACTTATTTATGGCATATTGCGAATTCTGGTGATCTGGTGTTTTAACACCGATATTCAGGATTTCCGAACAAAGGTTTCTGTCCACGAATTATGGAGCATATCATGGAGTATATTTATGCGATCAAATCAGAATATTGTGAAGAATATTATCTTATTTCGTGGCAGTCTAATTCTGGTAAACAAATATTCCTGTAATATTTAGGAATTGATTAAGTAGTTGATTTATGGTACAAGTCCTATTGATGAAGGATTGTCTATTTAAGTACCAGATTAGAATTAGATCTTTCCTTAGTTTAGAAGTCTATCTATGGTAGAGTTAGACAAGGGAAGAGGTTGACAGAAGGCAGGATTGCGTAGGATATAAATAGAGAAAGAAGAAACGCAATCAGTGACGCGACCAAGATCTATTCTCTACGTGAGAACTTTGGAGCGATCTGCCTGTGGTGTTTTGGAGGAGTGTTTATTCATCCGACCAAGTTCGTGAAGATCAGAAACAAGGAAGTCTTAATTCCTCGGGAGGAGGAGATCCAGGGAGACGTGTTGATCGTAAGGGTTCAACGACGTAGGATCGACAGTGAGGGGAGCTCACAACATTCACTCTGTAGGTTAGCAATGGATTAGTATTTAAGTTAAGCTTCTTGTACTAAAGACTGCTTTCTAGTGAATGGTTTCGGATCTGGGCAAGGCCCCGCAGATGTAGGTGTGTTTACACCGAACTGCATAAACAAGTTGTGTGTGCACTGCGTATTTTACTTTGTGTTTTAACACCAAACGCTAAACAACTTGTAAAAGTATAACAATAGGTGGAACGGAATTTCAATTGGTATCAGAGCAAGGCACTTGCTGACCCCTATACAGGGAGAGTGAGATCAGGTTTCACCATGGCACCAAAGGAGGGGGCGTCAGTCACGCGACCACCGTTGCTGGAACAAGGAAATTATGCTTACTGGAAGGCACGTATGAAAGTGTTCATTGGATCTCTAGATGATCAAGCTTGGAACTATGTCATAAATCAATACACTCCACCTGCTAGTGACGCAACTGAAGGATCAAGCTCCACTGCCACTAAACCATTCTCTAGATATTCCACCGAGGAGCATAAAGCACACGTGTCCAACTCAAAAGCATTGAATGCCATCTTTACGGCTGTGGACGAAGATCAGTTTAAGATGATTTCAAACTGTGAGACTACTAAGGAGGCGTGGGATGTGTTACAAACTTACCATGAGGGGACAAGCTCTGTAAGAGAATCAAAGCTGCAGTATTACACGTCAAAATTTGAAGAACTAAAGATGCGTGAAGATGAGACCATTTCCGAGTTCAATGGACGAGTCCGAGATATTGCAAACAAAGCTTTTCAGTTTGGCAAAAAGTACAAAGACCAAAAGCTTGTCAGGAAAGTGTTAAGAGCTTTACTCCCACGGTTCAACATGAAGGTTACAGCAATTAATGAGAATGGAAGGATAGGGACAATGACACTTGATGAACTGATGGGATCACTGGAATCTTATGAGATGGAGATGCTGCAAACAAAAGCAGGAAAGGAAGAGATGGCTTTCTCGAGCAGAACCTCTGAAAGGTCGAAAGATCATTCAGATAATGAAGAGTCCGATGAAATTGCAAACTTAACCAGGAACTTCTCTAGATTTATGAAAAAGATGGGGAGGAAGCCACAAGAGAAGTCATGTGGTAACAAATATCCAACAGCAAACTCCACTCCCAGATTTGGCCAAGCAATTGGTGTTGAAACACCAAAGTTTAAATCGACAAATCCAAACCTGAACAGAAAAGTCCAGTGTAGAGAGTGTGAAGGTTTTGGGCACATACAAGCTGAGTGTGCAAATACGCTTAAAAGGCAAGGAAAATCATATACCACAACCTGGAGTGACGATGACGTAGGAGACGAGTGTAAGGACGGAGAGGAGTACACCAACCATGTTGCTTTCGGCGTGTCAGTGGCAGAGTTAGAGGATTCCTTCGAGGAAGGTTTCAGTATGATGAATGATGATGAAAGTGGTTCCTCAGATGAAGAAACGAGGAGTATTAGTGATGACGACATTCGCAAGGAAAGCATGGAAATGTACAAGATGTGGTTAAAAGTAGCGGATGAAAACAAAGTGCTCAAGTCTGAGAACAAGAGACTGAGTGACGAAGCTAAAATAAAGGAACTTGAAAAGGAAAAGGCAATCGGGGAACTGGAAAGCTTCAAAAAGAAATTTGCTGGAATGGTGCAACGAGCAGAGGCAGCAGAACAATCTATTAAACGACTCAATACTGGAAAGGCTAAGCTCGAAGATTGTCTAAGAATAGGACAGACTACCAAATATGGAATTGGTTATGAAGGATCTATACCGGCAAATTCATGGAGGAACAAGCCAGATCAAAGTACACCAGCTCCAAGAAAAACTGAGAGAAATTGCCCTATCAAAAGGATCAGATTATGCGGATACTGTGGAGTGCAAGGACATGTAAGAAATAGATGTTTTCAGCTGCTTCAGACATTATCTTTCAACTCAACAGATCGGAGATTCAACACTGTGACAAGGTATGATAAAGTTGACTTTAACTAATCGACGGTCAACTCTTACTTGACTTTCAATATATAAACACTAATAACAAAGTTGACTTTAACTAATTAACGGTCAAACTTTATTTGAATTAGTATATAATATATACTAATAAAAATGTTTGACTTTGTCTAATCAACGGTCAAACCTTACTTGACTTTCTATATATAAATACTAGTGACTAAGTTGACTTTAACTAATCAACAATCAAACTTCATTGAATTTCTATATGTAAACACTAGTAACTAAGTTGACTTTAACTAATCAACGATGAACCCTTACCTGATTTTCAATGTATAAACACTAATAACAAAGTTGGCTTTAACTAATTAACAGTAAAACTTTATTTGAATTAGTATATAATAAATACTAATGAAAATGTTTGACTTTGACTAATTAACGGTCAAACCTTACTTGACTTTCTATATATAAATACTAGTGACTAAGTTGACTTTAACTAATCAACGGTCAAACTTTACTCGACTTTCAATATATAAACACTAATAACTAGGTTGACTTTGTCTAATCAACGATCAAACTTTACTTGACTTTCAATATATAAACACTAATAACTAGGTTGACTTTCTCTAATCAACGGTCAAACTTTATTTGACTTTCATTATATAAATACTAATAACTAAGTTGACTTTACCTAATCCACAGTCAACCCTTACTTGACTTTTTACATAAAATACTAATAACAAAGTTGGCTTTAACTAATCCACGGCCAACTCTTACTTGGCTTTCTACATAAAAATACCAATAAAAAAGTTAACTTTAACTAATTCACGGTCAACTCTTACTTGAATTTCTACATACAAATACTAATAGCAAAGTTGACTTTAACTAATCGACGGTCAACCCTTACTTGACTTTCAATATATGAATACTAATAACTAAGTTGACTTTAACTAATCGACGATCAACCCTTTCTTGACTAGTAATATATAAACACTAATAACTAGGTTGACTTTGACTAATCAACGGTCAAACCTTACTTGAATTAGTATATAATAAATACAAATAAAAATGTTTGACTTTGATTAATCAACGGTCAAAACTTACTTGACTTTCAATATATAAACACTAATAACTAAGTTATACTTGACTAATTAATGGTCAAACTTTATTTGAATTAGTATACATAAATTCAAATAAAAAATGGCTGAAAATAAGTGAAATGACTATTATACCCCTGTGTAAAAAACTCAAAAAAAGGACAACCTGACCCTTATTTCTTCATTTTCTTTCTTCCCAAAATTCTTTCTTTGTTTTCCTTTCCGCTGCTCGACTGGTTTGGGCGGTCAGCTTACAAAATAGGAAGACAAGTGAATGGTATGCAATTTTCTTTGTCTTTTTGTTGATACTTGCAAGCACGCTCATAAGCTTTCATCCACTCCCTGGCTTGTGGTTTAGGGCTTCTCATGATCTTGTTACTTTTGTGGCAGGTTTGAAAGATGTTCTTGAAGAACTACCTAGCAGAGGCATCTCGATTCCGTTCACAAGTAAGTTCGAGGTTTTCCTCATTTTGTTTCGTGGTAGTGGTGGGAACTACAACAAACTAAACCTATTAGTTCACCCCTTTTACTTCGGTTTTTTGGTTAATGGCAAATAACCGAGATAAAAAGTTCTTTTCCCTCAATTTTTATTTTTTCGAAGTAAAAATATTTTTTACTCCAGTTTAAAAAACCAACGTAAAAAGTACACTTTTTACCTAGGTTTTTTTAAACCGAGGTAAAAGACTGATGTCACACGCATGTCTGGCGGTTGTTTTTGAGATCGACGTCGAACGTCACTCTCAGAATGATCAATGTCGTACGCATGTCTATCTTACCGACGTCGGTTATTTTTAGACCGATTTCGCAAGTCACTCTGGGCAGACATGAATGACCAATGTCGCATGCATGTCTGGGATGTCGGTTGAACGTAACACTTATAGACATGAAATGACCGACGTCGCACACATCTCTGCTTACCGACGTCGATTAATATTGTGACCGACGTCGCACGTACCACTCGTAGACATGAAATGAGCGACGTCACACGTATGTCTGGCTTACCGACCTGGCACGTACCTCTCGCACACACCCGTGCGTTACACGATTTAAAATAATTGAATATATTTATATATATATATTCATAATGTAATTTTCTAACAAAATAAAAGTATAATTTTTAAAATTTTTTATGCAACTCCATTTATTTTAAAGTTTAAAATTTTTATAATTATACTTTTAAATATGACTTTATATTTATATTTTCAAATGAAATAAATTAAATGTAGAGTTCGAGTAATGGAAAAGTCTTGGAAAAGACGGTCTTTCCATATGCTTATTGAAAGGCTGGGTTTAATTAGAATAATAAAAGGTAAAAGGTCTTAGTTGCAATATTAAAAATTTATTATGCCACGTGTAGTAATTAAAAATTTTATAATCTGATTCATGCAACCCGAAGATTTTATGTTTATTTCTTCTAATTTGCACTTTAAACCTTGATCTTTCCATGACTTATGGAAATATCGTCTTTCAAGAGACGGGCTCTTGAGTAATACATACCGATATTTTAATAAAAAAATTTTAATGTTAACCAAAACTAAAATGTAATTTTGTAAATTAAATGTAGAGTTCTAATACATTGTAGGTATGACATATAAATATTTGTGAGGAAGATGACCCGTACCAATTTAGTGATTAGATGGACATGTCACTACTAGAAAACAACCACATAAGCACCGGTATGAGTTACTCCATAACATGTACTAGCGCTTTCAACATTTCACCAAAAAAATAATTTATTTATATTTCTATATTTAGGCAATAATAACAAAAGAGTAGGTCTTCTGACAAGCGACCTGTCCATAAGCTTATTGACATAGATGGTTTTTTTGTGTACAAATAATGGAAAGTTAAACAAAAAAAACACGCGAAACATGACAGGAACGGCCGGTCGTCGCGCCCGCGCGCCAAAAGATAATTTATAAGCCCTCAATGCTTACTTTCTACAACTAGGTAGATAGTGGCAAATCGGGGTCGTCCAAAGAGAAGAGGGATCTTCCTAAGCGTCTAAGCACACAATGGTTGATACTAGGCTAGGAGTAAATATATATACACACACTTAAAAGCAAGTAAAGGGGGGGGGGTTTTGGTTGGTTGGTTTCCTAGGTTAACAATGGTAACTAGCAACGTCAAGTGACTATGCTAATCATCAAACGAAACTAAGAAAAAGGGGTTTTAAACTACAAAGATAAAATGCCTTGGGGGCAACGGATATCCACTTCCACATCTAATGTAGTTCATCGAATCATTCACACATTCCATCATATAGCATTCAGACCCAACGCTCACACACCCCATCTAGCAAGTACCACAACACACACACCACAAGGAGTTCTAAGTTCATGCTCGTAGATCTTCATGCAAAGGCGCTACGGAATTCGTCACGTTCCTACACCTAAGCAATTCCACCACACAAGCACTACCTATGCTCAAACCACTCATGGCACACATGCAGTGAAACACACCGTCATGAATACATAAATGCCAAATAACAAATGCTTCAAGAATGAATTTAAATCATCTATCCAATACTTCAACTACTTGTCGTGGAGACTAAACTCCTATCCTTCTTAGTTCGTAGTTTGCGAGAGTGAGTTCGACATCTCTCGTCAAACCTCACCAATGACTCCAGAGTCGCGACCACGACTCAAGGTGTCATTGGTGGCATTTAGCACGAAGGACCAACAAGCTTGGCAATGCCTATGACCACTACACCGTGACTAGGCATTGAACCAATTCATGCAATTACACGAGATTGGATGAACGTGCAACGCACATTCATCCGTGAGCATATGACTCTCTCGTTTGCTACACAACGAACATGACGAAGAGTTCGACATCAATCACATTCGCCTAGCACATTGTCAACACACTAACACAATCAAAAGCTCTAATTCACACTCATACATTCCTAACAAGAACAGGGGGGAAATTAACCCAAATCCCCCAAACCCTAGCTAGCAATTCATACAAGCATTCATATCCTCAAGCTCCCAACAACATCAATGCAATCAACAATTAACATTCAAAGCACAATAAGAGCACAATAGCAAAAACATCAAATAGATAGATAGAAATGAATCTCAATACATAGATAATGAAAGCTTCAATCCTTTGCTCCCAAGAACAAGAACTACTCTAGAACAACAACAAAAGACATAATCAAACTAAGAGAAAGCTAAGAAAAGAAAGAAGAAGAAAAACCTAGAATTGAAGCCCTAAAAACGCAGAGAAAACGGGCTGGGAAAGGCTGGAGAAGAAGAGGGAAAGAGATGGTATTTATAGTGCAAAGAAAATAAGAATGATTTCTGGCCGCCCGTTGGTCGCGACTCGCGACGGAGTTCGTCGCGACTCGCGACGGTGTTGGTCGCGAGGTCGCGACTCGCGATGGTGTCGCGACGGTAGCCACAGTTTTGCATTGTTTCTTTGTCTTCTTCATAGCCATCCCTCTCAATCTTCAAGTCTTCAACAGCTCCAAAATGGTCTTCAACGGCCTCCGGTCTTCATGTCTTCGAAGTGAGTATCCAAAAGTCTTCGAAAGTATAATCTTTAATGTCTTCCGGTCTTCGTTGCTTCCGTGTTCTTCCCTTGTCACACAAAATCCACTTAAAAGAGGTAAAAGAGTACAAAGTTGCTTTTACCTCTCCTAAGTGAATTTCAAGGTAAAACACAAGCTCTCTATAATAAAATAGCACAAAAGTGATCCTAAATACTACTAAATAATGCGCCTAAAATGGACACATCAAACCTCCCCACACTTAAACCTTACTCGCCCTCGAGTAAGAAAAGATTTAAGCATACGGAGGAAATGGCATATCCACATCCTAAAACTCCCAAAATAACCACACAAAATGGACATATCAAACCTCCCCACACTTAAACCTTACTCGCCCTCGAGTAAGAAAAGATCTAAGCACAGGGAGTAAATGATATATCCCAAAACCTAAACTAATCCCCCAATCAAAGCCTCACAAAAACTCTCAATATCAAAAAATCCCAAAATAAAAGCTCACATGAGAATTTTGTCACACACACATCCCCAATCCTAAATCTAACCAAACCTACCACTTATCAATTCACTATCCATAAAACATATTTAACAGCCCAGAATTGATATTCCCAGAATCCAATGACACAAAATGAAGCTAAAACCATAGAGGAAGTTTTAAACACATGCTTCACTTAATGCCAATATATCAACCAAAAACGAAGTAGAAAGAGATAAGGAATTTCATAACCACACTTCGTTTCCTAACCCACTAAGCTACCCAATCCCAAGAGGTCTAAAGATATTGAGCTACCCGATCCATCCGTGTGACAACCGCAACCTTATGACTCCAACGCCGGCAAATGAGTGAAATCATAGCATTTTTCAATTTCTCTCGCTTTCTCTCATTTTGCCTAGGAGCTCTTTCGAGTTTTCATCCTAGCCACACATCATGTTTCTTTAGCTCATATCTCACCTTTTTCTGCACATTTTAGCCTCTCATTTTTGCCTAGGCCGCCCTTTAAGGGTTTTCGACCTATCCGGGCCCCCAATGTTGCCTAAGTTGCCCTCTCGGGTGTTCAATTTAGCGGGTTTTCTTTTTCTTTTTTTTTTCAAATTTTTTTTTCTTTTTGTTTTTCTATTTTTTTTCTCATGTTTTTCCAATGAAAAGTAGCAAAAAGCATTCCAAAACAATCTAGCATGCATATGAGTCCTCTAACCCCTCCCCACACTTAAAACATGACATTGCCCTCAATGTAAACACGTAAGGCAAGAACAATAAAATTCAAGGTAAGGGAGTTAGAGTGACACCCATTTCTCCGCAATTTCGCCGGTGATATGGCGATATCCAAATACTTGGATGGTCCCGAGATAGGTTTCAGAACCGGAAGGGTGAGCAAAAATGCCGTAAAAAGATCTCACCCCTCGAGAAAAGCATTGTCTCCATGGCGCCGTTTGATCAAGACTACACCACGAAGAACACATTAAACTCACAAGTACATAAGGATATGTAATACTAGGTTTAGCATCAAGAGTTAATAACCATAGTATTGTCAAAGAACAACCAATCAACCCTCAATCACCACTATAAGATTATGCATGAAAAATATCCAACATATATTGACATGTATACAAGCATCATTATAGGATAAGAACTTACGGTCACAATGACGTAGTCGGCATACTACAATCAACAAATGTACTATAAAGATGCAAGAATGTTCATATGCCAATATATGTAGGATGGTGGAAGAAATGAGAGGTATGTGATGTTCTTGGGAGTGTTGGGTGGAGAAGAAGGAAGGATCATGCAATGTTTAAAATCATTTGGAAACTTGGAAGCTTGGAAACTTGAAATCCGGGCTCAGAAAATTTTCAAAAGATACTGAGCACGTCGCGACTCGCGACGAGGTTCGTCGCGACTCGCGACGAGCCTCGCGACGTCATCACGACGCGCGGAAAGCAGAGTCCGGGAGCTCAAATTTTTCTGAGCTCGTCGCGACGAAGTAGGTCGCGACTCGCAACGAGCCTCGCGAAGTCATCGCGACTTGCGGAAAGCAGAGTCCGGGAGCTCAAATTTTTCTGAGCTCGTCGCGACTCGCGATGAAGTAGGTCGCGACTCGCGACGAGCCTCGCGAAGTCATCGCAACTCGCGGAAAGCAGAGTCCGGGAGCTCAAATTTTTCTGAGCTCGTCGCGACTCGCGACGAAGTAGGTCGCGACTCGCGACGAGCCTCGCGAAGTCATCGCGACTCGCGGAAAGTTGGCGCTGGGAGTGGTTTTTGCTCCCCTGTTCGTCGCGACTCGCGACGAAGCCCACGCGACTCGCGACGGCAGGGTATCCCAGTCTTAAAATTTTTTCATTTTCTTACCAACTGTCCAAGCTTGCTTCCCTCGTTCATTGATCTCGTTCCTTCATCTCCTTCATTGCAATGCACTTCATGTTGCTACAAAATCATAGAAAAACATGCCATAAAAAGAACAAAACAAAATAACAAAAACTAAGAAACAAAAACTAAAAGAAACAAAAACTAAAAGAAATGCCGAATTTATTTAACGTCATCGGCACGATGAAGCTCCGTATTTTTAAGGTCGTCGGCACGACCCTAATGTTATCCGTATGGTGAAGGCTTGAAGCTCTTCACCATGAGCATCCAAAATAGGAGAGGTGGGGGCACAAAACTTCCAAGAGGAAAGTCTTGTGGAGGTGGAGATGGTTCAAAGGGAATTAAGTGGTTAGGGAGCTTGGGATAGTCTTTTGGCTCCTCTCTCGTTTCCCTCAAAACTTCCGAAAATATTAGAGTTGGTTCACTAGGTGGAAGAAGGGGTGACAATGCTAATGGATAATGTAGCACTATCACCTCTTCCTCCATTTTTCTATCCTCTACAACCAACTCCTCAGCCCTTTCAAACTCAAAATCATTTTTATCGGTGACTTCACTCACCGAATCATCGAGTTCAAGTTGGGATGGTGTGTTTTCGGAATCACGAGCTTCCATGCGGGCCAGTACCTCTAATATGTTCCTCACATGCCCCTCAATGGCCTCAACACTAGAGGAGAGCTGGGTATCCGGCTCCTCACTAGTAAAGGAGTTCAAGTTTGCTATGGTATTTAAGACATCCTCACGCGTCAAACTTGAACTTCCTTGTTGGGCTTGGTTTTGGGGTATGGTATAGGGTGGTGATGGCCAACTAGGTTGCTCGTAAAATTGGTTTTCCGGCTCATTCTCATACCACAAATCCGGACTACCACTCCATTCCGGATTGTAAGAGTTGTGGTATGGATAGCATTCATGAGCTTCCTGCCCTTGAAAATCAATATCTCCTACCTCTTGATAGCACTCTTCATAGTACCCATGGTTTTGGAAACCAAGGGTTCTTTCTCGGTCATAGTGCTCTTCCCACAACAAAGGGCAAGATTCGGTAGGATGATCGGAATGACACATCCTACAAAACCGTGCTTGTTGAGCCTCTCTTCTCATCATGAGTTCCCTCAAGGTGAGACGCTCCATTAAGAATTATTTTTTTTATAATTTTTTTATTTTTCAAAAGTTCAGAATCATAGTGCAAGGATTCTCGATAAAATAAATTACCAAGAACTCAAGCAATATCTACTCCGAACAAAAACAACCACCAAGTAGTGGAAAATAAAAACAACTAGCTAATACACAACCAAATACACCTAAATACTTAAGAATAAACGCCTCGTCCCCGGCAACGGCGCCATTTTGACAGGCGCGGGCGGTCGTCGCGCCCACGCGCCAAAAGATAATTTATAAGCCCTCAATGCTTACTTTCTACAACTAGGTAGATAGTGGCAAATCGGGGTCGTCCAAAGAGAAGAGGGATCTTCCTAAGCGTCTAAGCACACAATGGTTGATACTAGGCTAGGAGTAAATATATATACACACACTTAAAAGCAAGTAAAGGGGGGGGGGTTGGTTGGTTGGTTTCCTAGGTTAACAATGATAACTAGCAACGTCAAGTGACTATGCCAATCATCAAACGAAACTAAGAAAAAGGGGTTTTAAACTACAAAGATAAAATGCCTTGGGGGCAACGGATATCCACTTCCACATCTAATGTAGTTCATCGAATCATTCACACATTCCATCATATAGCATTCATGACCCAACGCTCACACACCCCATCTAGCAAGTACCACAACACACACACCACAAGGAGTTCTAAGTTCATGCTCGTAGATCTTCATGCAAAGGCGCTACGGAATTCGTCACGTTCCTACACCTAAGCAATTCCACCACACAAGCACTACCTATGCTCAAACCACTCATGGCACACATGCAGTGAAACACACCGTCATGAATACATAAACGCCAAATAACAAATGCTTCAAGAATGAATTTAAATCATCTATCCAATACTTCAACTACTTGTCGTGGAGACTAAACTCCTATCCTTCTTAGTTCGTAGTTTGCGAGAGTGAGTTCGACATCTCTCGTCAAACCTCACCAATGACTCCAGAGTCGCGACCACGACTCAAGGTGTCATTGGTGGCATTTAGCACGAAGGACCAACAAGCTTGGCAATGCCTATGACCACTACACCGTGACTAGGCATTGAACCAATTCATGCAATTACACGAGATTGGATGAACGTGCAACGCACATTCATCCGCGAGCATATGACTCTCTCGTTTGCTACACAAACGAACATGACGAAGAGTTCGACATCAATCACATTCGCCTAGCACATTGTCAACACACTAACACAATCAAAAGCTCTAATTCACACTCATACATTCCTAACAAGAACATGGGGGAAATTAACCCAAATCCCCCAAACCCTAGCTAGCAATTCATACAAGCATTCATATCCTCAAGCTCCCAACAACATCAATGCAATCAACAATTAACATTCAAAGCACAATAAGAGCACAATAGCAAAAACATCAAATAGATAGATAGAAATGAATCTCAATACATAGATAATGGAAGCTTCAATCCTTTGCTCCCAAGAACAAGAACTACTCTAGAACAACAACAAAAGACATAATCAAACTAAGAGAAAGCTAAGAAAAGAAAGAAGAAGAAAAACCTAGAATTGAAGCCCTAAAAACGCAGAGAAAATGGGCTGGGAAAGGCTGGAGAAGAAGAGGGAAAGAGATGGTATTTATAGTGCAAAGAAAATAAGAATGATTTCTGGCCGCCCGTTGGTCGCGACTCGCGACGGAGTTCGTCGCGACTCGCGACGGTGTTGGTCGCGAGGTCGCGACTCGCGATGGTGTCGCGACGGCAGCCACAGTTTTGCATTGTTTCTTTGTCTTCTTCATAGCCATCCCTCTCAATCTTCAAGTCTTCAACAGCTCCAAAATGGTCTTCAACGGCCTCCGGTCTTCATGTCTTCGAAGTGAGTATCCAAAAGTCTTCGAAAGTATAATCTTTAATGTCTTCCGGTCTTCGTTGCTTCCGTGTTCTTCCCTTGTCACACAAAATCCACTTAAAAGAGGTAAAAGAGTACAAAGTTGCTTTTACCTCTCCTAAGTGAATTTCAAGGTAAAACACAAGCTCTCTATAATAAAAGAGCACAAAAGTGATCCTAAATACTACTAAATAATGCGCCTAAAATGGACACATCAAAACACAAAATTAAATTTCACGCAGTGAAATTCAATCACAAAATACAGTTTCACACAAAAACACGCACCACTCTCCGTTTCATCTCCAAAAATCTCTCAACAGAAATCCAATCTTCCCCAGCTTTCTGATCTTCTCGACGGCCCGTTTTCGATCTCCTCATCCACGACAATGTCCTTCGATGACAACAATTGGCTCAATTCCGGCGCAACTAGATCTGTCGCTAAAATCTATTGAAGCAGAAGAAATTTCAAGTGCTTTGATCGTACAAACAACTTCTGTCGAATCAGAATCTGCAAGAGAAAACACAATTGTAAACGACAAGATTTAACTGCAAGCAAATGAAATTCAGTTGCAAGAAGCTGAAGTTCTACTGAATTTCAATGAAGGTATGATTTTCTGTCATCAGACTGAAATTCTAGTGTTTAATTGCAATCGAATATAGTTGTTTTTGAAACTTCTGCACACCGAAACTTGACTGCTATGAACATGTGGAAACATTACCAATATAAACTATATGCTGCACGTAAATTTCATATAATTTGTGCATTTGTTAACTTAAATGATGTGTAGGTTATAAATAAACATGCATTAGATTAAAATGAACAAAACACAGAAAATGCATTTATCAATTCCAACTTTTGACACACTTGTACATTGGTCAGATTATACCATGTACAAAATACACTATATTTTGCATATGTTACACTACAAGTAGTATTTGTTATGCTTATCATAACATAGCTTCTATAATTTTCTAATTTTAAATAGCTTCCTGAAGACTATGCACAACTGATGTGCCTATTTTATACGGTTATATTAGGACTTTTAGGATTCACTTTTGTACACTTTTGTGCTCCAAATGTGGCATTTTGCCTTGAAATTCTCTAAGGAGAGTTAAAAGCGACTTTTACGTTTTCATTACTTTTCTAGATGATTTTATGTGACAAGGCAATTTGTTTGAAGACTTTGAAGAATACCTTTGAAGAATACCTTTGAAGATTTAAAGACTTTTATTGGGGCTTTTGAAGAATTGAAGAAAAGTGAAGTGAAGAGGAGGACATGAAACAAAAAGAAGAAAGAAATCAAGATGCTGGAACTAGGCTCCGTCGCAACTCGCGACAGACTTATGGCCAGAAATCTTTCTTGTTTTTTTGTACTATAAATACTCACCCTATCCTCTCCCCTTCAGAACTTATTCTTCCAGCAATTTTTCTGGGTTCAAACCCTAGTTTTTCTCTTCTTTCCCTTCTTAATTTTTGTAGGTTAATCATGTCGTTTAATTATCTAGCTTAGTTTTATCTTGGGAGCAATGGATTGAAGCTTCCATATCTATGTAGTAAGAACCATATCTATCTATTAGTGCTTTTGCTATTGAGCATTTATTAAGCTTTGAATGTGAATTGTTAATGGCATTGATGTTGTTGGAAGCTTGAGTATATGAATTGCTTGTATGATTACTTGTTAGGGTTGGGAGAAAATAGCTAATTCTCCCTCTTTTAATGTGGAATCCAAGAGCATGAGTTAGAGCTTCTTAATGATGTTGATGTATTGATAATTGCCTGATGAATGTGATGATGTTGAACTCGTATCATGTTTAGATTAGGTAGCAAATGAGAGAAGTCAATGAATGTCGATAGTTCTTGGCTAACCTTGTGTAAATGCATGAATTGGTTAAATGCTTAGACACGGTGTAGTGTTTATAAGTGTTGCCAAGCTTATTGGTTCTTCATGCTCAATGCCATCATTGGGATACTTTTAGTTATGTTTCGGCTAAGGGAGTCATTGGTGAGGTTTGACAAGAGATGTTGAATTCACTCTTGTAACCTACTATCTAAGAAGGATGGAAGATTTATCTTCACAACAAGTAGTGGAAGTAGTGAATAGATTGTTTCACTCATTCTAGAAGCCTTTGTTATTTAGCATTCGTGTGTTCTCAATGCTATGTTTTACTTCATTTATGCCATGAGTTGTTTGAGAATAGAAAGTGTTTGTATGATTTAAGTGTTAGGGAGTTAGGAAAGTGACGAATTCCTTAGCTCATTTGCATGAAAATCTGGAAACATGAACTTAGAACTTCATGTGCATAATGTGTTGTGATTCTTGCTAGATAAGTATGTTAATGTGGATTGTTCTCATATTTATCCAATAGATGCAATGAAATGTTGAACCTTGAATGTGGTTTGTTCTAGGTTTTACCTAATGAATGCTATGTTTGGTTAAATGACTATGTCTTTGGTAGAAGGCTTGTTGTTGTCAAATCTATGGTCCTTCGTGTATAATGCCATTGATGAAATACCCCTATGGTCATTTTTTTTTCTAGGGTGATCATCAATGAGGTTTACAAATGGTCGTTGTTTGTGTTTGCAAATTACTCTTAAGAAGGAATGAATGTTGATCTTCCATTGGCATTCCCCATAGGTAACAAATGTGATAGGATTAGTGAATGGTTCAATGATCTACATTAGGTTTGGAAGTGGATGTCAATTGCCCTCAAGGCTTTGTTTTTGTAATTTTAAAACCTCTTTTCCTTAGTTTGTTTGATGATTAACATAGTTACTTGACTTTACCAGTTATCCTGTCTTTTAACTTTCATAACTTAGGAACCAACCAACCAACCAAACTCCCCCCATTTACTTGCTTTTATATGTATATATATATATATCTACTTCTAGCATAATAGCAACCATTTTGTGTCTGAACGCTTAAGAAAATTCCTCTTCTTCGTGGATGACCCTAACTTGCCGCTATCTACTTAGTTGTAGATAGTAAGCATAAATGGCTTATAAAACTTTGAGAGGTATGGTAACGACCTCCCAATTTTTGGCACCACTGCCGGGGTAGAGGCGTTTATTTTTAAGTGTTTAGGTGTATTTGGTTGCATATTAGCTAGTTGTTTTTTTATCTTCCACTCCTTGGTGGTTACATTTGTTCGGAGTAGGTATTTCTTGAGTTATTGGTGAATTTTTATCGAATATCCTTGCAATATGATTCCAAACTTTTGAAAAATAAAAAAAATTAAGAAAAAAAATGGAGCATCTCACCTTGAGGGAACTCATGATGAGAATAGAGGCTCAACAAGCAAGGTTTTGTAGGATGTGTCATTCCGACCATCCTACCGAGTCTTGCTATTTGTTGTGGGAAGAGCACTATGAAAGGGAAAGAACCCTTGGTTTGAAAACTGTAAGCATACATGTCTTGAAAAGTGTAAGTTTTAATCTAACACACAACAATCAGTCACACATGATATAGTTAACTAAGAAAACATTAAGACCAACATATACAATATAAAAAACAAAACGAAAACATTTACATGGAAATAAAATAACAAATACAGCATAAATGTTAACATATGCAACATTTAATAAAACAAATACAACTTATCAACATGTGGGAAAATGAAAAACTGAAGACACACAAACTGTGAATAACAAATAAACACTGAATCTTATCGAATGCAACATCTTATGAAACAAGTACAGTTTATAACACATTGTAAACAGGGAAAAAACACTTACGTGCTACCCTCCTCATTAGTACGTTCGACCACCTGCTTCTTCTGACGGTTGCACTGCTGTTTCGCAGCTCCTTCACCAGCAACCATTTTTCCTGACCCCGAAGCATTTCACCAACAGTACTGTCTGTTTTCCTCTTTAAACCAGGTTTTTTCGCCACTTCAACACCTTTCTTCACTTTCTCAGCAGACTCCTTCAAAACTCCACCAGATTTCTTCGCCTTTTTAGTACCTTTCTTCACAACAATTTTTTTAGTCTTTGTTTTTATCGCCTTCTCAGCATGCGACTTTGCAACAAGTTCTTCTGCCTTTCTTTTATTTGTCTAGTAGAGGTCTCACATTGTTTAACCTTCTTCTTGCTCAACATACAAGGTGACGACCTCTCATTCTCTTCTTCAAAGGAGACCACCACAGTATGTCGAACATCAATACTCTCACCCACATCCACATCAGCTTCACCACCCTCACTCTCATTTCTAAAATCGTAACTCTCATCCACAGCCACATTTGGTTGATCAACCTCAATCTCCCTCTCACATGCAATCGCAGCAGCTTGCGCTGAATCCGCCTTCGCAACAGCATCCAAAATCTACTGATTTTCATTAATATGGTCTCTAATCATATTGTCCATGCTGTCACCATCATCCCTGAACCCACCTTCACCATCATTCTCAACATCCTTAGAACAACCTTTATCAGCAAGTACAACTTCCTCCCTAACAGATGTAGTTACTTTCCTATTCAAATCAGTATCATTCTCATTAAAATATGTCTCAACTTCAACATCAATTTCTGTTGAAAAATCCTTCCCCTCAGCAGACCTAACAACTTCACCATCAGTTTTTGCTGAAACAACTTTCCCCTCAACACCGTCAACACCACAACCCTTAACACCCTCAACACCACCACCCTTATCACCAACATTAGCATTAACCCCTTCAACACCAGCATTAACATTATTAATCATCACATCCAAAACGTCCCTAATATCTTTCTTCACTACCTTAGAACCCCCGGCTTCATCAACGCCATCTACTTATCTATTCATTTGAACAACATCATTCAGTAGTGTGTCATAGTCAAATTCTTGACTTGATCCACCTTCCCCCATAGCTGATACACCTTCACCATCTCTCAGCTGCTTAACACCCACATTCATCCATTTCTTATTTCCCGGCTTAAGAACAACATGAACTGAAATCTGTGGAGTAGCACCACCACCAATTCTGGCATACCTACGTTCCAATACAACTACTACACACAAAAAATGAAAAACAAAAAACTGTATAAGCACATTTTAAAAAAACAAATAGAAACACACGAATAAAATGCAACATGTAAAGGAAAAAAATAACCTCCAGAAGCATAATATTGTTGAACCTTCTTCAACTCATCTTGAAGAGAAGATCCATCATTCTTTTTAGATTTTCTAACCAACTGCTTATAAGCTAAACACCATAAGATATTTGAATAAGTAAATGTATAAGTAAATAAATGTACAGAAAAATTACAATCACCTTCTTCTATCTCAGGTTCTTGATGTTGAATAGTATCTTCACCTCCTTCAGGCACAACTAAAAATAATCATATACCACACAGTTAGAAACTAATACATAAAGCATACAAACATATGCAAATTGTAATAAAAAAATGCATGCACACTCTGACAGCCAATAAACAACCTAATCTGGAAAAACCACAGTATAACTAACTAATGCATATGCTATACTAATTTATGGAACTTGTAATGAAACAAATGCATGCATAGTCTGACAGTCAGTAATCAACATAATCGGACATACACATTATAACTAACTTATGCATATAGTAAACTAACATAAACAACTTGTAATGAAACAAAAATGCATCCTAGCAAATCAGAAAGAATAACAATAAGTAACTAACAATCAGTGAAAGTCAAAGCACAAACTAAGTAACTAATACATAAGTTATATTAACATATGCAATTCTAAGAAAGTGCACAATAAAACAATCAGTCGACAACAAAATAAGTAACTCGAAAAATAGAGTAAGTAACTTATACAAATGTTAGCCTAACATATGCAACTCTTAAGAAAACAAATGCACATTATAAAATAGAGTCAAAACATGCGGATCTGACATACAAATCAGAAAAACAAGATGACTAACTAATACAATTGTCAGCTAACATATGCAACTCCTAAAAAAACAAATGTACAGTATAACTGAACTGCTAACGTACTGGGAAAAAAACAGAGCAACTAACTAATACATATCTTACAATAACAAATGCAACTTCTAAACAATAAAATGCATGTTATAAAAAAGACTCAAAACATGCAGATCCAACTAACAAAAAAGTCAACAATAACTTGTATGCAGATCTGACTTACAAATAAAATTTCTAAAAAAAGTCAACATCAACAAGACTAGAAAACACACATACACACACAATAGGAACAAAAAAAGTGTGAAACTCCAAATATTCAAAACGGAAAACAAATGCACATTATAACTAGACTGCTAACATACTGGAAAAAAACAGAGCAACTAACTAGTACATATCTTATAATAGCAAATGCAACTTCTAAACAATGAAATGCATGTTATAAAAAAAGACTCAAATACAAATCTGACTTACAAATAAAATTTCTATAAAAGTCAACATCAAGAAGACTGAAAAACACACATACACACACAACAAGAACAAAAAAAGTGCGAAACTCCAAATATTCAAAATGAAAAACAGGAAGAATATGAACCAGGAGAAGGAGAAGGCTAAGACAACTTCTCAGCTTTAGGAAGAATAGCTTTCCCCTTCGCCCTACCCATATACTAGGTCAAATACACAAAAAAAAAACCTTACATCAGAATCGCGAACAACTGTAAAGAAAAAATGGAAAAGAACAGCAACGAAATTTCAAAACCTAGAATATCAAGCTTACCGAATTCAGGCGATTCCGGTGCAAACTTGAACAACGCAGTTCCGGCGTCGTGAAGAACAAAGAGCAGAATTGAAAAAAAAAATGAAGATCAAAGAACAGAGGAATTGAAGAACGAAGAGAGGAGAAAAACATAAGAACCGACGCAGAAGATGAAGAACAAATTTACATTTGAATAATGAGGACAAATACGCGCATGATAAATGGATTGCAGTTTCGAAAAAATTAAACTGCTTAAAACCGCTGACAAAAGGAAAATTAAAATGGATGAAAATTAAAAACGAACATTCATCCTTAAGTAATTACTAGATACCCCATTTTAAAAATAATTTCAATACAAACCCCATTTTGCACATTAGTCTCTGGCATGTCCATAAGCTTATGGACATGCCGCCTTTCCTGAGACTTTCCCATAACAAAAATTATGTATTTTGGAGCAATGGACAATGGGGTAATACAATATTGGACAATAGTGTAATTTTCCAAAACTGTGTCGAAGTAATCAATGTTGACTTTCGAGGCAATTTCGTTCACCCATAATTGCAAATTCACAATGTTATATTATTGAATTGCATTTTGGTGTCACTAATTTCATAATTCGACAACTCCAACTTCTTGGAGGAACCTAAGTGCAAAAAGTAAAATATTTACTCGTAGCTCTTAATTGAAATTTGCTCGAACATGATGCTACCCTATACACCCTAATTGTATTTTCCAAGTCCGTAACATAATATTTATCAATAAACATGCACAAGAATATATTTGTAATCTTTTCCGATTTCCCTTTCTCACGCTATGTAACCAACTCTAAGTTACTATAGAACATGTACTAACGCTTTCCAACATTTCAACAAAAAATTAATCCATTTAATATTTCTATATTTATGCAAAATAATAAAAATCATATATTTTGGAATCAATGTTGAATTTCGAGGCTCTTTCGTTCACCCATACATGCCCAAATTGCAACTATATATTACTGAATCGTATTTTGCACACTGAGAACTTAACTAATAAACGGTCAACCCTTAATTGACTTTCCATATATAAACACTAATGAAAAGGTTATAACTTAACTAATAAACAGTCAACGCTTAATTGACTTTCCATACATAACTTAACTAATCAACGGTCAACCCTTACTTGACTAATAATTTTTTTTGAAGAAACTAATGAAATGATTTGACTTTAACGAATCATCGATGAACTCTCACTTGGCCTTAGCTAATGAACGGTTAACTCTTGCTTAACTTCTCATATGAACACTAATGAAATATTTCTATATATATATATATGTATAAATATACATATATATACATAATAATAATAATAATTTGAGATTTTATAATTGAATTATATTTTGAAAATTTTTAATGTTTAAAATATAATTTTAATTCTGAATTTAATATATAAACTTTGTTAATCATAAAAACCCAAGGGCCCTTTTTCAGCCCAATACAAAATTATTCCCCTTATTAATTCAGCCCAAAACAAATTTATCCCCCAAACCCTATCACTATAAATACGAAAAACCCTAAAATGCTTTCATCCCAATCTCGCCTCCATCTCCTCCTCACCTTCCAACGTCTCCTCACCGCCTCTATCACCGTCCAACACCTTCTCACCGCCTCCATTGACACAGTTGTGCCAAGTTCGGCGCCACTGCTGCCAAGATCGATGCCACCGCTGCCAAGATCGATGCCACCGCGCCTTTCGCTCTGCCGTTCGACGCTAGCAAGATCCGCCATTCGACGCTAGCAAGCTCCGCTATTCTGCACCACCAAGCTCCGCCGTTCAACACCACCAAGATCCGCCGTTCGATGCCACCGGTGCTCCGCCTTTGACGTTGCTGCTCTCATCATTTGCTCCACCGTTTTCCACCGCGCTCTGCCAGCGTCGCCTGCTCTGTCCAATGCTAGTTTGTTTTTTTAAAATCATGTATATGTTTCTCTTTATAAGTATTAGATATGTATTTTGTTGGTTTGAATATAATCAAATCTTTGTTGTTTAGATGATTTGAATTTGTTTTGGCTTTTGTTTTTGGACTGTGAATTGAGCTCTGGCCGAAAATTTCATTTTGGCTGTGAACTACCAAAAACCGAATTGATGTTAGATTCGGTTTTTGGTAGTTTTATTTAATTTTGCAAAATTTATGTGTGATGTTGCAATAAGTTTGGATAAATGTTTTACTGCCGTTCAACTCTACCGATCTCGCATGGATGTCACTCCATCGGACTTCTACTGTTATTTTTAGAAAAAATTGAGGTAAAAAATGTACTTTTTAATACACTAATATTTACCTCAGTTATTAGAGGGATGAAAACTGAGATAAAAAGTTCAGTAGAATCAAAGTAATAGGTGTTGTTTCTTGCTTTGGAAGTGGGTGCTATCCTATTTAATTACTGAGCAATTATACTTGTCTTGCTATTTACAACTCCTGAGTTCTCAGTCCTGGTCACAATTTTCATGTATGACATACATTTATTAACCATTCTTATTGCTGTTGCAGGTGTCTAACCTAGCTAAAGAGGTGAAGAAGGAAACGAAAGTTATTACGAAGGAAATGAACACCCTCATTCAATCAAACCTACCGCTTTCTTACTAATTTCACACGCTCTAAACCAGCAAACAAAACTGTAGCAAAATATTTACAAGCACTGCAGGAGAAAGAAAGTACCTTGTCGAGTCTCACAAGTTTGAGCGATGATTTGATGATATTAGCCACCGCTTGACAAGCTATAATTGTGCATTTCACAAACAAATCATCACATCAATGGACAAAGCTGCACCGTTAACATTTCATAAGAGAGAGTGGTGAATCGAGGTGGCTACCATTTTGAATGCGGACATCCTAGCCGGACTAGCAGTCACTGAGAATATCAAGAGCCCCTATTTCTAGGTTGCTCGAACGGAAAGTAGTCAAAACCCTAGATCGCATAGGAGGTTCTCAGGAAGGTTCAATGATAGTGTGAGTGTGAGGTTTTAGTGTGTGAGTGTGTGTAGTTTTGGGGTTCTTCTGCAAGCGTAGGGTTTAAATTGATATGGTGTCGTTACGTGCTTTGTGTACTTTGTACCCAGTGGGCATGAAGTCCTGGACATTTCTTCAGAATACCTAATGGGCCTTTAAAGTTTAAACCTTATAACCTACCCTTTTGGTTTTTCTTTTTTGGAAATAACCTTAATAGAGTTATAATAGATTTAAAAGAGTAAAGTTCTAAAACAACCCCGACTTTAATTTGAAAGTGTCAATATAACCCTGTAAAATAAGAAAATGTCAAAATAATCCTAACTTTATGATATATGTGCCAATATAACTCCGAGAACCGTTGACTTCAATTGTCAACCCCAAAATTTGCTGAATTTTAGTGAAATGACAATTTTACTCCCCGCTAAAAATGAATTATACTACCCATTTTCTTCTACTGCACCGCTCGATTCTTCTTCCCTCCATTGCGGAGGCTTCGGCCGCTGCTACCCCTATTTTTTCCACTCTTCCACACTCTCTCTAGCAACTACGACCACTCATGTTGCCGCAACCCCTTTTCTTGTACCACTCCGTCGCTACCCCTTCTATTACCCCTATTCTCCTTCTCGTTGGCGTTTAAGGTTTTCCTTCAACACTCTTTTCTTCTTTCAGTTGACACTAGCTTCTTAATCGATCTGGGAGGTTTGGATTGGGGTTAGCGGTGCTGAAGCTATTGGCCATAGAGACTA
Organism: Rubia yunnanensis; assembly: GCA_037428765.1. Classification (NCBI taxonomy): domain Eukaryota; kingdom Viridiplantae; phylum Streptophyta; class Magnoliopsida; order Gentianales; family Rubiaceae; genus Rubia; species Rubia yunnanensis. Next base: position 86,117,592 of record CM075062.1, on the reverse strand, counting down.
GGGAGAGCGGCGGTGGAGCAAATCAAGGAGTGCCAAATTGAGTAAAACCAAAAGCTGGTCGGAGAGAAGGTAGCAAGGTGGGTGGTGAGTGGCAAGGGGTGGGGTGGTGGTGGCAGAGGTGGTGGGGTGGGGTAACGGTGGCTGGCAGCAACAAAAGGGATAAAATGAGAAAAAAATTAAGTTGAAATGGCCACAGACATATTTGCTATTTTAGGTCCGGTCAACTACCCAATGGTGAGCCAACGCCGGAATGTAACCTGAAGATTAAATCGACACAATTCATCTAAAAGTCAGAGTTATTTTAGCACTTTTTAATTTTACAGGGTTATATTGACACTTTCAACTTAAAGTTAGGTTAAAAATGCATTTAACCCTATTAAAAAAAATTACGTTCTACTATGAATTTATGGTGTAATATTGTTCTTAAAATCCTTTTAAGTTGTATATGATGTCTTACACCTAATGGTGTGAAAAATATATAGCTTGGGGGACTCACTAAGGGTTGTCTGCTTCTTCTTTTTTATGACTATTAAAAGTGTCTGTAATTGTGTGTCTTTCAACAAAAAATGATATGCAAAGTCTTTTAGTTCGTTAACTCCCTTCTCCCAATCATGGTCGTCTTATCTCTATCTTCCTAATATTGGTTTCACAAATCCAATGTAGGACTCTCTAAACCAACTGTAAAGCACACCAGTACCATTAACATAGGGTTTCTAAAGTCACTTGCTCATGTTATTTCAAACTCTACTAAATAGAAAAGGTGAAAGGATAATTTTTTTCTTTTAGATTTTTCTTTCAGGTGGACAACCTTGCTGTCTTGTAATGAAAATGTGACTTATTAGTATTTTGATGAAAACATAAACCCCGCGAAGTAAATATATTACATAATACACACAATATCCTAATTGACATAAATGATTTCCTATCTTACGAATGCATACAGTACAAGTAGATAAGTAAAGTCACGAATTTTGAAAAAAATAATTTTTAACCCATATATAATAATAATTACAATAACCAAAGTGACCAAGATTTCTTAAATTTTCCATCAAATGGTGAGTTGTAAGTGTTAATAGCATTAAGATGGTGTGGATGTGGATTACAATTCTTTCATATCTAGCATTAAGAAAGCATCAAAAGTAGTTTCATAGTACTCTCTCCATCCCAATTCAAGATGCAATTTAACTATTCATTTAGTCAAAACTTTCTTACTTTGACCCTAAAACTGAATTGGTATATAATTATAAATACTAGTGTGTGATACATTGTCAGATTCATTATAAAATATATTTTTAAAATATGAAATTTTCACAACTTTTAACTACCCTTAATGAAAAATATTAAGGATCTAACATTTTTAAAGTCAACTGTAAAAAGTCTAAAGGTGAATCTTGAATTGGGACGGAGGGAGTAACTTTTTCTTCAAATATCTGGAAAATAAACAATTTCATAAAAAGAAAAAATGGAAAGAAACAGCACCCGATAAGCAAATGATAAAACTTAGTTATGGAATTATCTAGAAATTTAACACATTTCTGTCAAATTCCAGGACCACACCAATCCACTAATTAGATATTCTTAAAAATACTTAAGATTGCCCCCCCTAAGCCCCCAAAAATTCATGGAACACAAATCCACCAGTAAGGATAGCCTATTAAAGCATCAATTTCTATCAACACAAATCAATTGGCGCACTAGAAATTCCCCGCAAAAGGTTGTAGCTGACAGTCCAGTTAGCCAGTGTTTCTTTACTCTTCATTCTGTCTTTCATCTTTGACTAGCCTTATCATGTCATCAATTCGAAGAATAGTAATAGCTGCTTCCGTGGCAAACTGACCACAAAACAAATGAAATTAGCCTATGCTAAATCAAGATCCAAAATGGGTAAATTTCATGCTGAAGAGTAATAATACCTGGATGATCTTCACTTTTCTCATTGCAGGCTCAATTATCCAAACCTCTAAGTTGTTGCAGAATGTTCCTTTCACGAGGTTAAGACCCACGCTACAATTCTGAAGCAAAAAAGCACTAGTCATATATTACAATCCTTTGAATCATTGACAACAAGCACCTACATTACAATATTCCCAATGTTAACATGTACCCATCAGGGGATGAAAAAAAAAGCCAATGATACTCATGTCTTTGATACAAAAGTAAGAGAAATGACCTTGGGGATAATCAACAAGGATTCAGCAAATTCTCCAATAGCAAGCTACTCCCTGGACCCTAATGTAGTTGTATGTTCTCCAAATAAACAGATAAGGCTGCTTCAACTGCACCACCTCCAGCAACAACCTTTTGCGGACAATCCAACCACAAAGTCACATGTCATATATACTTCAATGACACTCTTGTAAATATAATTAAAGCTAAATGACCAATACAACAATAGAATGAAATTCTACTAATTACAGCATATGCAATTACTCAAAATTCTTTGAACCAATTACTTGAGCCAAGTATAGCACCATGCTTCAAAATTAAGACGTGGGACTTTTTAAACAAAGTAGATGGCATGGTGCCAACAAAAGCTCCATTGCAGGTCATGTATGACTTTTAAAACAACTTGATCAATTTATGATAGATTGCATTAGTGGATAGCATAGATGATTTGGAACCGTTTCATGAACCGAGTCAGGTGATTCAAAATAGTGATATATGAAGCTACATCTAATTCCGCCAGCATGAGCAACCAAACTTCTTCCGTATCAACTTTAATAATAAATAACAAATGTTATCACACATAAGAGCATTTGGGAAGCTACTCTAATTAACTTGCTTAAATGTTAAACCATCATACATACTTGAAATCATGTTCTTCTCAATTGTGAATTAAGAGACAAAAAGACTACAAGACCCAAACTGACAAGCGTAAAGCATATTTATTTCTTCATACAATCTTCATTTTACATCTTACTCTAAAATTTGCGTGATTGAACAAGTAATGTTCTTAATGTGGTGTATTCCAATGTTCTCTTCACTATGCACACGGCATCATGCAGGGCCCTTTCTATGCCATCAAGCATGAAGTCATTAGCACCTCTTAGTATCAATCAAACGTGGCAATCAGATTGAAACAAGGAGTGAGAAATAAGCTCACAAGCAGTTCACAAATGCTTATTAGACCATTCTAGCTTTTCTTTCAACACCCTTCCTTTATGGGGAACGTTTGGCCTTTCTATTTTTCTTAATATTGAAGTGGAATTAATCCAATAAAGTAAACAGATACATACTGCACCACTTGTTTTGGTTCCTTTAATCATGATCACATCATCATCAGCAACACGCTCTTCCACCACTTCATATGCTTGTCCAAGAAGTGATGGATCAAATGTTTCATCACCTTACATATCAGCAAAAGTTGAGACCCGAAGAAGATAGCAGTGCACCATTTCAGGCCTGCTAAATCTCATATACAAAGACTACATGAACTATAAATAGTATAACTGATGTTTGGATTCAAGTTTAATGAAGATGAAGATGCCTACCACAGTGGCACCTATAGCCTTAGCAAAATGGCAAAGATCTACTTTCCGGACACGCCTCACTGCAATTTCACCAGCTTCAACAAAGTACTGCAACAACAAAAATGAGTACATTCAGAATAGCATTATAGTAAGTCATTGGGATGTGGAAACTTTTTTCAGTATTGGATCAAGAGGAATTAAAGTTATTCATTTCATACAAAAGCTTAATGGTCCGAGAGGAACCAACACCAGAGCAAATGGTGGATGGAAGATACTTCATACATGTCCTTACATAATTATATGAATATACAGAATCTAGAAAACATAAAACTACCTTCAGTGCCATGTCATCAATTCATTTCGCAATAAGAATTACATTAGCACCAGCCTTAAGAATTTTTTCGATCCTCTCATTTGTCATGTCAACTTCTCTGTAAGGGAATAAATATCACTGAATAACTTAGATAAATGCTCCTAGCTAAGCATTAAGATTGACAATATTACTTTCAACATAGAAGCAACAATAGCAACCAAAAATGATACACACGCATGCATAAACATTTGAATAAGGAGTAAAGTATCATCAATTAAAATGTTACTCCAACATATAAGAACCTCCCACCTATCCTTATTTCCCTCCTCTGCAATCCCATAGTCAACAACCAACAATTTGATGGTGCATTTGGACAAACGATGAAGTCCTAGTATAACAGACTCATACTGAGAGCAGATTAATTGTTTAACCTATAGAGCCAATTTATCTGACACAAATGATAAACATAAATTTACAGACTGCTTTATACGGGTTCTCACCTTTGTCAGATCTTTTCTAGCTTCATGGGATCAGTGACCAACACTTGAATACCCATTTGCAATTTTGTTTTCTGAAGATTAAAATCCAGACAAGCAATCTGTGCAGGGGACACTCTTATAGGCACCCCTTGGGCAGTCGACCCATATTGAGAGCATATCCTTTTAACAAGTAACTATCTTTTGCGCTTTTACCATGAGCTTTTAGAATATTAATGCCCTGGGTAGCAGAAATCCTATGGTTAGTGAAAGTAAAGACATTGTGACATCACTAAGGCTTTCTTCTATAATAGATTATTTCAATAAGCTAAGCGTGATCATTTACCCAACAAAACAGAAACAATTATGAGTTATTAAGTATTAAAAGCATACAACAGTGCCTTCGCAGCTTCACCCCAGATATAAACATATTACACAAAACTAACCTTGATTGGATATTTAATTTCACCCCTAACATTGGTCATCTTTAATCCCAGTACTGCTTCAACAACCTATCGAGAACATCACATTAGCATTAGCCCACTAAAAACAAATAGAATCTAAAAAAGAAAAGAATAAAATGATGTCATGCGTGCCTTTCCTCTCAAGAAAGTGCTGACAGAACCAAGATAACAAGAAAGACCAAATAAAGTCAAAATGCAAACTGGTGTACTCATAGTGAAGCAATCTTAAAATAGCCAATTTTAGCTCACAAACAGAAGCTTATCAGGCAACTCTTAAACTTCATGAGACTAAAATCAAAGCTAACCGCCAGTATTGCAATTTATTAAGCACAAGTTCACCCTGAAACTTACTAATACAGGAACTACACAACTTCAAAGCAAGAAAAAACCACAAGGTCCTGGACAATTTCAAACATATTATTGCTCAAAAGAGAAACCTTAGACTTTGCTCTGGATTATACACCATTCCAGAAATAAGTTCCCAGAGTAAACAATAATACTGAGATCTTCTAAAAAGTGAATATACAATAAGATTCACAACAGTTGCACTGGCTAGTCTAGAATTCACAAGTAATTGCCATACCATATCAGCAAAGAAGTTACTCTCACCCCAAATCAATTTTGAGGACATGCTTGTCTTGGCACAATTGACAATAGAATCTTTCCCGAATTTCTCGACCTTTATAGATAGAAACAAACCAATGGAAATCAATCCAATACTGGTATAAAACATTAGCCGCTACACACGCTTTAGCTCTAAATTTGGGAGCAATTATTGCAGTTTCACTAGAAACCAAATTGTGCACAGCAATGCAGTACAGTATTTCAAAAATCACAAGTTACTGTTTTACAATATATTTGTAATACAAATTCAATAAGTTTATACTTTGAAAAACAGAACATTTTATAATTTATAACCATCCACATATGTTCCAAATTGAAAAATGATTCAAGAAATCAATACCTTCATAGCCAGCTTCTCATCTGCATATTTGCATGCTTCCCAAATAGCAAGCTGTCATAAGCAGAATTTATTTACATTTGTATTCAGTTAGAAAGAAATAAAGGTTGCCAGAAGAGATATAGATTAGGGGCGAAAGGTCATAGTAACTAGGGAATTATATTGAAATTAATAACTTACTCTATATCCACTGATGATACATGTATGGTGAATCTTATTTCTAACCAAATCATTTGCTCTCTGCAGACATACAAATTAGTCAGAAATAGGACAGGAACAAGAATAAACCTGAGACTGCAAATATAGTTTCAAAAACCTTGAGCAACTTTGCAGCTATAGTGACCACAGAAGTAGTTCCATCCTCGACTTCTTGATCCTAAAGTTCAGCCAACTCAACCAGAACCTGTATAGATATGAATGAACGAGATTCGGTAAATATTCATACATCATACAAACGTATTAACACCTAAAGAGAAAGGCAACAGACCCTAGTAGCTGGATGCTCAACTTCCAGCATTTCAGGATTGTGGCACCGTCGTTGGTAATAGTCACATCACCAATATCATCAAGCATCTGGTAAGCAAAACTATCAATTTCAAGCAAAGCCATTTTCACATTTCGTACATTTACATGAAGTCTTAACACCCCCATTCATTCAAACCTACTGCTTTCTTACTCATTTCACACGCTCTAAACTAGCAAACAACAACGTAGTAATACATTACAAGCACTACAGGAGAAAGAAAATACCTTGTCAAGTCCGACACGTACGAGCGACGAATTAACGGCATTAGCCACTCCTTGACACGCCATAACAACGCATTTCACAAACAATAATCAAATCAACGAACAAAACCACACCGTTAACATTTCATAACGGAGAGTGGTGAATCGAGGTGGTTACCATTTTGAGTGCGGACATCGTGGCCAGATTGGCGGTCGCTTAGAATATTAGGATCCCACATTTTCGGCTAAAGGCGAATATCCGCTCGCTCTCAGCCACCCATACCAATCGACATCCCGACCAACGTGACCAACGTATAAGAGGTCAATTACGGTAGCCTAGCACCAGGATCAATGGGCTCGGTATGGACTCGGTGCACACAAGGGAGCCTTGCAAAGCAATAGCTCCCCACACTGCCGCTGTCGAGTATCGAACCCAACCACTGGGGTACACCCGTGGGTGCAGGAGCCCACATTTTCAAGTTGCTCTAAGCTATGCAAGTTTAGTTGGGACGTACGAAGTGCTATATATTGAATTCAATTTTTTTCTCGAAATATGATCTTTTCCACATGTATAATGAGTGAGTTTTTTTATTTGACTTCTTTTAGTATAGCTTCATTTAGTTAGATTTAGTCAAGTTTATTTTGGTCAAACATATTTCATTTTAGTTGCCTCTGATTCAAGTAAATCCCATCAAATTCAGTCTGGTTTAATTTTAACTTATTTAAGCACTGATTAACTAAATTTAGCACAAGTAAATTAAATTCATTACAAATAAGTCCAACTGGATGGGCCTAAAATAGACTCAATTCACGACCAAATAACAATTTACTGAAATGAAATAATTTGAAGAACTCAGCCGAATGTCCCGACCATATCATCCCAGACGCCATGGCGACAGACAGTGGCGGAACTAGGGTCATAAATTAGGGGGCGGGGGGGCTGATTGATAACAAAAAGAGGACTTTAAAATTGGAAGTATAATATAAAATCGAAGTAAACGATCAAAGTAAAAATAAACTATAATAAAATGATATAAAGTACTCCTTTCTAGAATTTTAAATTTATCATCATAGAAATAAGTAAAATTTGTATATTTACACATATATATATAATGCTCATATATATATATACTCCATCTGTTTCACTAATAGTGGCACCATAGGTTTAGGTGTTTAGATTTAGATAGAGAAAATCAGTGGATCAAATTGAATGTAGAAAGTAAAAAGTAGAATGAATGGATGAAATTGAAGGAATCTTTCCAAAAATGGAAAGTGTGCCAATATAAAAGAAACAACCCAAAAAGGAAAGCGTGTCAATATTAAAGAAATTGAGGGAATATATATATATATATATATATTTCACTTTTATTTTTGTGGAGGTATATTTGTTAAATAAATTATAAAATCTCATTAATATGAGTACGCTAGAATAATTTCATGTAAGATTTTATTAGATTTTTATTAGTTACTATATGTTCTAAAATGTCAAATTATTACTATTTGTTACACAAAATTAAAGATATAGTGATTGATGAGGATTTAACTCACAATATATTTTAAATTACAAGAATATACTCCATCTGTTTCATTGGATGTGACACACTTTTTTTTCCTTTTTGGTTGTTTTTGTGAATTTGGCACACTTTCCTTTTTTGGTAAGATTTCTTCATTTTCATCTACTCATTCTGCTTTTTTTCTTTCTAAATTCAATTTCATCTACTCATTTCATTCACATAAATCCAAGTACCTCAGACTAGTGTGTCACATCCAATGAAACGAAGATAGTAATACATCTTGACATTCAATTTTAGTTTTGAAAAAATGCAAGTTCTAATATGTTTGGCCATATTTACTAAAATATTTATTAAATAATATAATTTATTTAATATTAATTTATTTAAATTATTTAAATTAAATTAAAAAACAAATATTATATATTAAATAGTATAAATACAGGAGTCCGTCTCTTGAAAGATGGTCTTTCCATAAGATATGGAAAGACCAGGGACTACATTGCAATTTTAGGAAATTGCAATGAAATTTGCGGGTCAGTATAATCGGGTTGAATTCTGGTTCACGCGCCTTTATTCCCAAATCGGGTTCACGCTAAAACCCATCCTTTATTCCCCAAATCCTTCTGCTCCTTCTGCTCTGTTTTTTCCCCAAACCCATCTGCTCTGCTCGCCTGAATTCATCGCAGTCGGAAACGAAAACGTTGCAGATATCACCCTAAAACCTAAACGTTGGACATCTCGCCAACTTGCCTCATGAATTCAGGCGATTTGCCGATTCCAAAAACATTGCCGATCTGCCTCATGAATTATGGCGAGGTAATTGTACAAATATTTATGACCAGAATTGTGTGATTTTTATTTGCAATTTAAGTTTTGAAGAGCAATATAATCATAATGTTTTATTAATTTGATTTAATCCTGTTCTTCAGATGATCGAAACTGAAGAACAAATCGAAGAACATCTTGTTGTTGCCGCTGTTATGCCTACTGAGTGTATGTCTCCCTTTTAATACATACATAATTAGATTCATTAAGAACTGAATGTTGCACATACACAATGATACCTTTTAAATCATAAGTAGTATGTTTTTGTTTAACAAATCTGAAGCTCTTCTGTTCATGAAATCAAACAATAACTTCTTGTTGCTGCTATTATGCCTACTGAGTGTATGTCTCCCTTGTAATCTATACATAATTAGATTCATTAAAAGCTGAATGTTGCACATACACAGTGATACCTTTTAAGTCATAAGTAGTATATTTTTGTTTAACAAATTTGAAGCTATTCTGTTCATGAAATCTTCTTGTTGCTGCTAACATTATTGCTGCTAACATATTGTTGTTAGTTGTGCCCTAATTTCATTATTGTTTTAACACTTAAAGTCCAAGTTTCAATATAAAGATTTAATGTTTATACTGAACATATTTAAGAGTCTTGGATCTGAGAAGAAAAACCAAAAAGAAAAGTTAACTGAAATTACGAATGAGTAATTTATCAAGTGTTTCAGTGTTTCAGTATTTCAGTGTTTCAGTAATATATAAAGCTTATATGATTTAAATTATATATGAAGTGTTTCAGTCTAAAACTCTAGTGTTTTATATGAAATTACTGCAGTGTATGTCCATCTACCAAACTTAGCTGAAATTGACGTGACTGAATGCTTTGATGGGATTCAAGCAAGAACGCTGCAAGAATTAGAGGACCTCTACAAACGACATGCTAACAAATTAGGATTCAGCTACAAAAAAACCACACAAAGGAAGAACAATGAAGGAGTCATTACTGAAAAGTACTTTTCATGCTCATGTCAAGGGATAACTCGAGAGAAAAAAAACAACATCAACCCCACCAATGCCAATCTGTGATGGATCAAATGAATCAACCTTGAAAAGGAGAAACACAAAGGAATTTTCTGTAACTAGAGCAGGTTGTAAGGCTGAAATACGAATCAAGTTGGTGGACAACCTTTATAAAGTGATGCACCATATCTTGTAGCACAACCATGATTGTACAAGACCATCTTGGCAATATCTACAACGTAGTGAGAGAAAAATCATGGCAGAGAAGGCCAAGATCATAGAGGGGATGGAAGCCGCTGGATTAAAGCCATCAATTGGCTTAAATTACTTGGTCCATGAAACTGGAGGTGAAGAGAATTTAGGGCATACCATGAGAGACCATATAAACTACATTGGAATGCTGAGAATGAAGGTGATTGAAAGTGGGGATGCACAAACTGTTATAGAGCAGCTTCAACAAAAGAATGAAGAAGATGCAGATTTTTTCTTTCGAGTGAAGATGGATGGTGAAAGCAGGTTATCAGCCTTATTTTGGAGAGACTCGATGATGAAGGAGGATTACACATTGTTTGGAGATGTGTTGGTGTTCGACACAACCTTTAGAACAAACAAATACAACCTAATATGTGCTCCATTTGTGGGCATCAACAACCATTGGAAGAACGTCATGTTTGCTTGTACTTTCATATCTGATGAAAAGGCACCAACGTTTGAATGGTTGCTTGAAACCTTCATAAAATGCATGGGAGGGAAAAAACCCATAACCATACTCACTGATCAAGACCAAGCAATGGCGACTGCAATAGAAAAGGTATTGTTTACCTTACAAATTCTGTCTACCTTACAAATCATAAACAATTGAGGTTTCTTCATAAACAATTGAGGTTTCTTCATAAAAAATTGAGGTTTCTTTATAAACAATTACTGTTTTAGTATATGACTCATGTGTTTCAACATTACACACTGAAACAGGTTTTACCAATAACAAGACACCGACTATGCATATGACACCTTCAGCAAAATGCTTGTACGCACTATGGAGAATTGAAGAAAGACGGTCCATTCAAAAAGGCATTTGATCATTGCTTAACAGGGTGTGTTAATCATGAAGAATTTGAAGATAGTTGGCAGGCCATGATCAAGACATATGGCTTGGAAGACCACACTTGGTTTCAACGTCCATATAATATCCGCAATAAATGGTGCCCAGCTTTGAACAAGGATTTTTTTCTCAGCCGGGATTCTAGTATCACAAAGGAGTGAGAGTACCAACAGTGCCATCATGTTCAATGCTAGTAAAACAACATCTCTCACTCAATTCTTGAAGATATTTGAGAAAACTGTCAAGAAATGGAGAAGCATAGGAAGCACGATCCATCCCAAAATCAGCACATGATAGTCATGTTGGGCTTCTAAAACATGCAGGCGAGGTCTACACTTTGAAGCTATATAATGACTTCAAGAAGGAATTCGACATCGCAGTGGCAACAACAATAGCGGAAAGCTACAACGGTGGCAATTTCAAACTATTTGAAGTAAGTTGGGAGAAGCACCCAATAGTAATAGAATCAGTAATGTTCAATAAAACACAAGCATCAATTGAGCTCAACTGTTCTTGCAAGGCCTTTGAAGAAACATGTATATAGTTGATAAATAATTATTCTTATAAACAATTACGGTTTTAGTACAAACAATAACTGTTTTAACATAAATTGTACACCCTTCACTGCTTGAAACAGGCATGTTGTGCTTTCATTGCATTCGAGTTTTGCACCTCCATTCCATCTCCAGAATACCCCCACAGTACATTTCTACAAGATGGACAAAGAATGTGAAGAAACAGGTCTGGGATAAATACCTCAAGTAAGACATAGAACCGACAACAAAGAAATTGAAGGACAGCATTCCATGGCGTCATGAAATGGCAAGGAAATTCTACAACCTGATCTTGAAGAGTGAAGACAGTGTAAATTCTAGAGGAGTTCTCGAAGATGCACTAGGTAAACAAACAATCGAAATTCAGCAAATCTTGTCTACATAATCAAGTGCCACAGAACAAAATGAGGCTATCAGCGGATCGAGTTCAGCCACAAAAAACATACTCGATCCAAAGTATGCAAAGACAAAAGGAAGGCGTGCAAGAATCAAGTCGGCATTAGAGAAAGGCAAACGATCTACAAATGAGTTTGGTACCAAAACACCAAAACAGCATATCATTTGAGTGCAATTCAGAAACCGAAGGTTCTTTTAAGTGACATTATAGACCATTCATTACAAAGTTTATTCTAAAGTATTAATGTTTTTTGATAAAACCTTCATTACAATCGTAGAATCGACATTATACTGTATTAAAAAATCATATGAATTATACATTTCGTAATGAACATCTATCACTATAAAGTCTCAATGTTTTAACCTAAATATCAAGTCTGACACTAACATTTTAAAGTGAGCATGTATCACAATAAACCGTCACTGTTTTAGCATAAAACATCCACCCTGTCATGCTTAAAGTCAGAGAACCTATAAACTTCTGAAAATAGACTTCTGACACTAACATTTTAAAGTGAGCATGTATCACAGTAAACCATCACGGTTTTAACATAAAACATCCACCCTGTCATGCTTAAAGTCAGAGAACCTATAAACTTCTGAAAATAGACTTCTGACACTAACATTTTAAAGTGAGCATGTCTCACAGTAAACCTTCATTGTTTTAACATAAAACATCCACCCTATCATGCTTAAAGTCAGAGAATCTATAAACTTCTGAAAATAAACTTCTGATATTAACATTTTAAAGTGAGCATGTATCACAGTAAAGGTCACTGTTTTAACATAAAACATCCACCCTGTCATGCTTAAAGTCAGAGAACCTGTCATACCTAAAGTTAAAAAAAAATTTCATCCAAAAGATTCAATTTCTGGCCCCAACAACTAAATCCACCACAGCCTATTACAAAATATTTTCAAACAATGTAAAGGTCAATCATCAATGTGAAGGTCAAAACTAGGCATCGAATCAACAACTTTCTTCTTAAAACCATCACACAAATCATCAATCTGCTTCAATATTGCAGGATCTTCAAAAAAGTCTTGAGAGCCAAGCTAATGGTCAGAATCCACATCAGGATCATCCCGAGGGGCCACTTGTTGTGCTGCTTTCAACAAACGTTCTGATAGTTTGGCACTAACCACTTCCATATCCCTCCGAAACAAGGCAAATGCCTCACTAGCAGCCTGTAAAACAACAAATAATTAAACTAAAATACAAATAAACCAACATAAAACAAAACACAAATGAAACACCTTACTCATATTCATTTTTAGGGCTGCAATATCTAAATCCGTTGGAACCCCAAGAGGAATATCGGAATGCAGAACTCGACTATCAGAAGCAACAACATTGTGAACGTGACTCGTACTACCTTTTGACCCACCAGCTCTCAATCTACCACACTCGGTCAAATGATACACTTCCTTCAATAGTACAGCTCGCTCATAACCACATTTCTTCAGCCACTCACACTTTTTTTTCATCTTTTCATCAGTCCAATGCTTAAGAAGGGGTACAACCAAAGAATCCTTCATACCGTGATAAGGCACACACTGCAAAAATTGAATTAGGAGAAAGTACACGCAGCCACTCACTGCGTTATATGAAGGAACCTTCTTAAATCTCACACCCTCACACAATTTCTGAAGAACGTACCCACACCAATTCAGCTTTTTAATCCTACTGACATCTTCAACAGCTCTTAAGAGCTTTATATCAATACCCTTGCTCCTATAAGGAGCAAGGAAGTGCCCAACACAGTACATGATAAAGCAACGCTAAAAATCCTCGCCTCCATCCCTCAACCTAATCATAGAATCAAAAACCAGATCTAAAGGAATCTCATCCTTCTCTCCAACCTTAAACACGTCCTTCCATCGTCCCCTCAATTCTAAATCTAGATTTTCACCCTTTCCCGCATGAATAATCTCAACCACTTCCTCATCAGATATAGGCAATCCAAGCACATCAAATACATCATCCGGGGAAAGGGTATACTTATCAGCACCAATATATTGGACACAAAAGCCCGGATCAAAATTTTGTACTAGAAAGGGAACGATATTTAGGGGTAACTTACGGATACTAATCTCCAACAAGCTACCAAAACCAAAAGAGAGGACATCAGCCATTTGACACTCGGACAATAAGCCATTCAAAGTCCGGTCTGCAAGAAGACTTGTAGACCTTCTCAACCCTACAATTGCAAATAACAACACATCAATAACATGATATATTATAACTAAAAAGTTAACCTTATTTTAAAAAAAGGTACACTGCTTTATAGAATAATAACTTCACTCACTAAAAGCAACATATAATCACATCATGAATAAACAGAAAGTACTTTAATATAAACAGTAAAACCATTAAACTAAACTATGACACGTATTTATAAAACTAAATTAGAAACTATATTTATAAAACTAAATCAGAAACTGTATTTATAAAACTAAATCAGAAACTGTATTTATAAAACTAAAACAGAAACTGTTCCAAGGCAAAAATCACATGTTTCACCATAAAAACATCATGTTGAAAAATACATATAGGTTAGGTTCTTTAATAATATGACACGTATTTATAAAACTAAAACAGAAACTGTTCAAGGCAAAAATAACATGTTTCACCATAAAAACATCATGTTGAAAAATACCTATAGGTTAGGTTCTTCAATAATATGACACGTATTTATAAAACTAAAACAGAAACTGTTCAAGGCAAAAATAACATGTTTCACCATAAAAGCATCATGTTGAAAAATACATATAGGTTAGGTTCTTCAATAATATGACACGCATTTATAAAACTAAAACAGAAACTATTTAAGGCAAAAATAACATGTTTCACCATAAAAATATCATGTTGAAAAATACGTATAGGTTAGGTTCTTCAATAATATGACATGTATTTATAAAACTAAAACAGAAACTGTTCAAGGCAAAAATAACATGTTTCACCATAAAAACATCATGTTGAAAAATACATATAGGTTAGGTTCTTCAATAATATGACACCCATTTATAAAACTAAAACAGAAACTATTCGTGGTAAAAGTAACATGTTTCACCATAAAAACATCATGTTGAAAAATACCTATAGGTTAGGTTCTTCAATAATAAGACACGTATTTATAAAACTAAAACAGAAACTGTTCAAGGCAAAAATTACATGTTTCACCATAAAAGCATCATGTTGAAAAATACCTATAGGTTAGGTTCTTCAATAATATGACACGCATTTATAAAACTAAAACAGAAACTGTTCAAGGCAAAAATCACATGTTTCACCATAAAAGCATCATGCTGACAAATACCTATAGGTTAGGTTCTTCAATAATATGACACGCATTTATAAAACTAAAACAGAAACTGTTCAAGGCAAAAATCACATGTTTCACCATAAAAGCATCATGCTGACAAATACCTATAGGTTAGGTTCTTTAATAATATGACACGTATTTATAAAACTAAAACAGAAATTGTTCAAGGCAAAAATCACATGTTTCACCATAAAAGCATCATGTTGAAAAATACCTATAGGTTAGGTTCTTTAATAATATGACACGTATTTATAAAACTAAATAAAAACTGTTCAAGGAAAAAATCACATGTTTCACCATAAAAGCATCATGTTGAAAAATACCTATAGGTTAGGTTCTTCAATAATATGTCACGCATTTATAAAACAAAAACAGAAACTGTTCAAGGCAAAAATCACATGTTACACCATAAAAGCATCACGTTGACAAATACCTATAGGTTAGGTTCTTTAATAATATGACACGTATTTATAAAACTAAAATAGAAACAGTTTAAGGAAAATCACATGTTTCACCATAAAAGCATCATGTTGAAAAATACCTATAGGTTAGGTTCTTTAATAATATGACACGCATTTATAAAACTAAACAGAACTGTTCAAGGCGAAAATCACATATTTCACCATAAAAGCATCATGTTGAAAAATACCTATAGGTTAGGTTCTTTAATAATATGACACGCATTTATAAAACTAAAACAGAAACTGTTCAAGGCAAAAATCATATGTTTCACCATAAAAGCATCATGTTGGAAAATGAAAAACTTACTTTGCTCCATCACTGCCCACTAGCGTCACAACTTGTTAAACCTCCCGATCTCTCTTCTTGACTCCTGCATCACCATCAGTCTTCTTTTTCGTTGCCTTCTCAACAACCTTCTTCTTCTTCTCAGCTTCAACTCCCGCCTTCTTCTTCTCAGCTTCCTTCTTCTTCTCAGCTTCAATAGCTGCCTTCTTCTCAGCTTCAATTGCCGCCTTTTTCTTGTCAGCTTCAATTGTTGCCTTCTTCTTCTCAGCTTCAATTGTCGCCTTCTTATCAGCTTCAATTGCCGCCTTCTTATCAGCTTCAATTGCCGCCTTCTTATCAGCTTCAATTGCCGCATGGTCTTTCTCAGCTTGAAGAGCCTTCTCAGCTTCAATTAATTTCTTCTTCTCAGTTATTTGTGCTAGCTTTCCACCACCCACTCTTTTCCTGACACCCAACTTGACCTTCTTAGGTCTCTCACTAAGCACAATATCCTCGACAAAATCAGAATCATCAGCATTCTTCCCCTTATTGGGAAGATCCAATGGCACAGTGGATAAATTCCTGATGCGTGATAATTTGCGCAATCCTATTTGTACAAAACCAAACTAGTCAGTAATAATAATAAAACAGATTACAAATATAATAATGAACCTTATAAGATAAAATGATAATGTAACATACTAATATAACAACCTTTTAAAATACAAAAACCCAAGCCTCATATGAATTTAAACACTAAAAAGAAAACAGAAACCTAAGTTAGTTCTTAGTCTTAAAAGCAAACAAATGCAAATCTTGAATCAACTTCAGAAGATTCCAATGAAAACCAGGGACTACATTGCATCAGTAACCTTTACAAAAATAATGTAAACACCAAAACAAGCATCCAACATTAAAGGAAGACAGTAACATTCATGAAAAGAGAAACAACAGAGAAGCCATAAGTACATTATACAAGCCAAATGATTTGAAAGGCACGCAATGCACTCAACCAACAGGGACTTTAAATATAAAACTCCGTTCAATAAGAGCAAATAGTTTTAATACAATAGAACTTCACAGCTGAAAGTTGAAACATTCATTATGCATTTTTATACTTTCAGACTTTCAGTCCTTATGTACATTGTGCATTATCAGTGAGGAAGGAATTCATTTAGTAGCGAAAAATCCACATTCTTAGAATTTACTTATCACTCCTGAAGGGGAAATATAGAGAATGCTCTGGAAAAGCTGCCCAAAACCAAGAAGTATGCACAAAGCAAGAGGACAAGCTCAAATGTATACATTGCAACTAAACCAACTATACAGTGCAAATGTATACTCTGAGTACATACATTGATCGATCTAGTGACCATTAGCTAGGTAACAAAACAAGTTTCCATGTTTCACAAGATTTAGTCAAAATTTCAAGATGCTACTTCTGTTTAAATAAGAATTTATTTCAATCACTCCTTTGAAAAGCCAGAATGCCAAGGAAGGCAACAATACGAGTAGCTAAGCCAGTGAATCAGAATAGTTATGCAAAGTATAGCATCATGCACACTATGAAGGGATACTTTTCAACAAAATTGCAGTAACCTTTACAAATTCATGTAAACACCAAAGCTATTAACAGATCTTGTAATAGTAAAAAAACCAAAACTATTAACAAATTTTGTAAACCCTAAACCTAGTAAATTGGGGAAAACATGTAAAAAACACTAAAATCATCTCACAAATAAAATAAAAAAAACCGGTTAAAAGGCAAAATAAAGCAAAGCATTCAACATTTAACAACAAAAACATACAATAAGAGCCAAAATAGAAAAATAAACATCACCTTCATCAATATGAACACTGTCGACCAAAACTTCCTTCCTCTTAACCATTACGCTGCAATAACACACAAAAAATATCAGATCCGAAACAAAAACCCTAAACTAGGAACTTAAAAACCTAAAACGAAGTAAAAAATCAGCTCAAAAGTAGAATATAACCTGTGGCGAACTAAAAGAAACACCGATTCTGAAAAAGCTACGGTGAATTCCGATGGAAATCGGGATCGGAAACCTAAAACGAAGCAAAAAATAGCTACAAACTTAAAAACCTAAAACGAAGCAAAAAATCAGCTCAAAAGTAGCATATAACCTGTGGTGAACAAAATGAAACACCGATTCGGCAAAAGCTACAGTGAATTCCGATGGAAATCGCGATGGGAAATCCTAACGGAGAAGAAGGATATGGACGAAGAAGGGAGAGAATTTCGGGAATTAAAATGAAAATGAACGAAGCAAAAAAATCCTTATATATATACGGCGCGTGAGGTCCAATTTCCGGATATTTGGTACTTAATCCCTAACTTTCTATATTTCTAATTAAACTTCGTCTTTCCATAAGTCTATGGAAAGACGGTCTTTCTCACGACTTTGTCTAAATACAGGGCGTAATCAAGTAAAATGCAGGGCGTGATATAACAATTCACTACATTTAAGGCAAAAAGCAAGGCTGAATTATGTAGAAAGCGAGACGGACTTTTTAAGAATTTATTTCTCAAACGAAACGATGATGTGTAGGTAAGTTTTAAAACAATACATAAAAGAAAAAGATATCACATCGTCTTCTTCGCACAGATAAGAAGAAAATCTGTAACTTCTGCAATTTTCATGGTAAATTGGAAGAACATAACGGGGAGAAGCGGAACCCTTACTACTACCTTCGGGCCGACAACTCAGGTAGGGCTGAAGCCCTACTACGTGAAACAGTAGGTCCGCCCATAGCGACAGATGACGATGCCTTATCACTACCGAGACTGAACCCGCCGCTGCGATTCCCGTCGAAAAACCGCCTCTGCCGTGGCACATGTTTTCGCGGAGAAATTTAAAACCCTCGAAGAAGATTCCCTCCTTCCTTGGATTGATTATCCTGTGAAGCAGGCTCTACTCGCTCGGAGGATGATCGAGGGCTCCGTAAATGAAGCAATCGACTTTGTAAAGTCAAAGGAGTTGCAAGTAAATATTTTATTGGCAATTTTGTGTGAATTAATTTTGAACAGCAAATCAGACCATATTGGAACATGCTGGTGTAGCAGAGTTACGCCAAAGTTTTTATGGAAATCAAAGTCAGAATATTGCAGTAGTTTGGTATAAATGGAATTCGTATATCTGACTATATATATCAGGCGTGTGAAGCATAATTGGTTTATGGAAAATCCCTACTTATATGGAGAAGATTTATTCGAATATATGGGATAGAATGAGATAAGGTAAATCCCGTTATTTATGGGATTTGGATATGCTTCAAGAATCAGATTTGGAATAGGAATATTGTGGAGATAATCAAGGAGTATTCAAGTCTGATTCGTGGATATAAATTGGGGACAAACACGGCTGCATACTCACGGATTTAACAGAGCAAAAATCTGCACACAGGTTTTTGAGACTTTAGGAAGTTGCAAAGAGTCAGAACACTGTTGTTTCAACACACCTGACCTGCCGCACTAAGTTCAGAATCGTAAACCTTAATTCCTTGGGAGGAGGAGATCCTGCATCGACGGAGTTCGAGATCAGAGGGAGTCTGATCAAGGCGGACCGGTAGCTAGGAGAGCTAGCAGAGTCCACACGCTATAGTTAGTAAAGATAAGTATTTTGTAAGCTGTACTCTGTACTGTATCTTTCTAATTAGTGGATTCATTCTGAACTGGGCCAGGCCCCGCAGATGTAGGTGAATTACACCGAACTGTGTAACCAAGTCGCGTGTCTTTTACTATTATGTTATTATGCACTTGGTTAAATTAGTCATGTTGGAACACACTAGTAAAGACTAGAAAAATTGGTAAAACTAAATTTCAATTGGTATCAGAGCTGAGTCACTTATTGTTCCCTTGGTTGTTTCAAGGAAAGTGAGATCCAGTTTTACCATGACGACAAGAGAAGGAGCTTCAGTCTCTCGACCACCTCTGCTGGAAGGCAACAACTACAACTATTGGAAGGCACACATGAGGGTTTTCATCAATTCGTTGGATGAACTGGCATGGTTTTATGTTGAGAATGAATGGAATCATCCTACAGAAGATGCTGATACAAGTTCTAAGGCTGTAGAAGGGGAGTCAAGTTAAAAAGGTCAGAAACCCAAAGACAAGGCCAGATGGACTCCAGATGACCTTAAAGAATCTCTGGCAAATTCAAAGGCACTTAATGCAATCTTCACTGTTGTTGATGAAAACTAGTTCAAACTTATATCTACGTGTCACCAAGCAAAGAAAGCATGGGATATTCTACAGACTATTCACGAAGGAACCAGTCGAGTGCGTGAATCAAAACTACAGATGCTTGCTACCAAGTTTGAAGAACTCAAAATGGAGGAAGATGACACCATTGCGACATTCAATGGAACACTCAGGGATATCTCTAACATGGCTTATCAACTCGGAAAGGTGTACAAAGAAACTAAGCTGGTGAAAAAGACCTTGCGATCTCTTCCCAAAAGATTTGCAATGAAAGTAGCAGCAATAGAGAAGGCAAGAGATGTAGTCACCATGAGCCTAGATGAACTAATGGGCTCGTTGCAGACATATAAGATGACATTCCAGCAACCCACAAAAAGAGTCTCCAAGGAATTGGCGTTCAAAGTTTCTCCAGCTAAGGAAAGTCATGAGTCTGACAGTGATGATGAGATTGAAAAACTGGCACTCATCACAAAGAATTTCTCAAGAATGCTAAAGAAGGTGGTCAATAAGAAATCTCAGGAAAGGTTTGGCGGAAGCGGACAAAAACAACAAGATTCGAGCAACAATCGTGGAATGAGATTTGAACAAAGGAATATACAGTTCGGGAGAAATCAGAACAACGAACCAAAACAGGCTGGACGTATTCAATGCAGAGAATGTGAAGGATATGGTCATATTCAGGCCGAATGTGCTAACACTCGCAAGAAACAAGGAAAATCATATGTCACCTCTTGGAGTGAAGATGAAGATGATGAAAAAGAAGAAGAGGAACTTACTAGTAATTGTGTAGCCTTTGGAGCAAAGGTCCATGATATGTCAGAGGATCAGTGTTCCAACACACTGAACAAAGGTAAAGCTGTATGTTCCAACACAGATCTGGACGATGCACACATCGATGAAGATGATGATCTGTCTGTAAGTGATGAAGAAATCTATAGCACATATGAACAAATGTATGCCATGTGGGTTCAAGTAGCTGACACAAACAAAGAGCTGCATGAAGAGAAAAGAAAGCTAATGGAAAGTAAAAAGGAATTACAATCCACGGTTGCAGATCTTGAAAAATGTAATGAAGAAATGAACACGAAACTGTTAGCAGCAGTCAAGAGGGCCGAGATGTCTGAAGCAACTATCTTTAAATTGAATTCCTGAAAGGCAAAGCTTGATGATATTCTGGATATGGGAAAAAACTTTGGTGATAGACACGGGATTGGATACAGGAAAGAATTCAAGACTGAATTTCATGAAAAACCAGTAACTCTCAAAGCTAGGATCCAAGAAGTAAAACGGAAGTATGGGATGCCGTATCAAAGAAAGCCACTCATCTGCAGATATTGTACGTTCCAAGGACATGCTGAACAACAGTGCAGAAGACTGATCAGAGATCAAATGATAGGAAGACAACTGTGTTCCAACACAGACGATACTCATACGGGAAAAATGATCAGAAAGATATGGATTGTTAAAAAATCCTGTACGTGTCTGGTGGCACACACTTCTCTGATAGCCTATTCCAGTGATTCATGGTACTTTGATAGCGGCTGTTCTCGCCACATGACTGGCACTCCAAAATACCTCACGAACATTACTCCGTATGATGGCGGATATGTAACCTTTGGTGACGGAAAGAGAATCAGAGTAATTGGCAAGGGCGAACTGAAAATTGAAGGCTTTCCAGTATTCACAAGTGTATTATTTGTTGAAGATCTAAAGGCAAACTTTCTAAGTATAAGCCAGCTGTGTGACGACAATATGGTAGTGGAATTTCAGAAGGACAAATGTATAGTGAAGCATAGAGAAAACAAGGTCCTTTCTGGAAAAAGATCAGTAGACAATTACTATCTGCTAGAACAAGGAGTTCGATTATTGATTTTCAAGCATGATGAAGGAATTCTTTGGCATAGAAAGCTCGGCCACATCAACTATAAAACACTGGTGAAAATTGCAAATGTGAAAGCTGTACGAGGAATGCCTACCTTAACCAACAAGGATGGAGTTGTATGTGGGCCATGTCAACAAGGTAAATAAATTCGATCTCCTCACTCTTCAGTTCAGTATATCACTACATCTAGAAATCTGGAATTATTGCATATGGATTTGATGGGTCCGGTTAATACACCTAGCATAGGTGGAAAGAAATATATTTTTGTGTGAGTTGATGACTTCTCCAGATTTACATGGGTAGCCCTCTTGAAAGAAAAATCTGATACGATAGAAGTATTTAGAAGCCTAGTAGTGAAGTTATAAACTGAAAAGGGAAGTTCAGTAGGAAAGATAATCCGAATTCGAAGTGATCATGGTAGAGAGTTTGAAAATGAACAAGTCAGTTCCTTCTGCGATGAGCTAGGAATCCAACACGAGTTCTCGGCTCCTATCACCTCTCAATAGAATGGCATCGTCGAAAGGAAGAACAGAACTCTACAAGAGATGGCTCGAGTTATGTTGGCAGAAAAAGATGTTCACAAGAAATGGTGGGCAGAAGCGATCAATACAGCTTGTTATACAATCAATAGAGTGTATCTTCGACCATTCACTAGCAAGACATCCTATGAGATCTGGAAGGGCAGGAAACCAAATGTCTCATATTTTCATGTGTTCGGAAGCACTTGCTATATTCTCAGAGATAGAGAACAATTGGCAAAATTTGATAATCGGAGTGATCCAGGAACGTTTCTCGGGTATTTCATCAACAGCCGTGCATATAGAGTTTTTAATCATCAAACCAACACTCTCATGGAATCCTTAAATGTTATTGTGGATGATTTAGAAAAGGAACAACATCCAGAAGGTGTAGAGGAAGAATCTTTCAACACTCATGTTCCAACACAGTCTCAAACTTCAGACAAAGAAAAGCCATCAGTTGAACTTCACCAGCGTACTGAACCAAATGAGCAACAGGATCCTAACTCTGCTGAAGCTGACCATGTTGGAACACAGTCCCCTACTACTGACGACCATGTTCCAACACACGACCAACCTGGCTCCACCATGAGAAGTACTCGATCAGTGCCTCGAGTTGATTATCGACGACTGGCTGGACTACACTGTTTTGTTTCTCTAATTGAACCCAAGAACTATAAAGAAGCCTTACTTGATGAGTATTGGATTGCTGCAATGCAAGATGAACTCAGTCAGTTTACCAGGAATGATGTTTGGTATCTTACTCCTCACCCCAAAGGCATTAATGTTATTGGTACGAAGTGGATCTTCAAGAACAAATCAGATGCAGATGGCTTAGTCACCCATAACAAAGCAATACTTGTTGCTTAAGGCTATACACAAGTGGAAGGTGTTGATTTTGATGAAACCTTCGCGCCAGTTGCCAGGTTAGAATCCATTCGAATTCTACTAGTTATTGCTTGCTCCATGAATTTTACTTTGTATCAAATGGATGTTAAAAGTGCCTTTTTAAACGGAGTGGTGAATGAAGAAGTATATGTGGAACAACCAAAAGGTTTTGAAGATCTTCATTATCCACAACATGTATATCGTCTCAAAAAGGCGCTGTATGGACTCAAGCAAGCACCCAGGGCATGGTATGAACGACTTACTACCTTTCTTCTTCAGAAAGGTTATTGTCGAGGGGGAGTAGATCGCACCTTGTTCGTGCTTGACAAAGCTTCAAGGTTTCTGATTGCTCAAATATATGTTAATGACATAGTTTTTGGTTCTACCTCACAATCTATGGTACAGGATTTTGTCACCATTATGCAACCTGAATTTGAAATGAGCATGGTTGGAGAGCTAACTTACTTTCTTGGACTGCAAGTCAAACAAGGACGGAATGACCTATTCATAAATCAAAGTAAGTATGCCTTGAATTTGGTTAAAAAATTCGGACTCAGTAGTGCTCGATCAGTCCGAACGCCTATGGGAGTGTCTGATAAACTGGTGAAGGATGAAAAAGGAGTTTCGGTCGATCAAAAGTTATACAGAGGCATGATTGGAAGTCTATTGTATCTCACCGCAAGCAGACCAGATATATGTTTCAGTGTCGGAATATGTGCAAGATTTCAAGCCGATCCGAAGGAATTTCATCTTACTGCATTGAAAAGGGTTATTCGATATGTAAGTGGGACTTCAGAATATGGTGTCTGGCATTCTAAGAATCAAGATTCAGAGTTAGTTGGGTACAGTGATTCTGATTGGGCTGGTAATGCCGATGATCGAAAAAGTACCACAGGTGGCTGTTTCTTTATTGGAATAAATTTGGTGTCTTGGTATAGCAAGAAACAGAATTCAGTCTTTCTATCTACTGCAGAAGCGGAGTATCTTGCAGCAGGGAGCTGTTGTGCACAACTGTTATGGATGAAACAAATGTTGAAAGATTATGGAGTTCATCAAGGACCTTTGAAGATTCTATGTGACAACACAAGTGCTATTGATATTTCGAAGAATCCAGTTCAACACTCGAGAACCAAACATATTGACATAAGGCATCATTTTATTAGAGATTTGGTTGAAAGAAAAGAAGTGGAAGTAGCCTATGTTCCAACACACGAGCAACTTGCAGATATATTTACAAAGCCGTTGGATGCCACCACTTTTGAGAGCCTTGACAACACCTAGGTGTGTGTCAAATTTGAGGTAATTTTACCAAAATTATTTTCCCTGTAAATATGTCTTTTTGGTTATTTTCGTTTTGCAAAATCAGAAAAGAACAAAAAATTATGGAAGGAGAAAAGGTGTACAAAAATAGAAGTTGGTTAGTATGGTGTGTTGGAAGTTAATTAAGGAAGACAAAGTGATGTGATAGGTAGAGAAAAGGCCATCATTACCATGTGTGGAAAATCTAAAAAGGGACTTCACGGGAAAAGAGGTGAATAAGATGAAGAGTTAAAGAGGGATTCAAATTAACATACAACCTTTCGCATCTCTCTCTCGGCCAAATATTTTTCTCCCCAAAATCCTTGCCGGAAAAATCTTATACTTAACACCCCTCTCCATCTCGGCATTGTACCTAAGAATGTCAAATCCAAACTCTCCAATAATGGAAGCTGCGGTGGCAGAACTCATGGGGAAAGATCAAGGCTCAATGAATTTGGACTTGGTGTTGGCTACTGAGTATAGAAAATATGATGAACAAGCGGACAGAGATAAGGAAGAAGCTCAAGCCCAGACCGGAGGAAACTTGGATGACATAGAGGCTGAGGAACGAATTGAGCTTGAGACCGATGAAGCCAAAGAACCAGAGGAAGAGAATGAAGGTTCAGGCAACTGCAAATTGAGTGATGAATCCGAAGTTAAGATTGGTAATTCCAAGGGTAAACCCGATGTCCAAGAAGAAGCTTCTGAAGGCAAGAAGAAGAAAAAACCTAAGGTATGCCGAGTTCATGGAAAAAGATAAGTTTTACGTGCACTGCTATATTCATATACCAAGTTGTGTCTCTTTGAAAGAGATTAGGGAAAGTGAAGTGGCTGGAGTAGAAGTGATTAGGAATGGAGATAAACTTCAGGTGGGGTTCTTTGATATGAATTATGCAAGAAGAATGGAAGAATTGAGGAAGTCTATCTTCATTATTCTGTCTGATAGTGAAGAGAGTGTTTCAACACAGATGGATGAACCTGAGCATATGGACTTAGACTCTGATGTTGATTTAGGAGGAGAGCATAATGAGGATGTTTATAATCAGGATGATGAAGCACCTGATGAAAACCTGCCTGACCAGAGTGATGATTCAGAGAATGATGAAGATACTCAGTCAGAAGAAGAATCTGAGAAGAAAAATAAGGCTGAAGGATCAGGGTGTGTTCCAACACAAACCATTCCTGATTTAGCATATTCTAGTGATGAGGTATTGGATGAGTTCTATCAGAAGGCAAAAGGCAAGAGGAAGGCTGGCCCAGCCATGGATTCTGCTCAAGCTAAAAGGAGCAAGAAAAGGCACGACAGCAAGACAAAGAAGGTTTTACCTCCTCCATCTGTCAGCAAGGCCTACTCTGCGGTGTATTTTGATGAAAAAGGTGCAGAGATGAGAGATTTTTTCTCCGAGAAGAAATTCATAGCTGAAAGGCCATTGGATCTAAAAGCTTATCAGGAGAGCGGCTTCACAGATTTCCTAAAGATGACGGGCATGACAACAACAGCAACAATCCAACTACAGTACAACAGACAGGTTGTACAAGAGGTATATTCCAATCTTATGCCTGGTAATTTAGAGGTTACCTCCCCATGGTTTGGTAGAGTATATGTTAGGGGGAAGGTCATTGATATCTCTGCTGCTAGGATTAACATGCTGCTTGGTCTAAAAACACCTGAGACAGGGGGATTTTTTCCCAAAAATTTGGAATTGTCTGATAATGAGATATTAGGTGTTATATCTGGTGGTTATAAGGTGGAGTGGCCAGCAGTTGGGTACTCACAAGCATCTTGCTTGTCGTCAAGATTTTTTGGCTTATATCAGATTGCTGTACACTGTTGGTTGCCTTCAAGTAATACCACAGCATTGACCAGGGAGATGGCTAAGCTGTTATACTGTGTTGGAACACAGAAGGAAGTTAATCTCGGACTCCTAATTCAGCAGCATCTGGTCAGACAGGCTACTGCACCAAAAGTAAATGATGCGATTATCTACCCGGCATTGATCTCAGCACTGGCCAAGAGTGCAAAGGTAAAAGGGAAAGCTTCTGATGTTGTGGTTGACACAGGTTATCTGAGGCCAAACAAGAAAACATTCGGGCTGAGGCATGTGAAGGATCTTCCGTGGAAACCTTCTGGGTCGACTTCGACTTCTGCAGCAGAAAAGGAGGCTCGGCTGCTAGTTCTGAATGCAAGGCTTGGAGCTTTAGGCATACAGATGGCTGCGCTAGAGGCAGAAAAAGAAAGTCTACAGGAGGAGAAGTCAAGACTGGAAGCATGACTTAATGTTGATTGCAGGGGGAGCAGTATTTATTTTACTATTTTTTTAATGATTTTGATGGTCCCTTTGGATATGTGTGGTCCCAGGGGGAGAAATTTTGGATGGAATGTGTTCGACTCTGATTCAATTTGGATGTTGGATTATGTTTTGGATTGATCGGATTTCTGGAATTCGGGTATCATGTTGGTTGTTGATTTACAAGTTTATGATATTGATACTGGAAGTTTCTGCTTGGGAATTTCTTGTCCAAAATATTATGGGTCCACAAAAATGTCAAAGGGGGAGATTGTAAAGTCAAAGGAGTTGCAAGTAAATATTTTATTGGCAATTTTGTGTGAATTAATTTTGAACAGCAAATCAGACCATGTTGGAACATGCTGGTGCAGCAGAGTTACGCCAAAGTTTTTATGAAAATCAAAGTCAGAATATTGCAGTGGTTTGGTATAAATGGAATTCGTATATCTGACTATATATATCAGGCGTGTAAAGCATAATTGGTTTATGAAAAATCTCTACTTATATGGAGAAGATTTATTCGAATATATGGGATAGAATGAGATACGGTAAATCCCTTTATTTATGGGATTTGGATATGCTTCAAGAATCAGATTTGGAATAGGAATATTGTGGAGATAATCAAGGAGTATTCAAGTCTGATTCGTGGATATAAATTGGGGACAAACACGGCTGCATACTCACGGATTTAACAGAACAAAAATCTGCACACAGGTTTTTGAGACTTTCGAGAAGTTGCAAAGAGTCAGAATACTGTGTTCCAACATACCTGACCTGCCGCACTAAGTTCAGAATCGTAAACCTTAATTCCTCGGGAAGAGGAGATGCTTCGTCGACGGAGTTCGAGATCAGAGGGAGTCTGATCAAGGCGGATTAGCAGAGTCCACACGTTATAGTTAGTAAAGATAAGTATTTTGTAAGCTGTACTCTGTACTGTATCTTTCTAATTAGTGGATTCATTCTGAACTGGGCCAGACCCCGCAGATGTAGGTGAATTACACCGAACTGCGTAACCAAGTCGTGTGTCTTTTACGTATTACGTTATTATGCACTTGGTTAAATTAGTCATGTTGGAACACACTAGTAAAGACTAGAAAAATTGGTAAAACTAAATTTCAGACTTCACCAAAGCCCGAGTGGACCGCATTCGCACCACTTCCTCCGCCCATTTCAATCAAACTCTGGTGAGCTGTGATTTTTGATGGATTTTTTTTAGTTACTGGTTTGGAATTTGTTGAGATTAAGTTATAAAATGTTTCATTGCAATGTGGTTGCAGGATCAGCTGCAGGATGCAAAGTCTGAGTTCGATCAGTATGAGGACTTGGCTGTGGGGAAGATTAAAGGTCTGATTCAGTCATTAGTTTCCCGATCTTTTAAAATGGTTTTAGCTGAATTATATATTTTATTCCTTGGCAGAGGGGGTTCATATTGCGGCATCGTATCCGTTGATTGCTGCGGGATGCATTATTGGTGCTGGAACTCTTGGTCTGAAAAGTATGTGTTGTTTTTGTGATTTCAGATTTCTTTGTCGTGTTAATCATTCTTGTTGTGTAGCTTTGAGCATTACCCGTGTTGGTGCATTTTTTTGTGGAATGAGTTTTGTCTAGTGAACTGAGACTTCTTTACTATGATGTACAGAGCCGAGGCGTTTCTTGTACTACAACATATGGCGCCATTTTCTGAGTGAAGAGGTAATCTTTTCGAATATTGTTGCTATCCTGTCATACCAGTTGGCCTTTAAATAGATGCTTCTAAGTGCAATGTCCAAGTTGATAATTTTGTTACAGGCTCAAAGGATGATGTAGATCTTATCATTTATATCAAGCACGGGATCTTAAGACAACATTCTTTATTATAAACTGCATTTGTGGTTCAAGCATTAATTTCTTGAGCTGATGCAAAAGTCAAGGATTTGCGCCAGTCACTTGAAGTCTTTAAGGCAGAAGCAGTAAAATTAGAGGTATTCTAATTGTGATTGTAGTTATTGTATTTTTGTCTCTGTGCGGCTTTTGTCACTCTTTTTGGTTCTGCCAGGAGAATATGCAAGAAAAAGTTAATTGTAAGAACTGTTTGCTACCAGGGTATTAGAAGCACTAGTTGCACAATAATGTTACATGTACACAGCATGTCAGGGTCAAGTATCAGTGTAACACATGATATGGCATGAGTACCGATATGGTATTATTTAATGTACGCCTGACACTTAGAAAGGAAATTGGATTCTTTGACTTTTGATTTTGTTCTCGAATTGTTTAACCGAGACACGAGACATATATACAAAGACGAGGACGATCTTAAGATATCGGAGCACCCAATATTAGATAGGGATGGCCTTACTGTATATAAATTCTACTGGTATTACAAACTTCCCTCCTTAATACCAACGCAATAAAGAAACTTTTAGTTCTGTCTGTTTCTTGAGTTTAGATAAAAAAGAGTGATAAATACTAGACACATATCCAAGCCTGACAGGCTGACACCAAAACTCAAGTAAATGTAGCATAGGTTGTATCGTTGCTTGTGATACTTTGTTGGTAGCATTATATTTGACTTTCATACCATGTCTTAGTTCAGAAAACTAGTGCTTGAAACCTGTCTTGTATTATACCTCGCCATTCCATGGTCATGTTTCCTTGAACTTTTAGAAAGCTGTTCATTGGTCTAGGTGTCATCCACTTCCTTCAAAGGGACACTAGAAAATCTGAACTGTTTGTATTCTTGCTTTGGTCATTCTGTGCCCTTGAATAAATTGCTTGGTTCTTACTCAGCAAGCAGCATCACAAGCTGAAGATGAGATTGTAGAGTCCTTGGGAGTTGGACTTATTTATGGCATATTGCGAATTCTGGTGATCTGGTGTTTTAACACCGATATTCAGGATTTCCGAACAAAGGTTTCTGTCCACGAATTATGGAGCATATCATGGAGTATATTTATGCGATCAAATCAGAATATTGTGAAGAATATTATCTTATTTCGTGGCAGTCTAATTCTGGTAAACAAATATTCCTGTAATATTTAGGAATTGATTAAGTAGTTGATTTATGGTACAAGTCCTATTGATGAAGGATTGTCCATTTAAGTACCAGATTAGAATTAGATCTTTCCTTAGTTTAGAAGTCTATCTATGGTAGAGTTAGACAAGGAAAGAGGTTGACAGAAGGCAGGATTGCGTAGGATATAAATAGAGAAAGAAGAAACGCAATCAGTGACGCGACCAAGATCTATTCTCTACGTGAGAACTTTGGAGCGATCTGCCTGTGGTGTTTTGGAGGAGTGTTTATTCATCCGACCAAGTTCGTGAAGATCAGAAACAAGGAAGTCTTAATTCCTCGGGAGGAGGAGATCCAGGGAGACGTGTTGATCGTGAGGGTTCAACGACGTAGGATCGACAGTGAGGGGAGCTCACAACATTCACTCTGTAGGTTAGCAATGGATTAGTATTTAAGTTAAGCTTCTTGTACTAAAGACTGCTTTCTAGTGAATGGTTTCTGATCTGGGCAAGGCCCCGCAGATGTAGGTGTGTTTACACCGAACTGCATAAACAAGTTGTGTGTGCACTGCGTATTTTACTTTGTGTTTTAACACAAAACGCTAAACAACTTGTAAAAGTATAACAATAGGTGGAACAGAATTTCAATTGGTATCAGAGCAAGGCACTTGCTGACCCCTATACAGGGAGAGTGAGATCAGGTTTCACCATGGCACCAAAGGAGGGGGCGTCAGTCACGCGACCACCGTTGCTGGAACAAGGAAATTATGCTTACTGGAAGGCACGTATGAAAGTGTTCATTGGAGCTCTAGATGATCAAGCTTGGAACTATGTCATAAATCAATACACTCCACCTGCTAGTGACGCAACTGAAGGATCAAGCTCCACTGCCACTAAACCATTCTCTAGATATTCCACCGAGGAGCATAAAGCACACGTGTCCAACTCAAAAGCATTGAATGCCATCTTTACGGCTGTGGACGAAGATCAGTTTAAGATGATTTCAAACTGTAAGACTGCTAAGGAGGCGTGGGATGTGTTACAAACTTACCATGAGGGGACAAGCTCTGTAAGAGAATCAAAGCTGCAGTATTACACGTCAAAATTTGAAGAACTAAAGATGCGTGAAGATGAGACCATTTTCGAGTTCAATGGACAAGTCCGAGATATTGCAAACAAAGCTTTTCAGTTTGGCAAAAAGTACAAAGACCAAAAGCTTGTCAGGAAAGTGTTAAGAGCTTTACTCCCACGGTTCAACATGAAGGTTACAGCAATTAATGAGAATGGAAGGATAGGGACAATGACACTTGATGAACTGATGGGATCACTGGAATCTTATGAGATGGAGATGCTGCAAACAAAAGCAGGAAAGAAAGAGATGGCTTTCTCGAGCAGAACCTCTGAAAGGTCGGAAGATCATTCAGATAATGAAGAGTCCGATGAAATTGCAAACTAAACCAGGAACTTCTCCAGATTTATGAAAAAGATGGGGAGGAAGCCACAAGAGAAGTCAGGTGGTAACAAATATCCAACAGCAAACTCCACTCCCAGATTTGGCCAAGCAATTGGTGTTGAAACACCAAAGTTTAAATCGACAAATCCAAACCTGAACAGAAAAGTCCAGTGTAGAGAGTGTGAAGGTTTTGGGCACATACAAGCTGAGTGTGCAAATACGCTTAAAAGGCAAGGAAAATCATATACCACAACCTGGAGTGACGATGACGTAGGAGACGAGTGTAAGGACGGAGAGGAGTACACCAACCATGTTGCTTTCGGCGTGTCAGTGGCAGAGTTAGAGGATTCCTTCGAGGAAGGTTTCAGTATGATGATGAAAGTGGTTCCTCAGATGAAGAAACGAGGAGTATTAGTGATGACGACATTCGCAAGGAAAGCATGGAAATGTACAAGATGTGGTTAAAAGTAGCGGATGAAAACAAAGTGCTCAAGTCTGAGAACAAGAGACTGAGTGACGAAGCTAAAATAAAGGAACTTGAAAAGGAAAAGGCAATCGGGGAACTGGAAAGCTTCAAAAAGGAATTTGCTGGAATGGTGCAACGAGCAGAGGCAGCAGAACAATCTATTAAACGACTCAATACTGGAAAGGCTAAGCTCGAAGATTGTCTAAGAATGGGACAGACTACCAAATATGGAATTGGTTATGAAGGATCTATACCGGCAAATTCATGGAGGAACAAGCCAGATCAAAGTACACCAGCTCCAAGAAAAACTGAGAGAAATTGCCCTATCAAAAGGATCAGATTATGCGGATACTGTGGAGTGCAAGGACATGTAAGAAATAGATGTTTTCAGCTGCTTCAGACATTATCTTTCAACTCAACAGATCGGAGATTCAACACTGTGACAAGGTATGATAAAGTTGACTTTAACTAATCGACGGTCAACTCTTACTTGACTTTCAATATATAAACACTAATAACAAAGTTGACTTTAACTAATTAACGGTCAAACTTTATTTGAATTAGTATATAATATATACTAATAAAAATGTTTGACTTTGTCTAATCAACGGTCAAACCTTACTTGACTTTCTATATATAAATACTAGTGACTAAGTTGACTTTAACTAATCAACAATCAAACTTCATTGAATTTCTATATGTAAACACTAGTAACTAAGTTGACTTTAACTAATCAACGATGAACCCTTACCTGATTTTCAATATATAAACACTAATAACAAAGTTGGCTTTAACTAATTAACAGTAAAACTTTATTTGAATTAGTATATAATAAATACTAATGAAAATGTTTGACTTTGACTAATTAACGGTCAAACCTTACTTGACTTTCTATATATAAATACTAGTGACTAAGTTGACTTTAACTAATCAACGGTCAAACTTTACTCGACTTTCAATATATAAACACTAATAACTAGGTTGACTTTGTCTAATCAACGATCAAACTTTACTTGACTTTCAATATATAAACACTAATAACTAGGTTGACTTTCTCTAATCAACGGTCAAACTTTATTTGACTTTCATTATATAAATACTAATAACTAAGTTGACTTTACCTAATCCACAGTCAACCCTTACTTGACTTTTTACATAAAATACTAATAACAAAGTTGGCTTTAACTAATCCACGGCCAACTCTTACTTGGCTTTCTACATAAAAATACCAATAAAAAAGTTAACTTTAACTAATTCACGGTCAACTCTTACTTGAATTTCTACATACAAATACTAATAGCAAAGTTGACTTTAACTAATCGACGGTCAACCCTTACTTGACTTTCAATATATGAATACTAATAACTAAGTTGACTTTAACTAATCGACGATCAACCCTTACTTGACTAGTAATATATAAACACTAATAACTAGGTTGACTTTGACTAATCAACGGTCAAACCTTACTTGAATTAGTATATAATAAATACAAATAAAAATGTTTGACTTTGATTAATCAACGGTCAAAACTTACTTGACTTTCAATATATAAACACTAATAACTAAGTTATACTTGACTAATTAATGGTCAAACTTTATTTGAATTAGTATACATAAATTCAAATAAAAAATGGCTGAAAATAAGTGAAATGACTATTATACCCCTGTGTAAAAAACTCAAAAAAAGGACAACCTGACCCTTATTTCTTCATTTTCTTTCTTCCCAAAATTCTTTCTTTGTTTTCCTTGCCGCTGCTCGACTGGTTTGGGCGGTCAGCTTACAAAATAGGAAGACAAGTGAATGGTATGCAATTTTCTTTGTCTTTTTGTTGATACTTGCAAGCACGCTCATAAGCTTTCATCCACTCCCTGGCTTGTGGTTTAGGGCTTCTCATGATCTTGTTACTTTTGTGGCAGGTTTGAAAGATGTTCTTGAAGAACTACCTAGCAGAGGCATCTCGATTCCGTTCACAAGTAAGTTCGAGGTTTTCCTCATTTTGTTTCGTGGTAGTGGTGGGAACTACAACAAACTAAACCTATTAGTTCACCCCTTTTACTTCGGTTTTTTGGTTAATGGCAAATAACCGAGATAAAAAGTTCTTTTCCCTCAATTTTTATTTTTTCGAAGTAAAAATATTTTTTACTCCAGTTTAAAAAACCAACGTAAAAAGTACACTTTTTACCTAGGTTTTTTTAAACCGAGGTAAAAGACTGATGTCACACGCATGTCTGGCGGTTGTTTTTGAGATCGACGTCGAACGTCACTCTCAGAATGATCAATGTCGTACGCATGTCTATCTTACCGACGTCGGTTATTTTTAGACCGATTTCGCAAGTCACTCTGGGCAGACATGAATGACCAATGTCGCATGCATGTCTGGGATGTCGGTTGAACGTAACACTTATAGACATGAAATGACCGACGTCGCACACATCTCTGCTTACCGACGTCGATTAATATTGTGACCGACGTCGCACGTACCACTCGTAGACATGAAATGAGCGACGTCGCACGTATGTCTGGCTTACCGACCTGGCACGTACCTCTCGCACACACCCGTGCGTTGCACGATTTAAAATAATTGAATATATTTATATATATATATTCATAATGTAATTTTCTAACAAAATAAAAGTATAATTTTTAAAATTTTTTATGCAACTCCATTTATTTTAAAGTTTAAAATTTTTATAATTATACTTTTAAATATGACTTTATATTTATATTTTCAAATGAAATAAATTAAATGTAGAGTTCGAGTAATGGAAAAATCTTGGAAAAGACGGTCTTTCCATATGCTTATTGAAAGGCTGGGTTTAATTAGAATAATAAAAGGTAAAAGGTCTTAGTTGCAATATTAAAAATTTATTATGCCACGTGTAGTAATTAAAAATTTTATAATCTGATTCATGCAACCCGAAGATTTTATGTTTATTTCTTCTAATTTGCACTTTAAACCTTGATCTTTCCATGACTTATGGAAATATCGTCTTTCAAGAGACGGGCTCTTGAGTAATACATACCGATATTTTAATAAAAAAAATTTAATGTTAACCAAAACTAAAATGTAATTTTGTAAATTAAATGTAGAGTTCTAATACATTGTAGGTATGACATATAAATATTTGTCAGGAAGATGACCCGTACCAATTTAGTGATTAGATGGACATGTCACTACTAGAAAACAACCACATAAGCACCGGTATGAGTTACTCCATAACATGTACTAGCGCTTTCAACATTTCACCAAAAAAATAATTTATTTATATTTCTATATTTAGGCAATAATAACAAAAGAGTAGGTCTTCTGACAAGCGACCTGTCCATAAGCTTATTGACATAGATGGTTTTTTTGTGTACAAATAATGGAAAGTTAAACAAAAAAAACACGCGAAACATGACAGGAACGGCCGATCATCAAACGAAACTAAGAAAAAGGGGTTTTAAACTACAAAGATAAAATGCCTTGGGGGCAACGGATATCCACTTCCACATCTAATGTAGTTCATCGAATCATTCACACATTCCATCATATAGCATTCATGACCCAACGCTCACACACCCCATCTAGCAAGTACCACAACACACACACCACAAGGAGTTCTAAGTTCATGCTCGTAGATCTTCATGCAAAGGCGCTACGGAATTCGTCACGTTCCTACACCTAAGCAATTCCACCACACAAGCACTACCTATGCTCAAACCACTCATGGCACACATGCAGTGAAACACACCGTCATGAATACATAAACGCCAAATAACAAATGCTTCAAGAATGAATTTAAATCATCTATCCAATACTTCAACTACTTGTCGTGGAGACTAAACTCCTATCCTTCTTAGTTCGTAGTTTACGAGAGTGAGTTCGACATCTCTCGTCAAACCTCACCAATGACTCCAGAGTCGCGACCACGACTCAAGGTGTCATTGGTGGCATTTAGCACGAAGGACCAACAAGCTTGGCAATGCCTATGACCACTACACCGTGACTAGGCATTGAACCAATTCATGCAATTACACGAGATTGGATGAACGTGCAACGCACATTCATCCGCGAGCATATGACTCTCTCGTTTGCTACACAACGAACATGACGAAGAGTTCGACATCAATCACATTCGCCTAGCACATTGTCAACACACTAACACAATCAAAAGCTCTAATTCACACTCATACATTCCTAACAAGAACAGGGGGGAAATTAACCCAAATCCCCCAAACCCTAGCTAGAAATTCATACAAGCATTCATATCCTCAAGCTCCCAACAACATCAATGCAATCAACAATTAACATTCAAAGCACAATAAGAGCACAATAGCAAAAACATCAAATAGATAGATAGAAATGAATCTCAATACATAGATAATGGAAGCTTCAATCCTTTGCTCCCAAGAACAAGAACTACTCTAGAACAACAACAAAAGACATAATCAAACTAAGAGAAAGCTAAGAAAAGAAAGAAGAAGAAAAACCTAGAATTGAAGCCCTAAAAACGCAGAGAAAACGGGCTGGGAAAGGCTGGAGAAGAAGAGGGAAAGAGATGGTATTTATAGTGCAAAGAAAATAAGAATGATTTCTGGCCGCCCGTTGGTCGCGACTCGCGACGGAGTTCATCGCGACTCGCGACGGTGTTGGTCGCGAGGTCGCGACTCGCGATGGTGTCGCGACGGTAGCCACAGTTTTGCATTGTTTCTTTGTCTTCTTCATAGCCATCCCTCTCAATCTTCAAGTCTTCAACAGCTCCAAAATGGTCTTCAACGGCCTCCAGTCTTCATGTCTTCGAAGTGAGTATCCAAAAGTCTTCGAAAGTATAATCTTTAATGTCTTCCGGTCTTCGTTGCTTCCGTGTTCTTCCCTTGTCACACAAAATCCACTTAAAAGAGGTAAAAGAGTACAAAGTTGCTTTTACCTCTCCTAAGTGAATTTCAAGGTAAAACACAAGCTCTCTATAATAAAAGAGCACAAAAGTGATCCTAAATACTACTAAAAAATGCGCCTAAAATGGACACATCAAACCTCCCCACACTTAAACCTTACTCGCCCTCGAGTAAGAAAAGATTTAAGCATACGGAGGAAATGGCATATCCACATCCTAAAACCCCCAAAATAACCACACAAAATGGACATATCAAACCTCCCCACACTTAAACCTTACTCGCCCTCGAGTAAGAAAAGATCTAAGCACAGGGAGTAAATGATATATCCCAAAACCTAAACTAATCCCCCAATCAAAGCCTCACAAAAACTCTCAATATCAAAAAATCCCAAAATAAAAGCTCACATGAGAATTTTGTCACACACACATCCCCAATCCTAAATCTAACCAAACCTACCACTTATCAATTCACTATCCATAAAACATATTTAACAGCCCAGAATTGATATTCCCAGAATCCAATGACACAAAATGAAGCTAAAACCATAGAGGAAGTTTTAAACACATGCTTCACTTAATGCCAATATATCAACCAAAAACGAAGTAGAAAGAGATAAGGAATTTCATAACCACACTTCGTTTCCTAACCCACTAAGCTACCCAATCCCAAGAGGTCTAAAGATATTGAGCTACCCGATCCATCCGTGTGACAACCGCAACCTTATGACTCCAACGCCGGCAAATGAGTGAAATCATAGCATTTTTCAATTTCTCTCGCTTTCTCTCATTTTGCCTAGGAGCTCTTTCGAGTTTTCATCCCACATCATGTTTCTTTAGCTCATATCTCACCTTTTTCCGCACATTTTAGCCTCTCATTTTTGCCTAGGCCGCCCTTTAAGGGTTTTCGACCTATCCGGGCCCCCAATGTTGCCTAAGTTGCCCTCTCGGGTGTTCAACTTAGCGGGTTTTCTTTTTCTTTTTTTTTTCAAATTTTTTTTTCTTTTTGTTTTTCTATTTTTTTTCTCATGTTTTTCCAATGAAAAGTAGCAAAAAGCATTCCAAAACAATCTAGCATGCATATGAGTCCTCTAACCCCTCCCCACACTTAAAACATGACATTGCCCTCAATGTAAACACGTAAGGCAAGAACAATAAAAATCAAGGTAAGGGAGTTAGAGTGACACCCATTTCTCCGCAATTTTGTCGGTGATATGGCGATATCCAAATACTTGGATGGTCCCAAGATAGGTTTCAGAACCGGAAGGGTGAGTAAAAATGCCGTAGAAGAACTCACCCCTCGAGAAAAGCATTGTCTCCATGGCGCCGTTTGATCAAGACTACACCACGAAGAACACATTAAACTCACAAGTACATAAGGATATGTAATACTAGGTTTAGCATCAAGAGTTAATAACCATAGTATTGTCAAAGAACAACCAATCAACCCTCAATCACCACTATAAGATTATGCATGAAAAATATCCAACATATATTGACATGTATACAAGCATCATTATAGGATAAGAACTTACGGTCACAATGACGTAGTCGGCATACTACAATCAACAAATGTACTATAAAGATGCAAAAATGTTCATATGCCAATATATGTAGGATGGTGGAAGAAATGAGAGGTATGTGATGTTCTTGGGAGTGTTGGGTGGAGAAGAAGGAAGGATCATGCAATGTTTAAAATCATTTGGAAACTTGGAAGCTTGGAAACTTGGAATCCGGGCTCAGAAAATTTTCAAAAGTTACTGAGCACGTCGCGACTCGCGACGAGGTTCGTCGCGACTCGCGACGAGCCTCGCGACGTCATCGCGACGCGCGAAAAGCAGAGTTCGGGAGCTCAAATTTTTCTGAGCTCGTCGCGACTCGCGACGAAGTAGGTCGCGACTCGCGACGAACCTCGCGAAGTCATCGCGACTCGCGGAAAGCAGAGTCCGGGAGCTCAAATTTTTCTGAGCTCGTCGCGACTCGCGATGAAGTAGGTCGCGACTCGCGACGAGCCTCGCGAAGTCATCGCAACTCGCGGAAAGCAGAGTCCGGGAGCTCAAATTTTTCTGAGCTCGTCGCGACTCGCGACGAAGTAGGTCGCGACTCGCGACGAGCCTCGCGAAGTCATCGCGACTCACGGAAAGTTGGCACTGGGAGTGGTTTTTGGTCCCCTGTTCGTCGCGACTCGCGACGAAGCCCATCGCGACTCGCGACGGCAGGGTATCCCAGTCTTAAAATTTTTTCATTTTCTTACCAACTGTCCAAGCTTGCTTCCCTCGTTCATTGATCTCGTTCCTTCATCTCCTTCATTGCAATGCACTTCATGTTGCTACAAAATCATAGAAAAACATGCCATAAAAAGAACAAAACAAAATAACAAAAACTAAGAAACAAAAACTAAAAGAAACAAAAACTAAAAGAAATGCTGAATTTATTTAACGTCGTCGGCACGACGAAGCTCCGTATTTTTAAGGTCGTCGGCACGACCCTAATGTTATCCGTATGGTGAAGGCTTGAAGCTCTTCACCATGAGCATCCAAAATAGGAGAGGTGGGGGCACAAAACTTCCAAGAGGAAAGTCTTGTGGAGGTGGAGATGGTTCAAAGGGAATTAAGTGGTTAGGGAGCTTGGGATAGTCTTTTGGCTCCTCTCTCGTTTCCCTCAAAACTTCCGAAAATATTAGAGTTGGTTCACTAGGTGGAAGAAGGGGTGACAATGCTAATGGATAATGTAGCACTATCACCTCTTCCTCCATTTTTCTATCCTCTACAACCAACTCCTCAGCCCTTTCAAAC
This sequence comes from Rubia yunnanensis, assembly GCA_037428765.1. NCBI lineage: Eukaryota > Viridiplantae > Streptophyta > Magnoliopsida > Gentianales > Rubiaceae > Rubia > Rubia yunnanensis. The sequence continues at coordinate 86,078,084 of CM075062.1, read as the reverse complement.
TCAAAATCATTTTTATTGGTGACTTCACTCACCGAATCATCGAGTTCAAGTTGGGATGGTGTGTTTTCGGAATCACAAGCTTCCATGCGGGCCAGTACCTCTAATATGTTCCTCACATGCCCCTCAATGGCCTCAACACTAGAGGAGAGCTGGGTATCCGGCTCCTCACTAGTAAAGGAGTTCAAGTTTGCTATGGTATTTAAGACATCCTCACGCGTCAAACTTGAACTTCCTTGTTGGGCTTGGTTTTGGGGTATGGTATAGGGTGGTGATGGCCAACTAGGTTGCTCGTAATATTGGTTTTCCGGCTCATTCTCATACCACAAATCCGGACTACCACTCCATTCCGGATTGTAAGAGTTGTGGTATGGATAGCATTCATGAGCTTCCTGCCCTTGAAAATCAATATCTCCTACCTCTTGATAGCACTCTTCATAGTACCCATGGTTTTGGAAACCAAGGGTTCTTTCTCGGTCATAGTGCTCTTCCCACAACAAAGGGCAAGATTCGGTAGGATGATCGGAATGACACATCCTACAAAACCGTGCTTGTTGAGCCTCTCTTCTCATCATGAGTTCCCTCAAGGTGAGACGCTCCATTAAGAATTATTTTTTTTATTTTTCAAAAGTTCGGAATCATAGTGCAAGGATTCTCGATAAAATAAATTACCAAGAACTCAAGCAATACCTACTCCGAACAAAAACAACCACCAAGTAGTGGAAAATAAAAACAACTAGCTAATACACAACCAAATACACCAAAATACTTAAGAATAAACGCCTCGTCCCCGGCAACGGCGCCATTTTGACAGGCGCGGGCGGTCGTCGCGCCCGCGCGCCAAAAGATAATTTATAAGCCCTCAATGCTTACTTTCTACAACTAGGTAGATAGTGGCAAATCGGGGTCGTCCAAAGAGAAGAGGGATCTTCCTAAGCGTCTAAGCACACAATGGTTGATACTAGGCTAGGAGTAAATATATATACACACACTTAAAAGCAAGTAAAGGGGGGGGGGGGGGGTTGGTTGGTTGGTTTCCTAGGTTAACAATGATAACTAGCAACGTCAAGTGACTATGCTAATCATCAAACGAAACTAAGAAAAAGGGGTTTTAAACTACAAAGATAAAATGCCTTGGGGGCAACGGATATCCACTTCCACATCTAATGTAGTTCATCGAATCATTCACACATTCCATCATATAGCATTCATGACCCAACGCTCACACACCCCATCTAGCAAGTACCACAACACACACACCACAAGGAGTTCTAAGTTCATGCTCGTAGATCTTCATGCAAAGGCGCTACGGAATTCGTCACGTTCCTACACCTAAGCAATTCCACCACACAAGCACTACCTATGCTCAAACCACTCATGGCACACATGCAGTGAAACACACCGTCATGAATACATAAACGCCAAATAACAAATGCTTCAAGAATGAATTTAAATCATCTATCCAATACTTCAACTACTTGTCGTGGAGACTAAACTCCTATCCTTCTTAGTTCGTAGTTTGCGAGAGTGAGTTCGACATCTCTCGTCAAACCTCACCAATGACTCCAGAGTCGCGACCACAACTCAAGGTGTCATTGGTGGCATTTAGCACGAAGGACCAACAAGCTTGGCAATGCCTATGACCACTACACCGTGACTAGGCATTGAACCAATTCATGCAATTACACGAGATTGGATGAACGTGCAACGCACATTCATCCGCGAGCATATGACTCTCTCGTTTGCTACACAACGAACATGACGAAGAGTTCGACATCAATCACATTCGCCTAGCACATTGTCAACACACTAACACAATCAAAAGCTCTAATTCACACTCATACATTCCTAACAAGAACAGGGGGGAAATTAACCCAAATCCCCCAAACCCTAGCTAGAAATTCATACAAGCATTCATATCCTCAAGCTCCCAACAACATCAATGCAATCAACAATTAACATTCAAAGAACAATAAGAGCACAATAGCAAAAACATCAAATAGATAGATAGAAATGAATCTCAATACATAGATAATGGAAGCTTCAATCCTTTGCTCCCAAGAACAAGAACTACTCTAGAACAACAACAAAAGACATAATCAAACTAAGAGAAAGATAAGAAAAGAAAGAAGAAGAAAAACCTAGAATTGAAGCCCTAAAAACGCAGAGAAAACGGGCTGGGAAAGGCTGGAGAAGAAGAGGGAAAGAGATGGTATTTATAGTGCAAAGAAAATAAGAATGATTTCTGGCCGCCCGTTGGTCGCGACTCGCGACGGAGTTCGTCGCGACTCGCGACGGAGTTCGTCGCGACTCGCGACGGAGTTCGTCGCGACTCGCGACGGTGTTGGTCGCGAGGTCGCGACTCGCGATGGTGTCGCGACGGCAGCCACAGTTTTGCATTGTTTCTTTGTCTTCTTCATAGCCATCCCTCTCAATCTTCAAGTCTTCAACAGCTCCAAAATGGTCTTCAACGGCCTCCAGTCTTCATGTCTTCGAAGTGAGTATCCAAAAGTCTTCGAAAGTATAATCTTTAATGTCTTCCGGTCTTCGTTGCTTCCGTGTTCTTCCCTTGTCACACAAAATCCACTTAAAAGAGGTAAAAGAGTACAAAGTTGCTTTTACCTCTCCTAAGTGAATTTCAAGGTAAAACACAAGCTCTCTATAATAAAAGAGCACAAAAGTGATCCTAAATACTACTAAATAATGCGCCTAAAATGGACACATCAAAACACAAAATTAAATTTCACGCAGTGAAATTCAATCACAAAATACAGTTTCACACAAAAACACGCACCACTCTCCGTTTCATCTCCAAAAATCTCTCAACAGAAATCCAATCTTCCCCCAGCTTTCTGATCTTCTCGACGGCCCGTTTTCGATCTCCTCATCCACGACAATGTCCTTCGATGACAACAATTGGCTCAATTCCGGCGCAACTAGATCTGTCGCTAAAATCTATTGAAGCAGAAGAAATTTCAAGTGCTTTGATCGTACAAACAACTTCTGTCGAATCAGAATCTGTAAGAGAAAACACAATTGTAAACAACAAGATTTAACTGCAAGCAAATGAAATTCAGTTGCAAGAAGCTGAAGTTCTACTGAATTTCAATGAAGGTATGATTTTCTGTCATCAGACTGAAATTCTAGTGTTTAATTGCAATCGAATATAGTTGTTTTTGAAACTTCTGCACACCGAAACTTGACTGCTATGAACATGTGGAAACATTACCAATATAAACTATATGCTGCACATAAATTTCATATAATTTGTGCATTTGTTAACTTAAATGATGTATAGGTTATAAATAAACATGCATTAGATTAAAATGAACAAAACACAGAAAATGCATTTATCAATTCCAACTTTTGACACACTTGTACATTGGTCAGATTATACCATGTACAAAATACACTATATTTTGCATATGTTACACTACAAGTAGTATTTGTTATGCTTATCATAACATAGCTTCTATAATTTTCTAATTTTAAATAGCTTCCTGAAGACTATGCACAACTGATGTGCCTATTTTATACGGTTATATTAGGACTTTTAGGATTCACTTTTGTGCTCCAAATGTGGCATTTTGCCTTGAAATTCTCTAAGGAGAGTTAAAAGCGACTTTTACGTTTTCATTACTTTTCTAGATGATTTTATGTGACAAGGCAATTTGTTTGAAGACTTTGAAGAATACCTTTGAAGAATACCTTTGAAGATTTAAAGACTTTTATTGGGGCTTTTGAAGAATTGAAGAAAAGTGAAGTGAAGAGGAGGACATGAAACAAAAAGAAGAAAGAAATCAAGATGCTGGAACTAGGCTCCGTCGCAACTCGCGACAGACTTATGGCCAGAAATCTTTCTTGTTTTTTTGTACTATAAATACTCACCCTATCCTCTCCCCTTCATAACTTATTCTTCCAGCAATTTTTCTGGGTTCAAACCCTAGTTTTTCTCTTCTTTCTCTTCTTAATTTTTGTAGGTTAATCATGTCGTTTAATTATCTAGCTTAGTTTTATCTTGGGAGCAATGGATTGAAGCTTCCATATCTATGTAGTAAGAACCATATCTATCTATTAGTGCTTTTGCTATTGAGCATTTATTAAGCTTTGAATGTGAATTGTTAATGGCATTGATGTTGTTGGAAGTTTGAGTATATGAATTGCTTGTATGATTACTTGTTAGGGTTGGGAGAAAGTAGCTAATTCTCCCTCTTTTAATGTGGAATCCAAGAGCATGAGTTAGAGCTTCTTAATGATGTTGATGTGTTGATAATTGCCTGATGAATGTGATGATGTTGAACTCGTATCATGTTTAGATTAGGTAGCAAATGAGAGAAGTCAATGAATGTCGATAGTTCTTGGCTAACCTTGTGTAAATGCATGAATTGGTTAAATGCTTAGACACGGTGTAGTGTTTATAAGTGTTGCCAAGCTTATTGGTTCTTCGTGCTCAATGCCATCAATGGGATACTTTTAGTTATGTTTCGGCTAAGGGAGTCATTGGTGAGGTTTGACAAGAGATGTTGAATTCACTCTTGTAACCTACTATCTAAGAAGGATGGAAGATTTATCTTCACAACAAGTAGTGGAAGTAGTGAATAGATTGTTTCACTCATTCTAGAAGCCTTTGTTATTTAGCATTCGTGTGTTCTCAATGCTATGTTTTACTTCATTTATGCCATGAGTTGTTTGAGAATAGAAAGTGTTTGTATGATTTAAGTGTTAGGGAGTTAGGAAAGTGACGAATTCCTTAGCTCATTTGCATGAAAATCTGGAAACATGAACTTAGAACTTCATGTGTATAATGTGTTGTGATTCTTGCTAGATAAGTATGTTAATGTGGATTGTTCTCATATTTATCCAATAGATGCAATGAAATGTTGAACCTTGAATGTGGTTTGTTCTAGGTTTTACCTAATGAATGCTATGTTTGGTTAAATGACTATGTCTTTGGTAGAAGGCTTGTTGTTGTCAAATCTATGGTCCTTCGTGTATAATGCCATTGATGAAATACCCCTATGGTCATTTTTTTTTCTAGGGTGATCATCAATGAGGTTTACAAATGGTCGTTGTTTGTGTTTGAAAATTACTCTTAAGAAGGAATGAATGTTGATCTTCCATTGGCATTCCCCATAGGTAACAAATGTGATAGGATTAGTGAATGGTTCAATGATCTACATTAGGTTTGGAAGTGGATGTCAATTGCCCTCAAGGCTTTGTTTTTGTAATTTTAAAACCTCTTTTCCTTAGTTTGTTTGATGATTAACATAGTTACTTGACTTTACCAGTTATCCTGTCTTTTAACTTTCATAACTTAGGAACCAACCAACCAACCAAACTCCCCCCATTTACTTGCTTTTATATGTATATATATATATATATCTACTTCTAGCATAATAGCAACCATTTTGTGTCTGAACGCTTAAGAAAATTCCTCTTCTTCGTGGATGACCCTAACTTGCCGCTATCTACTTAGTTGTAGATAGTAAGCATAAATGGCTTATAAAACTTTGAGAGGTATGGTAACGACCTCCCAATTTTTGGCACCACTGCCGGGGTAGAGGCGTTTATTTTTAAGTGTTTAGGTGTATTTGATTGCATATTAGCTAGTTGTTTTTTTATCTTCCACTCCTTGGTGGTTACATTTGTTCGGAGTAGGTATTTCTTGAGTTATTGGTGAATTTTTATCGAATATCCTTGCAATATGATTCCAAACTTTTGAAAAATAAAAAAAATTAAGAAAAAAAATGGAGCATCTCACCTTGAGGGAACTCATGATGAGAATAGAGGCTCAACAAGCAAGGTTTTGTAGGATGTGTCATTCCGACCATCCTACTGAGTCTTGCTATTTGTTGTGGGAAGAGCACTATGAAAGGGAAAGAACCCTTGGTTTTTCAAACCAAGGGTATTATGAAGAGTGCTACCAAGAGGTAGAAGATGTTGGTTTTCAAGGGTAAGAAGCTCAGGAATGGTATTTATACCACAATCCTTACAATCCATAATGGAGTGGTAATCCGGATTGGTGGTATGAGAATGAGCCAGAAAACCAACAATACGAGCAAAATAGTTGGCCATCACCACCTTATACCATACCCCAAAACCAAGCCCAACAAGGAAGTTCAAGTTTGACACGTGAGGAAGTCATGAATACAATAGAAAACTTGAACAACTTCACTAGTAAGGAGCCGGACACTCGGCTCTCCTCTAGTGTTAAGGCTATTGAGGGGCTTGTGAGGAGTATGTTAGAAGTGTTGGCCCGAATGGAAGCTTGTGATTCTGAAAATACACCATCCCAGATTGAACTAGAGGATTCGGTGAGTGAGGTCACCGTGAGAAATGATTTTGATTCGAAGGGGATGATGAGTTGGTTGTTGAGGATGAAAAAATGGAGAAAGAGGTGATTGTACTACTTTCATTAGAATCATCACCCCTTTTTCCACCTAGTGAACCAACTCCAACATTTTCGGAAGTTTTGAGGGAGATAAGAGAGGAGCCAAAAGACAATCCAAAGCCTCCTAACCACCCACCTCCCTTTAAAACCTCAACAAAACTTTCCTCTTGAAAGTTTTGTACCCCCACCTATCTACTTTTGGATACTCATGGTGAAGGGGTTCAAGCCTTCACCATATGGATAACATTAGGGTCGTGCCGACAACCTTAAATATACGGAGCTTTATCGTGGCAACGATGTAAATAAATTAGGCCTTTATTTTGATTTTTGTTGTTTAGTTTTTGTTATTTTGTCTTGTTCTTTTTACGATGTATTTTTCTGTGATTTTGTAGCAAAGTGAAGTGCATTGCATTGGAGGAGATGGAGGAATGAGATCCATGAGAAAGGGAAGAAAGCTTGGAATGTTGGTAAGAAAAGATTGAATTCTTTCTAAGTGCTGGGAAATCATGTCATTGCGAGTCACGACGGACCATCGCAAGTCGCAACAGAGTGGTCGCAAATCGTGACGTAATAAAATAATTTGTGTTAAAATTCAGCTCCCAGCCTCCACTTTTCGTGAGTCGCGATCAACGGGTCTTCGAGACATCATCCCCTCGAGACTTTGACTCGAGCCAAACCCAAAAAGCCATCAGCCCCTCGAGACCAGCCCTTCGAGACATCAGCCCCTCGAGACCAACCCTTCGACATCAGCCCCTTGAGCCCAGCCCTTCGAGACATCATCCCCTCGAGACCTCGGGTCCTCAAGGCTGCAAGGCCTCGACTAGAGGTGAAACCCTTGAGACATCATCCCCTCGAGACCTCGGGTCCTCAAGGCCGCAAGCCCTTGACTCGAGTTGAAACCCTCAAGACATCATCCCCTCGAGACCTCGGGTCCTCGAGGCTGCAAGCCCTTGACTCGAGCTGAAACCCTCAAGATATCATCCCCTCGAGACCTTGAATCCTTGAGGCCACAAGCCCTCAAGACATTATCCCCTCGAGACCTCGAGTCCTCCAGGCCAGAAGCCCTCGAGACCAATGCCCCTAGAGACGTCATCTTTCATCCTCAAGCCCAGCCAGACCCGAGCCCCTCAAGACCAAATCTTTCATCCTCAAAACTAGCCAGACCCGAGCCCTCCCTACCTGCCACAACTCGCGACGATGCATCGCGAGTTGCGACCAGTGCTGTCGCGAGTTGCGATGGAAAAACCAACTTTTCAACTGTGCTTAAACACTGTATAATCTTTTCTTCTTCTCAACCAAATACTCCCAAGAACCACCACACCTCCACTCATTCCTCCACCATCTTACATATATTGACATATAGAGATTCTTGCATCTTTATAGTATCTTTGTTGATTGTAGTATGCCGACTACATCATTGTGACTATAATTGCTATATTCTATTTATGATGCTTGGATATGTGTCGATATATGTTAGATATTTTTATTGGACAATCTTATAGAGGTGATTGCATGATTGATTGGTTGTTCTTTGAGAATACTATGGTTATTAACTCTTGATGCTAAACCTAGTATTACAAATCATTATGTACTTGTGAGTTTGATGTTGTTCTCTGTGGTGTTAGTCTTGATCAAATGGCGCCAAGGAGACAACGTTTTGCTCGAGGGGTGAGTTCTTCTACGGTACTTTTGCTCCCCTTCTGGCTCCAAAACCAATTTCGAGATCGATTCTATACAAATAATGGGACTGCACCATATCACCGGCAACTATGCGGAGAAATGGGTGTCACTCTACCTCTTACCTTGAGTTTTATTGTTCTTGCCTTACATGTTTATATTGAGGGCAATGTAATATTTTAATTGCGGGAAGGAGTTAGAGGACTCAATGCATGCTAGTTTGATTTGGAATGCTTTTTGCTACTTGTGATTGGAAAAAACATGAGAAAAAGGTAGAAAAAAATTTAAAAATTGAAAATTTTGAAAAAATAATAATAAATGAAAAAAAAGAATGAAAAGAAAATCCACTAAGTTGAAAACCCGATAAGTTGAAAACCCGAGAGGACAAGTTAGGCAACATTGGGGGCTCGGATAGGTCGAAAACCCGAAAGGACGACCTAGGCAAAAATAAGAGGCCAAATGTGTGGAAAAAGGTGAGATGTGAGCCAAAGAAACATGATGTGTGGCTAGGATGAAAACCCGAAAGGGGCTCCTAGGCAAAATGAGAGAAAGAGAGAAAAAAGGAAAAATGCTATGAATTCACTCATTTGCCAGCGTTGGAGTCATAAGGTTGCGGTTGTCATATGGATGGATCGGGTAGCTCAACATCTTGAGACCTCTTGGGATTGGGTAACTTGGTGGGTTGAAAAACGAAGTATGGTTATGAAATTCTTCATTCTTTTGTACTTCGTTTTGGTGATATATTGGCATTGGGTGAAGTTTGTGTTTTAAACTCCTAGATGGTTTTTACTTCATTTTGTGTCATTAGATTTTGGTTGATATATTGGCATGAAGTGAAGTAGGTGCTTGAACCTTTCCTATGGTTTTAACTTCATTTTGTGTCATTGGACTTTGGGAATATCAATTCAGGACTTTGAAACATTTTTATGGGTAGTGAATTGATAACTGGTAGGTTGTTTGATTTAGGAATTGGGGGTGTGTGTGTAAAAATAAATAAAATTCTCATTTGAGCTTTGATTTTGAGATTTATGATATTGAGAGATTTTGTGAGGTTTTGTTTGGGGGAATATTAGTTTAGGATGTGGATATATGAATTTCTTTGTGTGCTTGAATTTTTTCTTACTCGAGGGCGAGTAAGGTTTAAGTGTGGGGAGGTTTGATGTGTCCATTTTATACGGTTATATTAGGACTTTTAGGATTCACTTTTGTACACTTTTGTGCACTAAATGTGGCATTTTACCTTGAAATTCTCCAAGAAGAGTTTAAAGCGACTTTTACGCTTTTATTACTTTTCTAGATGATTTTGTGTGAATAGGCAATTTGTTTGAAGACTTTGAAGAATACCTTTGAAGATTTAAAGACTTGTATTGGAGCTTTTGAAGACTTGAAGAATTGAAGAAAAGTGAAGTGAAGAGGAGGACATGAAACAAAACGAAGAAAGAAATCAAGATGCTGGAATTGGGCTCCGTCGCGACTCACGGCGGACATATGGCCATAAATCTTTCTTGCTTTTTTGTACTATAAATAGTAAACTTATCCTCTCCTCTTCAGAACTTCTTCTTCCTGCAATTTTTCTGGGTTCAAACCCTAGTTTTTCTCTTCTTTCTTTTTTTAGTTTTTGTTGGTTAATAATGTCTTTTCATTATCTAGCTTATTTTTATCTTGGGAGCAATGGATTGAAGCTTCCATATCTATGTAGTAAGAACCATATATATCTATTTGGTGCTTTTGCTATTGTGTATTTATTGAGCTTTGAATGTGAATTGTTAATGACATTGATGTTGTTGGAAGCTTGAGTATATGAATTGCTTGTATGATTACTTGTTAGGGTTGGGAGAAAGTAGCTAATTCTCCCCTCTTTTAATGTGGAATCCAAGAGAATGAGTTAGAGCTTCTTAATGATGTTGATGTATTGATAATTTCTAGATGAATGTGATGATGTTGAACTCGTTGTCATGTTTGTTTTAGGTAGTAAATGAGAGAAGTCAATGAATGTCGACCGCTCTTGGCTAATCTTGTGTAAATACATGAATTGGTTAAATGCTTAGACACGGTGTAGTGTTTATAAGTGTTGCCAAGCTTATTGGTTCTTCGTGCTCAATGCCATCAATGAGATACTTTTATTCGTGTTTCGGCTAAGGGAGTCATTGTTGAAGTTTGACAAGAGATGTCGAATTCACTCTTGCAACCTACTATCTAAGAAGGATGGAAGATTTCTCTTCACAACAAGTAGTGGAAGTAGTGCATAGATTGTTTCACTCGTTCTAGAAGCCTTTGTTATTTAGCATTCATGTGTTCTCAATGCTATTTTTTACTTCATTTATGCCATGTAGTTTTTGAGAATAGGAAGTTTTTGTATGATTTAAGTGTTAGGGAGTTAGGAAAGTGACGAATTCCTTAGCTCCTTTGCATGAAAATCTAGAAACATGAACTCAGAACTTCTTGTGCATAATGTGTTGTGATTCTTGCTAGATAAGTATGTTAATGTGGATTGTTCTCATATTTATCCTATAGATGCAATGAAAGGTTGAACCTTGAATGTGGTTTGTTCTAGGTTTTGCCTAATGAATGCTATGCTTGGTTAAATGACTATGTCTTTGGTAGAAGGCTTGTTGTTGTCAAAACTATGGTCCCTCATGTATAATTCCATTGATGAAATACCTATATGGTCATTTTTTGACTAGGGTGATCATCAATGAGGTTTGTAAATGGTCGTTGTTTGTCTTTGCAAATTACTCTTAAGAAGGAATGAATGTTGATCTCTCCCATTGGCATTCCCCCTAGGTAACAAATGTGATAGGATGAGTGAATTGTTCAATGATCTACATTAGGTTGGAAGTGGATGTCAATTGCCCCAAGGCTTTGTTTTTGTAGTTTTAAAACCCCTTTTTCTTAGTTTGTTTGATGATTATCATAGTTACTTGACTTTGATAGTTATCTTGTCTTTTAACTTTCATAACTTAGAAACCAACCAACCAACCAAACCCCCCTCATTTAATTGCTTTCTTATATGTATATATATATATATCTACTTCTAGCATAATATCAACCTTTTGTGTCTAAACGTTTAAGAAAATCCCTCTTCTTCGTCGACGACCCCGACTTGTCGCTATCTACTTAGTTGTAGATAGTAAGCATAAAGAGCTTATAAATGTTAACTTTGAGAGGTACGGCAACGACCTCCCAACAACTTACCTTACAACATGTATATCTTAAATTAGAAATTGTATTCTTTAATATTACAGGTACATATTTTCCAATTTTAAATTAATTTGATGCCAATAAAAATCTTACCAGCGTAGAAGCAAAAAATTTGGAAGCACTTCATGCTCTGTAAAAGAAGCATGCAAATGCTATTGGTTTCGGATACAGGAAAGACTCCCAAAGTCGAAACGACAAAAGCCAGATTCATGAAAAGTACTACAAGTACTCTGCTGGAGGCCAACCGAAAATATTAAACACCAGCACTACCATCCCCGTTCTTTGTGTGGATAATGAAAATCCTTCTAAAGAGAAGAAGAAGAGGAAGAGAAAGGAATTGATTACAAAATTAGGAAGCCTGGCTGAAATTAGAGTGAAGCTAGAGCTGGATTATTACATCGTGGCACACCACAACACCATACACAATCATGAGTTAACAGTACCAGCCTGACAGTATCTCAGTAGGAGTGAATGGAAGATTACTGAAGACGAAGGAAAGACCATCTTAACAATGGAACATGTAGGGTTAAGACCTACTGTAGGATATAAATACATGTTTTTTGAAGCTGGTTGAGAAGAAAATCTAGGCAATATGATGAAAGACCACCTCAACTTTGTGAGTCGACTTCGAATGAAAGAAATAGAAAGTGGAGATGCTCAAAAACTTGTTGACACACTCATGGAAATCAATGACAAGGATAAAGATTTCTTCTTCAAAGTCAAGTTCGACGAGGAAACAAAACTATCAATAGTATTTTGGAGAGATTCAATGATGTCGGAGGACTACAAATTCTACGGAGATGTCACCATATTTGACACTACATACATAACAAACAGGTGTAACTTGATTTGTGCTCCAATAGTTGGAATCAACAATCACTGGAACATAACAATGTTTGCTTGTGCTTTTATAGCAAATGAGTTGGCTGATACTTTTGGGTGGCTCCTCAACAGATTCAAGAAATCAATGGAAAGAAGGGAATCTGTCACAATATTCGCAGATCAAGATCCTGCAATGGTCAAAGAAATAAATGAGGTATGTTGTGAAAATTTGTTGCTTACAATTCTGAGCACTGGATATGCACTGTTAGACATTGCACCTCTTACCTTACATTATGCATTACATAGATTATAAGCTGCACTTGTTACTTTAGAAATCAGGTTTCCTAAAATTATGCAACTTCAGAAATTTTATTTCTTAGACATGAAACTGAGTAGGGAATATTAGTTTCTGCACCTGTCAGCTTACAATATGTATACTAATCAACTTCCATTTCTTGTTGCAACTTTCAGGTCTTCCAAAACACAAAACACAGGTTGTGCTTGTGGCACATAAAACAAAATGCAATACAACATTATAGGAGATTAAAGAAAGATGAACCCTTCAAAAGCGATCTAGACTACTGTATGCAAATATGTAGTAATCCAACAAAATTTGAAGAAAAATGGACCTCCATGATCGCCACATACAAGCTGGAAAGTAGCACCTAATTTCAACACATGTACGGTATCCATGAAAAATGGAGCACAACATTCAACGTGGATATTTTCTCAGCAGGCATCTTATCATCACAGCGAAGCAAAAGCACCAACCACACACTATGCTTCAGTGCAAACAAAACAACAACACTAACACACTTCTATAAGCTCTTGAACCAAACAATCAGAAAGTGGGGGAGAGATGAAGCAGAAAAGGAAAATACATGTACAAAAGCAAAGCCAAAATATTAAAACAAAGCAGGTATGTTTACATTAAGAATATGTATTACTTAGTCTAGAACCCGAATTTGTTAACTTACAGTATGCATTTGTTTCCCACTACTGGGCCTGTACAAGTTTGGTTAAATATACTGCTCAGGTTTACACACTTGCATTGTACAAAGGATTCAAAAATGAATTTCCCTTAGCAATGGCAACTAAGGTCAAAGAACTGTTCTCAAAACCATAGACAAAAAAACATAAGGTCAGCCTAAAACACGATGAATCCAAATACGAGACAGTCAAGTACAAAAATGAAGATGGGCTGCTTGAAGTACAATGCACATGCAAATGCTTCGAGGTTTCAGGTATGCTGTGCTTTTACAGTCTCAAAATATTGCACCTTCATTCCATCACAGAAATACCTGCAAAGTACATCCTTAAAAACTGGACAAAAAGGCCAAAATAGAAGTATGGGATATGATTCTTGGCCAAGGAAAACAACAATTGGAAAGTATCAACGGTGTAGTTTCCTGGAGGAACAATGTGTCCAGTAAATTCTACAATCTGGTTCTAAAGAACGAAGGAAACTCAGAAGCTAGAAGCCCTCTTCAAGAGATGTTTGACACCTGCTCAGCAAGAGTAGAAGACTTGCTGGCATCGAAAATCAATGCCATTGAACAATCAGCCACAAGTAGCCAATGCAACTCAACCATAACAAGTGCACCTAAGGTATTGGATCCAGCCCAAGTGAAGACAAAATGAAGAGGAAAAAGGCTGAAATCAAGCATGGAAAAGAAAAAAAAACCAAGGAAGAAAACTACTGAATTCGGCACAAAAACACCAGATGTGAAAACACTGTAAAGAGTAGCATTGTTTAGGATAGAAGTTGCATTTGTTTAGCTATATATTGTATTTTTTTCAGGATCATACTATATGCCTAAGATTTTTGTTTACCTAAGATTTTTATACATTCAGTGACATACTGTATTTTTTAGCTTACAACTATAAATTATCAAATTATAACTTGCATTTGTTTTACTTGCCCAAGTACCAACCTTTGTTTCACAGAATTTTATTGATATGGAAACACTGAATACCAACTAACTGATATGTGGTTACTTAGCTTACAACTGTAATTTATTAACCTATGAATTGCATTTGTTTTCCTATAAGCTTAGAAATCCAACACAATGAACCACATAACATAACTAAAATGTAACTTGGTATTAATAAGCAAACAAATATTATTTCTTAACATTCAACACGCACTTGTTTCCCTAAAAGTGACTTGTATTATATTTCACATAATTTTAGTGATACGAAAACCACTGAATACATGTATAAATACTTAGCTTACACCTGTAGTTTATTAACCTATCAATTGTATTTGTTTTCCTATAAGCTCATAAAATAAACACAATCAACCACATCAAATAATTCAAAAATCAACTTGGAATTAAAAAGCATAAAAATGGTAATTCTTCAAATTAAATATGCATTTGTTCCATAAAACCTGCAACCTTACAAACAAATCCTAAAACACCGTCTCAAATACTCTCAACATATCACCCATAAAACAATCGGTCACAAATCATCCAAAAATACCTTCAACCTTAAAAATAAATCCTAAAACAGCGTCTCAATTGCGCTCAACATATCACCTAAACACCGATCAGTCACAACATAATCTGATTATAAATATCCAACAACAATTCAAAGATGCTACAACTAGAGATCCTCAAGTCCTTCAATCCCAAGGGAAAATGAAGGAATCATAGTACGATCTTTCTTCATGTTTTCATCAACAAATTTATCAACCCACGCATGCGTGGCTGGGCCCTCCATAACTTCCTGTGTCGTCTTGACATGAAGATGATCCTCATTTGCTGTGGTTGTGCATTCTTCCTGTTGTTCTTATTGGTGTTGTGGTTGTGGCTGCGGCTTTGATTGTGGTCGCACAATCATACTAGCATTTGCCCTCTCAAGGTTCTGCAACAACACGTGTGTAATGATATCCATGTCTCGTTTGAAAGCGAGACAAGCCCTATGCAGAGGCTGACAGAGAAGAACAAAGATCACTCCAACAAAAAATTAGAAACTGTTTAAAAAAGAAATATGAACTATAAATTGCATTAGATTAACTAACACCTGCATTAGTTTTAAAACAACATGCACTAGTTTTTAAAAACTGTAAAAAAGACAAAAAAACACTTATATTACTGGTTGTTTTGTTGATGTCTTCATTGCTCATCACACTACTAGGAATTAGAATTAGATAAGAAATAAATCCGGGTTCCTGAGCAATGCCATCACATACAGCAGTCGGTGTATGAAGCCCCCCATGGCCAATATTCTCATTGTGAGTTCCCTCGTATTGCTGATGGCTGCTTCTTTTTATCTTTCACCCTCTCATCCTTTGTCAAAGGAAAACCAGACTCTACCATAACCCCCTTATCATAACCCATTTTTTCAAGATAATGAGCCCTGTCGAGCAAAGATTTGTTTTCGACCAATGCATGCACAAGGTCAGTCTAGTAGGGTTAGGCTAACCTTTAAAAGGAAACATATAAATATAAGCCAGCAACAATAAAAACACACAACCGCCAATACAAGACACATCTCTTTTACCTAAATCAGATTTGAAGCTCCCAACACCCTCACAGAGACGATCAAGCACTAAGCCATACCAATCAAGACTCTTAGTGGTCCCAACATTCTCTAAAGCACTAACCAGCTTAAAATCAACCAAATTTCTGGTAGTTGGGGTCAAGAAAGTACACATGTCGTACGTGACAAAAAATCTCTTAAAGCGCTCACCACCATCACCTAGTTTACCCAGCTCCTCAAAAAGATTAACATGAGAAATATTGCCATACTTATCAGCACCTAACTCATCCCTCCATCTAGTCCTAATATCCACATTCCTTGACAAAACCCTCCCATTATTCCTAACTAAACCAACATGAAAGCCTGGAATCCTAGGAATACAGAATATATCAAACACATCATCGAGGTTAATGATATACCTTGAGCTTGATATTTCTTGAGCACAACCAACAAGATCAAACCTAGAACAAAAAAAATAAGAGTTGGCCTAGAACAATCTAAAGTCAGCATAAAACAATATGAAATCAGCCCACATTATCAAACCTGTCAACTAGCCAAGGCACAATTCCAAAAGGAATAGACGAGATATCAAAGGCAAGAAGTCTACCAAGACCTATATCTTCCACATCAATCGTTTGGGTGGGAGTGAACAAGGAAATTAACGATTTTAGCTTTGAAGGACAACAGTTGGTTGAGAATTTCTTAGCAAACCTAAAAATATTTAAGTATGAAAACTGTAAGCATACATGTCTTGAAAAGTGTAAGTTTTAATCTAACACACAACAATCAGTCACACATGATATAGTTAACTAAGAAAACATTAAGACCAACATATACAATATAAAAAACAAAACGAAAACATTTACATGGAAATAAAATAACAAATACAGCATAAATGTTAACATATGCAACATTTAATAAAACAAATACAACTTATCAACATGTGGGAAAATGAAAAACTGAAGACACACAAACTGTGAATAACAAATAAACACTGAATCTTATCGAATGCAACATCTTATGAAACAAGTACAGTTTATAACACATTGTAAACAGGGAAAAAACACTTACGTGCTACCCTCCTCATTAGTACGTTCGACCACCTGCTTCTTCTGACGGTTGCACTGCTGTTTCGCAGCTCCTTCACCAGCAACCATTTTTCCTGACCCCGAAGCATTTCACCAACAGTACTGTCTGTTTTCCTCTTTAAACCAGGTTTTTTCGCCACTTCAACACCTTTCTTCACTTTCTCAGCAGACTCCTTCAAAACTCCACCAGATTTCTTCGCCTTTTTAGTACCTTTCTTCACAACAATTTTTTTAGTCTTTGTTTTTATCGCCTTCTCAGCATGCGACTTTGCAACAAGTTCTTCTGCCTTTCTTTTATTTGTCTAGTAGAGGTCTCACATTGTTTAACCTTCTTCTTGCTCAACATACAAGGTGACGACCTCTCATTCTCTTCTTCAAAGGAGACCACCACAGTATGTCGAACATCAATACTCTCACCCACATCCACATCAGCTTCACCACCCTCACTCTCATTTCTAAAATCGTGACTCTCATCCACAGCCACATTTGGTTGATCAACCTCAATCTCCCTCTCACATGCAATCGCAGCAGCTTGCGCTGAATCCGCCTTCGCAACAGCATCCAAAATCTACTGATTTTCATTAATATGGTCTCTAATCATATTGTCCATGCTGTCACCATCATCCCTGAACCCACCTTCACCATCATTCTCAACATCCTTAGAACAACCTTTATCAGCAAGTACAACTTCCTCCCTAACAGATGTAGTTACTTTCCTATTCAAATCAGTATCATTCTCATTAAAATATGTCTCAACTTCAACATCAATTTCTGTTGAAAAATCCTTCCCCTCAGCAGACCTAACAACTTCACCATCAGTTTTTGCTGAAACAACTTTCCCCTCAACACCGTCAACACCACAACCCTTAACACCCTCAACACCACCACCCTTATCACCAACATTAGCATTAACCCCTTCAACACCAGCATTAACATTATTAATCATCACATCCAAAACGTCCCTAATATCTTTCTTCACTACCTTAGAACCCCCGGCTTCATCAACGCCATCTACTTATCTATTCATTTGAACAACATCATTCAGTAGTGTGTCATAGTCAAATTCTTGACTTGATCCACCTTCCCCCATAGCTGATACACCTTCACCATCTCTCAGCTGCTTAACACCCACATTCATCCATTTCTTATTTCCTGGCTTAAGAACAATATGAACTGAAATCTGTGGAGTAGCACCACCACCAATTCTGGCATACCTACGTTCCAATACAACTACTACACACAAAAAATGAAAAACAAAAAACTGTATAAGCACATATTAAAAAAACAAATAGAAACACACGAATAAAATGCAACATGTAAAGGAAAAAAATAACCTCCAGAAGCATAATATTGTTGAACCTTCTTCAACTCATCTTGAAGAGAAGATCCATCATTCTTTTTAGATTTTCTAACCACCTGCTTATAAGCTAAACACCATAAGATATTTGAATAAGTAAATGTATAAGTAAATAAATGTACAGAAAAATTACAATCACCTTCTTCTATCTCAGGTTCTTGATGTTGAATAGTATCTTCACCTCCTTCAGGCACAACTAAAAATAATCATATACCACACAGTTAGAAACTAATACATAAAGCATACAAACATATGCAAATTGTAATAAAAAAATGCATGCACACTCTGACAGCCAATAAACAACCTAATCTGGAAAAACCACAGTATAACTAACTAATGCATATGCTATACTAATTTATGGAACTTGTAATGAAACAAATGCATGCATAGTCTGACAGTCAGTAATCAACATAATCGGATATACACATTATAACTAACTTATGCATATAGTAAACTAACATAAACAACTTGTAATGAAACAAAATGCATCCTAGCAAATCAGAAAGAATAACAATAAGTAACTAACAATCAGTGAAAGTCAAAGCACAAACTAAGTAACTAATACATAAGTTATATTAACATATGCAATTCTAAGAAAGTGCACAATAAAACAATCAGTCGACAACAAAATAAGTAACTCGAAAAATAGAGTAAGTAACTTATACAAATGTTAGCCTAACATATGCAACTCTTAAGAAAACAAATGCACATTATAAAATAGAGTCAAAACATGCGGATCTGACATACAAATCAGAAAAACAAGATGACTAACTAATACAATTGTCAGCTAACATATGCAACTCCTAAAAAAACAAATGTACAGTATAACTGAACTGCTAACGTACTGGGAAAAAAACAGAGCAACTAACTAATACATATCTTACAATAACAAATGCAACTTCTAAACAATAAAATGCATGTTATAAAAAAGACTCAAAACATGCAGATCCAACTAACAAAAAAGTCAACAATAACTTGTATGCAGATCTGACTTACAAATAAAATTTCTAAAAAAAGTCAACATCAACAAGACTAGAAAACACACATACACACACAATAGGAACAAAAAAAGTGTGAAACTCCAAATATTCAAAACGGAAAACAAATGCACATTATAACTAGACTGCTAACATACTGGAAAAAAACAGAGCAACTAACTAGTACATATCTTATAATAGCAAATGCAACTTCTAAACAATGAAATGCATGTTATAAAAAAAGACTCAAATACAAATCTGACTTACAAATAAAATTTCTATAAAAGTCAACATCAACAAGACTGAAAAACACAGATACACAAACAACAAGAACAAAAAAAGTACGAAACTCCAAATATTCAAAATGAAAAACAGGAAGAATATGAACCAGGAGAAGGAGAAGGCTAAGACAACTTCTCAGCTTTAGGAAGAATAGCTTTCCCCTTCGCCCTACCCATATACTAGGTCAAATACACAAAAAAAAAACCTTACATCAGAATCGCGAACAACTGTAAAGAAAAAATGGAAAAGAACAGCAACGAAATTTCAAAACCTAGAATATCAAGCTTACCGAATTCAGGCGATTCCGGTGCAAACTTGAACAACGCAGTTCCGGCGTCGTGAAGAACAAAGAGCAGAATTGAAAAAAAAAACGAAGATCAAAGAACAGAGGAATTGAAGAACGAAGAGAGGAGAAAAACATAAGAACCGACGCAGAAGATGAAGAACAAATTTACATTTGAATAATGAGGACAAATACGCGCATGATAAATGGATTGCAGTTTCGAAAAAATTAAACTGCTTAAAACCGCTGACAAAAGGAAAATTAAAATGGATGAAAATTAAAAACGAACATTCATCCTTAAGTAATTACTAGATACCCCATTTTAAAAATAATTTCAATACAAACCCCATTTTGCACATTAGTCTCTGGCATGTCCATAAGCTTATGGACATACCGCCTTTCCTGAGACTTTCCCATAACAAAAATTATGTATTTTGGAGCAATGGACAATGGGGTAATACAATATTGGACAATAGTGTAATTTTCCAAAACTGTGTCGAAGTAATCAATGTTGACTTTCGAGGCAATTTCGTTCACCCATAATTGCAAATTCACAATGTTATATTATTGAATTGCATTTTGGTGTCACTAATTTCATAATTCGACAACTCCAACTTCTTGGAGGAACCTAAGTGCAAAAAGTAAAATATTTACTCGTAGCTCTTAATTGAAATTTGCTCGAACATGATGCTACCCTATACACCCTAATTGTATTTTCCAAGTCCGTAACATAATATTTATCAATAAACATGCACAAGAATATATTTGTAATCTTTTCCGATTTCCCTTTCTCACGCTATGTAACCAACTCTAAGTTACTATAGAACATGTACTAACGCTTTCCAACATTTCAACAAAAAATTAATCCATTTAATATTTCTATATTTATGCAAGAATAATAAAAATCATATATTTTGGAATCAATGTTGAATTTCGAGGCTCTTTCGTTCACCCATACATGCCCAAATTGCAACTATATATTACTGAATCGTATTTTGCACACTGAGAACTTAACTAATAAACGGTCAACCCTTAATCGACTTTCCATATATAAACACTAATGAAAAGGTTATAACTTAACTAATAAACAGTCAACGCTTAATTGACTTTCCATACATAACTTAACTAATCAACGGTCAACCCTTACTTGACTAATAATTTTTTTTGAAGAAACTAATGAAATGATTTGACTTTAACTAATCATCGATGAACTCTCACTTGGCCTTAGCTAATGAACGGTTAACTCTTGCTTAACTTCTCATATGAACACTAATGAAATATTTCTATATATATATATGTATAAATATACATATATATACATAATAATAATAATAATTTGAGATTTTATAATTGAATTATATTTTGAAAATTTTTAATGTTTAAAATATAATTTTAATTCTGAATTTAATATATAAACTTTGTTAATCATAAAAACCCAAGGGCCCTTTTTCAGCCCAATACAAAATTATTCCCCTTATTAATTCAGCCCAAAACAAATTTATCCCCCAAACCCTATCACTATAAATACGAAAAACCCTAAAATGCTTTCATCCCAATCTCGCCTCCATCTCCTCCTCACCTTCCAACGTCTCCTCACCGCCTCTATCACCGTCCAACACCTTCTCACCGCCTCCATTGACACAGTTGTGCCAAGTTCGGCGCCACTGCTGCCAAGATCGATGCCACCGCTGCCAAGATCGATGCCACCGCTGCCAAGATCGATGCCACCGCTGCCAAGATCGATGCCACCGCGCCTTTCGCTCTGCCGTTCGACGCTAGCAAGATCCGCCATTCGACGCTAGCAAGCTCCGCTATTCTGCACCACCAAGCTCCGCCGCTCAACACCACCAAGATCCGCCGTTCGATGCCACCGGTGCTCCGCCTTTGACGTTGCCGCTCTCATCATTTGCTCCACCGTTTTCCACCGCGCTCTGCCAGCGTCGCCTGCTCTGTCCAATGCTAGTTTGTTTTTTTAAAATCATGTATATGTTTCTCTTTATAAGTATTAGATATGTATTTTGTTGGTTTGAATATAATCAAATCTTTGTTGTTTAGATGATTTGAATTTGTTTTGGCTTTTGTTTTTGGACTGTGAATTGAGCTCTGGCCGAAAATTTCATTTTGGCTGTGAACTACCAAAAACCGAATTGATGTTAGATTCGGTTTTTGGTAGTTTTATTTAATTTTGCAAAATTTATGTGTGATGTTGCAATAAGTTTGGATAAATGTTTTACTGCCGTTCAACTCTACCGATCTCGCATGGATGTCACTCCATCGGACTTTTACTGTTATTTTTAGAAAAAATTGAGGTAAAAAATGTACTTTTTAATACACTAATATTTACCTCAGTTATTAGAGGGATGAAAACTGAGATAAAAAGTTCAGTAGAATCAAAGTAATAGGTGTTGTTTCTTGCTTTGGAAGTGGGTGCTATCCTATTTAATTACTGAGCAATTATACTTGTCTTGCTATTTACAACTCCTGAGTTCTCAGTCCTGGTCACAATTTTCATGTATGACATACATTTATTAACCATTCTTATTGCTGTTGCAGGTGTCTAACCTAGCTAAAGAGGTGAAGAAGGAAACGAAAGTTATTACGAAGGAAATAAACACCCTCATTCAATCAAACCTACCGCTTTCTTACTAATTTCACACGCTCTAAACCAGCAAACAAAACTGTAGCAAAATATTTACAAGCACTGCAGGAGAAAGAAAGTACCTTGTCGAGTCTCACAAGTTTGAGCGATGATTTGATGATATTAGCCACCGCTTGACAAGCTATAATTGTGCATTTCACAAACAAATCATCACATCAATGGACAAAGCTGCACCGTTAACATTTCATAAGAGAGAGTGGTGAATCGAGGTGGCTACCATTTTGAATGCGGACATCCTAGCCGGACTAGCAGTCACTGAGAATATCAAGAGCCCCTATTTCTAGGTTGCTCGAACGGAAAGTAGTCAAAACCCTAGATCGCATAGGAGGTTCTCAGGAAGGTTCAATGACAGTGTGAGTGTGAGGTTTTAGTGTGTGAGTGTGTGTAGTTTTGGGGTTCTTCTGCAAGCGTAGGGTTTAAATTGATATGGTGTCGTTACGTGCTTTGTGTACTTTGTACCCAGTGGGCATGAAGTCCTGGACATTTCTTCAGAATACCTAATGGGCCTTTAAAGTTTAAACCTTATAACCTACCCTTTTGGTTTTTCTTTTTTGGAAATAACCTTAATAGAGTTATAATAGATTTAAAAGAGTAAAGTTCTAAAACAACCCCGACTTTAATTTGAAAGTGTCAATATAACCCTGTAAAATAAGAAAATGTCAAAATAATCCTAACTTTATGATATATGTGCCAATATAACTCCGAGAACCGTTGACTTCAATTGTCAACCCCAAAATTTGCTGAATTTTAGTGAAATGACAATTTTACTCCCCGCTAAAAATGAATTATACTACCCATTTTCTTCTACTGCACTGCTCGATTCTTCTTCCCTCCATTGCGGAGGCTTCGGCCGCTGCTACCCCTATTTTTTCCACTCTTCCACACTCTCTCTAGCAACTACGACCACTCATGTTGCCGCAACCCCTTTTCTTCTACCACTCCGTCGCTACCCCTTCTATTACCCCTATTCTCCTTCTCGTTGGCGTTTAAGGTTTTCCTTCAACACTCTTTTCTTCTTTCAGTTGACACTAGCTTCTTAATCGATCTGGGAGGTTTGGATTGGGGTTAGCGGTGCTGAAGCTATTGGCCATAGAGACTAGGGTGAGCGGCGGTGGAGCAAATCAAGGAGTGCCAAATTGAGTAAAACCAAAAGCTGGTCGGAGAGAAGGTAGCAAGGTGGGTGGTGAGTGGCAAGGGGTGGGGTGGTGGTGGCAGAGGTGGTGGGGTGGGGTAACGGTGGCTGGCAGCAACAAAAGGGATAAAATGAGAAAAAAATTAAGTTGAAATGGCCACAGACATATTTGCTATTTTAGGTCCGGTCAACTACCCAATGGTGAGCCAACGCCGGAATGTAACCTGAAGATTAAATCGACACAATTCATCTAAAAGTCAGAGTTATTTTAGCACTTTTTAATTTTACAGGGTTATATTGACACTTTCAACTTAAAGTTAGGTTAAAAATGCATTTAACCCTATTAAAAAAAATTACGTTCTACTATGAATTTATGGTGTAATATTGTTCTTAAAATCCTTTTAAGTTGTATATGATGTCTTACACCTAATGGTGTGAAAAATATATAGCTTGGGGGACTCACTAAGGGTTGCCTGCTTCTTCTTTTTTTATGACTATTAAAAGTGTCTGTAATTGTGTGTCTTTCAACAAAAAATGATATGCAAAGTCTTTTAGTTCGTTAACTCCCTTCTCCCAATCATGGTCGTCTTATCTCTATCTTCCTAATATTGGTTTCACAAATCCAATGTAGGACTCTCTAAACCAACTGTAAAGCACACCAGTACCATTAACATAGAGTTTCTAAAGTCACTTGCTCATGTTATTTCAAACTCTACTAAATAGAAAAGGTGAAAGGATAATTTTTTTCTTTTAGATTTTTCTTTCAGGTGGACAACCTTGCTGTCTTGTAATGAAAATGTGACTTATTAGTATTTTGATGAAAACATAAACCCCGCGAAGTAAATATATTACATAATACACACAATATCCTAATTGACATAAATGATTTCCTATCTTACGAATGCATACAGTACAAGTAGATAAGTAAAGTCACGAATTTTGAAAAAAATAATTTTTAACCCATATATAATAATAATTACAATAACCAAAGTGACCAAGATTTCTTAAATTTTCCATCAAATGGTGAGTTGTAAGTGTTAATAGCATTAAGATGGTGTGGATGTGGATTACAATTCTTTCATATCTAGCATTAAGAAAGCATCAAAAGTAGTTTCATAGTACTCTCTCCATCCCAATTCAAGATGCAATTTAACTATTCATTTAGTCAAAACTTTCTTACTTTGACCCTAAAACTGAATTGGTATATAATTATAAATACTAGTGTGTGATACATTGTCAGATTCATTATAAAATATATTTTTAAAATATGAAATTTTCACAACTTTTAACTACCCTTAATGAAAAATATTAAGGATCTAACATTTTTAAAGTCAACTGTAAAAAGTCTAAAGGTGAATCTTGAATTGAGACGGAGGGAGTAACTTTTTCTTCAAATATCTGGAAAATAAACAATTTCATAAAAAGAAAAAATGGAAAGAAACAGCACCCGATAAGCAAATGATAAAACTTAGTTATGGAATTATCTAGAAATTTAACACATTTCTGTCAAATTCCAGGACCACACCAATCCACTAATTAGATATTCTTAAAAATACTTAAGATTGCCCCCCTAAGCCCCCAAAAATTCATGGAACACAAATCCACCAGTAAGGATAGCCTATTAAAGCATCAATTTCTATCAACACAAATCAATTGGCGCACTAGAAATTCCCCGCAAAAGGTTGTAGCTGACAGTCCAGTTAGCCAGTGTTTCTTTACTCTTCATTCTGTCTTTCATCTTTGACTAGCCTTATCATGTCATCAATTCGAAGAATAGTAATAGCTGCTTCCGTGGCAAACTGACCACAAAACAAATGAAATTAGCCTATGCTAAATCAAGATCCAAAATGGGTAAATTTCATGCTGAAGAGTAATAATACCTGGATGATCTTCACTTTTCTCATTGCAGGCTCAATTATCCAAACCTCTAAGTTGTTGCAGAATGTTCCTTTCACGAGGTTAAGACCCACGCTACAATTCTGAAGCAAAAAAGCACTAGTCATATATTACAATCCTTTGAATCATTGACAACAAGCACCTACATTACAATATTCCCAATGTTAACATGTACCCATCAGGGGATGAAAAAAAAAGCCAATGATACTCATGTCTTTGATACAAAAGTAAGAGAAATGACCTTGGGGATAATCAACAAGGATTCAGCAAATTCTCCAATAGCAAGCTGCTCCCTGGACCCTAATGTAGTTGTATGTTCTCCAAATAAACAGATAAGGCTGCTTCAACTGCACCACCTCCAGCAACAACCTTTTGCGGACAATCCAACCACAAAGTCACATGTCATATATACTTCAATGACACTCTTGTAAATATAATTAAAGCTAAATGACCAATACAACAATAGAATGAAATTCTACTAATTACAGCATATGCAATTACTCAAAATTCTTTGAACCAATTACTTGAGCCAAGTATAGCACCATGCTTCAAAATTAAGACGTGGGACTTTTTAAACAAAGTAGATGGCATGGTGCCAACAAAAGCTCCATTGCAGGTCATGTATGACTTTTAAAACAACTTGATCAATTTATGATAGATTGCATTAGTGGATAGCATAGATGATTTGGAACCGTTTCATGAACCGAGTCAGGTGATTCAAAATAGTGATATATGAAGCTACATCTAATTCCGCTAGCATGAGCAACCAAACTTCTTCCGTATCAACTTTAATAATAAATAACAAATGTTATCACACATAAGAGCATTTGGGAAGCTACTCTAATTAACTTGCTTAAATGTTAAACCATCATACATACTTGAAAACATGTTCTTCTCAATTGTGAATTAAGAGACAAAAAGACTACAAGACCCAAACTGACAAGCGTAAAGCATATTTATTTCTTCATACAATCTTCATTTTACATCTTACTCTAAAATTTGTGTGATTGAACAAGTAATGTTCTTAATGTGGTGTATTCCAATGTTCTCTTCACTATGCACACGGCATCATGCAGGGCCCTTTCTATGCCATCAAGCATGAAGTCATTAGCACCTCTTAGTATCAATCAAACGTGGCAATCAGATTGAAACAAGGAGTGAGAAATAAGCTCACAAGCAGTTCACAAATGCTTATTAGACCATTCTAGCTTTTCTTTCAACACCCTTCCTTTATGGGGAACGTTTGGCCTTTCTATTTTTCTTAATATTGAAGTGGAATTAATCCAATAAAGTAAACAGATACATACTGCACCACTTGTTTTGGTTCCTTTAATCATGATCACATCATCATCAGCAACACGCTCTTCCACCACTTCATCTGCTTGTCCAAGAAGTGATGGATCAAATGTTTCATCACCTTACATATCAGCAAAAGTTGAGACCCGAAGAAGATAGCAGTGCACCATTTCAGGCCTGCTAAATCTCATATACAAAGACTACATGAACTATAAATAGTATAACTGATGTTTGGATTCAAGTTTAATGAAGATGAAGATGCCTACCACAGTGGCACCTATAGCCTTAGCAAAATGGCAAAGATCTACTTTCCGGACACGCCTCACTGCAATTTCACCAGCTTCAACAAAGTACTGCAACAACAAAAATGAGTACATTCAGAATAGCATTATAGTAAGTCATTGGGATGTGGAAACTTTTTTCAGTATTGGATCAAGAGGAATTAAAGTTATTCATTTCACACAAGAGCTTAATGGTTCGAGAGGAACCAACACCAGAGCAAATGGTGGATGGAAGATACTTCATACATGTCCTTACATAATTATATGAATATACAGAATCTAGAAAACATAAAACTACCTTCAGTGCCATGTCATCAATTCATTTCGCAATAAGAATTACATTAGCACCAGCCTTAAGAATTTTTTCGATCCTCTCATTTGTCATGTCAACTTCTCTGTAAGGGAATAAATATCACTGAATAACTTAGATAAATGCTCCTAGCTAAGCATTAAGATTGACAATATTACTTTCAACATAGAAGCAACAATAGCAACCAAAAATGATACACACGCATGCATAAACATTTGAATAAGGAGTAAAGTATCATCAATTAAAATGTTACTCCAACATATAAGAACCTCCCACCTATCCTTATTTCCCTCCTCTGCAATCCCATAGTCAACAACCAACAATTTGATGGTGCATTTGGACAAACGATGAAGTCCTAGTATAACAGACTCATACTGAGAGCAGATTAATTGTTTAACCTATAGAGCCAATTTATCTGACACAAATGATAAACATAAATTTACAGACTGCTTTATACAGGTTCTCACCTTTGTCAGATCTTTTCTAGCTTCCTGGGATCAGTGACCAACACTTGAATACCCATTTGCAATTTTGTTTTCTGAAGATTAAAATCCAGACAAGCAATCTGTGCAGGGGACACTCTTATAGGCACCCCTTGGGCAGTCGACCCATATTGAGAGCATATCCTTTTAACAAGTAACTATCTTTTGCGCTTTTACCATGAGCTTTTAGAATATTAATTCCCTGGGTAGCAGAAATCCTATGGTTAGTGAAAGTAAAGACATTGTGACATCACTAAGGCTTTCTTCTATAATAGATTATTTCAATAAGCTAAGCGTGATCATTTACCCAACAAAACAGAAACAATTATGAGTTATTAAGTATTAAAAGCATACAACAGTGCCTTCGCAGCTTCACCCCAGATATAAACATATTACACAAAACTAACCTTGATTGGATATTTAATCTCACCCCTAACATTGGTCATCTTTAATCCCAGTACTGCTTCAACAACCTATCGAGAACATCACATTAGCATTAGCCCACTAAAAACAAATAGAATCTAAAAAAGAAAAGAATAAAATGATGTCATGCGTGCCTTTCCTCTCAAGAAAGTGCTGACAGAACCAAGATAACAAGAAAGACCAAATAAAGTCAAAATGCAAACTGGTGTACTCATAGTGAAGCAATCTTAAAATAGCCAATTTTAGCTCACAAACAGAAGCTTATCAGGCAACTCTTAAACTTCATGAGACTAAAATCAAAGCTAACCGCCAGTATTGCAATTTATTAAGCACAAGTTCACCCTGAAACTTACTAATACAGGAACTACACAACTTCAAAGCAAGAAAAAACCACAAGGTCCTGGACAATTTCAAACATATTATTGCTCAAAAGAGAAACCTTAGACTTTGCTCTGGATTATACACCATTCCAGAAATAAGTTCCCAGAGTAAACAATAATACTGAGATCTTCTAAAAAGTGAATATACAATAAGATTCACAACAGTTGCACTGGCTAGTCTAGAATTCACAAGTAATTGTCATACCATATCAGCAAAGAAGTTACTCTCACCCCAAATCAATTTTGAGGACATGCTTGTCTTGGCACAATTGACAATAGAATCTTTCCCGAATTTCTCGACCTTTATAGATAGAAACAAACCAATGGAAATCAATCCAATACTGGTATAAAACATTAGCCGCTACACACGCTTTAGCTCTAAATTTGGGAGCAATTATTGCAGTTTCACTAGAAACCAAATTGTGCACAGCAATGCAGTACAGTATTTCAAAAATCACAAGTTACTGTTTTACAATATATTTGTAATACAAATTCAATAAGTTTATACTTTGAAAAACAGAACATTTTATAATTTATAACCATCCACATATGTTCCAAATTGAAAAATGATTCAAGAAATCAATACCTTCATAGCCAGCTTCTCATCTGCATATTTGCATGCTTCCCTCATAGCAAGCTGTCATAAGCAGAATTTATTTACATTTGTATTCAGTTAGAAAGAAATAAAGGTTGCCAGAAGAGATATAGATTAGGGGCGAAAGGTCATAGTAACTAGGGAATTATATTGAAATTAATAACTTACTCTATATCCACTGATGATACATGTATGGTGAATCTTATTTCTAACCAAATCATTTGCTCTCTGCAGACATACAAATTAGTCAGCAATAGGACAGGAACAAGAATAAACCTGAGACTGCAAATATAGTTTCAAAAACCTTGAGCAACTCTGCAGCTATAGTGACCACAGAAGTAGTTCCATCCTCGACTTCTTGATCCTAAAGTTCAGCCAACTCAACCAGAACCTGTATAGATATGAATGAACGAGATTCGGTAAATATTCATACATCATACAAACGTATTAACACCTAAAGAGAAAGGCAACAGACCCTAGTAGCTGGATGCTCAACTTCCAGCATTTCAGGATTGTGGCACCGTCGTTGGTAATAGTCACATCACCAATATCATCAAGCATCTGGTAAGCAAAACTATCAATTTCAAGCAAAGGCATTTTCACATTTCGTACATTTACATGAAGTCTTAACACCCCCATTCATTCAAACCTACTGCTTTCTTACTCATTTCACACGCTCTAAACTAGCAAACAACAACGTAGTAATACATTACAAGCACTACAGGAGAAAGAAAATACCTTGTCAAGTCCGACACGTACGAGCGACGAATTAACGGCATTAGCCACTCCTTGACACGCCATAACAACGCATTTCACAAACAATAATCAAATCAACGAACAAAACCACACCGTTAACATTTCATAACGGAGAGTGGTGAATCGAGGTGGTTACCGTTTTGAGTGCGGACATCGTGGCCAGATTGGCGGTCGCTTAGAATATTAGGATCCCACATTTTCGGCTAAAGGCGAATATCCGCTCGCTCTCAGCCACCCATACCAATCGACATCCCGACCAACGTGACCAACGTATAAGAGGTAAATTACGGTAGCCCAGCACCAGGATCAATGGGCTCGGTATGGACTCGGTGCACACAAGGGAGCCTTGCAAAGCAATAGCTCCCCCACACTGCCGCTGTCGAGTATCGAACCCAACCACTGGGGTACACCCGTGGGTGCAGGAGCCCACATTTTCAAGTTGCTCTAAGCTATGCAAGTTTAGTTGGGACGTACGAAGTGCTATATATTGAATTCAATTTTTTTCTCGAAATATGATCTTTTCCACATGTATAATGAGTGAGTTTTTTTATTTGACTTCTTTTAGTATAGCTTCATTTAGTTAGATTTAGTCAAGTTTATTTTGGTCAAACATATTTCATTTTAGTTGCCTCTGATTCAAGTAAATCCCATCAAATTCAGTCTGGTTTAATTTTAACTTATTTAAGCACTGATTAACTAAATTTAGCACAAGTAAATTAAATTCATTACAAATAAGTCCAACTGGATGGGCCTAAAATAGACTCAATTCACGACCAAATAACAATTTACTGAAATGAAATAATTTGAAGAACTCAGCCGAATGTCCCGACCATATCATCCCAGACGCCATGGCGACAGACAGTGGCGGAACTAGGGTCATAAATTAGGGGGCGGGGGGGCTGATTGATAACAAAAGGAGGACTTTAAAATTGGAAGTATAATATAAAATCGAAGTAAACGATCAAAGTAAAAATAAACTATAATAAAATGATATAAAGTACTCCTTTCTAGAATTTTAAATTTATCATCATAGAAATAAGTAAAATTTGTATATTTACACATATATATATAATGCTCATATATATATATATACTCCATCTGTTTCACTAATAGTGGCACCATAGGTTTAGGTGTTTAGATTTAGATAGAGAAAATGAGTGGATCAAATTGAATGTAGAAAGTAAAAAGTAGAATGAATGGATGAAATTGAAGGAATCTTTCCAAAAATGGAAAGTGTGCCAATATAAAAGAAACAACCCAAAAAGGAAAGCGTGTCAATATTAAAGAAATTGAGGGAATATATATATATATATATATATATATTTCACTTTTATTTTTGTGGAGGTATATTTGTTAAATAAATTATAAAATCTCATTAATATGAGTACGCTAGAATAATTTCATGTAAGATTTTATTAGATTTTTATTAGTTACTATATGTTCTAAAATGTCAAATTATTACTATTTGTTACACAAAATTAAAGATATAGTGATTGATGAGGATTTAACTCACAATATATTTTAAATTACAAGAATATACTCCATCTGTTTCATTGGATGTGACACATTTTTTTTTCCTTTTTGGTTGTTTTTGTGAATTTGGCACACTTTCCTTTTTTGGTAAGATTTCTTCATTTTCATCTACTCATTCTGCTTTTTTTCTTTCTAAATTCAATTTCATCTACTCATTTCATTCACATAAATCCAGGTACCTCAGACTAGTGTGTCACATCCAATGAAACGAAGATAGTAATACATCTTGACATTCAATTTTAGTTTTGAAAAAATGCAAGTTCTAATATGTTTGGCCATATTTACTAAAATATTTAATTAAGTACTAATAAAACAAGTAGCAAAAAGTAAAAATGAATAAAATTGTATAGTAAATAATTACATACCTTGTAATCAAACAAATAATAACTAAGCGTACAAAAATGTTTCAGGCTACAACTGTACAACAACTATCCTACATTTAGGGTAATGATATATCATGCCCTGTATTTTACTAGTTTACGTCTTAATACGTATATACACGTATAATATTAATATTAAAATTTCAAAATAAAACAAAAATCAAAAAATAAAATAAAAAAATCAACCACCGCCGCCGCTGACGCCGTGCGCCACCACCTCCGCCGGTCTTCGCTGCTGTTGTGCGCCAGCGCCGCCGCCGCCGGTCTTCGCTGCTGTTGTGCGCCAGCGCCGGTCTTCGCTGCTGTTGTGCGCCAGCGCCGTCATGCGCCACCACCTTCTTCTCTTCTTCTTCGTCTTCTTCGGCGGTCTCCGCCGTGCGCCACCGCCACCACCGTGCCTCCTCCTTCCTCAGCTCCACCTGCCGTCCTCATCTTCCCCAGCTCCTCCCGCCGCCGTCCCTCCTTCTCCTTCGCCCCGTCGAGCAAAACCCTAGCCCCACCGTCCCTCCTCCTTCATCCCCATTGAGCGAAACCCTAGCCCCGCCGTCCTCCTTCTCCTTCGTCCCAGTCGAGCGAAACCCTAGCCCCGCCATCCTCCTTCTCCTTCGTCCCCATCGAGCGAAACCCTAGCCCCGCCGAGAGGAGAACGACGGAGAAGCGGGAGAGGAGAAAGGCTCTTGAAGTGGTGGAGCGCGGACCGGATCAGGAGGAGAACTGGGTCAGTGAATTGGGGCAGAGAACCGGATGAGGAGAACGGGAGGAGAAGGAGGAGAAGAGCGGGAGGAGAAGGAGAAAGAGAACGGGATGAGGAGAACGGGAGGAGAAGGAGAAGGAGAAGGAGTCGTCGGAGAAGAAGAAGAAGAGGGAAATGGAGAAGAAGAAGAAGAAGAGAAGGGGAGGAGGTGGTGGCACACGGCTAGAGAAAACGAAGAAGAAGGTGGCGCAATGAGGAGGAGGCGGCGGAGTAGTGGCGGCAGTATTAATTAATTAAATAATATAATTTATTTAATATTAATTTATTTAAATTATTTAAATTAAATTAAAAACAAATATTATATATTAAATAGTATAAATACAGGAGTCCGTCTCTTGAAAGATGGTCTTTCCATAAGATATGGAAAGACCAGGGACTACATTGCAATTTTAGGAAATTGCAATGAAATTTGCGGGTCAGTATAATCGGGTTGAATTCTGGTTCACGCGCCTTTATTCCCAAATCGGGTTCACGCTAAAACCCATCCTTTATTCCCCAAATCCTTCTGCTCCTTCTGCTCTGTTTTTTCCCCAAACCCATCTGCTCTGCTCGCCTGAATTCATCGCAGTCGGAAACGAAAACATTGCAGATATCACCCTAAAACCTAAACATTGGACATCTCGCCAACTTGCCTCATGAATTCAGGCGATTTGCCGATTCCAAAAACATTGCCGATCTGCCTCATGAATTATGGCGAGGTAATTGTACAAATATTTATGACCAGAATTGTGTGATTTTTATTTGCAATTTAAGTTTTGAAGAGCAATATAATCATAATGTTTTATTAATTTGATTTAATCCTGTTCTTCAGATGATCGAAACTGAAGAACAAATCGAAGAACATCTTGTTGTTGCCGCTGTTATGCCTACTGAGTGTATGTCTCCCTTTTAATACATACATAATTAGATTCATTAAGAACTGAATGTTGCACATACACAATGATACCTTTTAAATCATAAGTAGTATGTTTTTGTTTAACAAATCTGAAGCTCTTCTGTTCATGAAATCAAACAATAACTTCTTGTTGCTGCTATTATGCCTACTGAGTGTATGTCTCCCTTGTAATCTATACATAATTAGATTCATTAAAAGCTGAATGTTGCACATACACAGTGATACCTTTTAAGTCATAAGTAGTATATTTTTGTTTAACAAATTTGAAGCTATTCTGTTCATGAAATCTTCTTGTTGCTGCTAACATTATTGCTGCTAACATATTGTTGTTAGTTGTGCCCTAATTTCATTATTGTTTTAACACTTAAAGTCCAAGTTTCAATATAAAGATTTAATGTTTATACTGAACATATTTAAGAGTCTTGGATCTGAGAAGAAAAACCAAAAAGAAAAGTTAACTGAAATTACGAATGAGTAATTTATCAAGTGTTTCAGTGTTTCAGTGTTTCAGTATTTCAGTGTTTCAGTAATATATAAAGCGTATATGATTTAAATTATATATGAAGTGTTTCAGTCTAAAACTCTAATGTTTTATATGAAATTACTGCAGTGTATGTCCATCTACCAAACTTAGCTGAAATTGACGTGACTGAATGCTTTGATGGGATTCAAGCAAGAACGCTGCAAGAATTAGAGGACCTCTACAAACGACATGCTAACAAATTAGGATTTAGCTACAAAAAAACCACACAAAGGAAGAACAATGAAGGAGTCATTACTGAAAAGTACTTTTCATGCTCATGTCAAGGGATAACTCGAGAGAAAAAAAACATCAACCCCACCAATGCCAATCTGTGATGGATCAAACGAATCAACCTTGAAAAGGAGAAACACAAAGGAATTTTCTGTAACTAGAGCAGGTTGTAAGGCTGAAATACGAATCAAGTTGGTGGACAACCTTTATAAAGTGATGCACCATATCTTGTAGCACAACCATGATTGTACAAAACCATCTTGGCAATATCTACAACGTAGTGAGAGAAAAATCATGGCAGATAAGGCCAAGATCATAGAGGGGATGGAAGCCGCTGGATTAAAGCCATCAATTGGCTTAAATTACTTGGTCCATGAAACTGGAGGTGAAGAGAATTTAGGGCATACCATGAGGGACCATATAAACTACATTGGAATGCTGAGAA
Organism: Rubia yunnanensis; assembly: GCA_037428765.1. Lineage (NCBI taxonomy): Eukaryota > Viridiplantae > Streptophyta > Magnoliopsida > Gentianales > Rubiaceae > Rubia > Rubia yunnanensis. The sequence continues at coordinate 86,043,552 of CM075062.1, read as the reverse complement.
TGAAGGTGATTGAAAGTGGGGATGCACAAACTGTTATAGAGCAGCTTCAACAAAAGAATGAAGAAGATGCAGATTTTTTCTTTCGAGTGAAGATGGATGGTGAAAGCAGGTTATCAGCCTTATTTTGGAGAGACTCGATGATGAAGGAGGATTACACATTGTTTGGAGATGTGTTGGTGTTCGACACAACCTTTAGAACAAACAAATACAACCTAATATGTGCTCCATTTGTGGGCATCAACAACCATTGGAAGAACGGTATGTTTGCTTGTACTTTCATATCTGATGAAAAGGCACCAACGTTTGAATGGTTGCTTGAAACCTTCATAAAATGCATGGGAGGGAAAAAACCCATAACCATACTCACTGATCAAGACCAAGCAATGGCGACTGCAATAGAAAAGGTATTGTTTACCTTACAAATTCTGTCTACCTTACAAATCATAAAAAATTGAGGTTTCTTCATAAACAATTGAGGTTTCTTCATAAAAAATTGAGGTTTCTTTATAAACAATTACTGTTTTAGTATATGACTCATGTGTTTCAACATTACACACTGAAACAGGTTTTACCAATAACAAGACACCGACTATGCATATGACACCTTCAGCAAAATGCTTGTACGCACTATGGAGAATTGAAGAAAGACTGTCCATTCAAAAAGGCATTTGATCATTGCTTAACAGGGTGTGTTAATCATGAAGAATTTGAAGATAGTTGGCAGGCCATGATCAAGACATATGGCTTGGAAGACCACACTTGGTTTCAACGTCCATATAATATCCGCAATAAATGGTGCCCAGCTTTGAACAAGGATTTTTTTCTTAGCCGGGATTCTAGCATCACAAAGGAGTGAGAGTACCAACAGTGCCATCATGTTCAATGCTAGTAAAACAACATCTCTCACTCAATTCTTGAAGATATTTGAGAAAACTGTCAAGAAATGGAGAAGCATAGAAAGCACGATCCATCCCAAAATCAACACATGATAGTCATGTTGGGCTTCTAAAACATGCAGGCGAGGTCTACACTTTGAAGCTATATAATGACTTCAAGAAGGAATTCGACATCGCAGTGGCAACAACAATAGCGGAAAGCTACAACGGTGGCAATTTCAAACTATTTGAAGTAAGTTGGGAGAAGCACCCAATAGTAATAGAATCAGTAATGTTCAATAAAACACAAGCATCAATTGAGCTCAACTGTTCTTGCAAGGCCTTTGAAGAAACATGTATATAGTTGATAAATAATTATTCTTATAAACAATTACGGTTTTAGTACAAACAATAACTGTTTTAACATAAATTGTACACCCTTCACTGCTTGAAACAGGTATGTTGTGCTTTCATTGCATTCGAGTTTTGCACCTCCATTCCATCTCCAGAATACCCCCACAGTACATTTCTACAAGATGGACAAAGAATGTGAAGAAACAGGTCTGGGATAAATACCTCAAGTAAGACATAGAACCGACAACAAAGAAATTGAAGGATAGCATTCCATGGCGTCATGAAATGGCAAGGAAATTCTACAACCTGATCTTGAAGAGTGAAGACAGTGTAAATTCTAGAGGAGTTCTCGAAGATGCACTAGGTAAACAAACAATCGAAATTCAGCAAATCTTGTCTACATAATCAAGTGCCACAGAACAAAATGAGGCTATCAGCGGATCGAGTTCAGCCACAAAAAACATACTCGATCCAAAGTATGCAAAGACAAAAGGAAGGCGTGCAAGAATCAAGTCGGCATTAGAGAAAGGCAAACGATCTACAAATGAGTTTGGTACCAAAACACCAAAACAGCATATCATTTGAGTGCAATTCAGAAACCGAAGGTTCTTTTAAGTGACATTATAGACCATTCATTACAAAGTTTATTCTAAAGTATTAATGTTTTTTGATAAAACCTTCATTACAATCGTAGAATCGACATTATACTGTATTAAAAAATCATATGAATTATACATTTCGTAATGAACATCTATCACTATAAAGTCTCAATGTTTTAACCTAAATATCAAGTCTGACACTAACATTTTAAAGTGAGCATGTATCACAATAAACCGTCACTGTTTTAGCATAAAACATCCACCCTGTCATGCTTAAAGTCAGAGAACCTATAAACTTCTGAAAATAGACTTCTGACACTAACATTTTAAAGTGAGCATGTATCACAGTAAACCATCACGGTTTTAACATAAAACATCCACCCTGTCATGCTTAAAGTCAGAGAACCTATAAACTTCTGAAAATAGACTTCTGACACTAACATTTTAAAGTGAGCATGTCTCACAGTAAACCTTCATTGTTTTAACATAAAACATCCACCCTATCATGCTTAAAGTCAGAGAATCTATAAACTTCTGAAAATAAACTTCTGATATTAACATTTTAAAGTGAGCATGTATCACAGTAAAGGTCACTGTTTTAACATAAAACATTCACCCTGTCATGCTTAAAGTCAGAGAACCTGTCATACCTAAAGTTAAAAAAAAATTTCATCCAAAAGATTCAATTTCTGGCCCCAACAACTAAATCCACCACAGCCTATTACAAAATATTTTCAAACAATGTAAAGGTCAATCATCAATGTGAAGGTCAAAACTAGGCATCGAATCAACAACTTTCTTCTTAAAACCATCACACAAATCATCAATCTGCTTCAATATTGCAGGATCTTCAAAAAAGTCTTGAGAGCCAAGCTAATGGTCAGAATCCACATCAGGATCATCCCGAGGAGCCACTTGTTGTGCTGCTTTCAACAAACGTTCTGATAGTTTGGCACTAACCACTTCCATATCCCTCCGAAACAAGGCAAATGCCTCACTAGCAGCCTGTAAAACAACAAATAATTAAACTAAAATACAAATAAACCAACATAAAACAAAACACAAATGAAACACCTTACTCATATTCATTTTTAGGGCTGCAATATCTAAATCCGTTGGAACCCCAAGAGGAATATCGGAATGCAGAACTCGACTATCAGAAGCAACAACATTGTAAACGTGACTCGTACTACCTTTTGACCCACCAGCTCTCAATCTACCACACTCGGTCAAATGATACACTTCCTTCAATAGTACAGCTCGCTCATAACCACATTTCTTCAGCCACTCACACTTTTTTTTCATCTTTTCATCAGTCCAATGCTTAAGAAGGGGTACAACCAAAGAATCCTTCATACCGTGATAAGGCACACACTGCAAAAATTGAATTAGGAGAAAGTACACGCAGCCACTCACTGCGTTATATGAAGGAACCTTCTTAAATCTCTGCACACCCTCACACAATTTCTGAAGAACGTACCCACACCAATTCAGCTTTTTAATCCTACTGACATCTTCAACAGCTCTTAAGAGCTTTATATCAATACCCTTGCTCCTACAAGGAGCAAGGAAGTGCCCAACACAGTACAGGATAAAGCAACGCTAAAAATCCTCGCCTCCATCCCTCAACCTAATCATAGAATCAAAAACCAGATCTAAAGGAATCTCATCCTTCTCTCCAACCTTAAACATGTCCTTCCATCGTCCCCTCAATTCTAAATCTAGATTTTCACCCTTTCCCGCATGAATAATCTCAACCACTTCCTCATCAGATATAGGCAATCCAAGCACATCAAATACATCATCCGGGGAAAGGGTATACTTATCAGCACCAATATATTGGACACAAAAGCCCGGATCAAAATTTTGTACTAGAAAGGGAACGATATTTAGGGGTAACTTACGGATACTAATCTCCAACAAGCTACCAAAACCAAAAGAGAGGACATCAGCCATTTGACACTCGGACAATAAGCCATTCAAAGTCCGGTCTGCAAGAAGACTTGTAGACCTTCTCAACCCTACAATTGCAAATAACAACACATCAATAACATGATATATTATAACTAAAAAGTTAACCTTATTTTAAAAAAAGGTACACTGCTTTATAGAATAATAACTTCATTCACTAAAAGCAACATATAATCACATCATGAATAAACAGAAAGTACTTTAATATAAACAGTAAAACCATTAAACTAAACTATGACACGTATTTATAAAACTAAATTAGAAACTATATTTATAAAACTAAATCAGAAACTGTATTTATAAAACTAAATCAGAAACTGTATTTATAAAACTAAAACAGAAACTGTTCCAAGGCAAAAATCAGATGTTTCACCATAAAAACATCATGTTGAAAAATACATATAGGTTAGGTTCTTTAATAATATGACACGTATTTATAAAACTAAAACAGAAACTGTTCAAGGCAAAAATAACATGTTTCACCATAAAAACATCATGTTGAAAAATACCTATAGGTTAGGTTCTTCAATAATATGACACGTATTTATAAAACTAAAACAGAAACTGTTCAAGGCAAAAATAACATGTTTCACCATAAAAGCATCATGTTGAAAAATACATATAGGTTAGGTTCTTCAATAATATGACACGCATTTATAAAACTAAAACAGAAACTATTTAAGGAAAAAATCACATGTTTCACCATAAAAATATCATGTTGAAAAATACGTATAGGTTAGGTTCTTCAATAATATGACATGTATTTATAAAACTAAAACAGAAACTGTTCAAGGCAAAAATAACATGTTTCACCATAAAAACATCATGTTGAAAAATACATATAGGTTAGGTTCTTCAATAATATGACACCCATTTATAAAACTAAAACAGAAACTATTCATGGCAAAAATAACATGTTTCACCATAAAAACATCATGTTGAAAAATACCTATAGGTCAGGTTCTTCAATAATATGACACGTATTTATAAAACTAAAACAGAAACTGTTCAAGGCAAAAATTACATGTTTCACCATAAAAGCATCATGTCGAAAAATACCTATAGGTTAGGTTCTTCAATAATATGACACGCATTTATAAAACTAAAACAGAAACTGTTCAAGGCAAAAATCACATGTTTCACCATAAAAGCATCATGCTGACAAATACCTATAGGTTAGGTTCTTCAATAATATGACACACATTTATAAAACTAAAACAGAAACTGTTCAAGGCAAAAATCACATGTTTCACCATAAAAGCATCATGCTGACAAATACCTATAGGTTAGGTTCTTTAATAATATGACACGTATTTATAAAACTAAAACAGAAATTGTTCAAGGCAAAAATCACATGTTTCACCATAAAAGCATCATGTTGAAAAATACCTATAGGTTAGGTTCTTTAATAATATGACACGTATTTATAAAACTAAAATAAAAACTGTTCAAGGAAAAAATCACATGTTTCACCATAAAAGCATCATGTTGAAAAATACCTATAGGTTAGGTTCTTCAATAATATGTCACGCATTTATAAAACAAAAACAGAAACTGTTCAAGGCAAAAATCACATGTTACACCATAAAAGCATCACGTTGACAAATACCTATAGGTTAGGTTCTTTAATAATATGACACGTATTTATAAAACTAAAATAGAAACAGTTTAAGGAAAAAATCACATGTTTCACCATAAAAGCATCATGTTGAAAAATACCTATAGGTTAGGTTCTTTAATAATATGACACGCATTTATAAAACTAAACAGAAACTGTTCAAGGCGAAAATCACATATTTCACCATAAAAGCATCATGTTGAAAAATACCTATAGGTTAGGTTCTTTAATAATATGACACGCATTTATAAAACTAAAACAGAAACTGTTCAAGGCAAAAATCATATGTTTCACCATAAAAGCATCATGTTGGAAAATGAAAAACTTACTTTGCTCCATCACTGCCCACTAGCGTCACAACTTGTTAAACCTCCCGATCTCTCTTCTTGACTCCTGCATCACCATCAGTCTTCTTTTTCGTTGCCCTCTCAACAACCTTCTTCTTCTTCTCAGCTTCAACTCCCGCCTTCTTCTTCTCAGCTTCCTTCTTCTTCTCAGCTTCAATAGCTGCCTTCTTCTCAGCTTCAATTGCCGCCTTTTTCTTGTCAGCTTTAATTGTTGCCTTCTTCTTCTCAGCTTCAATTGCCGCCTTCTTATCAGCTTCAATTACCGCCTTCTTATCAGCTTCAATTGCCGCCTTCTTATCAGCTTCAATTGCCGCCTTCTTATCAGCTTCAATTGCCGCATGGTCTTTCTCAGCTTGAAGAGCCTTCTCAGCTTCAATTAATTTCTTCTTCTCAGTTATTTGTGCTAGCTTTCCACCACCCACTCTTTTCCTGACACCCAACTTGACCTTCTTAGGTCTCTCACTAAGCACAATATCCTCGACAAAATCAGAATCATCAGCATTCTTCCCCTTATTGGGAAGATCCAATGGCACAGTGGATAAATTCCTGATGCGTGATAATTTGCGCAATCCTATTTGTACAAAACCAAACTAGTCAGTAATAATAATAAAACAGATTACAAATATAATAATGAACCTTATAAGATAAAATGATAATGTAACATACTAATATAACAACCTTTTAAAATACAAAAACCCAAGCCTCATATGAATTTAAACACTAAAAAGAAAACAGAAACCTAAGTTAGTTCTTAGTCTTAAAAGCAAACAAATGCAAATCTTGAATCAACTTCAGAAGATTCCAATGAAAACCAGGGACTACATTGCATCAGTAACCTTTACAAAAATAATGTAAACACCAAAACAAGCATCCAACATTAAAGGAAGACAGTAACATTCATGAAAAGAGAAACAACAGAGAAGCCATAAGTACATTATACAAGCCAAATGATTTGAAAGGCACGCAATGCACTCAACCAACAGGGACTTTAAATATAAAACTCCGTTCAATAAGAGCAAATAGTTTTAATACAATAGAACTTCACAGCTGAAAGTTGAAACATTCATTATGCATTTTTATACTTTCAGACTTTCAGTCCTTATGTACATTGTGCATTATCAGTGAGGAAGGAATTCATTTAGTAGCGAAAAATCCACATTCTTAGAATTTACTTATCACTCCTGAAGGGGAAATACAGAGAATGCTCTGGAAAAGCTGCCCAAAACCAAGAAGTATGCACAAAGCAAGAGGACAAGCTCAAATGTATACATTGCAACTAAACCAACTATACAGTGCAAATGTATACTCTGAGTACATACATTGATCGATCTAGTGACCATTAGCTAGGTAACAAAACAAGTTTCCATGTTTCACAAGATTTAGTCAAAATTTCAAGATGCTACTTCTGTTTAAATAAGAATTTATTTCAATCACTCCTTTGAAAAGCCAGAATGCCAAGGAAGGCAACAATACGAGTAGCTAAGCCAGTGAATCAGAATAGTTATGCAAAGTATAGCATCATGCACACTATGAAGGGATACTTTTCAACAAAATTGCAGTAACCTTTACAAATTCATGTAAACACCAAAGCTATTAACAGATCTTGTAATAGTAAAAAAACCAAAACTATTAACAAATTTTGTAAACCCTAAACCTAGTAAATTGGGGAAAACATGTAAAAAACACTAAAATCATCTCACAAATAAAATAAAAAAACCGGTTAAAAGGCAAAATAAAGCAAAGCATTCAACATTTAACAACAAAAACATACAATAAGAGCCAAAATAGAAAAATAAACATCACCTTCATCAATATGAACACTGTCGACCAAAACTTCCTTCCTCTTAACCATTACGCTGCAATAACACACAAAAAATATCAGATCCGAAACAAAAACCCTAAGCTAGGAACTTAAAAACCTAAAACGAAGTAAAAAATCAGCTCAAAAGTAGAATATAACCTGTGGCGAACTAAAAGAAACACCGATTCTGAAAAAGCTACGGTGAATTCCGATGGAAATCGCGATCGGAAACCTAAAACGAAGCAAAAAATAGCTACAAACTTAAAAACCTAAAACGAAGCAAAAAATCAGCTCAAAAGTAGCATATAACCTGTGGCGAACAAAATGAAACACCGATTCGGCAAAAGCTACAGTGAATTCCGATGGAAATCGCGATGGGAAATCCTAACGGAGAAGAAGGATATGGACGAAGAAGGGAGAGAATTTCGGGAATTAAAATGAAAATGAACGAAGCAAAAAAAATCCTTATATATATACGGCGCGTGAGGTCCAATTTCCGGATATTTGGTACTTAATCCCTAACTTTCTATATTTCTAATTAAACTTCGTCTTTCCATAAGTCTATGGAAAGACGGTCTTTCTCAAGACTTTGTCTAAATACAGGGCGTAATCAAGTAAAATGCAGGGCGTGATATAACAATTCACTACATTTAAGGCAAAAAGCAAGGCTGAATTATGTAGAAAGCGAGACGGACTTTTTAAGAATTTATTTCTCAAACGAAACGATGATGTGTAGGTAAGTTTTAAAACAATACATAAAAGAAAAAGATATCACATCGTCTTCTTCGCACAGATAAGAAGAAAATCTGTAACTTCTGCAATTTTCATGGTAAATTGGAAGAACATAACGGGGAGAAGCGGAACCCTTACTACTACCTTCGGGCCGACAACTCAGGTAGGGCTGAAGCCCTACTATGTGAAATAGTAGGTCCGCCCATAGCGACAGATGACGCTGCCTTATCACTACCGAGACTGAACCCACCGCTGCGATTCCCGTCGAAAAACCGCCTCTGCCGTGGCACATGTTTTTGCGGAGAAATTTAAAACCCTCGAAGAAGATTCCCTCCTTCCTTGGATTGATTATCCTGTGAAGCAGGCTCTACTCGCTCGGAGGATGATCGAGGGCTCCGTAAATGAAGCAATCGACTTTGTAAAGTCAAAGGAGTTGCAAGTAAATATTTTATTGGCAATTTTGTGTGAATTAATTTTGAACAGCAAATCAGACCATATTGGAACATGCTGGTGTAGCAGAGTTACGCCAAAGTTTTTATGGAAATCAAAGTCAGAATATTGCAGTAGTTTGGTATAAATGGAATTCGTATATCTGACTATATATATCAGGCGTGTGAAGCATAATTGGTTTATGGAAAATCCCTACTTATATGGAGAAGATTTATTCGAATATATGGGATAGAATGAGATAAGGTAAATACCTTTATTTATGGGATTTGGATATGCTTCAAGAATCAGATTTGGAATAGGAATATTGTGGAGATAATCAAGGAGTATTCAAGTCTGATTCGTGGATATAAATTGGGGACAAACACGGCTGCATACTCATGGATTTAACAGAGCAAAAATCTGCACACAGGTTTTTGAGACTTTAGGAAGTTGCAAAGAGTCAGAACACTGTTGTTCCAACACACCTGACCTGCCGCACTAAGTTCAGAATCGTAAACCTTAATTCCTTGGGAGGAGGAGATCCTGCATCGACGGAGTTCGAGATCAGAGGGAGTCTGATCAAGGCGGACCGGTAGCCAGGAGAGCTAGCAGAGTCCACACGCTATAGTTAGTAAAGATAAGTATTTTGTAAGCTGTACTCTGTACTGTATCTTTCTAATTAGTGGATTCATTCTGAACTGGGCCAGGCCCCGCAGATGTAGGTGAATTACACCGAACTGCGTAACCAAGTCGCGTGTCTTTTACTATTATGTTATTATGCACTTGGTTAAATTAGTCATGTTGGAACACACTAGTAAAGACTAGAAAAATTGGTAAAACTAAATTTCAATTGGTATCAGAGCTGAGTCACTTATTGTTCCCTTGGTTGTTTCAAGGAAAGTGAGATCCAGTTTTACCATGACGACAAGAGAAGGAGCTTCAGTCTCTCGACCACCTCTGCTGGAAGGCAACAACTACAACTATTGGAAGGCACACATGAGGGTTTTCATCAATTCGTTGGATGAACTGGCATGGTTTTATGTTGAGAATGAATGGAATCATCCTACAGAAGATGCTGATACAAGTTCTAAGGCTGTAGAAGGGGAGTCAAGTCAAAAAGGTCAGAAACCCAAAGACAAGGCCAGATGGACTCCAGATGACCTTAAAGAATCTCTGGCAAATTCAAAGGCACTTAATGCAATCTTCACTGTTGTTGATGAAAACTAGTTCAAACTTATATCTACGTGTCACCAAGCAAAGAAAGCATGGGATATTCTACAGACTATTCACGAAGGAACCAGTCGAGTGCGTGAATCAAAACTACAGATGCTTGCTACCAAGTTTGAAGAACTCAAAATGGAGGAAGATGACACCATTGCGACATTCAATGGAACACTCAGGGATATCTCTAACATGGCTTATCAACTCGGAAAGGTGTACAAAGAAACTAAGCTGGTGAAAAAGACCTTGCGATCTCTTCCCAAAAGATTTGCAATGAAAGTAGCAGCAATAGAGAAGGCAAGAGATGTAGTCACCATGAGCCTAGATGAACTAATGGGCTCGTTGCAGACATATGAGATGACATTCCAGCAACCCACAAAAAGAGTCTCCAAGGAATTGGCGTTCAAAGTTTCTCCAGCTAAGGAAAGTCATGAGTCTGACAGTGATGATGAGATTGAAAAACTGGCACTCATCACAAAGAATTTCTCAAGAATGCTAAAGAAGGTGGTCAATAAGAAATCTCAGGAAAGGTTTGGCGGAAGCGGACAAAAACAACAAGATTCGAGCAACAATCGTGGAATGAGATTTGAACAAAGGAATATACAGTTCGGGAGAAATCAGAACAACGAACCAAAACAGGCTGGACGTATTCAATGCAGAGAATGTGAAGGATATGGTCATATTCAGGCCGAATGTGCTAACACTCGCAAGAAACAAGGAAAATCATATGTCACCTCTTGGAGTGAAGATGAAGATGATGAAAAAGAAGAAGAGGAACTTACTAGTAATTGTGTAGCCTTTGGAGCAAAGGTCCATGATATGTCAGAGGATCAGTGTTCCAACACACTGAACAAAGGTAAAGCTGTATGTTCCAACACAGATCTGGACGATGCACACATCGATGAAGATGATGATCTGTCTGTAAGTGATGAAGAAATCTATAGCACATATGAACAAATGTATGCCATGTGGGTTCAAGTAGCTGACACAAACAAAGAGCTGCATGAAGAGAAAAGAAAGCTAATGGAAAGTAAAAAGGAATTACAATCCACGGTTGCAGATCTTGAAAAATGTAATGAAGAAATGAACACGAAACTGTTAGCAGCAGTCAAGAGGGCCGAGATGTCTGAAGCAACTATCTTTAAATTGAATTCCTGAAAGGCAAAGCTTGATGATATTCTGGATATGGGAAAAAACTTTGGTGATAGACACGGGATTGGATACAGGAAAGAATTCAAGACTGAATTTCATGAAAAACCAGTAACTCTCAAAGCTAGGATCCAAGAAGTAAAACGGAAGTATGGGATGCCGTATCAAAGAAAGCCACTCATCTGTAGATATTGTACGTTCCAAGGACATGCTGAACAACAGTGCAGAAGACTGATCAGAGATCAAATGATAGGAAGACAACTGTGTTCCAACACAGACGATACTCATACGGGAAAAATGATCAGAAAGATATGGGTTGTTAAAAAATCCTGTACGTGTCTGGTGGCACACACTTCTCTGACAGCCTATTCCAGTGATTCATGGTACTTTGATAGCGGCTGTTCTCGCCACATGACTGGCACTCCAAAATACCTCACGAACATTACTCCGTATGATGGCGGATATGTAACCTTTGGTGACGGAAAGAGAATCAGAGTAATTGGCAAGGGCGAACTGAAAATTGAAGGCTTTCCAGTATTCACAAGTGTATTATTTTTTGAAGATCTAAAGGCAAACTTTCTAAGTATAAGCCAGCTGTGTGACGACAATATGGTAGTGGAATTTCAGAAGGACAAATGTATAGTGAAGCATAGAGAAAACAAGGTCCTTTCTGGAAAAAGATCAGTAGACAATTACTATCTGCTAGAACAAGGAGTTCGATGTATGATTTTCAAGCATGATAAAGGAATTCTTTGGCATAGAAAGCTCGGCCACATCAACTATAAAACACTGGTGAAAATTGCAAATGTGAAAGCTGTACGAGGAATGCCTACCTTAACCAACAAGGATGGAGTTGTATGTGGGCCATGTCAACAAGGTAAATAAATTCGATCTCCTCACTCTTCAGTTCAGTATATCACTACATCTAGAAATCTGGAATTATTGCATATGGATTTGATGGGTCCGGTTAATACACCTAGCATAGGTGGAAAGAAATATATTTTTGTGTGAGTTGATGACTTCTCCAGATTTACATGGGTAGCCCTCTTGAAAGAAAAATCTGATACGATAGAAGTATTTAGAAGCCTAGTAGTGAAGTTATAAACTGAAAAGGGAAGTTCAGTAGGAAAGATAATCCGAATTCGAAGTGATCATGGTAGAGAGTTTGAAAATGAACAAGTCAGTTCCTTCTGCGATGAGCTAGGAATCCAACACGAGTTCTCGGCTCCTATCACCCCTCAATAGAATGGCATCGTCGAAAGGAAGAACAGAACTCTACAAGAGATGGCTCGAGTTATGTTGGCAGAAAAAGATGTTCACAAGAAATGGTGGGCAGAAGCGATCAATACAGCTTGTTATACAATCAATAGAGTGTATCTTCGACCATTCACTAGCAAGACATCCTATGAGATCTGGAAGGGCAGGAAACCAAATGTCTCATATTTTCATGTGTTCGGAAGCACTTGCTATATTCTCAGAGATAGAGAACAATTGGCAAAATTTGATAATCGGAGTGATCCAGGAACGTTTCTCGGGTATTTCATCAACAGCCGTGCATATAGAGTTTTTAATCATCAAACCAACACTCTCATGGAATCCTTAAATGTTATTGTGGATGATTTAGAAAAGGAACAACATCCAGAAGGTGTAGAGGAAGAATCTTTCAACACTCATGTTCCAACACAGTCTCAAACTTCAGACAAAGAAAAGCCATCAGTTGAACTTCACCAGCGTACTGAACCAAATGAGCAACAGGATCCTAACTCTGCTGAAGCTGACCATGTTGGAACACAGTCCCCTACTACTGACGACCATGTTCCAACACACGACCAACCTGGCTCCACCATGAGAAGTACTCGATCAGTGCCTCGAGTTGATTATCGACGACTGGCTGGACTACACTGTTTTGTTTCTCTAATTGAACCCAAGAACTATAAAGAAGCCTTACTTGATGAGTATTGGATTGCTGCAATGCAAGATGAACTCAGTCAGTTTACCAGGAATGATGTTTGGTATCTTACTCCTCACCCCAAAGGCATTAATGTTATTGGTACGAAGTGGATCTTCAAGAACAAATCAGATGCAGATGGCTTAGTCACCCATAACAAAGCAATACTTGTTGCTTAAGGCTATACACAAGTGGAAGGTGTTGATTTTGATGAAACCTTCGCGCCAGTTGCCAGGTTAGAATCCATTCGAATTCTACTAGTTATTGCTTGCTCCATGAATTTTACTTTGTATCAAATGGATGTTAAAAGTGCCTTTTTAAACGGAGTGGTGAATGAAGAAGTATATGTGGAACAACCAAAAGGTTTTGAAGATCTTCATTATCCACAACATGTATATCGTCTCAAAAAGGCGCTGTATGGACTCAAGCAAGCACCCAGGGCATGGTATGAACGACTTACTACCTTTCTTCTTCAGAAAGGTTATTGTCGAGGGGGAGTAGATCGCACCTTGTTCGTGCTTGACAAAGCTTCAAGGTTTCTGATTGCTCAAATATATGTTAATCACATAGTTTTTTGTTCTACCTCACAATCTATGGTACAGGATTTTGTCACCATTATGCAACCTGAATTTGAAATGAGCATGGTTGGAGAGCTAACTTACTTTCTTGGACTGCAAGTCAAACAAGGACGGAATGACCTATTCATAAATCAAAGTAAGTATGCCTTGAATTTGGTTAAAAAATTCGGACTCAGTAGTGCTCGATCAGTCCGAACGCCTATGGGAGTGTCTGATAAACTGGTGAAGGATGAAAAAGGAGTTTCGGTCGATCAAAAGTTATACAGAGGCATGATTGGAAGTCTATTGTATCTCACCGCAAGCAGACCAGATATATGTTTCAGTGTCGGAATATGTGCAAGATTTCAAGCCGATCCGAAGGAATTTCATCTTACTGCATTGAAAAGGGTTATTCGATATGTAAGTGGGACTTCAGAATATGGTGTCTGGTATTCTAAGAATCAAGATTCAGAGTTAGTTGGGTACAGTGATTCTGATTGGGCTGGTAATGCCGATGATCGAAAAAGTACCACAGGTGGCTGTTTCTTTATTGGAACAAATTTGGTGTCTTGGTATAGCAAGAAACAGAATTCAGTCTTTCTATCTACTGCAGAAGCGGAGTATCTTGCAGCAGGGAGCTGTTGTGCACAACTGTTATGGATGAAACAAATGTTGAAAGATTATAGAGTTCATCAAGGACCTTTGAAGATTCTATGTGACAACACAAGTGCTATTGATATTTCGAAGAATCCAGTTCAACACTCGAGAACCAAACATATTGACATAAGGCATCATTTTATTAGAGATTTGGTTGAAAGAAAAGAAGTGGAAGTAGCCTATGTTCCAACACACGAGCAACTTGCAGATATATTTACAAAGCCGTTGGATGCCACCACTTTTGAGAGCCTTGACAACACCTAGGTGTGTGTCAAATTTGAGGTAATTTTACCAAAATTATTTTCCCTGTAAATATGTCTTTTTGGTTATTTTCGTTTTGCAAAATCAGAAAAGAACAAAAAATTATGGAAGGAGAAAAGGTGTACAAAAATAGGAGTTGGTTAGTATGGTGTGTTGGAAGTTAATTAAGGAAGACAAAGTGATGTGATAGGTAGAGAAAAGGCCATCATTACCATGTGTGGAAAATCTAAAACGGGACTTCACGGGAAAAGAGGTGAATAAGATGAAGAGTTAAAGAGGGATTCAAATTAACATACAACCTTTCGCATCTCTCTCTCGGCCAAATATTTTTCTCCCCAAAATCCTTGCCGGAAAAATCTTATACTTAACACCCCTCTCCATCTCGGCATTGTACCTAAGAATGTCAAATCCAAACTCTCCAATAATGGAAGCTGCGGTGGCAGAACTCATGGGGAAAGATCAAGGCTCAATGAATTTGGACTTGGTGTTGGCTACTGAGTATAGAAAATATGATGAACAAGCGGACAGAGATAAGGAAGAAGCTCAAGCCCAGACCGGAGGAAACTTGGATGACATAGAGGCTGAGGAACGAATTGAGCTTGAGACCGATGAAGCCAAAGAACCAGAGGAAGAGAAAGAAGGTTCAGGCAACTGCAAATTGAGTGATGAATCCGAAGTTAAGATTCGTAATTCCAAGGGTAAACCTGATGTCCAAGAAGAAGCTTCTGAAGGCAAGAAGAAGAAAAAAACCTAAGGTATGCCGAGTTCATGGAAAAAGATAAGTTTTACGTGCACTGCTATATTCATATACCAAGTTGTGTCTCTTTGAAAGAGATTAGGGAAAGTGAAGTGGCTGGAGTAGAAGTGATTAGGAATGGAGATAAACTTCAGGTGGGGTTCTTTGATATGAATTATGCAAGAAGAATGGAAGAATTGAGGAAGTCTATCTTCATTATTCTGTCTGATAGTGAAGAGAGTGTTTCAACACAGATGGATGAACCTGAGCATATGGACTTAGACTCTGATGTTGATTTAGGAGGAGAGCATAATGAGGATGTTTATAATCAGGATGATGAAGCACCTGATGAAAACCTGCCTGACCAGAGTGATGATTCAGAGAATGATGAAGATACTCAGTCAGAAGAAGAATCTGAGAAGAAAAATAAGGCTGAAGGATCAGGGTGTGTTCCAACACAAACCATTCCTGATTTAGCATATTCTAGTGATGAGGTATTGGATGAGTTCTATCAGAAGGCAAAAGGCAAGAGGAAGGCTGGCCCAGCCATGGATTCTGCTCAAGCTAAAAGGAGCAAGAAAAGGCACGACAGCAAGACAAAGAAGGTTTTACCTCCTCCATCTGTCAGCAAGGCCTACTCTGCGGTGTATTTTGATGAAAAAGGTGCAGAGATGAGAGATTTTTTCTCCGAGAAGAAATTCATAGCTGAAAGGCCATTGGATCTAAAAGCTTATCAGGAGAGCGGCTTCACAGATTTCCTAAAGATGACGGGCATGACAACAACAGCAACAATCCAACTACAGTACAACAGACAGGTTGTACAAGAGGTATATTCCAATCTTATGCCTGGTAATTTAGAGGTTACCTCCCCATGGTTTGGTAGAGTATATGTTAGGGGGAAGGTCATTGATATCTCTGCTGCTAGGATTAACATGCTGCTTGGTCTAAAAACACCTGAGACAGGGGGATTTTTTCCCAAAAATTTGGAATTGTCTGATAATGAGATATTAGGTGTTATATCTGGTGGTTATAAGGTGGAGTGGCCAGCAGTTGGGTACTCACAAGCATCTTGCTTGTCGTCAAGATTTTTTGGCTTATATCAGATTGCTGTACACTGTTGGTTGCCTTCAAGTAATACCACAGCATTGACCAGGGAGATGGCTAAGCTGTTATACTGTGTTGGAACACAGAAGGAAGTTAATCTCGGACTCGTAATTCAGCAGCATCTGGTCAGACAGGCTACTGCACCAAAAGTAAATGACGCGATTATCTACCCGGCATTGATCTCAGCACTGGCCAAGAGTGCAAAGGTAAAAGGGAAAGCTTCTGATGTTGTGGTTGACACAGGTTATCTGAGGCCAAACAAGAAAACATTCGGGCTGAGGCATGTGAAGGATCTTCCGTGGAAACCTTCTGGGTCGACTTCGACTTCTGCAGCAGAAAAGGAGGCTCGGCTGCTAGTTCTGAATGCAAGGCTTGGAGCTTTAGGCATACAGATGACTGCGCTAGAGGCAGAAAAAGAAAGTCTACAGGAGGAGAAGTCAAGACTGGAAGCATGACTTAATGTTGATTGCAGGGGGAGCAGTATTTATTTTACTATTTTTTTAATGATTTTGATGGTCCCTTTGGATATGTGTGGTCCCAGGGGGAGAAATTTTGGATGGAATGTGTTCGACTCTGATTCAATTTGGATGTTGGATTATGTTTTGGATTGATCGGATTTCTGGAATTCGGGTATCATGTTGGTTGTTGATTTACAAGTTTATGATATTGATACTGGAAGTTTCTGCTTGGGAATTTCTTGTCCAAAATATTATGGGTCCACAAAAATGTCAAAGGGGGAGATTGTAAAGTCAAAGGAGTTGCAAGTAAATATTTTATTGGCAATTTTGTGTGAATTAATTTTGAACAGCAAATCAGACCATGTTGGAACATGCTGGTGCAGCAGAGTTACGCCAAGTTTTTATGAAAATCAAAGTCAGAATATTGCAGTGGTTTGGTATAAATGGAATTCGTATATCTGACTATATATATCAGGCGTGTAAAGCATAATTGGTTTATGGAAAATCTCTACTTATATGGAGAAGATTTATTCGAATATATGGGATAGAATGAGATACGGTAAATCCCTTTATTTATGGGATTTGGATATGCTTCAAGAATCAGATTTGGAATAGGAATATTGTGGAGATAATCAAGGAGTATTCAAGTCTGATTCGTGGATATAAATTGGGGACAAACACGGCTGCATACTCACGGATTTAACAGAACAAAAATCTGCACACAGGTTTTTGAGACTTTCGAGAAGTTGCAAAGAGTCAGAATACTGTGTTCCAACATACCTGACCTGCCGCACTAAGTTTAGAATCGTAAACCTTAATTCCTCGGGAAGAGGAGATGCTTCGTCGACGGAGTTCGAGATCAGAGGGAGTCTGATCAAGGCGGATTAGCAGAGTCCACACGTTATAGTTAGTAAAGATAAGTATTTTGTAAGCTGTACTCTGTACTGTATCTTTCTAATTAGTGGATTCATTCTGAACTGGGCCAGACCCCGCAGATGTAGGTGAATTACACCGAACTGCGTAACCAAGTCGTGTGTCTTTTACGTATTACGTTATTATGCACTTGGTTAAATTAGTCATGTTGGAACACACTAGTAAAGACTAGAAAAATTGGTAAAACTAAATTTCAGACTTCACCAAAGCCCGAGTGGACCGCATTCGCACCACTTCCTCCGCCCATTTCAATCAAACTCTGGTGAGCTGTGATTTTTGATGGATTTTTTTAGTTACTGGTTTGGAATTTGTTGAGATTAAGTTATAAAATGTTTCATTGCAATGTGGTTGCAGGATCAGCTGCAGGATGCAAAGTCTGAGTTCGATCAGTATGAGGACTTGGCTGTGGGAAAGATTAAAGGTCTGATTCAGTCATTAGTTTCCCGATCTTTTAAAATGGTTTTAGCTGAATTATATATTTTATTCCTTGGCAGAGGGGGTTCATATTGCGGCATCGTATCCGTTGATTGCTGCGGGATGCATTATTGGTGCTGGAACTCTTGGTCTGAAAAGTATGTGTTGTTTTTGTGATTTCAGATTTCTTTGTCGTGTTAATCATTCTTGTTGTGTAGCTTTGAGCATTACCCGTGTTGGTGCAATTTTTTGTGGAATGAGTTTTGTCTAGTGAACTGAGACTTCTTTACTATGATGTACAGAGCCGAGGCGTTTCTTGTACTACAACATATGGCGCCATTTTCTGAGTGAAGAGGTAATCTTTTCGAATATTGTTGCTATCCTGTCATACCAGTTGGCCTTTATGTTATACACTGTGCTGTGGTATTTTGGAAAAATCAATGCTTGGGATGTGTTGAAATCACTTTATAGAACATTTAAATAGATGCTTCTAAGTGCAATGTCCAAGTTGATAATTTTGTTACAGGCTCAAAGGATGATGTAGATCTTATCATTTATATCAAGCACGGGATCTTAAGACAGCATTCTTTATTATAAACTGCATTTGTGGTTCAAGCATTAATTTCTTGAGCTGATGCAAAAGTCAAGGATTTGCGCCAGTCACTTGAAGTCTTTAAGGCAGAAGCAGTAAAATTAGAGGTATTCTAATTGTGATTGTAGTTATTGTATTTTTGTCTCTGTGCGGCTTTTGTCACTCTTTTTGGTTCTGCCAGGAGAATATGCAAGAAAAAGTTAATTGTAAGAACTGTTTGCTACCAGGGTATTAGAAGCACTAGTTGCACAATAATGTTACATGTACACAGCATGTCAGGGTCAAGTATCAGTGTAACACATGATATGGCATGAGTACCGATATGGTATTATTTAATGCACGCCTGACACTTAGAAAGGAAATTGGATTCTTTGACTTTTGATTTTGTTCTCGAATTGTTTAACCGAGACACGAGACATATATACAAAGACGAGGACGATCTTAAGATATCGGAGCACCCAATATTAGATAGGGATGGCCTTACTGTATATAAATTCTACTGGTATTACAAACTTCCCTCCTTAATACCAACGCAATAAAGAAACTTTTAGTTCTGTCTGTTTCTTGAGTTTAGATAAAAAAGAGTGATAAATACTAGACACATATCCAAGCCTGACAGGCTGACACCAAAACTCAAGTAAATGTAGCATAGGTTGTATCGTTGCTTGTGATACTTTGTTGGTAGCATTATATTTGACTTTCATACCATGTCTTAGTTCAGAAAACTAGTGCTTGAAACCTGTCTTGTATTATACCTCGCCATTCCATGGTCATGTTTCCTTGAACTTTTAGAAAGCTGTTCATTGGTCTAGGTGTCATCCACTTCCTTCAAAGGGACACTAGAAAATCTGAACTGTTTGTATTCTTGCTTTGGTCATTCTGTGCCCTTGAATAAATTGCTTGGTTCTTACTCAGCAAGCAGCATCACAAGCTGAAGATGAGATTGTAGAGTCCTTGGGAGTTGGACTTATTTATGGCATATTGCGAATTCTGGTGATCTGGTGTTTTAACACCGATATTCAGGATTTCCGAACAAAGGTTTCTGTCCACGAATTATGGAGCATATCATGGAGTATATTTATGCGATCAAATCAGAATATTGTGAAGAATATTATCTTATTTCGTGGCAGTCTAATTCTGGTAAACAAATATTCCTGTAATATTTAGGAATTGATTAAGTAGTTGATTTATGGTACAAGTCCTATTGATGAAGGATTGTCCATTTAAGTACCAGATTAGAATTAGATCTTTCCTTAGTTTAGAAGTCTATCTATGGTAGAGTTAGACAAGGAAAGAGGTTGACAGAAGGCAGGATTGCGTAGGATATAAATAGAGAAAGAAGAAACGCAATCAGTGACGCGACCAAGATCTATTCTCTACGTGAGAACTTTGGAGCGATCTGCCTGTGGTGTTTTGGAGGAGTGTTTATTCATCCGACCAAGTTCGTGAAGATCAGAAACAAGGAAGTCTTAATTCCTCGGGAGGAGGAGATCCAGGGAGACGTGTTGATCGTGAGGGTTCAACGACGTAGGATCGACAGTGAGGGGAGCTCACAACATTCACTCTGTAGGTTAGCAATGGATTAGTATTTAAGTTAAGCTTCTTGTACTAAAGACTGCTTTCTAGTGAATGGTTTCTGATCTGGGCAAGGCCCCGCAGATGTAGGTGTGTTTACACCGAACTGCATAAACAAGTTGTGTGTGCACTGCGTATTTTACTTTGTGTTTTAACACCAAACGCTAAACAACTTGTAAAAGTATAACAATAGGTGGAACGGAATTTCAATTGGTATCAGAGCAAGGCACTTGCTGACCCCTATACAGGGAGAGTGAGATCAGGTTTCACCATGGCACCAAAGGAGGGGGCGTCAGTCACGTGACCACCGTTGCTGGAACAAGGAAATTATGCTTACTGGAAGGCACGTATGAAAGTGTTCATTGGAGCTCTAGATGATCAAGCTTGGAACTATGTCATAAATCAATACACTCCACCTGCTAGTGACGCAACTGAAGGATCAAGCTCCACTGCCACTAAACCATTCTCTAGATATTCCACCGAGGAGCATAAAGCACACGTGTCCAACTCAAAAGCATTGAATGCCATCTTTACGGCTGTGGACGAAGATCAGTTTAAGATGATTTCAAACTGTGAGACTGCTAAGGAGGCGTGGGATGTGTTACAAACTTACCATGAGGGGACAAGCTCTGTAAGAGAATCAAAGCTGCAGTATTACACGTCAAAATTTGAAGAACTAAAGATGCGTGAAGATGAGACCATTTCCGAGTTCAATGGACGAGTCCGAGATATTGCAAACAAAGCTTTTCAGTTTGGCAAAAAGTACAAAGACCAAAAGCTTGTCAGGAAAGTGTTAAGAGCTTTACTCCCACGGTTCAACATGAAGGTTACAGCAATTAATGAGAATGGAAGGATAGGGACAATGACACTTGATGAACTGATGGGATCACTGGAATCTTATGAGATGGAGATGCTGCAAATAAAAGCAGGAAAGAAAGAGATGGCTTTCTCGAGCAGAACCTCTGAAAGGTCGGAAGATCATTCAGATAATGAAGAGTCCGATGAAATTGCAAACTTAACCAGGAACTTCTCCAGATTTATGAAAAAGATGGGGAGGAAGCCACAAGAGAAGTCAGGTGGTAACAAATATCCAACAGCAAACTCCACTCCCAGATTTGGCCAAGCAATTGGTGTTGAAACACCAAAGTTTAAATCGACAAATCCAAACCTGAACAGAAAAGTCCAGTGTAGAGAGTGTGAAGGTTTTGGGCACATACAAGCTGAGTGTGCAAATACGCTTAAAAGGCAAGGAAAATCATATACCACAACCTGGAGTGACGATGACGTAGGAGACGAGTGTAAGGACGGAGAGGAGTACACCAACCATGTTGCTTTCGGCGTGTCAGTGGCAGAGTTAGAGGATTCCTTCGAGGAAGGGTTCAGTATGATGAATGATAATGAAAGTGGTTCCTCAGATGAAGAAACGAGGAGTATTAGTGATGACGACATTCGCAAGGAAAGCATGGAAATGTACAAGATGTGGTTAAAAGTAGCGGATGAAAACAAAGTGCTCAAGTCTGAGAACAAGAGACTGAGTGACGAAGCTAAAATAAAGGAACCTGAAAAGGAAAAGGCAATCGGGGAACTGGAAAGCTTCAAAAAGGAATTTGCTGGAATGGTGCAACGAGCAGAGGCAGCAGAAAAATCTATTAAACGACTCAATACTGGAAAGGCTAAGCTCGAAGATTGTCTAAGAATGGGACAGACTACCAAATATGGAATTGGTTATGAAGGATCTATACCGGCAAATTCATGGAGGAACAAGCCAGATCAAAGTACACCAGCTCCAAGAAAAACTGAGAGAAATTGCCCTATCAAAAGGATCAGATTATGCGGATACTGTGGAGTGCAAGGACATGTAAGAAATAGATGTTTTTAGCTGCTTCAGACATTATCTTTCAACTCAACAGATCGGAGATTCAACAGTGTGACAAGGTATGATAAAAGGCACTGGTACAATACTGGTGGATACAGAACCAAATTTCTGAACACACGGGATAACCAAAGCCCACCTCACATCGCTCGACCAACGCGCCAGGTATGGATTCGAAAAACTCAAGATGTGTGTTTTTCAAGTTTTGTTTGCTTTGGGGCACATACAGGGAACTCTTGGTTTTTGATAGTGCTTGTTCAAGACATATGACTGGGGTACCTGAATTCCTGTGTGAATTTAAACCTGGATTTGGAGGACATGTGAGATTTGGAGATGGGAAACGCAGTAGAATAATCGGCAAAGGTGAGTTATCCATCAAAGGGCTACCGGTTTTCCAAGATGTGTTATTCGTGGAAGGTCTGAAGGCAAACTTATTGAGCATCAGCCATTTATGTGACAATGAAATGAGTGTGTTTTTTGACAAGGAGAAATGTGTAGTAAATCATGGGACTGGAACATTCACTGGATCAAGATCTATGGATAATTGCTATCTGCTCGATCAAGTCGTCACCTGCTTGAGTTCACAAAAGGAAGTCAGTACTCTGTGGCACAGAAAATTGGGGCACATAAACTATAAATCCTTAGCACGAATTTCCAGACTAAAGGCAGTCAGAGGGATTCCCGAAATCAGTGACAACAGGGGGGTTGTATGCGGGTCATGTAAAGAAGGAAAGCAAATCCGGATTCCTTACCATGCAGTACATGATGTTTCAACGTCACGACTTTTGGAACTACTGCATATGGATTTAATGGGACCGGTAAACACTCCCAGTGTAGCAGGAAAGAAGTATATTTTCGTATGTGTAGACGATTTCTCGAGGTATACGTGGGTGTCATTTCTAAAGGAGAAGTCAGAGGCTGCAAATGTTTTCAAGAACTTGGCTCACAGACTACATGCAGAAAAAGGATCCACCCATGTACGAATCGCACGAATCAGGAGTGATCATGGAAAAGAATTCGAAAACTCGAAATTTCAGGAGATTTGCGAGACACTTGGAATACACCATGAGTTCTCTGCTCCCATAACTCCCCAACAAAATGGTATAGTAGAACGGAAGAACCGAACGTTGCAGGAAATGGCAAGAGCAATGTTAGCCGAGAAAAAGATTCATGCTAGATATTGGGCTGAGGCAGTACATACAGCATGCTATACTGTCAACAGAGTATATCTGCGCCCGTTTTCAGAAAAGACGCCATATGAGATCTGGAAAGGGAAGAAACCGGATGTGTCATATTTCCATGTCTTTGGGAGTAAGTGCTATATTCTGAAGGACCGAGAACCCTTAGCCAAATTTGATTCCAGGAGTGATATTGGTACGTTCCTGGGGTATTCTCCCACGAGTCGAGCCTTTCGAGTTCTTAACCATCGATCTGGAGTTGTTATGGAATCTATTAACGTGGTTGTTGACGACTCAGAAGAAGAGTTTCTAGGAGAAGGCGATATTGGTATTGAAACACCACATCTTGATTCAGGAAATTCTACTGGTGTTGAAACACCAACACCGTCAACTGGTGTTGAAACTCCGGAAACTGTAACACATGACTCTGAACAGAGTCCGGCCAGATACATGCGCTTGAGGGATCAACCGCGTGTAAATTATAGAGAATTGGCAGGACTATCATGTTTCATCTCTCTTACTGAACCAAAAAATTACAAAGAAGCGCTGCTCGATGAATTTTGGGTTTCGGCAATGCAAGAAGAATTACAGCAATTCGAGAGAAACAATGTTTGGGATCTTACCCCACGGCCAGCGAATGTGAATGTGATTGGAACCAAGTGGATTTTTAAGAACAAATCTGATGCGGATGGAAACGTCACCAGGAATAAAGCGCGACTAGTTGCTCAAGGGTACACCCAAGTAGAAGGGGTTGATTTCGATGAAACTTTTGCACCAGTAGCCAGATTGGAGTCGATCAGACTAATGTTGGCAGTATCATGCATTCTGGACTTTACTCTTCATCAGATGGATGTCAAGAGTGCGTTTCTGAACGGGCTAGTAAAGGAGGAAGTCTACGTGGAACAGCCTAAGGGGTTTGAAGACCCACATTTTCCTGACCATGTATATCGGTTAAATAAAGCACTGTATGGTCTAAAGCAGGCACCTCGTGCATGGTATGAGTGACTGACAACCTTTCTGATTCAGAAGGGCTATCGTCGAGGGGGAGTGGACCGAACACTGTTTGTGCTGCAGAAGGGGACAAATATTCTAATCGCACAAATTTATGTGGATGATATTGTTTTTGGATCCACCTCTTCGGTATTGGTGAAGGAGTTTGTTGACTTAATGACTAAGGAGTTCGAAATGAGTATGGTAGGAAAATTGTCATATTTTCTGGGATTGCAGGTTACTCAGGAGCAGAATGGTATTTTCATCAACCAACAGAAATATGCTGAAAACTTAATTAAGAGATTCGGACTTACAAGTGCAAAAGCAGTACGCACTCCAATGGCTACCACCGACAAGCTTACCAAAGATGAACTGGGTCAAAGTGTGGATAAAAAATTGTACAGGAGCATGATTGGCAGTCTGTTGTACTTAACTGCAAGCAGACCAGACATCTGTCTGAGTGTTGGTATTTGTGCTCGCTATCAAGCTAATCCAAAGGAGTCACATCTGTCAGCTGTGAAGAGGATTATTCGGTATATAAGTGGAACAGTGGAGTATGGAGTATGGTTTTCTCGAAACAAGGATTCGCAGTTGGTAGGTTTCAGTGATTCTGACTGGGCCGGGAATGCTGATGATCGTAAGAGTACCACTGGTGGATGCTTCTTTGCTGGATCAAATCTTGTTAGTTGGTACAGTAAAAAGCAGAATTCTATATCACTATCTACGGCTGAAGCAGAATACTTAGCTGCCGGGAGTTGTTGTGCGCAGTTATTGTGGATGAAGCAGATGATGAGAGATTATGGGTTCAATGATGTGAGTTTGACAGTCCTGTGTGATAATAAAAGCGCCATTGATATTTCCAGGAATCCTGTGCAACACTCTAGAACAAAGCACATCGATATCCGACATCATTTTATCAGAGACTTGGTTGAAAAAGGAGAAGTCGCAGTCCAGTATGTACCAACAGCAGAACAACTGGCTGATATCTTTACAAAACCTCTGGATGGTGAGACGTTTGAAGGCCTCAGACAGCACTTGGGTGTCTGTCGAATGTAAGGTACTCTGATTTGTACTTTCTATTGTATTATTTACTGTTGTGTTGTTTCTTTTATAATATGGTGAAAAAGAAAAAAAATAGAAAAATAAAAAATATCAAAAATATGAGGAGTGGTGTTTAAACACCGAGGGAAATTAGAAAGAAGGAAATCAGACGGGCTGAAATTTGGGCCAGAAAAATTATGCTGATGGGCCTAAGTGTGCAATTGCTGTACTCAGAAAGAAGGAAAAGTAGAGTGGCTTTACGTTTTTCGAAAAAGGTAAGTGAGAGTGACAAGTGGTTGATTCCCACACAAATTCAACTTCCTCAACTGTTCATCTTCTCTAACCAAGCTCCCGCAAGTATCCTGCTCAGACTGATTTTTTTTAAATCCCACAAAACCGCACATTCCAAACAAAGCCCAGTGAACAATGGTGAATTTTACCCACAGAAGATGGTTTGGGGGTTTCTCAAGTGTGAAGATTCCGGAGAATCCTCGGGTCGAGGAACTTGACCCCGATACAGAAGTGGGAGAGCGCGCAGAAGGTCAAGAACAGACTATAATTCAGTGGGATAGAAGATACCGCCGCCGTCCTAAGCCAAGGTTTGACCATTCGTTTGTTCGTGATGGTGTTTATTTTTCCTCTGTTTTGGAATTTGTTACTTGGATGGTACAAAACAAAGGTTTTATTGATCTTAGAAAGTATAAGAGTTTGCATGGAAAGTTGAATGGGTTCAAGTTGGAAGATCTGTTAACCGGGGGAATTGGAGAAATCCGGGAAATTAGCAAATTTCATGCCTCACTAGTAGGAGTCAACTTTGGTGAGCAGTATAAAGTGGGAGAAGATATAGATCAGTATTTTACAATTTACACTCGAATAGGATCCCTGCACAGGCCTGTCATTAGATGCCTGGATGATAATGTTGTGATTCAGCCCTGGATAAAAGTGGTAAAATCCACTGATTCTGCTATGGCTGGTAACACAGAGATAGGTTGTTTTGATGAACCCCTGTTTAAGATTCAAGAATCACTGAGACTTTTGCCTATTCCAGTTGTGGACATTAGTGATAGTGAAGAGGAGGCAGGGTGTGCAGGTGGAACTGATGAGGCTGAGATATTTTTGAGGGTAAATGAACCAGAGAGTGCCTCTGTACTGAGTGAATCTGCACTGAATGAAGCCCTATCAGAGTTTTTGAGGTCTGAGTCTGCCCTAGCAGAGTTTATGAGGTCTGATTCTGAGAAGGAAGATGGTGAAGGAAGTGCTGTGGAGAGAGCAAGTGGGGCTGCTGTGCCAAGTACTGGTAGTCCAACACCAGCTGTGAGTCCTGCAGAGAGGGAGCAAACTCCTGAGGGTCGTGGTATTGGTGTTGAAACACCAACAGAGACAAGTACAGCCCAGGGACTCAAGAGGAAAAGAAAGGAGGTCGGTGTTAAAACACCACCTGAGTCTGGAGACAAAACTAAGACTGCCAGGGAAAGATTGGTCTCTGACTCCAAGAGAGTTCGAAGATCAAAGAGGAGCAGACACATTAGTACAGCTGACAGTGAAGACAGTGATGAGCCTATTGGGCACAAAATGAGGAAATTGCGTGCAGAACGGCTGAAGAAATCTGCTGAGCAAATGAAGACCAAGACACTGCCTGCACCAGAAGTCAGTAAGGCTATTTGCAATGAATTTTATGATGATGCGAGCGAGGAAAGAATGGAGTTCATCAGTGGGAGAAGGATACTAGCAGAGAGGCCAGCAGATGCTGAGAAGTACCGAGAATGTGGCTTTACTGATTATTTACAGTACCTCAAAGTACTCAATGCTGCCACTTGTTTTACCGAGTACAATAAACAGATGGTGATGGAGTTTTACTCGAATCTGAAGGAGGACTGTGAAAATGAAGATTCCCATTGGTTTCACCGAGTGTACGTGCGTGGGGAAGTATTTGAGTTCTCCCCTGAGGCTGTGAACAGATGTATGCAGCGTGGAAATTCCAGAAATGTCCAGACGGTGTTCCAACACCAGATGCCAGAGAACTTTGATGATGTGGCAGTTGAGTTAACTGGTGGGGTGGAAAGAACTTGGCCTCTGACGGGCAAACAACAGATTCCTGCATCAAATCTTACATCCAGATATTATTGTCTGTATATGGTAGCTGTTCACAACTGGATCCCTTCGGTGAACAATACGTGTGTGACCAAAGAAATGGCTACTCTTCTCTATAGTCTGGGAGCAAGGCATAGAGTTAATATGGGAAGACTTGTATTCAATGATGTTTTGGACTGTGCTCGGAAGACTAGGAAGGAAGCCCTAGTACATCCCTGTGTCATCTCCATGGTCCTGCAAAAAGGAGGTGCATCTACAAGAGAATCTGATGAAGTGGTTGCTACTCAAGCCTTACGGCCGACACTCAGAACTTTGAGCGGACGTATTGTGAAGAATCTACCCTGGATGCCTCCAGCACAAGCATGCTCGGATGAAGAAGGAGCTCGATTGAGAGCCATTGAGGCGAGAGCAGCTGTTTGTCAAGAGCTTCTTGGACGTCATCAAGCTGCCATAATAAAGATTCAGGGGGAGTTAGCTGCTCTGGAGGCTGAGCGAGGAGACTTGTTGGCAGCAACTCAGACTGAAATTGGGTTGAATGATAGTGATTCGGACAGTGCTGGGTCAGATGACAGTTTGGAATAATTGGATTTCTTGGTTTTTTTTCTTGGTTTTTCTTGACATATTGCTAAATTCAGGGGGAGAATTTTGAATGATTTTGTGTTTGAATGATTCTGATTTGGTTTTTATTGACTTTTGTTCGGTCTGAATTTTTGGGCAATTGTGCCATCTGGGTGTCTATGATTATTTGTGCTGATGAATTCACCAATATGCCAAGGGGGAGATTGTAGAGTC
The DNA here is from genome assembly GCA_037428765.1 of Rubia yunnanensis. Classification (NCBI taxonomy): domain Eukaryota; kingdom Viridiplantae; phylum Streptophyta; class Magnoliopsida; order Gentianales; family Rubiaceae; genus Rubia; species Rubia yunnanensis. The sequence continues at coordinate 86,015,256 of CM075062.1, read as the reverse complement.
CTTGGGAGTTGGACTTATTTATGGCATATTGCGAATTCTGGTGATCTGGTGTTTTAACACCGATATTCAGGATTTCCGAACAAAGGTTTCTGTCCACGAATTATGGAGCATATCATGGAGTATATTTATGCGATCAAATCAGAATATTGTGAAGAATATTATCTTATTTCGTGGCAGTCTAATTCTGGTAAACAAATATTCCTGTAATATTTAGGAATTGATTAAGTAGTTGATTTATGGTACAAGTCCTATTGATGAAGGATTGTCCATTTAAGTACCAGATTAGAATTAGATCTTTCCTTAGTTTAGAAGTCTATCTATGGTAGAGTTAGACAAGGAAAGAGGTTGACAGAAGGCAGGATTGCGTAGGATATAAATAGAGAAAGAAGAAACACAATCAGTGACGCGACCAAGATCTATTCTCTACGTGAGAACTTTGGAGCGATCTGCCTGTGGTGTTTTGGAGGAGTGTTTATTCATCCGACCAAGTTCGTGAAGATCAGAAACAAGGAAGTCTTAATTCCTCGGGAGAAGGAGATCCAGGGAGACGTGTTGATCGTGAGGGTTCAACGACGTAGGATCGACAGTGAGGGGAGCTCACAACATTCACTCTGTAGGTTAGCAATGGATTAGTATTTAAGTTAAGCTTCTTGTACTAAAGACTGCTTTCTAGTGAATGGTTTCTGATCTGGGCAAGGCCCCGCAGATGTAGGTGTGTTTACACCGAACTGCGTAAACAAGTTGTGTGTGCACTGCGTATTTTACTTTGTGTTTTAACACCAAACGCTAAACAACTTGTAAAAGTATAACAATAGGTGGAACGGAATTTCCGAGATGATGCATGGAAGAACAAAACTCAGGTTTGAATTCGAAGGCGGGTTGCCATTTAATTTGTTTCAAACTCGTTACTTGCTCTCAACCTTACATTTTCTGGCCAACATTTACCTCCGCGCAGACAAGCAGGGAAACAAATACAGGGCGTTGTTCGGTCAGCTTACAAAATAGAAAGACAAGCGAATGGTATGCAATTTTCTTTGTCATTTTGTTGATACTTGCAAGCACGTTCATGAGCTTTCAACCACTTCCTGGCTTGTGGTTTAGGGCTTCTCATAATCTTGTTACTTTTGTGGCAGGCTTGAAAGATGTTCTTGAAGAACTGCCCAGCATAGAGGCATCTCGATTCCGTTCACAAGTAAGTTCTAGGTTTTCCTCATTTTGTTTCGTGGTGGTGGTGGGAAGTGGGTGCTATCAGATTTAATTATAGAGCAGTTATACTTGTCTTGCTATTTACAACTCCCGAGTTGGCAAACCTGGTCACAATTTTCATGTATGATGCATTTCTTAAACCATTCTTATTGCTGTTGCAGGTGTTTAACCTAGCTAAAGAGGTGAAAGGAAAAGAAAGTGTTTACGAAGGAGATAAACAAGATCAGCAATTATGGAATTTCCGTTTGGCAAATGTCTTGAGATGATGGTGATGACAGTGACACTACCATTGAGTCCCAATTCCCCCAACGGGGTATATATGATCATATACTCCCTCCGTTCTAGCCTATTTTGCACAGATTTTTTTCATGGTACCTAGTATGTTTGACTGTAAATATGTGTAGTTATGGACAATAATGACATAAAAATTTGATATTTGGAAACTACATGTTTCGACGAACTAAACATATCTCATATGAAAAAATTATTCTTCATATACTTATTTAAATATGTGATTAAAATTTGACATTTTTGACCAAAAAATTATTCTGTGCAGAATAAGATGAGATAGGGGAGTAATCAATTTTCCCATGGGGAGTAGCTTCCTTATTATTTTTCAAAAAAACCTTACGCAGGATTGTGTTGTTTTATGTGATTCCCTTGGTGTACACTTGTGTTTATCTACTCGAACTATGCACCAACTGCAACTTCATAAACACACAAAATTCTGTGAAATGAGCTTGGAATTTTAAATTCTTGCCTACAATTTGTGATCATGATTATGCTGAAAGGATTACTGTTTTGTACCAATTACATGCCCACTTAAGCATCAAAAGTAGTTTTCACCATGAAGTCTTCAACACCCTCGTTCTTAGGAAAAATATTTACAAGCATTGCAAGAGAAAGAAAGTACCTTGCCGGGTCCCACAGGCCCGAGCGACGATTTGACGATATTAGCCACTACTTGACAAGCTGCATTTCACAAACAAATTATCACTTCAACAGGCAAGGCTACGCCATTTAACATTTCATAAGGGAGAGTGGTGAATCAAGGTGGTTACCATTTTCAGCGCGAACATCCTGGCCGGACTGGCGGTCGCCGAGAATATTAGGAGCTCCTATTTTTAAGTTGCTCGAACGGAAAGCTGCCGGAACCCTAGATCGCGCGGGAGGTTCCTTGGAAGGTTCAACGATAGTGTGAGCGTGAGCTTTTAGTGTGTGAGTGTGTAGTTTTGGGGGTTTTTTGGAGGGTTTTACTTGCTAGATCTTCTGTAGGGGGAGAATTTAAATTGATACGATGTCGTACGTGCTTTGTATACTTGGTGCCCAATGGGCCAAGTGTCCTGGACATTTCTTAGGAATACCTAATGGGCCTTTAAAGTTTAAACCTTATAACCAACCCTTTTGGTTTTTCTTTTTGTAAATAACCTTAATAGAGTTATAATAGTTTTAAAATGAGTAAAGTGCCAAAATAACCACGACTTTAATACGAAAGTGTCAATATAACCCTGTAAAATAAGAAAATGTCAAAATAATCTTAACTTTATGATGTATGTGCCAATAAAACCCTTAGAGCCATTGACTTCAATTGTCAACCCTGAAATTGGCCGGATTTTAGTGAAATGATAATTTTACCCCTGCTAAAAAATGAATTATACTACCCATGTTCTTCTACTCTACCTCTCGATTCTTTTTCCCTCCGCCGCGGAGGCTAAGACCGCCGCTCCCCCTTTTTTTCTTCCACTCTTCCACACTCCAGCAACTACAACCACCCCCGTTGCCGCAACCTCTATTTTTTATCACTTCGCTGCTACCTCTCATATTACCCATGTTCTCCTTCCCGGTGGCGTTTAAGGTTTTCCTTCAATAACTTTTTCTTCTTCCCATCGACACCAGCTTCTTAATCGACCTGGGAGGTTTAGAGTGGCGGTACTGAGGGTATTAGCCGCAGATGCTAGGTGGACCGGCAGCGGAGCAAATTGAGGTGCGCCAAATCGAGGAGAACCGCAAGCTGGTCGGATAGAGAGTGGCAGGGTGGGGTGAGTGGCGGGGGTGGGGTGGTTGCGGGGTGGGGTGGCGGGGAGGGTGGGGGTGGGGTAGGGTGTTTTGGTGGTGGCAGAGGTGGTGGTTAGGGTGGCGATGGCTGGCAGCAACAAAGTGGGTAAAATGGGAAAAAAAGTAAGCTGAAATGGTCAAGGTCATATTTGCTATTTCAGGTCCGCCCAACGGCCCAATTGGTGAGCCAATGCCGGAATGTGACCTGAAGATTATATCGACACAATTCATCTTAAAGTGAGGGTTAGTTTTGCACTTTTTAATTTTACAGGGTTACATTGAAACTTTCAGATTAAAGTTAGGTTTAAAAAGCATTTAACCCTTTTAAAAAAATTACAATTTACTCTGAACTTATGGTGTAATATTGTTCTTAAAATTCTTTTAAGTTGTATATGATGTCTTACCCCTCATGGTATGAAAAAAATATATAGTTAGGGACTCATTAAGGTTTGTCTGTTTCTTTTTTTTAATGACTATTAAAATTGTCTATAATTGTGTGTCTTTCAACGAAAAATGGTATGCAAAGTCTTTTAGTTCGTTAACTCTCTTTTCTCAATCATGGTCGTCTTATCTCTTTTTTCCTAATTTTAGTTTAACAAATCCCTAATGTAGAACTCTCTCTAAACCAATAGTAAAGCACATTAGTACCATTCACATAGAGTTTCTAAAGTCACTTGCTCATGTTATTTCAAACTCTACTAAATTGAAAAGCTGAAAGGTTAAATTTTTTTTCTTTCACGTGGACGACCTTGTTGTCATGTAATGAAAGTGTGACTTATTAGTATTTTGATGACAACATAAAACCCTTATTAGTAACGCAAAGTAAATATATTACATAATACACACAATATTCTCATTGACATAAATGATTTCCTATCTTACGAATGCATAGAGTACAAGATAGATAAGTAATGTCATGAATTTTGAATAATTATTTTATAACCCGGATATATTAATAATACAATAACCAAAGTGACCATGATTTCTTAAAATTTCCATCAAATGGTGCGTTCTACGTTTTATATTCAATGTTAGCATTAAGATGGTGTGGATGTGGATTACAATCCTTTCATATCTATCATCGTTTAATATTTTCATACACATTCCTACCCTATCATACTTTCTCTACTTTATTATTTATGACGCACTTACTATAAATGGATGTTTTTTAAATTTGACACACTTTCTATTTTTGGCAAGATTCCCACTCATTCTATTTTTTAATTTCTACATTCAATTTCATCCACTCATTTTCTTTACCTAAATTTATGCAGCTAAACTTATGGTGCCATAAATAAAAAAAACGGAGGAAGTACATGACGAATACAATATGAAAATATATCCAATTTCGTTAAGTTTTACATAAAATTCACCTAACCCTATCACTCACTCTAATTTACAAACTCACTTCAAATTTACCACACCTATCCCACCTAAAATTTTATCCCCGCACAAGATAAATTTTATGAGTCCAGTTTCCAGATCGTGTTACTGTACAATCAAGAACTAGGGAGAAAATAGTAAAAAATGCAAACTAAATTCAGAGAAAAAATTATAAATAATTTGGATTCGGGGTCCATAGTGAAAACTGCAAAAAATAGAGGGATCAAACTGTAAATAAACAAAAAATGTACCAAAAACGTACTGATCTTCTTCTTCCCGGCTTCTCCGTTGCGTAACCGCCTCCTCTCCGCCATTGCCGTCTCCTCTCCGCCGATTCCATGCCTGACAGCCGTTGCCTTTTCGCCTTCTCAGCCATCTCCGCCTCGCCTTCTCCACTGACGTCGTCGCCTTCTCCGTCATCGATCCGGCATGTGAAAACTAACTCTGAAATCAAATGCCTCACCTTCTCCGCCGTGTAAAACCTCAAAAATCTGAAGCCTCGCCTTCTCCGCCGTGTGAAGCCTCTGAAATTGGCCGCCTCGCCTTCTCCTCAGTGTGAAACCTTCGATTGCAACGATCATCCTTCGATTTGCAGAACGTCGGCGTTAGATTCGCGAAACTTCCGGTGTGGATTTGGAGAACGTCGATGAGGATTTGTAGAATTCTTGTGAGAATTTGTAGAATTCCGATGAGGATTTGCGAAACCTCCGGTGATGATATTCAGAATTTTGGTAGGATTTGCAGAACGTCGGTGAGGATTGCCGATAACGATTTGTAGAATTGAGTTTACACTTGACCTGAAAGTACACAAGACAGAGGACATGCCACTTCACAAGGTAAGGCTCACAGATCAACATCTTCATTAATATGTATACCAATATGGCACTAACTTGTTCTCGAAATACGAGAAATATTGGAGCAACTCTGATAACTATTTTATTTGCAGGTTAAAATCAGATGCTTTTGGTTCACTGATGGAATAGCAGCGGCTTAAGGAGACCAGAACCAGAAGGCTGGATTTTGATGCGATGCGGAGACATCGTCTGTACAGGTTGAAGGGGAAGAACAAGGATTTGGGGACTAAGAATCGTTACGGGGACTAGGACGATCAAGAATGAGTTGTAAATGTAATGTGTGTTTTGTTAGCATTATGTTAGCATTATATTAGCCATTTATCTTGGTCTTTTCATTAGTATCCTTTAGGGCTCTCTTTTGGTAATATCTTAGTACAGTTGCAAGGCAATCTTCTTCACTCAATAGAATTATCCCCTTCTCTCCATCCCTAAATCCCCAAATCTTCATGGTATCAGAGCTGGTTCTATCTAGGTGATTGAAGGGGTCTCTCTTGTTTGGTTTGGTTGTTTAATTGATTTTTTTTTTGGTTTAGTTTAGTTTGATTGATTGTTTGGTTTAGTTAGTTTAGTTCGTTCAAGTGTAAAGGCTCGGGGCTCTCTGGTTGCACTTGCAGGGGCGTGTTAAAGTATCCCACATTGGAGAGGCTAGATGTCTCACATATAAGATTGGTGGGTTACTATTCTTATTACCATTTGGTTTTAGGATGGAACCCCATTGGGCTTATGTGTTGGAACTTCTACATGTCCCTTCTCCCTATTTGGGGCTTTTCGGGTATGCTTGAATTCATATTTGTTTTTGTTATTGAATTGGGACTTCTTGGATGTGTTTATGTTTGAGATTGTTTGGCATTAACTTGGTAATTCTTGTAAGTATTTGTGACTATTTCAGATTGCTTGTATTTTTTCGATTTGGGGTTCTTGTGATTTTTTTGGGTCTTGATTTATTTGATTTTATTTGGACTATTGTTGGCTTGTTGTCATCATGGTGGGTGGTAAAGATGATTCTCTTCAATTCGTTAGTGTTCAATTGGATGGTAAAAATTACTCGTATTGGAGCTATGTTATGAGATTTTTTTGCATAGGAAGTTTATGTGGGGTTATGTTATTGGTACTCATTTGAAGCATAAGACCGGGGAAGCCGATTATGATAAGTTGGTTAATACTTGGGAGGGTGAGAATGCAAAGGTTATCACTTGGATAAAAAACTCGGTTACTCATTCCATTGGTGCTCAGTTGGCCAATTATGAGACTGCAAAGGAGATTTGGGATCATTTGGTGAAAATATACACACAATCAAACTTGCTAAGCAGTATCAATTAGAGAGTGATATTTGTGCGCTTCGACAGAATGATTTGGGCATCCAAGAGTTCTATTCTGCCATGTCTTCATTGTGGGATCAGTTGGCCTTGACTGAATCGTCTGAGTTGAAAGCATGTGCACCTTACATTGCTAAGCGGGGAAGTGCAACGTTTGGTTCAGTTTTTGATGGCCCATCGTGATGATTTTGAGGGGCTGCATGGGGCGATCCTTCATCGCAACCCTTTTCCATCTGTAGATTCTGTGGTTAATGAGTTACTAGCTGAAAAGATTCGTTTCAAGTCCAAGATGGACAAGAAGACTCCTATACTTCCCACACCCTCTGTTTTTACTGTTCTACAGTGATCGCTGAATGGGAAACCTACTGGGAAGGTTTCTTTGGATGAGTGTGCTTTCTGCAAGGAGAAGGATCACTGGAAGGCTCAGTGTAACACCCCCAAACCCCATCGCGAGTATTGGTTCGGGTTTGAGCGTGCTAACGAAAGGGCCGATATTAACGAGCAATTAAAGTTTATGCGGAAGCGATTTAAATAATTCAAAAACCTACTTTACTATTACAATGAAAAAGATTTATTACAAATGTCAAATAAAAGTTTCTCTTAACCGTTATAACATCTAAGTTCATATAAAAATTCAAGTAGCCACGATCTTTCTCAAACGAAGTAAAGACAACAAGCACTCTTCTTTTACTGTTCTTCTTCACCTGAAAAGGGGCTATTTAACTAGGGTAAGCTCCTTGCTTAGTGAGGTTCCATCGCCAGTATTTACCTAGTTGAGTTTTAGTGATAACACAATAACAATTAACAATTAACAATTAACAACTAGCAATGTATGTCCTAGCACATAGTAAAAAGGATACGGGTGGTTAATGCCGAGTTATCGCCAAGTGCCTATATGGAAACTGTGACTAACATACACAACATAACCCAGTCAGTGATGCCCGAAGGCTATCAGCTTAGAATTCACTTTCCCATTCATGCCGGTGTTCAGTTACGAGCTCGTATCAGTCAGGTGGTTATGCTAGCATACCAAACTCCATGTGTAGCTGGTCTAATCAGACGGTCCGGTCAGTATCGTTCACCGCCAACTTCGACCAAACTACAATCGCGTCGGGGCCCCCAAAATTCACAGACAGGTAATCAGGTAGCAGGTAATTCAAGTTTGATATGGTAAGATAAAGTACAAGCCGGTCATCGGAGTAGTATATGATTCAAGTTTAACACGGCAAGATAAAGTACAAGCCGGTCTTTCACAGAAAATATTAGAGCGGTTCAGGAGTTCAGATTCATGATAATCTAGTACAGTATGATAAAATACACACTTAATTCACAGTCAGCAAATACCATCATTTGAGTGTAACCGTCATATCTCTCTCTCATGGCTAGAGTATCGAGTAAAAAGGTTCGAGTATTAGGGGTTCGAGTACAGGGGTTCGAGTACTTGCAGTTCGAGTAGTTGGGTAGGAGGTTCGAGCAAAGAACGCAAGTGAAGAAGGTTCTATTGGTATGGGTATCAGGTGGTACTAGTTCGAGTGGTAAATGGTATCAGTTCGAGTGGTGAGGTTCAGTTGGAGAGATTCTAAAGGTATGGGTTCAGATGGTGAGGTTCGAGAGTTAAGGTTCTAGTGGCACTAGTTCGAGAGGTAAATGTTTCAGTAGTACTAGTTCGAGGGGTAAGGTTTGAGGGATACAGTTCGAGAAGTAAAGGTTTCAGTAGTACTAGTTTGAGGGTTAAGGTTCGAGGGGTAAGGTTCGAGGGGTAAGGTTTGAGGGGTAAGGTTCGAGAGGTAAAGGTTTCAGTGATACTAGTTCGAGGGGTAAGGTTCGAGAGATGAGGTTCAAGAGGTAAAATTTTGGCAGTTCGAGGGGTGGAATTGTGGCAGGGGTTCGAGAGGTAGAATTTTGGCAGGGGTTTGGGGAGTAGAATTTTGGCAGGCATTCGAGGGGTAGAATTTTGGCAGGGGTTCGAGAGGTAGAGTTGTGGCAGGGGTTCAAGAGGTAGAATTTTGGCAGGCTTCGAAGGGTAGAATTTTGGCAGGGGTTCGAGGGGTAGAATTGTGGCAGGGGTTCGCGAGGTAGTGTGTTGGCAGGGGTTCGAGAGGTAGTATTTTGGCTGGGGTTCGAGAGATAGAGTTTCAATAGGGGTTCGAGAGGTAGAGTTGTGGCAGGGGTTCGAGAGGTAGAGGTGTGGCAGGGGTTCGAGGGTAGAATTTTGGCAGGGTTCGAGGGGTAGAATTTTGGCAGGGGTTCGAGGGGTAGAATTGTGGCAGGGGTTCGAGAGGTAGAGTTTTGGCAGAGGTTCGAGGGGTAGAATTTTGGCAGGGGTTCGAGAGGTGGAGAGCAGCAGGGGTTTGAGGGGTGGAGAGTTTAGCTCGAGAGAGTCAGGTTCTGATGGCATTATATATATATATATATATATATATATGTAAACATAAACTCAGATTTTACTAAATTCGTGCTAGGGCGATGCAACACTCACCTTGGCTAAACTTGGGCTTGGTCACTTCTGTTTCCTACTTTACCACTATTCACCACTGTTCTTTGGCAATAATTTTGTTTACTGTGTGAGAGGGTAAGAGTTGGGGATCAAGTATTTATACTTGGTGAAACATAGGTTCTGACACCTACTCACCCTACAAATTTTATCCTGTAACCTCAAGCCTATTGCCCAAAATTTCTTCTCACGTCCGCCGTACATTCCATCACAGTATTACCACTTGCCCCAAAATAATTACTTTGGATAATTCTTCCTCACATCCGCCGTCCATTTCCTCTTCCCAGAAATTCCATTGGCCACTATTAATTGGGATTTCTTCTTCCCAGCAATTCCATTTGCCAAGAAATTACCTTGAATAAATTTCTTACGTCCACCGTTTTTTCCTCTTTACGTCCTCCGTCATTGCATCTTCAAGTTAATTTCCTTTGCTTACTTATTTATTTATTTTGTTAGAGTAAAATTCTGCCGTCATTTCTGATTTACTAATTCATTTTATTTATTTATTACTTACTTATTTATTTATTTACTTATTGTTATTAGTATTCTTATTATTATATATATACACATTTTAATTATATATGTATTTTATATTTATATATATGCATAAATACACACACACACATATATATATTTCAAAAAATTAAAGGAAAGATGGGAATATTTGATTTAATTATTACAAGTTCTCTAATTCCTATTTCGGTAGGGGTTTGTAACAATCTCCCCCCCCCCCTTAATGAATTTCGTCCCCAAAATTTTCATTTTCGGTGAACAACTCCGGGTAATTATCCTTCCTTTCAGCTTCCAACTCCCAAGTTGCTTCCTCGACCTTTTGATTTCTCCATAACACCAAGACCATAGGAATTTCCCTAGTTCGCAAGATTTTGATTTTTCGATCCAATATCTTCACAGGAGTTTCCTTGTACATTAGCTTTTCGTTCACTGTTAAGTCTTCATGATTTAACACGTGTCTGGGGTCAGGGTGGTACCTTTTCAGAAGCAACACATGAAAAACATTGTGTAATTTCCCCAACTGGCTAGGTAGGTCAAGTCGATACGCAACTGGCCCGACTCGCTGCATTATCTCGAAAGGGCCAATGTACCTAGGACTTAGGTTTCCTTTCTTGCCATGCCGGACTAGACCTTTGTGAGGGGTTACCTTCAAAAATACCCTGTCACCCACTCCAACCTCCAAGTCCTTCCTCCGATGGTCCGCGTAACTCTTTTGTCGACTTTGAGTCGTCTGTAGGCGTTGCTTTATCAATTTGACCTTATCCACGGATTCCTCAATCCAGGGTATACTGGCCACAGGCAATATCTTTTTCTCTCCCACTTCATCCCAAAAGAGGGGTGTCCGGCACTTCCTTCCATAGAGTATTTCATATGGGGCCATACCAATGGACAAATGATAACTATTGTTATAAGCGAATTATACCAAAGGTAAATGAGTGTCCTAACTTCCCTTGAAATCCATAACACAGCTTCGGAGCATGTCCTCCAAGGTTTCAATTGTCCTCTCCGACTGCCCGTCTATTTGTGGATGGCCACTTGTACTAAAGTTCAATTTGGTTCCCAAAGCTGCTTGCAGTTGCTTCCAAAAATGGGATGTGAATCTCGGGTCCCTATCAGACACGATAGTTATCGGCACTCAATGCAATCTTACGATTTCCCAAATGTATTGGATAGTCAGTCTTTCCAAGGAGTATTTAATGTTGATTGGTAGGAAATAAGCTGATTTAGTCAACCTATCAACCACCACCCATATGGCGTCAAAATTCTTCGGTGTGTGGGGTAATCCCGTCACAAAGTCCATCGTGATGTGATCCCACTTCCATTTGGGAATCTCCAATGGTTGTAACAACCCTGATGACTTCTGATGTTTGGCCTTGACCTGCTGGCACACTAAGCAACATGCTACGTATTCTGCTATGTCCCTTCTCATATTATCCCAGCAGTACCGCTGTTTCAGGTCTCAGTACATTTTGGTCCCCCCTGGGTGTACCGTATACTTGGATCGGTGAGCTTCTTCCAACACTCTCTGGGTGATTGTTGAATTTTGGGATAGACAAAACCTACCTCTATAGGTCAGTATTCCTTCACTGTTTACTTCATAGTCGGGCAACTTCCCTTTAGTGAGAAGCTTTTTCTTCTTCATCAACGATTTATCCGACTCTTGAGCCTTCTTAATCTCTGTGGGTAAAACCGTTTGTACTCTGAGATTGAAGAATACAAGTCGGTCAGGTTTAGGCTCGCATTCCCAATTCTCTGCTTGTGATAACATTTCTGCCTCCTTTATCCAGATGTTCGCCAAATTCACCTTCCGCCTTAGTGTGTCTGCCACCACGTTCGCCTTGCCAGGATGATAGTTAATTACACAGTCATAATCCCCCAAAAACTCCATCCACCGACATTGGTGCCTATTCAGGTCCTTTTGGGAAAATAGGTACTTCAGGTTCTTATGATCTGACACTATTTCAAACATGACTCCGTATAAGTAATGTCGCCACTTCTTTAAGGCAAACACCACTGCAGCTAGCTCTAGGTCATGGGTGGGGTAATTCTTTTCATAAAGTTCAACTTCTGAGATGCATAAGCAATCACGTGGCCCCTTTGCATCAATACGTACCCGAGACCATCTCCTGAAGCATCAGTATATACTATGAATCCATCTTTTCCCTCATGTAGGGTAAGGATTGGGGCAGTGGTCAGGCGTTTCTTCAATTCTTGAAAACTGGATTTAGTCTTCTCATTCCATTCGTACTTAACTCCCTTATGAGTTAAGCAGAATAAAGGGGATGCTTGCTTAGAGAAGTCTTTAACGAAACGTCGATAATATCCTGCCAATCCAAGAAAGCTCCGTACTTCTGTACTATTGTTCGGCACCCTCTAGTTTAGAATTGTCTCGACTATAGAGGGGTCCACGGATATTCCTTCCTTACTAATCACGTGCCCCAAAAAGTTCACTTGGTTTAGCCAGAATTTACATTTGCTAAACTTGGCGTACAACTTGTGCTCCTCAAGCAGTTGTAATACCTTTCTTAGATGCCCTTCATGCTCCTGCTGAGATTTGGAATAGACCAAGATGTCGTTAATGAAAATGACAACAAACTCGTCTAGGTATAGTGGAAATATTCGGTGCATGAGATCCCTCAATGCCGCTTGTGCATTGGTCACTTTGAATGGCATTACCAGGAATTTGTAATGACTATATCGGGTATTGAAAGCTGTCTTGGGTATGTCCTCCCTCTTCACTCGTAACCGGTAGTACCTTTATCGCAAATCCAGTTTGGAAAATACGACTGCCCCTTAGAATTGATCAAACAACTCCTCTATAATGAGAAGATGGTATTTATTCTTAATTGTCACATTGTTTGAGCCTCGATAATCGATACACATCCAAAGAGAGCCATCCTTCTTCTTAACAAACAATACCGAGGCTCCCTAAGGAGAGGTACTTGGTTGAACGAATCCTCGAGTCAATATGTCTTTGAGTTGTAGCTTCAACTCCTGTAGCTCTAGTAGCGCCATACGATAAGGGGTTCGAGAAATAGGTGCGGCTCCTGGTACTAGATCAATAGTAAATTCAGTCTCCCTTTCAGGAGGTAAACTTACCAGTTCCTCTGGAAATACCTCAGGAAAGTCTTGGACCACAGTTATATCTTCTCCCTTTAACTGGTCCCCTAGCTTATTTAAGATATAAGCCAGTATTCTAGTTGCTCCCTTACAAATCATTCGTCGAGCTTTGACTCCCGCTACAAGCAAGGAGGAGGATCTCTTCCTTCCCACATCTACTTTAATCAATTGTTCTCCGGGTCGACACAGCTTAACTTTCTTCGTATGACAATTTAACTGGGCTTGATTTTTAGTGAGCCAATCCATGCCAAGTATCACCTCATATCCCTTTAAAGGTAAAGCAATTAATTCTATGGACAATTCCTAACGTCCCACATTCACCTCACAGTTTCTACATACACGTCCAGTTTGGATTTTGATATCATTTGTGGGTGTGCTCACTTCCAATTTATAGGGTAAGTCCTATATTTTCTCTTCCATATTCTCAAGAAAGGAGTAACTAGCAAAAGAATGAAAAGCACCAGGATCAATCAAAACTTTAGCTATTTTACCAAGGATAGGAAGGGTACCTTCGATGACCTCGGTCGAAACTGGGGCTTCACTATCTTCCATCGCGTATACACGAGCTTGCACCTTTTGTTGACTGCCCCTACTTGCTCCTCCCTTCATAGTATATTTAGCGACCGATGATTGGGACCCCATGGGTTGAGACAAGCGACTCGACTGAGCTTACGAGCATTCAGATATTCTATGTTCAGCGCCTCTACACCGTAGGCACTTGTTTGCCTTCTTCCAGTAATCCTTTTCATCATGGCCTCCCTTTTCGTAGTATGTGTAGCGCACCTGAGTCGTCCCTCTTAAGGTAATGCTCAAGCTTCTTGAAGTGGCCGAGGGTCGGGATGTGTCTCCCCTAGGGACTTTGTTTTGCTCAAAGTTTACTCCCTGTGGGCCGGGGATGTATAGGGATTGTGACTTTACATTTGTCCTTCTCGACTGGTGCATGGCTTGTAAGGCATTCTTGGTTTCCTCTACCCTGCAAGCAAATTCGATGGCTGCGGCATAACTGCTCTGATAGGTCGGGGCTAGGGCATCCTTCAATTCCAATCTTAACCCTTGTATAAATCTCTTCTTGCGTTTCTCGTCAGTCGAGACCATCTTCTCTGAAAATTTGGAGAGTCGAGCGAACTTTGCCTCATACTCTATTACACTCATTAGTCCTTGTTTCAAGTTTATGAACTCCGCTTCTTTTCTTTCAATAACTAAAGGTGGGATAAACTTCCTCTTAAACTCCTTTTCGAAGTTCTCCCAGGTCCTGGGGGTTTCCTCCATGTCCCACTTCCTTTGTATTATATTCCACCAGTCTAGTGCAGCGCCTTCTAATTGGAATATAGAAAAATTCCCCTTTCGTCCATCCACATATCCCAAAGCTCAAAATTTTTGAGCCATTGTTTTTATCCAATTTTCGGTGACTTCATCGTCTGGGCCGCCGTTGAACTTGGGTGGATGAAACTTCTGGAATCGTTCCAAGGCCACGTCCTCCGTCTCTAGTCTATGACTTCGATCTCTGACCGGAGATCGAGCTTGATTATCTCTCTCTATCATGCAGCTCAAAATTTCAGTGACTTGACTTGCGAATAATTCCATCACAGCGGTTGATGGATTCTGTCCTGCGAGTGAGTTTGAACTTTCCCCTTGTTCCCTTTCCATTGTCCTATACTCAACAAGTTAGTTTCATGGATTGAACCAATCCTCATTTAGTTACCAAACCAAAAGAATATAATTAACAAAATATTTTTATATTATCACAAAACGTTTTACAGTAGTTGTTATAAGATATTTGCGATAAGTTTTAAAGTCCTCTAGCGTCGTCTCTCAACATCAAAAATTGGGACTCACTTCTTGTTCTAATGCTTATTCTACAAACGATTAGTATCTTAGTTGTAAGGTTTTCCTCTAAAAGTCCGCTTCTAATTCTAATCGACCCTCGAATCCATGGTGGAGTCACCTCCTCCTTCTTGTTCAGCTTCAGGGCACGCTTGGTCCACTAAATCCTCTTGCAATGTGTCAAGAGCTTGCTTAATCGTTCCTCAAGTCTCCCTTGTATGCCTCCAGCGTGATTCGGTTGGTTGTCGATGATAGGCGATCAGTCCTCCCTGTAGTTCTTGGACATTCACCAGGGCTAAGTCTACTTGTCGGAAGACTTCTTGTCGCTCTGCATCCCATTGTCCAAGTTCCCTGCTTCTTTGATTTCTTAGTTGGTTGTTTTCAACAACCGCCGTATTCGCCCTCGTCTCTTCTGCATTAGCACGCATATATTGTTCTCACATTGCATCTCTCGTTAATTGTTCTTGGGTTTTGAGGTTAAGAACCCTGCCTATTAATTCTGTACGTTCCATGATTAAAGCATGCACAATCCAATTTGGGTAAGCGTGAGTTTCTACCCATTGAGGATTGTTTATTACTTCCGTCCAAGGAAGAAATGTCTCTGGGAGGGCTCCGAAATGTCTTTTTATCACAATAACTTCTTGAAAGACATTCCTCGCAATTTCTACATTATTGTCCATCTATTGACACAACAAACTCGTTAGTTTGACAATATATTCACATCTAGCTACCCTATAGTGACATCAATAAATCGTTAGTTTTTGTAGACAAGGTTCAATCATGTCTCAAATCTAATATCTTTAAGTTTTAAGTAATTATGAAGTCTTGTATTAAGTTAAGTTTTGATTTGCCATTACTTGATTTGAGGAATTCTCTGATACCACATCTGTAACACCCCCAAACCCCATCACAAGTATCGGGTCGGGTTTGAGCGTGCTACCGAAATGGCCGATATTAACGAGCAATTAAAGTTTATGCGGAAACGATTTAAATAATTCAAAAACCTACTTTACTATTACAATGAAAAGGATTTATTACAAATGTCAAATAAAATTTCCCCTTAACCATTATAACATCTAAGTTCATATAAAAATTCAAGTAGCCAGGATCTTTCTCAAACGAAGTAAAGACAACAAGCACTCTTCTATTACTATTCTTCTTCACCTGAAAAAGGGTTATTTAACTAGGGTAAGCTCCTTGCTTAGTGAGGTTCCATCGCCAATATTTACCTAGTTGATTTTTAGTGATCACAGAATAACAATTAACAATTAACAACTAGCCATGTATGTCCTAGCACATAGTAAAAAGGATACGGGTGGTTAATGCCGAGTTGTCTCCAAGTGCCTATATGGAAATTGTGACTAACATATACAACATAACCTAGTCAGTGATGCCCGAAGGCTATCAGCTTAGAATTCACTTTCCCATTCATGTCGGTGTTCAGTTACAAGCTCGTATCAATCAGGTGGTTATGCTAGCATACCAAACTCCATGTGTAGCCGGTCTAATCAGACGGTCCGGTCGGTACCTTCCCCGCCGACTTCGACCAAACTACAATCGCATCGGGGCCCCCGAAATTCACAGACAGGTAATCAGGTAGCAGGTAATTCAATTTTGACATGGCAAGATAAAGTACAAGCTGGTCATCAGAGCAGTATATGATTTAAGTTTAACACGGCAAGATAAAGTACAAGCCTGTCTTTCACAGAAAATATCAGAGCAGTTCAGGAGTTCAGATTCATGATAATCTAGTACAGTATGATAAAATACACACTTAATTCACAGTCAGTAAATACCATTATTTGAGTGTAACCGTCATATCTCTCTCTTATGGCTAGAGTATCAAGTAAAAAGGTTCGAGTATTAGGGGTTCGAGTACAGGGGTTCGAGTACTTACATTTTGAGTAGTTGGGTAGGAAGTTTGAGCAAAGAACTCAAGTGGAGAAGGTTCTAGTGGTATGGGTATCAGGTGGTACTGGTTCGAGTGGTAAATGGTATCAGTTCGAGTGGTGAGGTTCAGTTGGAGAGATTCTAAAGGTACGGGTTCAGATGGTGAGGTTCGAGAGTTAAGGTTCTAGTGGCACTAGTTCGAGAGGTAAAGGTTTCAGTAGTACTAGTTCGAGGGGTAAGGTTCTTGGGATACAGTTCGAGAGGTAAAGGTTTTAGTAGTACTAGTTCGAGGGGTAAGGTTCGAGGGGTAAGGTTCGAGAGGTAATGGTTTCAGTGATACTAATTTTTCGAGGGGTAAGGTTCGAGAGATGAGGTTCGAGAGGTAAAATTTGTGCAGTTCGAGGGGTAGAATTGTGGCAGGGGTTCGAGAGGTAGAATTTTGGTAGGGATTCGAGAGGTAAAATTTTGGCAGGGGTTCGAGGGGTAGAATTTTGGCAGGGGTTTGAGACGTAGATTTGTGGTAGGGGTTCGAGAGGTAGAATTTTGGCAGGCTTCGAGGGGTAGAATTTTGGCAGGGGTTCGAGGGGTAGAATTGTGGCAGGGGGTTCGAGAGGTAGTGTTTTGGCAGGGGTTCGAGAGGTAGTATTTTGGCAAGGGTTCGAGAGATAGAGTTTCAACAGGGGTTCGAGAGGTAGAGTTATGGCAGGATTTTGAGAGGTAGAGGTGTGGCAGGGGTTTGAGAGGTAGAATTTTGGCAGGGTTTGAGGGGTAGAATTTTGGCAGGGCTTCAGAGGGTAGAATTGTGGTAGGGGTTCGAGAGGTAGAATTTTGGCAGGGGTTCAAGGGGTAGAATTTTGGCAGGGGTTCGAGAGGTGGAGAGAAGCAGGGGTTCGAGGGGTGGAGAGTTTAGCTCGAGAGAGCCAGGTTCTGATGGCATTATATATATATATGTGAACATAAACTCAGATTTTACTGAATTTGTGCTAGGGCGATGCAACACTCACCTTGGCTAAACTTGGGCTTGGGCACTTCCATTTCCTACTTTACCATTATTCACCACTGTTCTTTGGAAAGATTTTTTTTTACTGTGTGAGGGGGTAAGAGTTGGGGATCAAGTATTTATGCTTGGTGAAACATGGGTTCTGACACCTACTCACCCTACAAATTTTATCCTGTAACCTCAAGCCTATTGCCAAAAATTTCTTCTCACGTCTGCCGTATATTCCATCCCAGTACTACCACTTGCCCTAAAATAATTACTTTGGATAATTTTTCCTCACATCCACCGTCCATTTCCTCTTCCCAGCAATTCCATTTGCCACAATTACTTAGGATTTCTTCTTCCCAGTAATTCCATTTGCCAAGAAATTACTTTGAATAAATTTCTTACATCCGACGTTCTTCCTCTTTACGTCTGCCGTCCTTCCTCTTTACGTCCGCCGTCATTCCATCTTCAAGTTAATTTCCTTTGCTTACTTATTTATTTATTTTGTTAGAGTAAAATTCCGCCGTCATTTCTGATTTACTTATTCATTTTATTTATTTATTACTTATTTACTTATTTATTGTTATTAGTATTCTTATTCTTATATATATACACATTTTATTTATATATGTATTTTATTTATATATGTATTTTATTTATATATATGCATAAATACATATATATATATTTCGGAAAATTAAAGGAAAGATGGGAATATTTGATTTAATTATTACAAGTTCTCTAATTCCTATTTCGGTAGGGGTTTGTAACACTCAGTGTGACTTAGGAGGTGAATACACCTCTAATTATTTTTGTCACCTTCTTTCTTCTGATAGAACCATACGTTAGAACTCTTGTACAGATACTCCTCAGCAAAATGGTGCTGCTGAGAGGAAACACCACCACCTTGTTGAAACAACACACTTTTTCTTATTGTCAGCTGAGGTTCCCAACACCTTTTGGGGGAAGCCATTCATACAACTGTCCATGTCATCAACCGTATTCCGACCTCTCACAATTTAGGTTTGTCACCATTCAAAAAAATTGTATGGACATGCACCTGACTATTCCTCCTTGCGTGTCTTTGGTTCACTTGTTTTGTTCTCCGCCCCCCAAGTTGAGCACAATAAATTGTCTTCCAAATCTGCCTTATGTTTTTTCTTGGTATATGGTAGTGGTCAGAAGGGATTTCGTTATTTTGATCCTGTCAGTTAGAAACTGTATGTCTCTCGTCATGTAGTGTTCTTAGAGCATATTCCTTTCTTTTCCGTTCCCGCTAGTTCACATCAGATGACTCAGCCATATTTTAGTTGCATCGATCCTTTCGACATTACCAACGATGAGGTTCCACCATTGACATCTGATACTTTGGTTCTTAACACACATGCTGCTCCTCCGCCCTCTCCTCCTACACTACCTCAATCACCTCCTGAGATTGAGGACAATCCTCCACTGCGTCAGTCCACTCATATTCATATGTCAACTCAACAACCTAATTTTTCTTATTCCTCATATTCTCCCTCTTTTGATTCACTTCTAGTGTCTATTCATTCTTTGTCTGAGCCTATGTCCTATAGAGAGGCTGCTTGTGATCCTTTATGGCAGGCTACTATGGCTGAGGAAGTCACTGCTCTGCATCAGACTCACACTTGGGATTTGGTACCCTTGCCTTCTAGGAAGCATACCATTGGTTCTCGTTGGTTCTATAAGATTAAAACAAAATCTGATGGATCTATCGAGAGATACAAGGCTCGTCTTGTTGCCAAAGGTTATTCTCAGGAGTATGGCATGGATTATGAGGAAACCTTTGCCCCTGTTGTGAAAATGACCACTATTCGTACTATGATTGCAGTTTCTTCAATTCATCAGTGGAAAATATCGCAGATGGATTTTTAAAATGCATTCTTGTATGGTGATCTTCATGAAGAGGTTTACATGACACATCCTCCGGGGGTAGTTCATCAGCCTGGGCATGTATGCAAGCTTCACAAGTTTCTATATGGTCTCAAACAAGCTCCCAGAGCCTGGGTATTTTCCACAGTGATCACCTCCCTTGGCTTTCTTTCTAGTTCTTATGATTTGGCCTCGTTCATCAAACATACAAATAAGGGTTATATTCTCCTCTCCTTGTATGTTGATGATATGATTATTATTGGTGATGATTGTGATGGCATTGAATTGATGAAGTGTGACTTGGCTCGGTGTTTTTCTATGAAAGACTTTGGTTTACTCCGTTACTTTCTTGGTATTGAGGTGGCTTCTTCTTCTAAGGGCTATCTTTTATCTCAGTCCAAGTATATAACGGATCCTTTTAAGCGTGCACGTCTTATTAACAGCAGGACCATTGACACCCCTCTTGAGACCAATGCTCGCTACTCTCCCACTGATGGGTCTCCTTTGTCTGATCCGGCCTTATATCGTATAGTGGTTGGCAGTTTAATTTATCTCACGGTTACTCGTCCAGATATTGCTCATGTTGTTCATGTCGTTAGTCAATTTGTCACTTCCCATACTTTAGTTCATTGGTCTAATGTTCTTAGCATTCTCAGGTATTTTCGAGGCACACAATTTTGTATTCTACTGTTTCCTTCATCATCATATTTCTAATTGCGTGTATATTTCGATGTTGATTGGGCTGGTGATCCTGAGGATCGTAAGTCCACCACTGGATTTTGTATTTTTCTCAAAAACTCACTCATTTCTTGGAAGAGCAAGAAACAAGATGTTATTTCTTGCTCCTCCATAGAAGCTGAGTATCGTGCCATGACCTCGACTACTTGTGAGATTGTTTGGTTACGCTGGTTGCTTGCTGATAAGGGAATCTCACTTCGTAGTCCTACGCCATTACATTGTGATAACCAGAGTGCTATTCACATTGCACGTAATGGGTCTTCCATGAGCGCACCAAGCATATTGAGATTGATTGTCATTTCACCTGCCACTATTTGCGACTTGGGACTATTTCACTTCCTTTTGTTCCCTCTTTTCTCCAGATTGCAGATTTGTTCACGAAGGCTCACTCCACTGCACGATTTTGTTTCTTGTCTGACAAACTCTCGATGCTTATTACTATAGCATCGTGAGTTTAAGGGGGGATGTTAGCATTATATTAGCCATTTAGTTAAGGGCATTTTGGTCTTTTCATTAGTAGCCTTTAGGGCTCTCTTTATGTAACATCTTAGTACACTTGCAAGACTATCTTCTTCACTCAATAGAATTCTCCCCTTCTCTCCATCCCTAAATCCCCAAATCTTCATGTTTGTGTGCATTCGGTTTTGATCTTAGTGTAAATATGATTTATCTCCTGATGCAATCGGTTTTGTAATATTTATTCGATTTTAGTTTGATATATGTGATCTATCAATCTTAGTGTGCATTCGGATTTAGTATGGATTAGCAATGCAAGTTACTTTGTATATGTGATTATTTGGTGTGTATATTCAAGTCACGGTTTTAGTGTGGATTATCTGCTGATGCATATGCACACTTTGTATAGTATTTGATTATTTTGTTTTCTATGTTCGTCACCTGATATTCTTAGGAAGGGGAATGATCATGTTTTTCAGGTCTGTTTTCAATCAGTCTGAATGTGAGCTGCTTGCTTGTATTGATTTGGTTCTGTTTTATGGATTTATTTATGGTGATATTGTGGATTTTTGGTTGAGAAGTGTGTAATGGAGATGGTTCTGTAGAAGGGAACAAAGTCTAGTTTGAAATTTTGCTTGTTCTTGGAGATTCGGTGGATTGCCTGAGTAAAGCTTGCAGTTTTTTTTTAAATTAAACCATCCGAGGATGGGGGGGGGGGGGTGTTTATTAGGCTCCCCAAGCCGATTAAATAGGCCAAGTTAGGCACTGAAAGTTTACATATGTTACAAGTTGATCTTTCAAATGATGATCCAAGAGCTAATAAGGAGCTCTTGAAGCAAAAGAAGTTGCTAACAAAAGCGGTGAAAGCAACTGATCTAAGCTAGAGTTTATCCATGTACAAAAGTAGTAATTCTAAAGTTACCCTGTAGCCGTAATACCGCGAACAGGTCGGCGAATCGATGAATCGAGACCCCTATATGTCAACGATATTCAAGCCAAGAGGAAACTCAATTGAAACACCGGAAAATATTTTCTTCTCGGACAAATGAGAGGAGCAGCATGTAGATAACTGCCAGAGATTCGGTGGCAGAGAATCAATTCAGCCTGATAGTGTGACTCAGATCCACAAACATGAATATAATAAGCTACTGTAATCCAGTTCCACAATCTTCCTCATATCCTTGCTTGCTGTCTGCATACCTGTAACTAGAGGAGAGAAACTAGCAGTATTTGTACCAAAGGCGAGTTTCTAGAAATACCAAGAATCAGTCAAGATACACTTAATGTCAAATTGAAAAAACCAGATCTAATTCATACTAGTAATTATAGGAGGCCCAACTCTTAATGCTGGGAAACCAATACTATCGAGTGATAACAATCCCTTAAGGAAGAGGGGAATTGACCTAATGTCTAAATCACCTTGTAGTAGGTTATCCTTGGCAAATTTTGCCAAGAAATCCGCCGCCATGTTAGCTTGTCTAGGTGTGTGTTGGATTGGGTGTGAGGAGTGTTCTACATGAAGAGCATTACAGATAGAAAAGATTCTCCAGGGGCTGCACAAAGGATTATGAATACTCCTAACAGTGTTTAAGCAATCTGATTCGATTACACATTCACCTAGATCTAGCTCTGAGCAGGTATCATATCCACATTGGATTGATACCAATTCTGCCTGCAAAGGAGATGGACTCTGAAAAGTTTTAACTCTCATTTTAACCACTTTACCATTCCAATCTCTGACAATTACTGCAGCAGAGGAAAGTCCACTAGGGATCCATGATACATCAGTGTTTATTTTATAGCCAGTTAGTGGTTTTTTCCAATGAACCACAGAAATATCAGAATTATGTTTTTGAAAAATTTGAGGAATGATATTGGCCTGAATCCATTGCTTATGCCTATCTCTATTACCTATCAATTTGTGAGCTGTGAAAATTATATAAATCGTTTGTCTAATGTCCTGAACACAAGCCTCACTTGAGAAAGGTCTATTCTCAAAAACGTATCTGTTCCTGCTGGTCCAGAGAGTCCAAATTGTAACCATAAAGGCCAAAGTTATCAAGTTTGCATGAATTTTAGAATCAGCCTTGAAAGATAAATAAAATTCGACCCTGCTATTTAAATTCCTAAAACCCGTTAGTGGTAGCTGCAAAAATAAGTGAACACTTTTCCATACTAAACAGGAAGAAGGGCATGAATTGAAAAAATGATCAATATTATCCTTACTGTTCATGCATAGAGGACATCTCGAAGCCAAAGGTATACCCATCCGACTTAAAATATCTTCAAAAGGAAGGATGCAATTTAAAACTCTCCAAAGAAGTACTGGCATTTTTCTAGGTATGTAGGGTGACCAAACCTTTTGGAGATGTTGGATTTCGGGTCCCTTTTGTCTGAAAATGCTGTAGGCCGATCTGATTGTAAACTTCCCATCAGTAGTTGGAGTCCAAACTAGCTGATCCTCGTGAGGGTAATCTAACTTAACATTCTGCAAAAAAATGAATGATATTGGTAGCCAAGTGAGGCTCCAGACTTGGTAAGAAAGCAGCTTTATTGCTAATGAAAGACCTCAGGGAAAGATCATCAAAAGGAATGTCCAATTCCTCAGGCCATTTATAACAGAGAGCACCATCACCCATCCAATTTGCATTCCAGAATGAGCAGTCCCCTTTACCAAAAATAATCCTAGTTAAACTGTTAGCCCTTGCAGTTACTCTGCTTATTCTACCCCAAATGTGGGATTTTTTGTAAGAGACAAGTAGTGTCCATAAAAGAGTTGCCCATTGTGTCTCATTTGTTTGGAGCTTCCACCATAATTTACATGAAAAAGCATCTACTATAGCATTCAAATCCCTAAAGCCTATACCATTTTCATTCATCGGGTAACTCATTTTTTTCCATGATCTCCACCTTTTCCTATCAGTGAATTCAGATTTTCCCCAGAATAGACTAGATGCCATTTTTTCCATTATTTTTAAAACTATCCTAGGGGGTTTTAGAACTGTAAAGATATGTGTTAGAATCGAGAGGAAGCAATGATTAATCAAAATGATCTTTCCAGCAAAACTTAACCATCTATTCTTCCAATTATTTATCAATCTCTCCATTCTTTCAATTACAGGTAGATAATGCACCTTTAAATTCCTACTAGAGAAAATAGGGACCCCAAGGTATTTAAAAGGGAATGATCTTTTCTCCATCCCTAGTAACCTTTTAACAGATTGGACTTGATGTAGAGGTGTGTTGTGGGAGACAAAAAATTTGTATTTTGAGAAGTTTACCTTTTGACCTGATGTAATCTCATATGCATTCAAAAAAAGTTTAAACCGCCTCAAATTGTTAGTCTTAGTATTCAGAAAAACAGCAGTGTCGTCGGCATACATGAGATGAGTAAGAGGAGAGCAGGAGTTGGGAAGACTAAAGTACTGTAAATATCCTGTGCTAAACAATTTCTTTAGTCCCCTGGAAAAAGCCTCTGATAAAATATTGTACAGAAAAGGTGAGAGAGGGTCTCCTTGTTTAATGCCCCTTGAGGAAGAGAAGAAACCCGATGTTGAACCATTAATTAATACTGAAAAGTTTGCAGAAGCAATGTTATGCATGATTAGTTTAACAAAATTTCCATGGAAACCGAAATGTAGGAGAATGGAATTAAGAAAGGACCAGGAAACCCTATCAAAAGCCTTTTGCATATCTAATTTGACTATCAAATTTGAAATCTTAGACTTTCTAGAGAGCAATCTGGTCATTTCATGCATTAGGATCACATTATCTGAAATATCCCTACCTTTAATGAAAGCACTTTGCTCAGGAGAAATCAGTAAGTGCATTAGTGGTTTAATCCTCTCCATTAACAGTTTAGAGAAAACTTTATTAACAAAGTTAGATAAGCTTATTGGCCTGAAATCTGCAAATGTGTTTGGAATGGCTTTCTTTGGAATTAAAGTGAGCCAGGTACTAGACATAGCTTTAGGGATGTATCCATTATTTAAAAATTCATTAGCAGCTTCTAAGAGGTCTTCATTAATGGTTTCCCAAAAAGATATATAAAAATCACCGGAGAAGCCATCGGAGCCAGGTACACTAGATCTATTAAGGTCAAAAACAGCAGTTTTCAGTTCCTGTGTGTTAAAGGGGGCAAGCAGAAGGAGGTTTTGTTGGTCAGTTAGTACTTTAGGGATTTCTTGCAGAAAATGTTTTAGATAAGTTCCCTCTTTTTGTGATACATCCTCATTCAGCAGATTTTGAAAAAATTAACACCTTCTTCTGTAATCAGACTTGGATCAGTTATCCAGTTCCCATTACCATCTTTAATTTTAGCAATTCTAGATCTAACTTTCTTTTCCCTAATTGTGTGATGAAAGTAACTTGTGTTTGCATCTCCCTGTTTAAACCAATTTAACCTAGCCTTTTGCTTCAGGAAAATATTGTATTCCTTCTGAGATCTCAGAAGAAAAGCTTTAGATTTCATTAGTTCATTTAAAACTGATTCATCCTGGGATTACTGAAAAAGAATTTCCAGATCATTGACTTTTGATTCAGATAGTAAAAGGTTCTGATTAACATCACCAAAAATATTTTTGTTCCATTCTTTAATTACAACCTTAAGCCTCTTTAGTTTGTGAACAAATCTATTCATCCCAGTCAGAGGTGATGTTAAATTCCAATTAGAGACCACTAAATCATGAAAATCTTGTCTATTTGACCACATTTCTTGGCATCTAAAAGGCCTTGGAACCTGTTCTACAGCGGATTGAATAGATAATAAAAGAGGAGAATGATCAGATGTCATTCTATTTAAAACCTGGATAGAACTATTAGGGAAGAGTTCCAGCCAGTCTAAGGTACATAATCTCCTATCTAACCTTTGAAACTGTAGATCCTTACCTTTATCCCTATATCTATTGTTACTCCAAGTGAAAGAGTTTCCCACAGTAGGGATATCATGTAAGTCCATTTTAGTTAGAAAATCATTAAATTGTTTCATGCTTTTTCTAGGTGTTGATTTCCTACCTTTATATTCAGAGACCGAAGCCACAGTATTAAAATCACCAATATAAATTGATGGATCTGGTGTTGGAGTTTGTAAATCAGACCATAAGATCTCCCTCAACTGCCTATGGACACTAGCATAAATGAAGAAAACATTCCAATAAACAGAAGTGGCATTATCAGTTACTCTAGCCTGCAAATACTGATCAGATTCATTTACAATGGTTAAGCTGAAGACATGATTCCATCGAATCCAAATTTTAGCATTCTGGGCATGTAGAGCATTATCATAACCAAGATCATGCTTCAAAGTGTTTAAGTTCTGATTCTTATGCCATGGTTCAATTAGACATAGAATGTCAATCTTGTGTTTCCTGTTTAAAGTCTTTAATCTATCTATTGAACTGCCATAACCCCTAACATTCCAGACTAATATTTTCCCAATTTTGGTGTACTTAATCATTTAAAATTTGGGGGGGGGGGGGTTTCTTTTTGAGGTGATCTTAGTTTCCTTAGTTTAGATACAGGAGCAATACTATTTTTACCCTTCTTACCATCACTTATACTCATTTTGTCTGCAGTTGATATGCTTACCTCTTGTTGAAAGGTTTGTTCTACTGCTCCATTGTGTACTACAGTGATGGCTGGATCTTTGATTGCGTTGTGGAGAGTTTGCTCATTTTGATCAACCTGCTCTACATCAGGGGTAGACAAGCAAATGATAGTGTCTACCTCTTTTGGACCTGACTGGTGTGCCATTACTTCCTGTGATTCCACTGTCTCGTGGAAAATGTCCACTGTTTCATCCTCATGGGCTTCATGATCATCATCATGTAAGTCAGTTAAAGTGTGGAAAGCATTTGATATAGTAACCGTATCCTTCTTGACTAAATTTTCCTGGATAGGGGGAAGTTCAGGCTGTTTGTTCTTCCTTCTCCAAAAAAAATTGGAGATTGGTTTTGAGATATCATCCAATGAATAGAAAGGAGTATTTCTATTCCTGGGCGTAACTCTGAGAGAGTTTAAGTTGTTCTCCACAGGAGAAGTTGAGATCAAATTTTGAAATTGGAAATCAGATTCTTTTTGGGAAACTGATAGTGTTGAAGTACCTTCCACGTCAACAGCTACCTTAGTTGAAATTCCTAATTTTTCCTGAGTGTCAGCTTGGACTGAAGCCTGTCTAACCTTTTTCTCTTTAGGTTCAGCTAATACTTTTCTATTGTTCCTCAGTTCTGGGTGTAAAAAATTACAGTTTGCCTGGCTATGTCCAATTATCCTACAATGTGTACAATATGAGGGCAACTGGTCATATTCAATTGGGTACTCAGCAACTTTATTTCCAATTCCTACCACAATTGTAGAGGGGAGTTGAGACAATAGGTCAATTTCAACACAAACTTTTATAGCAGAAGGTCTTGTTAGGGCATTAGTAGCTGCATCCATTTTTAGAAATCTCCATATCTGGATACTAATGCCTATAATAGCCAAGGTATTGTAGAAATGAATTGGAAGTTGATGTAAAGTTACCCATGCTGGTACAACTGAGGATTCGGCGGTAGGGGAGAAGTCTGGTGACCATTTCTGCACCTTCATCGTTGATCCTTGGATCATCCATTGACCCTTCATCCAGCAGCGCTGATAATCCTCGTTTTCCTGAAATCGAATAAGAATATGGCGATAGTCAATAGATCCCAATTGAAATTTACCCTTAAATCCAATTGATTTGAAGGCAGCGACTAGTTTCTCCATAGGAGGTTTCCCCCTATTGAATTTGCCAACCAAGGCATTCTGGTAATGTGAAGCCAGAAGTTCTCCTTCCTCCGGAGGGAGAATATATGCGATCTTTCCCTTATACTCGGTTATAGGATGAAGGTTGGGCGTGTCTGGAAGGGAGGATAGTAGCGGAGAAGGTTTCGTGTTTAGAGCTTGGAGGAAGCTTTTGTTAGTAGCCGGTGTGGAGTCCAGTTTTTGGTTAGGCGTCGGAGATGCCATGGCCTGAAACCAGAGTCAGTAAAAGAGCCGTTACAGGGAAGTGTTACAGTGACGTTGGTGTGTTTTTCACACTCGAAATCGCACTTAGTAACAGTTGTTTTCGCCCTTTTTCAATTAAACTACAACAACCCCATCTAGCTTGACATAAAGCTTGCAGTTTTGCAGCTGTATGTATACTTTTTTCCAAAAACTTAAAATGGGAGTTTGTCGATGATTGAGTTACTGAAACTTAAGGAAAGCTCTATAGTATCGTTTTTTGAAAGTTTATCGTTCTTGATCACCTTGAAAAATGTGTTTTTACTAAGGGATCATTACAAAAGGGTTCACGCGAAAAAATCGCTAACATAAAAATTGAAAAAGTTTAAATTAAGGTAAAACATCAATTAAAATCAAGTGTCTCAACACTAACACTAACAATCGACCATCATAAACAATCAAATTCTATTTTTTCCAACTTATTTCCCTTGCCGCTGGTTTTTTCACATACTTGCCTTCTCCTACTGATTTTGAAGAGGTCGAGTCTTTTACTGCATCAACACACAGATCAATGGTCGACTACGGTTCTTTGTTCAAGGAAACACCTTCAGAGCATGGTTCCTCAAACCATTTTTCTATTAACTCATCAATGGCATCCTAGAACTCTCCGTCTTGGAAAGTATCTGTGAAATAATATAAACCATCACATAAAGTAATTAAAACATCACAATAGCACACATAAATCACTGACACCTACATTGAGAAAAATCAAATACAGTATTTAAAACATCAATCTCAAAATTTAAAAAATCAAACAATACACACTAAAATATCAAAAGTACAAAACTGAACATCAGTTGCATACTTAAATATGAAAACACCACAACCATCAAAAACTAAAATTAAAATCATCACACCAACACACAAAACAATACTAAGAGTTTAAACAAGAAAGCTCAAAGATAGAACCTGAAATATCAACAACAGTAGCTAAAACATCACAGCTAAAAAAAAGAAAACTTACGACTCCTACTTCATTCTAGAATGCAATAACAGTGGGCAAGTGCTCTTAGACATCTAAGAAACAACGAAAACAACGCAAAAATTAGCACAAATAGTAACAAAAACCTAAGATATCACACACACAATCAAAACAACAAAACTGAAACATCAATTGCACACATAATACACTACAAGCATCAAATACTGGAATTAATCATCACACCAACACATATAACAGTACTCAAAACCTAAACATGAAAGATCACACATGAAACCTGAAAGATTAACAACAGTATTTAAAAAGTCACATATGCTAAATAACAAAATTTACATATCTTCTTTCCTTCTTGATTGCAGCAACAATGGGCATGCATTCTTACACATATAAGAAACAACAACAACACAAAAACTAACACAAATCGTAACAAAACCCTAAGATATCACACACATAATAAAAAAAATAAAACTGAACATCAATTGCATACTTAAAACAGTACAAGCATCAAATAATGATATTAAATGATCACACTAACACAGATAAACAGTACTTAAAGCCTAAACATGAAAGATCAAACATGAAACCTAAAAAGATCAACATCATTATTTAAAAAGTCACATCTGCAAAATAACAAAATTCACAGATCCTCTTTCCTTCTCAATTGCAGCAACAGTGTGCATGCATTCTTACACATCTAAGAAACAACAACACAAAAACTAGCACAAATCGTAACAAAACCCTAAGATATCACGCACACAATAAAAAAAGCTGAACATCAATTGCACACTTAAAACAGTACAAGCATCAAATACTGATATTAAAATATCACACTAACACAGATAAACAATACTTAAAACCTAAACATGAAAAATCAAACATGAAACCTGAAAAGATCAACAACATTATTTAAAAAGTCACATCTTCAAAATAACAAAATTTACAGATCCTCTTTACTTTTCGATTGCAGCAACATTGACAAAGCATTCTTAGACATCTAAGGAACATCAACAACAACAACAAAAAAAACTAGCACAAATCGTAACAAAACCCTAAGATATCACACACACAATCAAAGCAACAAAATTGAACATCAATTGCCCACTTAAAACACTACAAACATCAAATACTGATATTAAATCATCATACCAACACAGATAAACAGTACTTAAAGCCTAAACATGAAAGGTCAAACACGAAACCTGAAAAGATCAACAACATTATTTAAAAAGTCACATATGCAAAATAACAAAATTTAAAGATATTCTTTCCATCTCGACTGCAGCAACAATGGAAAAAGTATTTTTAGACATCTAAGGAACATCAGCAACAACAAAACCCTAAGATGTCACACACAATCAAAACTGAACATCAATTGCACACTTGAGCATGAAAACACCACAAATATCAAGCGCTGGAATTAAAATATCACAACAACACTGATAACAATACTTAATGCCTAAAACCTGAAACATCAAACTAAAAACGAGAAACATCAATACATGTACCTGAAACATCACAACCAAAAATTCAGAAAGCTTACAAATCATTCTTCCTTCTCGATTGCAGCAGTGATGCAAATCTCTTTAGAAATCTAACAAACAATACCAGCAACACAAATATTAGCACAAATCCGTAAGAACAACTCACAAAACACAAAAAAAATTGAAAAATCCCCAAATATTAACACATTGAACAACATAAACCCTAGAAAATCACATGAATAAAAAAAATTAAAAAATTGAAAAAACAACAAAATATGCATAAAAACTCTAAGAAAAAACATTACCTTCGAAGATTAAAATGAATCTCTATTGTGTTCGACCGTAAAAAAATCCATTGGAAAATTCACCGGAAAACTCCAAATATCGCGATGAATCACTCCGCTCAAGAAAGAGGAATAAAAATGGAGATGATGTGCAGTTGAATAGAAGAAAACAAGCTCGGATTAAAGAAGATGGAAGATAATTGGAGAAGAGAGAGAGAAGAAAGATATTTGAGTTGGAGAGAGGGAAGAAGAAGACGCGAAGAGAGAAAGTGTAAGAAAATATGAGAGAATAATGAGGAAAACTTGATATTTATACATGGATTAAATGTAAAACAGTAAAATTTCAAATCCAGCCCTAGACTTTTGAAACGTTAATTAGAAACACCATATTACATTCTTAACAATTTAATCCCCGTTCTCGCATTAATCCCGTGTCTCGCTGTAATCCCGTCTCACACAAGACTTTGTCAAATTTTATTATACTAATTAAAAATCAAAATTTTGTATAATATGTATATTAAAAAGTTATAGATATTTTTTGTTACTTAGGATAATTACTAGTTTACTATAGATCAATGAGTATACTCCCCCGTTCCTCTATTTGTGTCTTATTTTACTATTCCCCCACAGAGCTGATAGATTAATTTGGAAACCAGGTATCTCTGGAAACTTCTCCTTCAAAGACACATATAAGTTGCTAAGTAACCACTCAGGTTTGATTTCCTCTGCTAAACTTCTTTGGAATCCCAGATTTGAGAAAAAAATCTCTGTTTTCATGTGGAAAGTTGTGAATTCTCTGCTGCCTTTTGATAACATACTCAGGAAACTTAGATTCAGTCTGGCTTCTAAATGCTGTATGTGCAACAACCATGAGGACTCTTTAGAGCATTTTTTCAACTCATGTTATTTCTCTCTATCTGTTTGGAAAATCATTCATCAGTTTATGGGTATTCATGATAGAGCATTCCCTTCGGTTTGGGAAAGAATTTCATACTACTTGACTTTGCCAGCTCTAACCTCCTTACATGCTACAATGATCCGTACTGCTGCCATCTTCACCTTTTGGAATATTTGGAAGATGAGAAACAGATACTTATTTGAATCTGCCAAGCCTTCCTCCACCCTAGTGCTCCAGCTCATTAGAGATCAGATTTTTTTCTCCTTCAGTGCAAATCCGGTTCACATATCATCTCCTCTAGATGTGAGTATTGCTGATCATTCCTTTCTACCACTTCTTAAACTTTCACCAAAGCCAAAAATCTGGAAAATTGCTTGGACTAGGCCTACATCAGGTTTTAAGATTAATGTTGATGCCTCCTGGTCATGCAATACTGTGAAGTGTGGGATTGGAGTGATCATTAGAGACATTACAGGGGCTTTCGTGGGAGCTTACACTCTATTTACTGTAGCTCTTTCACCTTTAGAAGCTGAATTGAAGGCTATTAAGTTTGCCATCCAGATTTCACATGATTTAACTGGCCCCCTTCATATGGAATCTGATTGTCTTTCTGCGGTTCTCTTTTCTACTGAACCACTCCGTTGTCACTGGAAATGCTTTTCACTAGCTGATGAGATCCATCAATCACTTAATGACATCAATCTGGTACATATATATAGGCAGGCTAACCTTGTGGCCCATACACTTGCTAAACTTTGTTTACAATTAGAATGTGATTCATCTTTTATTGATTTATCTGAACTTCCGAACACGGTTAGGGGGCTAATCAGACTAGATCAAATTGGCATCCCTGCTCTACGAATCTTTTAGTTCGGATGCTACTCATTCTCACTCTTGATTGTAGGTTTCAAGTCTATGCTGCATAACTGCCTCCTATTCGCTTCAACAGACTACACACGGCCTTCAAGATTCTCAAGTAACAAGCTTTTGAATGAGCTTGCTATGGACATTCCTGATCATCCACTTTGGAGTAGGGCAATAAGAAAGCTCACCTCAGTTTTCTTCTTTCCCTTACAATCTGCTAGTTTTCTTTTGTTTTGCAAAATTAAGAGGTTATGCTTATGGTTATTCTCTCTGACTGACCTGTGTCTCGATGTCGATTCACTAAGAAGTTCGAGAGTTCATCCTATAGCATCCTAATACTCTAGTTCATTCTTTTGGAAGCAATTTATGGTTGCTTCAAGAGCAATCCCCTCAGACTGTACAGTAACTTAGCCTTTTGGCTTCTTTATTTTTGTTTTATTACGGCTCGGGAAGGCCAATATAATTTCCCCCATCTATGATGGTTTATTTAAAAAAAAAACTATTTATCAATAAATTTAATTTTATTTAAATTGTAAAAATTTGTAGATATATAAATATAAAAAGTATCGTGTGAGATATTACTACGTTGATAACACATAATTTTAGAATATCTATTATTTATGATTATTGTTATAAAAACATTTAAAAAATTAAAATTATAAAATTATCAATGATAAAATAACAAGTAATTTTTCTATTTATTAAAATTCGGGTTTATAGGGTTCTCGACACTTTTCTATTAAAGAGCAACTGTTGGCAACATTGGCTTACATGGGATGCCCTAAGGCTTACATCAAGTGGTGCCCGCAAGCTTACATTTGAGACGCTAAAGAGATCCTATAATTATAGTCTAAGGTCTCAAAATGGCTATAAGAGATAAAATTACAATACTAAGCAAATTCTATATTGTTGCAACAAACCAGGGCAAATAGGGATAGGTCGTTATCATTGTGAAGCCTTTAGAGTAGTCACATAAGTACGACCCGAGATTATCAGCATGAGCAAATACAATGAAGTATCCAATAGACGCACACTAAATGTTCCATCCACACTTCTAATCAAAATATTTAAGGCAATGAACCCGGCCATATTCATTGCCAAAATATCTTTTTCATCGGTGTATAGAAACTACTTAGAATGCGGAATTATCTCTAAATCGACTCCAAAAGATTAGAAAGACCAATTAAATTGAATGAACAATAAAATTGGCCTAATCATCTAATAGACCAAAGTCTACAAATCTGATTTAATCCTTAGAAAGAAAGTATCCCCAAAAGTCCATTGGTTTAACGACTTTGACTTGGATTTCTCCTAAACATCTCTTTGGATATCAAATTTGAAGTCAAACAAAATTTATTGGACTTAGGCTGTCCGAAAAATTAATGCTGACAGATATAATTCCAACTGATACTTAAATAAAAATAACCATTTTAATTTCAAGCCCTTTTAAAAGACAAACTGAAAAGAAAAAAATTGTAAAACACATAAACTAAAACCAGTGCAGATACCCTAACACAAAACCGAAAATTATTAAAAACCTCTCACCTGAAGAGAAAAATGAAAAGTAGAAGAATAAAAATAAAAATGGAGAAGAACACTTTTTAACCTTATCTCTCCGGATCTATGCTCAGCTTTGGTTGAAAAACGATTTGAAAACGGAGTTGACCCATCGTTGACTCGCACTGAGTTGACCCGCACTGAGTTGACCCGCACTGAATTGGACCGAGTTGGCCACTACTGGATCTGAGTTGGCTGACTCAGATTCGAGTAGACTCGGAAAAACCTCTGGCTAGTCATGGTGGGCATGGACGACACCGGCGCCGGTGCCGCTTGAAAACGATTACAAGACTTCTCAGCTTTTGAAACTCTGTCGTGGAGCATCGCCGCTTCATCTCATGGAGCGCCGAGGCCTCGTCGATTTTCTGCGTCTCTTGGAAGACCACCACCGAGTCGCTTGGAGCACTACCACCGTCGCGTGGATGCCCGAAACAATCGGAGCAGCGTCGCAGGGTTTGGAAAATGTCTGGGCAGGAGAACCGTCGCGGCCCGAGATGCCGTGTCACTTGGAGTACCGCCGGGGTAGGAGAGTAAAAATGTTTGACCACCGCTTGAAATTCCGTTCTTGGATCCGGCACTCCGAAGCCGAGATCGGTGCTCTACCTGTGCTACTGGATTTAAAGCCGTGTTAACCGGAGATGGCTGGAAAAGAGGGTAGGGGTATTGAGAGGGTGAGATTGGGAAGGGGGAGCCACTGGAGGCGGAAGTTTCCGGCGGTGGCTCCCCCACTGAAGAGGCTAGGGTTTAGTGGAAAAAGGCAGAGGAAATTTTTAGAGAGAATCGATGCAGGGGAGAGAAGATGACTGAGCCTCCCAGCGAGGCAGAGAAGCGAGGCAGAGGAGAGAAGTGATAAAATAAAAAGGGATAATATGCAAATATAACCCTATATGTTGGAGAAAGTGCAAATATAACCCAGAGTTATTTTTTAGTGCAAATATAACCCTAATTATTATAAATATGTGCAAATATAACTCTAACTATTATACATATGTGCAAATATAACCCTAATTATTATAAATATGTGCAAATATAACTCTAACTATTATACATATGTGCAAATATAACCCTAAAGTCATTATTCCGGCATTGACTGACCAGGGTTATATTTACACTTTCAATTATGGCAGGATTATATTTGCACTTTTATTATCGCAGGATTATATCTGCACTTTCATCATTAATATAGGGTTATATACGTACTTTTCTCAATAAAAAGTAAGATATAAATAAAGGAAGAGAGGGAGTATATTGGTTGAGATGTGACAGGTTCGGGATCAGATTAATGTGAAATAATACTCACGTGACCCACCACATATGACAAGGGCTAATTTCAACCTCATTCCCATCTATATCCTGATCTCATATTATCGGGATGGATGTGGGGTGGATTTAAACCAAAACCATAATCATCACATTACTTGTAGTTATGTGTTACTTGTACTTGAAATCAATTAAGAGAAAGAAAAGTTGATTGAGTATTTTGTCGGGGCCCGGGGGTACATGTGGATTAGGGTTGTTAAAAAGATGTGTAAAACTATAAAATATATTTATATTATATTTTTACAAGATTTTTTCAGCTAATACGTATATGTTAGATGCTTGAATTTATGTGAATTAAGTGAGTGGATAAAATTAAATTTAGAAAGGAAAAAAACATAAAATGACTAAATAAAATTGAAGGAATTTCACCATAAAAGAAAGTGTATCATATTCACAAAAACAACAAAAAAGGAAAATTATGCCACATCCAATGAAACAGAGGGAGTAAGTGTTAGTCCAAGGTAAATGAAGACTTTATAGAGAGTTAAAACTGTATTATTAAAGTTTTTTTAATAAAAAATTTAGGGGTTATATTTGTATTAAATGAATTTTTTCTCTCTATAGATTTAAAACTTAGAAATGGTCTCATGTTACACAGCCTAAACTTTAGGCAGAAACCTTTGTGCAATTCTAACTTTATTTTTCTCGAGGGACCTTCCTCAATTCTTCTCCCTCCTGATGGGATATACTTTTTTTTAATGCACCCTGAGGTGGGGGATATTTATTAGGTTCCCCAAACCTATTTAGAACCAAAAGATGTACAATGATGTTTTTGAAAATTACATCGGTAAGGAAACATCGTTGCCTTCAAAAGAAAGATCTAATACTAGTGGACTAGTGATTCAAAAGGAGAGGATGTAGTATTTGGGATGTCGAGGTCTCGAGGGCTCGAAGCTCGATGGTTCCAGGTTCGAGTGATTGAGTGTTGATTGGTTCGAGTGTCAGATGTCTCGAGGGTGTCAGGGCTGGAGATGTTCGAGGTATCCAGTGAGATGACGGCTCCACAACTCGATGTAGCTAGGGCTCGAGGGGTTGGGTGCTCGAGTGCTCGAGTGCACGAGGACTCCAGTTCAAGGTCTGCTCTAGTGCTCGAGGGCTCCAGTGCTCGATGGCTCCAGAGCTCGAGGGCTCCAATGCGCGAGGGATCCAGTGTCTTCAGTGCTCGAAGGATCTAGTGTCTTCAGAGCTCGAGGGCATGGGTGCTCGAGGGCACGAGTGCACGAGGACTACAGTTTGAGGGCTGTTCCAAGTGCTCGAGGCCTCCAGTGCTCGATGGCTTCAGTGCTCGAGGGCTCCAGTGCTCGATGGCTCCAAAGCTCGAGGGCTCCAGTGCTCGAGGGATTCAGTGGCTTCAGTGCTCGATGGCTCCAGAGCTCGAGGGCTCTAGTGCTCGAGGGGTCCAGTGTCTTCATTGCTCGAGGGATCCAGCATCTTCACAGTTCGAGGGCTCCAGTGCGCAAGGGCTCCGGTGCTCGAGGGCTCCAGTGCTCGAGAGTTCCAGTTCGAGGGCTCCAGAGCTCGAGGGTTCCATTGCTCGAGGGCTACAGTACTCAAGGGCACCAGCGCTCGAGGGCTCGAGGTATACTATTCGAGACTCGACGGTTCGAGGGCTCGAGTGCTTGAGTTCTTGATGGTTCGAGAGTTTGATGGCTCCAGGGCGGCCAAGCTCGAGAGTTTGAGTGCTCGAGTGGGTCCAGTGCTCGAGACCTCCTACGCTCGAAACCACGAAGAGCTCGAGAGCTCGAGGCCTCTAGTACACGAGGTATCCAGAGCTCTAGACTCGCCAGTTCAAAGGCTCGATTGCTTGAGTGCTTGATGGTTCAAGTGCCTGATGTCTCGAAGGGCGTCCGAGCTCGAGAGCTTGAGTGTTTGAGTGGGTCTAGTGCTCGAGGCCTCCTACGTTCGAGTTCTCGAGTGCTCGAGGCCTCCAGTGTCCAGGTTTGAGAAAGGTTTTGGTGCCAAAATAGTAGCTTGGAAGCCCTTCAATGAAACCTGCAGGGAGTAGGAAAATTTTGTCAGCAGTATCAATTCTATGAAGAGCCATTTTTGTGCATTCTAATATAGGGAGTATGCTCTTTATCTAAGCAAATTAGGCTTTTGATATGTATTGGAACATTAGAAAGGCTAAGACTCTGATAATGAGTAGAGTGATGTTTAGCAATTGCATTTACCACTGAATTGCATTCTCTAAAAACATGCTTAAGCTCAGCATTCCTTAAGAGGGAATGTATTTTCGAGGTTAGATCAAACAGGGGCCAATTTGCAGTATAGGGATCCTTAACCATTTTAACTGCCAACATGGAGTCAGATTCGATTATGAAAGTTTGATCAAGTTGTGGAAAGGTTTGGCAGGCAAATAATATGGCTAAGATCTCAGCTTGGAGTGGGGAGGAAGCTGTAACTGTTGTTGATTTAATCAGGAGTGGTGATCCAGAACTATTCCTTGCAATTAGCCCTGCTGCAGCATTGTTAGGGTACCAAGATGCATATATGTTGATTTTTATTGAACCCAATTTAGGCCTTTCCCAGAAAACAGTAGAAATATTTGGCTTTAGGGGTGGTCTAATGTATGGAGTTAGATGCCTAAGGCTTGTTGGAGAAGCTGGAAGGGAGACTAGGTGGGAAGATTTAGCACAGAGGGACAGTTTAATTTGATCATAAACATCCTTACATACAAGGTCTGGAGAAAAAAGCTTCTGATCAAATAAGAACCTATTCCGTGCCTTCCAAAGACACCAGCAAATCAGAGGAGGGAGAATATTACATATCAGTTGGTGCCATTTAGGTAGATCATGACTATTCCAGAAGAGAAAGAATCTATTAATGATGGAATGTTGATTGTTAAGATGAAAGTCCCGTAAAGCTGCCAATTTATTCCATACAATTTGAGCAAGAGGACAGGATATGAAGAAATGTTGAATGGAATCTGAATGATAACATGCTGGACATTTAGAAGCAAGGCTAAAACCACACTTAATTAGCACATCATCGAAAGGTAGAAAGGAGTGTAGCATTTTCCATGTGAATATAGAGACCTTTTTCTGTAGTGCAGTGTTCCAGATATACTTGGAAGCAGGAAAATTACCTGATGTGAGTGTGAGTTCCTTATAAGCTGACTTGAAAGTGAAGGCCCCTGACCTTTCTGGTTTCCATATTAACCTATCCTTTCTATCTTGTGTAATTTCAGCTTCCTGAAGAAAGGAAAGAGTATCATGTTCTAGGTATGGTGAAAACTGGGCTAAAATGGAGTTTTGTTACTAATGAATTCTGCCACAGAACAATAGATCAATGCAGAAGAGATGTGGCTGGGGATATAGTTAGAGAGAGGGCCATTGGGACACCAGTTAGCAGTTAAAAGATTGCAATTGCCTTTGCCGTGAATGATGAGAGTATTATTTTCAGCAAAAGGGTTCATAGAACAGATTCTTCTCAAAGTAATTGATTTCCTATGTGATTGTGGTAAGCCCCATAATAATTTTGCCCACATTGTAATACCTAACTGGCTCTTCCACCACAATTTGAGGGAGCATGAATCAATAATGGCTCGGATTGATCTGAAACCTAGGCCATTCTGAGCTATTTGTACAGCTAAATCAGACCATTTTTTCCAACTTTTGTTCTTTTTACCATCCGTCTCTCCCCAGAAAAATCTAGCCATTTTTCTCTCTAGGTTCTTTAATATGTAATTTGGGGGTTTGGTAACAGTCCATAAATGTTGAGGCATGGAGTATAAACAAGAATTGATTAGAGTCAATTTACCCCCTGAACTTAACCATTTATTTTTCCAGTTTTGTAGCTTTTTATCAAAACTTTCCATCAAAGGTTGGAAGTATCTATTTAAAGTTCTGCCTTTGAAAATAAGGCAGCCTAAGTATTTAAATGGAAAGGATCCTCTTTTCATTTTCAAGATCATCTTCACTTGATTCCATTTAGCTACTGTGGCCCTTTTACTTAAGTAGAAATCAGATTTGTCAAAATTAAAATTTTGACCTGAGGTATATTCAAAGATCTCTAGGAAAGCTTTAATCTTAATGAGGTTAGTCTTAGAGGCTTGCATGAAAATGATTGTATCATCAGCATACATTAAATGAGAGGCAGCTGGAACTGAAACAGGCAGTTGATAATATGAGAGGCTCTTATTCCAAAAAATAAAGGAGAGGCTCCTAGAAAAGGCATCTGAGAAAATATTGAAGAGGAATGGAGAGAGGGAATCACCTTGTTTGATGCCTTTAGTGACTCTGAAGAAGCCCATTGGATTGCCATTGATTAGGACTGAGAAATGAGTTTGTGAAAGATTGTTCATTACAGAATTTAAGAAATGACCACTGAAACCAAACCTAATCAAAACATTCCTAAGGAAATCCCAGTTTACTCTATCAAAAGCCTTCCTTAGATCCAATTTGAGTATACAGCTTGGGACTCTACTCTTTTTGTCTAGATATCTTATCATTTCCTACAAATAGAGAATGTTGTCTGAAATGTCTCTACCTTTCATAAAGGCAGATTGATTTGGGGAGATTAGTTTATCCATGTGAGGCCTTAATCTTTCCATTAATATCTTTGAGCAGATTTTATTTATAACATTAGATAAACTAATTGGCCTGAAATCATCAAAGGAGCAAGGTGTAGCCTTCTTAGGAATTAGGGTTATCCAGGTACTAGCTATACCCCTTGGCAAATCTACGCCTAAAATAAATTCATTCACAGCTTCGATTAGATCCTTTTTTATAATAGTCCAGCACTTGCAATAGAATTTATTTGAAAAACCATATGGACCTGGACTACTATTTTTATTCAAACCCTTAATCATAGACTCCAGTTCAGTTTCCGAGACTGGTATGGATAAGGCCTGGTTGTCCTGGTCTGTGATGATGCTTGGGATTTGACTGAGGAAGTGAGGATAGTAGGTATCATTCGCTGTTTAGTTAGGCTCAGTTAACAGATCAGAAAAATAGGAAATAGCTTCCTTTTGAATGTCTAAATTTGAGTTTAGCCACTGCCCTTCCCTGTTTTTAATCTTAGTGATCTGAAGCTTACAGTTTCTCTCTTGAACAGTCTTGTGGAAAAATTGGGTGTTATTATCTCCTAGTTTATGCCATTTAGATCTTGCTTTTTGCTTCCAAAATTTTTCCTTCTCTTTAAGGGCTCTAAGCAGTAAAGCTTTTTTCTCATTTAATTTGATAAGCTCAGAGTCTGAGGGGGTCGAATCAAAGACAAGTTCCTGAAGTATTAAAGCTTCCTCTGCTGAAATTACATTAGCATCTATATTTCCAAAGCAATCTCTATTCCAGATTTTTATCACCTTCTTAAGTCTAACTAATTTTAGATAGAATCTAAGCATTCCAGACTCGGAAAGTGTTTTTCCCAGTTTTCCTTAATTAGATTTGTGAATTTTGGCCTATTATACCAAGTATTTATAATTTTGGCCTATTAAACCAAGTATTTATAAGTCTTAACTATTGATGCAACATACAAAAAGCATATTTAAAAAATCAAATAAATATCAACAAAAAATTGTAAAACATCAACGTAATCACAAAATGGAACATCATAAAAATCAACTATAACAAACAAACAACAATTGAAAATTATAAAACATAACTACAACTGACAAAACACCAACATAATCGTCAAATTGAAAATCATAAATATCAACCATAACTAACAAAATATCAAATAAAAATTATACAACATCAACAAAGCTTAAATTGTCAAATCAAATATTAACTTTAAAATATCACACTGAAAATCATAAACATCAACTACAACTAACAAAACAACAACTGAAAATCATAAAGCATCAACAAATCTTAAATTGTCAAATTAAATATCAACTTCAAAATGTCAAACTGAAAATCATAAACACCAACTACAACCAACAAAACATCAAATGAAAATGATATAACATCAAAAAAGCTTAAATTGTCAAATCAAATATTAACTTTAAAATGTCAAACTGAAAATCATAAACATCAACTACAACTAACAAAACATCAAATGAAAATCATGAAGTATCAACAAAGCTTAGATTGTCAAATTAAATATCAACTTCAAAATGTCAAACTGAAAGTCATAAACATCAACTAAAACTAACAAAACATCAACAAAAATAATATAAACGTATAAACATTACTGGAAAAATTATTGAACATCACGAACTAAACACTATCAACCGAAATACACCTCGACGATCAAGCCTTTTCAGAAATTTAAAAACCTGACGCGAAATAAGATAAAGCGGTATGTGCTGCGGACGGTGACGAATGGCAGCGTCATCTTCTAGAAGAAGAAGATTCTCATCGTTTCAGCACTAGAAGCAATCGAGTCTGTATCATCGTCATCGTCTACGTTGTCTCCAGTGAACAACGGCGTAATCTTCTAGAGGAGGAAAAAGCTCACCATTCAAGGCATCGAGATTGAGAGATAGGAAAGCTTCCGGTGGGCGACGAACAACTGAATGGCAGATGTCGATTGACTAAGCAACGGGTGACTGGAGGACGTTCATCTGCGAAAAAGGAGAGCGTTCGACGAGGATTTAGGAAAAATAATGTCAATCCACAACACATGAAAATGGCAGATCCTGTGTGACGAGGAAAACTCCCAGCAATATTCGGGAAGGTTGGGAGGTTCCGGTGAGCTAGAGCAATTTTCGACGATGGTTTCGACGAGATAGAGTGGTTTCCGGCAGGAGAAAAGAAAGAAATGAGAAAATGAAATTAAGTTATGAAATTATGATATATATACATATATATATATATACACACGAAAATTATTCCATGTACACTCAAAACCCTTCACTTTTTGAGCAATTTTTAAAGAAAAATATCATCCCAATTAAATTATATAATAATTGCATAATTGTTCTTACCTAAAGTTTTAGACAGCCCCAAACAAGTCTTTGCAAAAAACTAAAGCGTTTTTTATGAGGTAAAATGCATTTCTAACCCTATCTTTAGGCTGAATGTGCCAATATAACCATGCATAATGAAAAAGTGTCAAACTAACTCTAACTTTATGATAAAGTGTGTAGATATAACCTTTAAGCCTAAATCCAGCATTGGCTCACAAATTAGGCTGTTAACTAAACCTGAAATGACAAAAATACCCTTACTGGTAAAATTTGAATTGTTTTCCCATTTTACCCCTCCTTAAAAACAAAAAAAAACATAAAAGCATAAAAAATAGAAAAACAGACGTTCCTTCCTTCCCTCCTGCCTGCTACTACCCCGTCCCGCCACCAGCTCAGCCCACTATAGCAAGCTGCTCCATAGATTCTAAAGTAGTTACTATGTTCTCCAAAGAAACAGACAAGGCTGCTTCAACTGCACCACCTTCATCGACAAATTGTTGCACACAATCCAAACCAAAGGGTCAAGTGCCATATGTAATTTAATGGCACTTTGGAAATATAATTAAAGCTAAATGACCTACAACAATAGAATGGAATGTTATTAATTACAACACATGCAATTACTCAAAATTCGTCGAACCGAATACTTCAGCCTAGCATAGCCTCATGCTTCACAATTAAGACCTAGGATTTTTTAACAAAGTAGATGCCAGATGGCATGGTGCCAACAAAAGCCCCCATTGTAGGTACTGTATGGCTTTTGAAACAACTTAATCAAGGTATGAGAGATTCCATTAATGGAAAGCATTATATGGTTAGGAACCTTTTCAGCAACCGAGTCAGCTGATTCCAAACAGTGAAATATGATTCTACATCAAATTCCATGAGTACGAGCGGCCAAACTTCTTTTGTATCAACTATAATAGTAAAAACCAGATGTTATCACAATTTTTTGGGAACCAACGCTAATTAACTCACCTGTTCTTCTGTTAATTAAGAGACAAAAAGACTACAAGACACAAATTGACTAGCATAAAGCGCATTTTTATCTTCATGCAAACTTTACATGATTGAGCATGTAATGTTTTTTACCAT
Source organism: Rubia yunnanensis (assembly GCA_037428765.1). Taxonomy (NCBI): domain Eukaryota; kingdom Viridiplantae; phylum Streptophyta; class Magnoliopsida; order Gentianales; family Rubiaceae; genus Rubia; species Rubia yunnanensis. Next base: position 85,972,220 of record CM075062.1, on the reverse strand, counting down.
GGTGGATTCTAATGTTCTCTTAACTATGCACAAAGCATCATGCAGGTGCCTTTCCATCTCATCAAGCATGAGTCGTTTGCACCTCTTAGTATCAATGAAACCTGGCAATCAGATTGAAACATGGAGTGAGAAATATGCTCATACAAATAATTCACAGCTGCTTATTAGATCATTGCAGCTTTTCTTTCCACACCCTTCCTTTATGAGGAACTTTTGGCCTTTATGTTTTTCTCAATGCCGGAGTGGAATCAATTCAAGAAAGTAAACAGATACATACCACACCACTTGTTTTGGTTTCTTTAATCATGATCACATCATCATCAGCAACATGCTCTTCCACCACTTCATCTGCTTGTCCAATGTTTTATCACCTTTCATATCAGCAAAAGTTGAGACCTGAAAAAGAGACCTGATAAATCTCATATATAAAGACACCAGGAACTATAAATAGAATAGTACAGCTGATTTTTGGATACAAGTCTAAAAAGATAAAAGGATGCTTACCACAGTAGCACCTGTAACCTTAGCAACATGGCGAAGACCTTCTTTCCGGACACGCCTCACTGCAATTGCACCAGCTTCAACAAAGTACTAAAACAAAAAGGGTGCATTCTAAATTGCATAATAGTAAATCATCGAGATGTGGAATTTTTCTTCATCATGGGATCAAAGGAATTGAGCTTATTCATTTCACACAAAAGCTTAATGACTCGAAAGGAACCAACACCAGCGCATAATTAAAAGATGGCTCTTTAGCACTTGGTGGATGTAAGAGCCTTCATACATGTCCTTGCAAAATTATATAAATATACATAGTCTAGAAAGCATAAAACTAACTTCAGTGCCATGTCATCAATTCCTTTTGAAGTAAGAATTACATTAGCACCAGCCTTGAGAAGTTTTTCGATCCTCTCTTTTGTCATGTCAGCTTTTTTTGCAAGGGAGGAAATATCACTGAATGACTTAGATACTCCTAACTAAGAATAATTAAGATTGACATGATTAATTTTCAAAAAAGAAGTAGAAATAGCAACCAAAAATCCACACATACACACACACACAAAGTCGTACATAAACATTAGAATGAGGAGAAAAGTATTGTCACTTACAATGCTACTCCAACACCTGAAAAATGGCCACCCACCCACACACCCTTAATTCTCTTCACTGCAGTCCCATACTCAACAATTGACAATTTCATGACACATTTGGAAACAACAATGAAGTCCTAGGATAATAGACTCATACTGAGAGCATAGAACCATTTTAGCCACACAAATAATAGATATAAATTTACTAGACTGCTTTATACAGGTTCTCACATTTGTCAAATCTTTTCAAGCTCCCGGGGATTAGTGACTAACACTTGAATATCCATTTTCATTTTTGTTTTCTGAAGATTAAAATCCAGGCAAGCAATCCGCGCAAGGGACACTCTTGTAGGCATCCCTTGGGAAACACGACCCGTATTTAGATCATATCATTTTAACAAGTAACTATCTTTTGAACTTTTCCATGAGCTTTTAGGATGTTAATTCCCTGGGAAGCAGAAATCCTATGGTTAGTGAAATTCCTTACATAATTATACCAGTAAGCTCATTGTGCCATTTCCCGACAGAATAGATTTAATTATGAATTATTGAAGTAATGAACACATACACCAGTGCCTTCAGCTCAAATATTAACATGATACACAAAACTAACCTTGATCGGATATTTAATTTCACCCCAAACATTGGTCATCTTTACTGCCAGTACTGCTTCAACAACCTAATTAGAACATCATATTAGCATCAGCCATTGATCCACTAAAAACAAAGAATCTTAAAAAAAGAAGAAGGAAATCATGTCATCCATGCACTTCCTCTCAGGACAATGCTGACCAAAACAAAATAACATGATAGAATAAATTAAGACAAAATGTAAACTGTAATACTCATAGTGAAGCCATCATAAAATAGTCAATTTAGCTCACAAACAGAAGCTGCTTATCAAGCAATACTTAAACTTCACCTTACTAGACTAATTAACTGTCTATTGAGCAATTAATTAAGCACATGTGCATTCTGAAACTTAAAATAGGAACCACACAACTCTAAAGCAAGAAAAAGGCACGAGGTCCTAAGCAATTTCAAACATGTTATTGCCCAATAGAGAAACACAAGACTCAGCTCTAGATTATACACCATTACGAAAACAAGTTGTATTGATTAAAAAGAATATTGAGAGCTTATAATAAGTGAATATACAATAATATTCTTAATATCATTGCACCACACAATTTAGAATTCACCAGTAATTGACATACCATATCAGCAAAGAAGTCACTATCACCTCCAATCAGTTTTGAGGACATGCTTGTCTTGGCACAATTGACAATAGAATCTTTCCCGAGTTTATCAACCTTTATTATAGATAGAAAAAAACAAATCGAAATCAATCCAAAATTGGTATAAAACACTAGCTGCTACACACGCTTTAACTCTAAATCTGAGAGCATTTGCTGGCACTTCAGTAGACACCAAAATATGCACGAAAATGCAGTACAGTATTTCAAAAATCACAACTTACTATTTTACAATATGTTTGTAATAGACATTCAGTGAATTTAAACTTTGAAAAATAGAGAAACATATCACTACGTATTACAAACATCCTCACAGGTTTGAAATTGAAAAATAATTCAAGAAATCAATACCTTCATAGCCAACTTCTCATCAACATATTTGCATGCTTCCCTCATAGCAAGCTGTCATCAGCAGAATTTATTTATATTTTTATTCAGTTGGAAAGAAATAAGGATTTCTAAAAGATATATAGATAAGGGTGATAGGTCACTGTAACCAGGGAATAATATTGAAATTAAAAAAATTACTCGATATCCACCGATGATAGATGTAGGGTGAATCTTACTTCTCACCAAATTATTTGCTCTCTACAGAAATATACAAATTAGTTAGAAGTGGGACTCGAACAAGAATCAACCTGAGACTACAAATATAGTTTAAAAAATCTTGAGCAACTCAGCAGCCATAATGACCACAGAAGTAGTTCCATCCCCAACTTCCCGAACCTGAAGTTCAGCCAACTCAACAAGAACATGTATCGATACGAATGAACGAGATTCTATAAATATTCATAAATCATACAAACCTATTAACACCTAAAAAGGATAGAAACAGTCAACTAACCTTAGCAGCTGGATGCTAAACTTCCAGCATTTTCAAGATTGTTGCACCATCGTTGGTAATCGTCACATCACCAATATCATTAACAAGCATCTGGTAAGCAAAACTATCAATTTCAAGCAAAGACATTTTCACATTTTTTACATTTAAATAAAGTCTTAACACCCCCATTCAATCATACCTACTGTTTTCTTACTCATTTCACATGCTCTAAAACAGCAAACAACAATGTAGCAAAACATTTACAAGCACTGTAGGAGAAAGAAAGTACCTTTTCGAGTTCCACAGGTCCCAGCGACGATTTGATGATTTTAGCCACCGTTTGATTAGCCATAACTGCACATTTCACAAAAAAATCATCACATCAACGTATAAAGCTGGCCGGACTGGCGGTCGCCGAGAATATTAGGAGCCCCCATTTCTAAGTTTCTCAAATGGAAAGTTACTTGAACCCTAGATCGTACGGGAGGTATAACGAGTGTGTGAGTGTGAGGTTTTAGTGTACGAGCGTGTGTAGTTTTGGGGTTTAGGGTTTTACTTGATAGATCTTCTGCAAGGGAAGAATTTAAATTGATACAATGTCGTTACGTGCTTTGTGTACTTGGTACCTAGTGTATATGTGACCCAGTGGTTAAGAGACCGATGCTCGCTAGGCCCAGCCCATTTGCTTCTAATAACAAAGCGATGCACTTTCTAGCCCGAGACGTCAATTGCTTACGTAAAAAGCTTCCACTCTCTATAGAGAACATGGGTCGGAAAATGTGGAATGATCGGCGAACGCAAAGGCCACGAACACGGAACGTGGTGATCATGGTGCCACCCACGATCTCTGTTCCTAAAAACTAGGAACCATAACTATGTTAATCTATAAATACAATAAGCTCAAGAGGAGCTGAGGTAAGTGCAACTATCTTGAGAAATTTCAATTCTTAGAAGAGAAAACTGACTTGATTGTCAGAGCTTCTTCTCGGAATCATTTCTGGGATAAGTTTTACATGTGAAGAAGATTCAAGGAGTGAGCAAGCAGTTTGCCTAAATGGACCACCACATCATTTGGCGCTGTCTGTGGGGACCAAATTTTTTATTTTTGTTTCAAGGTCATTCAGGTAAACAATGGTGTTCACCAGGAGTGAGAAGAGCCATAATCATCAGTCGTAAGAGCAAACCCTTGGACATGATATAGGAATGAATCATCATTAGGATCACACCCCAAATAGGGAGACGAACATAGTAAAGAAGAAACAGAAGAAGAAGAAGAAGAGGAAGCAGAATCCCCAAATAATAACCCTGACAAGGAAAAGAGGGCATTCGCGGCATTCCTGGAAGTGAACAGAGAAGGACTTTACGATCAATTTCTGAAGACGCTCAAGAAAAAACCCTCAAAACTATAAAAAGAGTAAGCCAAGAGCATGAGAATCTCAACTATGAAGAGGAGTTGCATGACATCATCGTAGAAGACAACGCCGACAAATACCCCTAGCTTCTCATCTACGAGATTTTAATATGTCAAAGAACTTCAAACTTCCTTTACACATTAAAATCTACGATGGGACTGCAGATCTAAAAGAGTTCATACATTCATACAGAAACAACATGAGATTTTGCGACGCAAAAATTGAATTAGTTTACAAGGCATTTCCAATATTTTTGTCAGGAACATCGATCACTTGGTACGAAGACCTTCCAAGTGGAAGTATTAAATCTTGGGTACTCTTTTCAGATCTATTCTTGGGTCTCTTCTATCAGAAGAAAATTTTCACCAAAACGACCGCATATCTTAGTAACATAGCCAATGTAGTGATGAAAGCCTGGTAGAGTATCATAACCAATTTTTTTGCAGAAAGCCTATAGGTTCGCAACTTGTCATTCCAATTGTCATTAGGAGCGTTCATAGAAGGCATGTGATCAGAAGAGTTCTACAATGAACTGACGAAGAATATGCCTGTAAATCTAAGGGAACTACAAAAGATAATTGAATAGCATGTGCGAACAGAAAAGCAAACAACCATAAGATACAGCAGGAATGAGGTGAAAAGTGAATAATGGAGGATTTGCATAAAGGATTCACGAAAAAGGGAAAGGGAAACATCCATTTCAAAGGAAGAGAACCAGGTCCGCATGTTGCACCATTCCATAATACGCCTCTGACAAGGCTAAGGAAGAACTGTGGCAAGCTAACAATGAGCTATTTCGAGAACCAGCACATATGCTAGCACTACCAGAAAAGATATCCAGAGAGTATTATTGCACTTTCCACAAGGACTATGGTTATAATATTGAGTATTGCGGAGACCTAAGAAGATAAATTGAAGAAAATTTGAGGAATGGCTTCTTAAGCCAATATAGAAAGGAAGGAGGAAGCCAGTATGGCGACATTAACAAAACAGCAAACCCATAAGCAAGGAATCAAGGGACATCATCCACACTGCCAAAAAAAAAATCAAAGAATGACCGCGGCAGTTGATTGCAAGGATGATGTGAATGACAAAGTACTAGAAACAGTCATCGTGTCAATACACAGATCTACAGAGTTATTATCCAACAATGCTTGGCAGGTTAGGGCAATATACTCTCCCCCGCAAGAGCGTGTTGACAAAAGACTCCGCTTAGGTGAGGCAATCACCTTCAGCAAAGAGGAAGCAGTGCCTAACGCTTTGCCTCACAACGACCCCATGGTAATTATAGCAAAAATCAGAAATGCTACTGTACACAGAATGTTTGTAGATGATGGAAGCGCAATCAAAATACTATTTGTAGATTGCTTCGACAGGTTGGGTTTCAAGAAAACTGATCCAAAAAAATCCACATCATCGCTAATTGATTCACGGGGCAAGCAGAAATACCTTAGGGCAATATACAGATACCTGTCACTATTGGAGAAAACGGAAGAAATTGCACCATTATGTGCGACTTTGTAGTCATAGACGACCCAAGTACGTTTAATGCTATCATAGGAAGACCATGGATGAAAAGGGAAAAAGAAATATAGTCTCCTTACCACCCGGTCGTGAAATTCCCAACTTCGGCTGGAATTGCGACTATAAGAGGAAACTAGCAAACGGAAAGGCACTGCATGGTCATTGCAATGAAGGTAGGAAGGATGGGAGAAAAGGCAAAGATGGTTAAAACAATCTCAAAAGGTGGTTCATTAGATGAGCAAGAATCAACAGCGAACCCAGGAGAAGACACAGAGCTGGTTATATTGTTCTAATAACTACACCTACGAAGATGGGACCTTGTACAAGAAGGGTTTTCTATCTCCATGGATAAAATGCGTAGAGCTAGAGCAGGCAACCAGAATTTTTAAAGAAGTTCACGAAGGATTTTGGGAAACGCATCAGGGAGCTAGAACAGTAGCAAAAAAGATTATCTGAGTTGGATATTACTGACCGACCATGTTCAATGAAGCACACAAATTCGTGCTCAAATGTAGGAGTTGCCAAATCAACTCTTCGTTGTTGTATAAGCCATAAGCAACTTTGAGAGGATTATATGGAGCTTGTTGTTTTATAAAGGGGGATTGACTTGGTTGGACCATTCCCAAAGGGCAAGCGCAACGCAAAATTTCTAGTCGTAGCAATCGATTACTTTACAAAGCGGGTGGAGGTGAAACCATTCGGATGAGTCACAGCTGAGGTCACAAGGAAATTTGTGTGACAGAACATAGTATGTCACTTTGGGGTGCCACATACCATTTTCACAGACAATGGTCCGCAATTCACAAGTGGGGCATTCACTGATTGATGTTCGAAGCTCGGGATCCTCCAGAAGTGTATATCTGTAGTGCACCCTCAAGCCAATGGACAAGTAGAGGTAACGAACAGGACTATCGTCCAAGAAATCCAGAAGCAGTTGGAAGGAAAGCAAACTGGATGGGTAGATGAATTGCCAAACACCCTATAGTCATACATAACAACCATTCGAGAACCAACGAGGAAGACACCATGTAGCCTGGTTTACGGTCATGGAGCAGTTATACCAGTGGAAGTTGGTAATTCAAGCCTTCGAGTATGCGATTACAGGGAGAAGGAAAATCTGGATATGATGAAATTGGATCTGGATGAGGTGGAAGAAAAAAGAGACTTGGCAACGATCACAAAAGCTAAGTATAAGAGAATAATGGCTATAGTTTACAATCAAAAGGTGAAAGAGACATGGTTCCGTACTGGTGATCTGTTACTGAGGAAGAATGAGGCTAGCCTGGCAGAAGAACAAGGAAAGCTATGCCAAAAGTGGGAAGGGCCTTACAAGGTGACAAAGGCCCACAAATCCAACAGTTATGAACTGGAAAGGTTGGATGGCACCAGCGTGAATACTTGGCATGTGGCTAACTTAATAGGGTTGTATATCTAGTGTGAAGATGGGGAATATCGATTATCTACTTGTACATAAACCAGGACATCATTCTTGTTGCCATTTCATTTTCATTGTTCTAAACGCGAAATTATTACGGCAGTATATTATTAATATAAATACCAACCTTGCTGGACCATGATTACATTTTTAACTCTTTACTTGTGAATGTTAGAGGATGAGTTCATCGTAATGTATTGCGATAAAAAAATTCATACTTTACGAGTCAAACATAATTCGGCGAACAACAAGCTATAGACCTTGTAGCTAAAAAAATCATATACTGGAAAGCTACAGATCTCACACGATTACCAAAGATTTCAAGCTTTAAATCTTGCAACTTCGCGAACCATACAATCTTAGGCTATATCTCTTGTGCAACTACTAACACTTACGAGCTTTGGATCTTGCGATATTTCAAGCTATAGATCTTGCACAAGAGAAATATACTTATATAAGTGCCACAAGCAAGCAATGAATCTTTCATGGCTAAAATAATAAAAAAAAAGCTGTCGGTACATCCCACAACATTGTTTTGCCAGTTAAGCAAGCTATAGATATTATAGCTGGGAAAACTTTGCAAACCAGGATAGCAGGAAAATGGCTAGCCACAGATCTAGCAACTTCACAGATTCATTCACATATGCTCATACAATTGGCAAGAAACAGACTCTATAAAAATTAAACGAATAAGTTTTATTAAGTGATAAAGAAGACCCAAGTCTACAAGGTCACGACAAAATTATTTGAAGCATTACAAGAAAACATGGGGGGGGGTATAAAACAACAGATCTACCTACGCCTAGAGGCTCAGGATGAACCAGAAAAAGATAAACCGCCACAACAACAACTGGGCTCAGCTTCACGATGGGGGTGCTCTGCCCTACGCCCACTTTCTTTAGTGTCACGCTCCTTTCTAACTATATGGTCATACCGCCATTTCATGTGTAAATAAGTAGGATGACGTGTTAGACCCCTTTACTCCATATGACCAAGATATCTAGCATAATACGCCTTGAAGTCGGTTATGAGATTGAACTCCCTGCTGTCCAGATGCATACTTATCACGTTAACAGTCTCCTCATACAGCTTCTGCACTTCCTCCTCTAGGCTACAAATATTTGGACAGCCTCAGAAAAATTACTACTTTGCCTGTTGGTTCCTAAAATCATATTCCCACCACGGCTAGTAGCCCTGCGAGATGAAGAAAAAAGAGCATGAAGTCTGTCTTTTTATTCTACACAAGTTTGCTCAAGTTAGTGTACTAACGAATCAAGCCGATTGCACTCGGTGAGAAGCTCCTCATTGTCACTTCGTAGCTGTGTGTTGATAGAGAACTACTCATCAAACTTAGTTTGCCAACCAATAACAGAGGTTTAGAGGTTATCACATTCATTCTTCTTTTCCTTCAGTCGATCATACAAATCATCAATACGCATACACTATTTGTCAATGATCACTATTTTCTGGTATACTTAACGCATCTTATTGGCAGCATAGTCTCTGATCTCCTCCTTTTGGCAAAAAATTTTCCCTATATTCATTTATTGCTGAGTAGATAAGAGCATTATACTCATTGCAAATCCTCCACAGATGATGAAAAGCATCCCGAGACAGTTTACTTCAAACAAATACCCAAAGTTAGTGCCCATTCTTGAACACAAATAGGAAGGTTAAGCGAACACAGGTACACAGCTACGGATTCAAGGTCAACCAAACCACGAAGGATATCTTTGCCAAGCGATTCAACATTATAGCCATCGGGTATAAATTTGTTGCAAGGACAGGCTAGGGAGGAAGATGGATTCAACGAAGACATAGAAGTTTTCCAACCGATATGCGATGGAATGGACTCCACAAGAGTTAGGCGATTAGAAGAGATAAGTTGAGAATATTCTTTTGATATGCGCTTGGTCGCCTTTATCAGTTTAATAGGGAAACATTAAGATTACGATGGAAATCCATTGTGAAAAGGATAAAAAACATAACATCCCAGATAGTCAACACTTTTGAAAATTTTTAGATCAACCATAATATCAAAACCCTGCGAGTAAGTAAATATAAAGAAAGAGGTCAAATTATAAAAAATGAACATAATGATTGCATCAATCACCAATCGTACAAAATAATACATACATACTTAGGAACATTGTCATCAATTACATAAAGAAAAATCGTCTTAGTTTTCTAGTGCTAAGATGGACTAACATTAGAGAGGGAAGTAGATGAAGTGCGAACAACAACTGCGGAATCTGTCCAAATCACCCCCAGGGCTTGCATCAGCAGTAGGATTAGAAGTATGCTTAGGATGATGATCGTCAGAATTGGAGGATTTAAAGGGAAGATCCTCAAAGTAATCAATCACACACTTCTTCAGCTCAGCTGCTGAAGGAAGAGTAGGAAGACCATTGAGATATGATAGCAGCATGAATGGATGACCACCATCAAAGAAGCTCTTAACAAAACCCCGTTAAGAATCCCCATTTTCTTCGCCAAAATCTTTTCAGACTTGGACAACCTAGGCAACTTTCAACCTTTGCAGTCAGATTAAGCTTCCACAACTCAACCAAGGCCTCGTAATATCCAATGTTACGAGCATTAGTCGAAACCTCCTCAAATAAAGCATAGAAAGATTTAGTCTTGATGAGTCGGCCAACCAGGAGCTGAGGGTATCCGGGCAAAGCAGGGTCATTCATCCATATATCTTTCAACTAGAAATGCATCTTCTTCATCTCTTTTTAGTGGCCAAAGCACGCTCCTCAGTATGACGTGCTAGCTGCTCAGGCCCTAAGCAGTGGTGTTCAGAGTAGCACACTCCGCCTGGCTCGCCTGCAGCTCCTCCAGTATCGCACCATCCCCTTTAGCGAAGCTAGCAACCCATTTGCTTATAAGTTGCAGACCCTTACCAAACTTGGTTTCAAAGCAAACCAAAAAGAGGAGCAGTTATACAACAAGGTAAAACATTTAACTCATGACAATAATTTAATAGAATAAGAACATACGACAACCATCATTTCTAAAAGGGATAGTTTAGCAAGCATAGTAGGAACAGTCCCCTCCACAAAAAAATTGTGGCTTAGCACAAGAGAGTGCGGAGGAGGTTGGCTAACACACACCTTCTTCTTCATAGGCTCTAAGGCAATAGAAGTATTGTCGGTTTGTTCCTTACACCTTCTCAGCTGAGCTGTTTCTTTGGGAATTCGATGGCCACCTTTCTTGGTTTCTGTGGTAATAGTTTTTTCACGGGCCTGAGTAGTAGTTTCAGTAGCCACCTCTTGAGGAATAACAACCTTAGCATTTTTGTAGACTTCATTAGCCAAGGTCTCCATCTTATCGTTTTCATCTTCGGGCAGAAAGTTTCTCTTAGCAGAGCATCGAGCCAGATCTATATCTATAACTCAACACATGAATACAATTAGGCAAGCATGCAAACATAATTCAATTCGCAAAAAAAAAATAAGAATGTTCAAAGTGGAATCACAAAATAATGTATAGAACAATTTATCTGAAAAACTTACAATTTTTTTTTACAACGGTTATATCGGTGGGATCAGTGTATGTGGTTTTGTCTGCCAGCTTGATGGACTCAAGGTAGACTAGGGACTAGTCCACATTGAACTCCTGGATCTCAAGCTTTGTCTCGATCTTCTCCTCTGTCAAGCCCTGAGCAGCCATTTTCTCTCGGTCATCTTCTTTCTTTTTCTGGATAATTGTTTCCCGCATAGCCCGGTGTCTGATCCTTCCAGTCCGATGTAGGTAAACCTTTTCCCTTGAGTGCTTGTTATTAGTCTTACTTATTTTCTCTCCATTGGAAACAAATGTAAGTTAGAATATTGTAATTAAGAAGTAGATCAAAATTACACACATGTTGTGCTTACATGAAGCTTACCTTAAATTCAAATGGTGTTCTTATCTTTACGAACTTGTACCACTTCTCTTGGTCCATCCATTTGTACTTGTCACATGGTTCGTATGGTAACTTATGTGTGTCGTCTGCCACCTGATGAATAAACATTTTTGCCACTTTTGATTTCTAATTGCGGTAGGCATTGCCATCTGCACCGTACATAAATTGTTTCAATTTATCAAGTTGTGTGGGGGTCAATTTTTGCTCAAACCTAAAGCTCGCGTGCATGTTGGAAAAAAATAGAATTAGTAGTTAGCTTGTATTCATCGATACTAAATGGGAATTCATATTAGATAATAAGGTAAATTTAAGAACTTAAACATATATGAGTTGCAAAATTCTCTCACCAAAATGTCTTTCCAAGCCTCCTCTTTGGTGTCATCGGGGACGTTATTCCAATGGCCGTGTGTCCCAAACTTGATTCACCACCAAAATGCGCAGTGCATATATGCAGTCCACGCCATCCAATTCTTTGTGGGAGACATGTCAGAAATCTTGAACCTTACTGGCTCCAGTATATCCTTTTCCTTGGCCAGCATTATCGACTGGCATGTGGCTGTACTACGCTTCTTGCACCAATCTTTACTATTAAACATGTCAAATGCTTTTCCATGCTTCCTCCAACTTGGAAACATCGCCTATCCTTTCGTTATTCAAGGTCCCCTGTTTGGCAGATGGAGACTCTTCATCAATAGTGGAAGTTGGAGACTGTTCTTTGTGTGGATGCTCTTCAAATGTCGCACTGGGAAACTTGATTTATAATACGACTGGATCGGTGGTCTAACTGTCATCCAATACTGGGGTGATTGTGTCTTTTTTGTCAACAAGTTTTCCCACTACAGCCTGACCCTCTTTCTCTTGTTCCCCCCTTGTAACCATTTTCTTACCCTTAAGAGGAATCTAATTTAGGCCAATGAAACAAAAATTTCAAAGATTCACTATAATGAAACATAAGTCATAAACCAATATTCACAAATCTCCAACCTCAATTGGTGATATTCAAATCACAATCACACCTCACAAATCACATTACAGTGATTATTACACATTTGGAAAAACATAAAATCATACTTCACAATAAAAATCAAAATGACAATCACAATCTAAGTGTCGAACACCGATAATCATAAAGCACATTCATAACTCACGAATCACACCTCACAATCACAACTTACAACTCACAATCACAACCTAAGTGTTGAACGGGAAATCACAAAGCACAATCCAAACATAGCACCATATTACAATCTGAACGGTAAGTATCCACATCACATATAACAATGTAGAATGACCGTAGTATCGTAATTTCCACAATTTTGATATAAAGTTGAGATAAAATATAGTTTCAAGCACAAATGTAAAATATTTCCACTTCATTGCAGTATTTTGGAGTGAAAGAACAGTACCTTTTTCAAACTCAATCCCCGTCAAGGAGAATACAGGGTTTGCTCTATGTAGATGTGAAGAGGTGGTTATGTATGAGATAGAAAATTTCGTATAGCTTGTTAAGTTTAAGTGTAAATGTTAGCACCGATATCAAATTAAAAAAAATGTGCTATATTTCAGATGCAGCACAACGTAGCTACTTGGCATATATATTTATCATTTAGAAATGGAACAGATAGAAACCCATTATTTTTTTGTCTAAGTGCTGAGCACCAGTATATTAATCGGTACTAAAAAAACCTCAAATATCGGTGCTATATTCCACATGGAAGCCTTACGCAAGTGCTTGAACAACATTTTAATTAATCTAGGATGGACAGAGAGCAACTCATAATTTGTTTTTCTAAGTGTTGAGCACCAGTATAATAATCGGTGCTCAAAACCTCAACTACCGGTGCTAGTTTTCAGAGGGAAGCCTAACGTATCTGCTTAAACAAACAGAGTGCAACTCATAATTTTTTTGTCTAAGTGTTGAGCATCGGTATATGAACTGATGCTTACAAATTGGTGCTCACACTCTGTTTTTCAAGTACTCTGCCTCAAAACAGAACATGATCCCTACACTTTAGCACTGGTATTCAATGTTTTTTCCAGTGATATAAATAACAATAATTTTTAATTTCTTGTTAAAAATTATGTAGTAAATATTAATTACCAAACATAAGTACGGAATTCCATTACAAACACGCTCAAAGCCAAACAAAAAGGTGCTAAAGGGTACAAGAGTGATCAAAAAAATAGGACCACCTTATCTTTTCCTTTTCAAGACAACATCACCACCAATGATATTTCCATTCTCATCCGCCCACAGTCTATCCCCATGTGATCGCCTAATTACATATGGTCCACTGATGTCCTCCAAACTAGGGAATGCATACGAAAACTCTACAATGTCCGATTTGACATTGCTTCCAATTTCATCTTCATAAAATTACTTCTTGCCGTGGAGTACAACATACCACTTAACATTTATTGGGTCTCTGATATAAAACACATTTTGATCTTGAGCCGCTAGGATGAACTTGTCATTCTCGTAGCCCACACGATTCAAGTCCACTAGCGTAAAACCCATGGGCATCTCGGTACGTACCTCGACACCATTTTCCACCCATCGGCACTTGAACACCACCACTTTCAACTCAACATAATCCAACTCCCAAATCTCTTTGATGACCCCATAAAATGGAATAATAGCAACGATTGGTTTTTTGTCTCTCTTGCTCGACTGCCACATTGATTCAGATTCCAAAAAAAAATGTCGTTGTTCTGAGTTGTGCTCTTGATATCCTTGGAAAGAGTTGAAAATTTGTATTCATTGATGTCATAGCCCTGGTATCTTTTAACTGTGCAAACCGGTGCACTTGTAAACACACGTAGTTAAGACGGCATCCCATCCACATCACAACGATTATAAAACCAGTTAACAAATGTTGCAGAATGCTCAAGTTGTAACTGGTTAGACGGCCATTCGAGATACAGTTCTTCCAACATTGAAATGTGCTCATCAACATACATAGATGTCTCACTAGTGTTACGCAAAACATAAAGATAGACTTTCATTAACTCAACATTAAAGGGCGTGTATAGGGCACTTTTCGTACGTGGGATCCCATTCTTCCTGCCACTGTAGACATGCTGAGGAACTCCAACTACTATTTTCCCAGGAAAATTAGAAGTGAAATTCTCAATGATCTCCTCCATGACATACCTCTGGACAATGTTGGCATTGGGTCGGCACCGATTATGTACATAACCCTTGAAGCCCCCCATATGCCGCTCAAATGGGTACATCCAATGCATCCCAATGGAACCACATATTCTAATTTCCCTAAAAACATGGACTACAAGATGGACCCTGAGGTCAATGAATGCCGGGGGAAAATACTTCTCAAAACATACAAAGCACAAGTATCCCCTCACACTCCAACTCATCAAGTTGTTTTCTGCTAATATTCTTACGGCATATGGAGTTGAAAAAGAAATACATGCGTATGATACAGAATCTCACCTGTTCCTCCGAGACACCGCTGATAACAATGGGAAAGGTTTGTTGCATCAACACATGACAATCATGGGATTTCAACACATTAAGATGCAATTCATCATTCACAAACTGACTTACATTGGAAGAGTAGGCAGATGGTGCCTTGATTCCCCTAATGCACTCACATACCGACCTTCTCTTGTTGATAGAAAGATTGTAAGGGGCTGGTGGTAAGTACATCTGTTTACCTTTGACCTCTGGAGCTAAATCAACTCTTATACCGAGTTCAACCAGGTCGTTCCGTGAATTCAAGCTGTCATTCGTCTTACCAGGAATGTTTAGTAGCATACCAATTAGACTCTCACACACATTATTCTCCATATGCATCACATCCAACCAATGACGAACCTCCAGAGTGTCCCAGTATAGAGAATTGAAGAATGCCAATCTTTTTTTCCAAGGTTCATCATTTAAGGGAACCAGTTTTGATAACTTCTTTCCTAGAACAACATTGAGTTTCCTCAACTTGCCATGGATGGAAAATCCACTCAATATTTTTTGTACCTTCCTCCTCTCTTTCCCTCATACAAAATGAATGTTGATATCTCGTAACTTGTGCTTTGCTGGGAGGAATTCCTATAACCAAGATATCCAATCTTCCGACAGCTGTGCAAAATCACTTGCTTCCTCACACACAGGACATGCCTTGTGACCCTTCACGATGTAACACGAAAGATGATTATATGTTGGAAAATCATTAATAGTGCTTAACAACATGACTTTCAGATTGAACTCTTTCCCACGATAACCATCGAACACCTCGACACTTTCCGACCACAATAACTAATCTTCAATGAGTGGATCTAGATAAGTATCGATATCATTTCTGGGTTGCCTCGAACTGGAAATAAATAATGGCATCAAAACATATTTCCTCTTCATGCATAGATAAGGAGGCAGATTGTCAATACATAACACAACATGCCATGAGCTATGTTTCGATGACATATTACCAAAGGGATTCATACCATCAGTACACAAAGCCATTCTCAAATTCCTGGATTCAGCATCAAACTTATTATACATGTTTTCAAACTTCTTTCATTGATCTCCATATGCTGGGTGACTTATGATAACATTGTCGACACAATCCCTATCCTTGTACCATGTCTAGGTTTTTCATCCACAACGTTCTTGAACAACCTTTTCAGCCTGGGGACAATAGGAAGGTACCACAGGCATTTCACAGGGACCCGTTTCCTTACCTTCACAACGACCTCTTCATCCACAATACCATTTCTTCTTTGCTTATAACAAGATACCTTGCATATGGGGAAAGCCACCACTTTTTCCAACACATCCCTATACAAAACACAATCATTGGGGAATGCATGTATCTTTTTATACTCCATTCCCATAGGGCACAAAATTCTCTTCGCATCGTATAGGTTGTCAGGTAAACCATTTCCGGGTGGGAGCTTCACACTCAAAGACTTCAACAACTTGTCTGCTATTATCGGTCCACGAACCAATGTCTTTCAGATTGGACAACTCCATCAAACATGACATTACTGTGTTTTTTTTCATGCAACCATGATACAAAAAATTTTCCTTCTCATCCAAAATTTTTGACAGAACCTCAGGCCTTCCCCTAAATTCATCCACCACCTCCTCACACATGTCATCCAATTTCAAATCCCCATAATGTTCCCCCCTGCTACCTATAACCACGTTCAGTGGTGGTTTCTCCCCATGAAAAGTCCAAACCAAATAATCCTTTGAGAACCCTCTCTTGTACAAATGGAGTTGCAACAAGTCCTAATCATCAGTGCGCTTACGATTCTTACAATCAAGACATGGACATAGGATGCGCTTTTCACGACTAAAAGCATACTCCAAGAAGTTCCAAACAAAATCTACAAATTCATCACTCACCAAGCTAATGTTATGGTACACATGCTTACGCCTCTCGATGGCACGGTAGATGCCTACAATGTAATCAATATGCAACTTTTAAACATCCAAAGAAATATACAACTACACCATAAACATTAAGCTTATTCATAACACACCCTATAAACATGCAACATGCAAGATCACACACTAATACAATCCTACCACACCCAATACATCAAATCACATGCATTCAAAGCCATTCATTACATCAACAACATTTGATAAACCCTATTCATCAAGAGTGTGAACAAACATTACAATGAACAAACTCACAACACATTTATTGCAACAAATGATTCCTCACATATTCAACCATAAAAGATAAATTTTAAACAAAAAAAGGTGTACCTTCAAGGGAATTCATTTAAGAGCATTCAATGTCTTCTTCAACCTCAAATTGCCATTAATGAGCTCCAAAATCCACTTCTTTGCTTTCTTTACCCGATCAAAATGGTGGTAGGTGAGCATTTAATGCATCAATAGCATCGGTAGCAACCTATAGTACCGGTGCAAAAGATCCGGGTGAAGCAATAGTACCGGTTTTTATAACGGTGATATTAATAAAAATTAAGAACCGGTGCAAATATTTTTTCTCATTTCCCACATTTTCTAGATCTTCACTAAAACGCAACGGTATATGACTGGTGCTCTCATATTTCCCGCATTTAAAAAAATAGCATCGGGATAACTTCACCGGGTCATATTTTTATACCGGTGCTTAAAGTTTTCCCACCATTTTTTCACAAAAGGCACCTGTCCGCTAACCTCTACCGGTGCTTTTTTAACAAATTCCCACGTAAAACTTTTTCCAGCATCACTTTTCCCACATATACAATGCACTGGTGCTTAAAACTTCCAAAACATTTATTATTCCAACATTCATTATTACAACATACCGGTGCACAAGTATTAAGCATTGGTATATTTTGTTTCCGGTTCTATTACCTTTTAGGCACCGATTATTATTCCATGGATCATTTTACCTATGCAATAGGTAATTATTAGCACCGGTATGCTAGCACCGGTATATATCTACCAGTTCTTATGTACCAGTTTTCCAGTAGTGTTTTCTTGTCCTTTAGTTCACATTGAGGACAATGTGTGCTTCAAGTGCGGGGAGGTAAAGAGAAATATATCTCATTGTATTGTATTATAGTGTGCATATGATCTACTTTGATATATTTTGTTAGAAAACAAATGAAAAAAATTCCTGCTAAGTTGAAAACTTGAGAGGGAAACTTAGGGAAAAGTGGGAAGCCCGGATAGGTCGAAAACCCGAAAGGGAAACCTATGAAAAAATGAGAGGCCAATTAGTGTGGAAAAAGCTGAGGGTGAGCATTGAAAAAGAAAAATATGTGAAGCTAGGATGAAAACCCGAGAGGGCTCCTAGGCAAATGAGAGAAAATAAGAAAAATTGAAAAAATTATGCTTCTCTTGATTTGTCCATTTGGAAGCTTCTTTGGTGGAGAAAGCTAGTTTTACACTTGTATTTTATACCTCACATTTGATTTGTGATAGTTGTTTAGATTATTTTGAGCATTGGGATGTGAGAGTGTGAGAGATTCTTAGGTCTTGGGGGTTAGGGTAGTCTAGGAATACGATTTTGGATGTTTTGGGAAAACATTTGCATGCTAGTTTACACTTTGATCTTTGCTTGTTCTTGCTTACTCGAGGATGAGTAAAGGTTTAAGTGTTGGGAGATTTGTTGAGACGTCAAATGCATGTATTTTTTGAAGCATTTAATATTTTGATCTGCTTCATTTTGCGTGAGTTAACCGATGCATTCAGAATACTTTTTAATTAGTTTTAGTTGGTGGATTGCTAGTATTAGTTGAGTTTACGTGACAAGGGGTTTAGGCGACCATGTTTGGTTTTCTTGTCTAAATCCTACATTTTGTAGACTCAATTGGTGCTAATGGACATCTTGTATCCATGAGCTCCTTGATCTTCTATGTGATCATCTTTAGTAGGTTGCCCGTGGGTACCTTTTGGTTACAATTTATGTGAAGGCCATTTGTAAGAGTGGTAGAAGATTGAAGGCCATTTGTTTTTAACAGTAGAAGAGGCAAAGACCATACACATTAGAGTGGTAGAAGATGAAGGCCATAAACATCAATGCGTGGTAGAAGGAGATTGAAGCCAAAGATAGGCGGCTTCGAAGTTCAAGACGACCAAAGGAGAAAATGGTGAATCGTTGTCCGAGTAGTGTTGCCTTATTTCGATAACAACCCAGGAAGAATTAGCCTTCAAGAATGGTTCCATTGAATTCTTCTGATTGAGTACTATAATATCAACTACTAGAACTCCCGATTCAAACTAATGGTTCACCTGTGACAAGCAAAGGAAGTTCAGCCGACGAAGCACTAACAACAATTCACAGACCATGCATTGCCAAGCATCAGCGGCCCGTGACAATCTTCATGGCCCGTAGTACACAAGAACCCATCGGTTCTATGAAAACCAACATGAGACCTTCACGATGCAAGGCGCCAGGCCATGAAAACCTTCACGAACGCAAATCCTGAGCGAGACCATGTACTGTTCGCGGCCCATGAAAACCTTCACAGGCTGTGAGAACTTCTGAGCAAAAACAATGTACTATTCATGGTCCGTGAAAACCTTCATGTACTATGGCACAAGAGAAGCTTCACGGACCGCACCAATCTCATTGACCGCGACTATAAATGCTTCACGGTTCGCACCAGATCCCACACCCCGTGCTTGAATACTTCACGGACTATGACATTTGTGCTACTAATATATATATAGGAGTCTTAGTCTTCTACAAAACAATTAGAAAGTAGATTAGGAAGTAGAATAGAACCTAGGCATAATGTAGAGTAGATTCTCTCACTAGTTTAGAGAGAATGAAGAGGAGAGTTCTTCTTCTCCTTCATTCTTCTTTTCTTTTTATTTTTTCCTTTCATCTTATTTTCTAGATCCATGCCATCTAACCTAATATTTTCCATGGATCTAACCTTTGTAGAGTATATTTTTAGCTTGGGATTCATTTTGGCACTTGGTATGTTCGAAATGCTTTATGAGATTTGTTAGATTCATCCTATCTTTGTCTTCATGATATTTTTGTGATTTTTCTTGAATGTTATAAATGAATGAGTAGTACACCAAATATAAGAACACACTTTGGGATATACTCATGTATGGTGCAATTATTGATGCCCCCTTGGGAAGAGAAACCTGGATGTTAGAATGGGTAGGGGACGGGGGATTCACAAATGCTCCAACCTATTTGTCGTTGAATGCTCCAACCTATTTGTCATCGCACCAGTCTTAGCTGACTTCGTAATTGTTATCCGAGAGGTTTCTGGTAGACATAGTGAATAGTAGCAAGCTAGGTGTTGTGCTGAACCCTAGTATCACATATATAGTGCCACGAACCCGGGGGGAGTAGTTGCATTCGTGGTGGAATCCCGGGATGTAATAACACGAGTGATTATAGACCTGCAATGATGGTCAAAACTCGTTGTACTCCCCTAATTACGATGGCAGTACCGATGGAGGGTTGCGAGTGCACCCACAGTGACAAGGTTGGGAAAGTGTATTCCATTGGTCACACCACATGTTGTGAACACTTTGATTTAGGTCTTTTGTAAGAATTTAAGTGAATCAATCGAGGATTGAATCATTAGAACTACCATGTTGCTAAATGATTCCCAATTTCCTAGTATAAATAGTTTAACGTTTGTTAATTTCATGTTTTGTAGTTGTTAGTTGAAAATACCAGACCCCCCCCCAATTACATGTTTACATTACTAGCTATTCCTTTCACTCATGCAGATTGATGACCCACACAAGGTTTTGTTTTAACTAGTACTTGAGCCCTAACATCTTTGTGGACAGACCTAGGGCTTGCCGCTTAACGCCCCTTGGTAGCTTAGCAGTAAGAACGGGTGCAGAATATAATATCTCTTATCTTTAACCACTAAGTCCCCAACTCGTGTTTTTAACGACGACCGGGTCAGGGGCAGGTTAAAATTTTGGCGCCGTTGCTGGGGATGCTTTTCAGTTCGAGTATTAGTTGAGCATATTGTGTTAGAGAGTAGTTAGTATTGCTTTTATCTTTTTCTTGGTTTTGTTTTCCGAAGTAAGTATTTCTTGAGTTCTTGGTGCAAACCAAGGAATCTTGCACTATGATTCCAAATTTAGTGTGTCCTCTTCGTTGGGGTTTAATTGAAGAAAAAGAAAAAAATATGGGGAAAAAAAATCAACGGAGGGCCCTTTGTAGGGTGTGTAATTGCGATCATCCTATAGAGTGTTGCCCAAAGTTGAGTGACTATGGGAGAAGAATGTCTCAAAGAACGAGACTTTGTAGGATATGTCATCGTTACCACCCTATGGAGTCCTGCTCTTGGATGAGCGAAAATGAGGGAGAGGTAGGAGTCGTTGGTTGCCAAGGCCGATGGGATCAAGATTGTTACCCGTACCACGACTCTCCAAATTTGAGGTTTAGTGGTAACTCAAATTCGTGGTATGGAAATGTATCGAGAAACCAACACTTTGGGTTAGATAGTGGTATTTCACTAACTTATCCAAGGCCCCAAAACCAATCCCTAGGATTGGTTCCCAAATCGGATTGTGCAGAAATTTTGCGAGCTATAGCTAATGCGACCAAGAGTAGTGATTTACTCCAATCACAAGTGCTTAGCGAGATTAGAAATTTGAGAACACAATTATTCTCAAGTATTAAGAAAGTTGAAGGGAAAGTGTTTAACTTGATGAATAGGATGAGCTAACTCGAAACCCAATATTCTAAAAATGAACCACCCCTAGTTGAATGTAAAATTTTGGTAGATGAATCTAAAGGGGACGGGGAATGTTTTATTGAAAGTGAAGAAGTCGAGGATGAGGTAATTATACTTAATTTTCCATATTACCCATTTTCACCCCTACCTCCACCTATAGAACCAATTCCCACATTTTTGGAAGCCTTTGAGAAAACCATAGGGAAGCCAATTGGATATGCTAAGCTTCCAAACCACCTATTCCCTATGAGGTTGACTCCTCCCTACTTTATCTTCCTCTTGGAAGATTCTTACCCCCACCTCTTAAGTTTTGGTTGTCTAAGGTGATGGGGTATAAACCCGCACCTTATGGATAACATTAGGTTCGTGCTGACAACCTTAAATATACGGAGTGTCTCGAGAGACAACCCAAGCCTTGAGATAAATTAGATTAGTTTAGCATTTTTGGTGTGTTTTCCTATTGTACCTTTTTGCTTTTGGGACACTATTACACTTGGTGTGCATGTTTGTTTTGTAATAAGTATATGGTTCTTGTAGAAAGGTGAGCAAACGGGGAGTCCAACTCATGGACCATGTAGATGTACATGGTTCGTAACGCTCAAAATGGTGGACAAGGAGGAGAACCAAACCCCAAGTTTATGGGACGTGTAGACGTGCATGACCCATGAAGCTAACATACTTTCCTACACCAACCAATAACCATTTCTTCCTTACCACCACCAAAATACCACCCAAAACCCACCTACCTTCAAAACCCTTGAGACACACACATCGAGACCTAAGAGGTAACTCTCTATTGTGATTCAATTCCTTATTGTGATTTGTGATGCATGATAGTGGTTAGATTGAACTTTCTTGATTAGAGGTTTGGGGTGGTATATTGAGGGTGATGCTAGTTTTTTCTTTACATTCCATGATTGTGCCATCAAGGGTAGATTTTAGTATTCTTTTTTATTATAAGTGCTCTCCTATTTATTTCCCTTGTCATGTGTTCTTTGATTTTGTATATGTATTAAAGACAATGCAAGTTTTAAGTGTGGGGAAGGAGATTAGATAGCACTTATGATTTTTGGTTGTTTCTATGTAGTAAATAGCTCTTCTAAGAGCATTTTGAAAATCTTGAAAAAGGAAAAAAATTTAAAACCTGGACATGTAAAAAACCCAAAAGGGCGATTTGGCTAACATTGGGAAAATCCTGGATAGGTCGAAAGACCTAGGTAAAAGTGAGAGGTTTGGTCATGCTAGACTAACGAGTCTAGGCAAAAGTGAGAGGCCATGTGGAAAAAGGTGAGAAGTGATTACCCTTTGTGTGTTAAAGCTATGATGAAAACCCGAAAGGGCTTGTAGGAAAACTGAGAGAAATTGAGAGAAAACAAAAAACTAGGTTGAAAGCATGCTTCCACGGTGGATTGTTTTTGGAGATGGCTCTTTGATTACTTTTGGATCATTTTGGAAAAAGTAAGCTAGCTTGACACTTATCTTTTTTATTTACCTTTTTCTACATTTTATTTCGGGTGGATAGGTTCCTTTAGGATCTTCTGGGAGTGTGAGAGTTATGAGTTGAATGCCTCGGTTATTTTATGCTTGCATGCTACATTTTTCTTGATTCTTTTTCTTGTCTTAGATTTACTCGAGGATGAGTAAAGGTTTAAGTGTGGGGAGTCTTGTCGGCTTCATTTTGCGTTCGTTAACCGTTACATTTGGCATACTTTTTATTTAGTTTTAGTTGGTGGATTGCTAGTATTAGTTGAGTTTACGTGACAAGGGGTTTGGAAAGACATGTTTGGTTTTCTTGTCTAAATCCCGCGTAATTGGTGCTAATGGAAATCTTGTATCCACGGGCTTCTTGATCTTCCTTGTGATCATCTTTAGTAGGTTGCCCGTGGGTACTTTTTGGTTATATTCTATGTGAAGGCCGTTTGCAAAGGCGGTAGAAGATTGAAGGTCATTTGTTTTTAACGGTAGAAGAGGTGAATGCCATTCACATTAGAGTGGTGGAAGATGAAGGCCACAAACATCAATGTGTGGTAGAATGAGATTGAAGCCAAAGATAGGCGGCTTCGAAGTTCAAGACGGCCGAAGGAGAAAATGGTGAATCGTGCTCTGAGGAGTGTTTCCTTAGTCCGATAACGATCCAGGAATAATTAGCCTTCAAGTCTGGTTCCATTGGATTCTTCTTCTCGAGTACTACAAAATTGACTACTAGAACTCCCAATTCAAACTAACAGTTCACCCGTGACAAGTAAACGAAGTTCAGCCAACGAAGCACTAGCGGCATTGTACGGACCACGCATAGTCAAGCACCAGCGGCCCGTGTCAATTTTCACGGCCCGCAATACAAAAGAATCCAGGGGTTCCGTGAAGACCTGCACGAGACTAGCACGAGACCTTCACGAGGAAATGCGCCGGGCCATGAAAACCTTCACGGACCGTGAAGTAATTCCTGAGTGAGACCATGTACTGTTCGCGGTCCGTGAAAACCTTCATGGACCATGATAACTTTTGAGCAAAAATCGTGTAATGTTTGCAGTCCGTGAAAACCTTCACGTACCGTGGCACGAGAGAAGCTTCATAAACCAGGCCAGATTTCAAAGACCGCAGTTATGAATGCTTCACGGTCCGC
This sequence comes from Rubia yunnanensis, assembly GCA_037428765.1. Taxonomy (NCBI): domain Eukaryota; kingdom Viridiplantae; phylum Streptophyta; class Magnoliopsida; order Gentianales; family Rubiaceae; genus Rubia; species Rubia yunnanensis. The sequence goes on along the minus strand of CM075062.1, from coordinate 85,948,000 downwards.
ACCAGATCCTACACCCCGTGCTTGAATGCTTCATGGACCATGACATCTGTGCAAGTGCGTGAAGCCTTGGCGGCTGACCTAGGGTTTTGCTATTTTTGGCCTATTTTGGGCCTATTTTTAGTCCTAATCTCCTACTACTATACATATAGGAGCCTTAGTCTTCTACAAAACCATTAGGAAGTTTATTAGGAAGTAGAATAGAACCTAGGCATAATGTAGAGTTGATTCTCTCTCTAGTTTAGAGAGAAGGAAGATGAGAGTTCTTCTTCTCCTTCCTTCTTATTTTCTTTTTCTTTTTTTCCTTTCATCTTATTTTATAGATCCATGGCATCTAACCTAATATTTGTCCTAGATCTAACCTTTGTAGAGTAGATTTTTAGCTGTGGATTCATTTTGGCACCTAGTATGTTCTAAATGCTTTAGGAGATTTATTAGATTCCTCCTATCTTTGTGTGTATGATATTATTGTGATTGTTCTTGAATGTTATAAATGCATGAGTAGTACACCACATATAAGCTCACACTTTGGGATATACTCATGTATTTTGCAATTATTGATGCCCCATTGGGAAGAGAAACCTGGATGTTAGAATAGGTAGGGGAGAGAGCGTCCGTGTGAGTGTGTGCACTGGGGATTCAAGAATGCTCTGACCTATTTGCTATCACAATAATCTTAGCTAACTTTGTAACTGTTGTCCGAGATTTTGGTGGTAGAAGTGAATAGTAGCAAGATAGGTGTTGTTTTGAAACCCTAGTATCACATATAAGGTGCCTACGAACCTTAGGCCTAGCATATATAGGACCCAGGGGGAGTTGTTGCATTTGTGGTGGAAGCCCATGACGCAATAGAATGGGGAAGAAATAGACATGCAACGATGGTCAGACCTCGTTGTACTCCTTTAATTACAATGGCGGTGCCGATGGAGGGTAACAAGTGCACCCACCGTGACAGGGTTGAGGAAGTGTATACCATCGGCCACAACACGTGTTGTGAACACACTGATTGGTCTTTTGTAAGTCTTTATATGAATGAATCGAGGATTGAAGCATTAGAACTACCATGTTACTAAATAATTCCCAAGTATAAATAGTTTACTCATTTGTTAATTTCATGCTTTGTAGTTGTTAGTTGAAAATACCCCCCCAATTGCATGTTTACATTACTAGCTATTCCTTTCACTCGTGTGGATTGATGACCCATGAAAGGTTGTGTTTTAACTAGTACTTAATCCCTAGAATCCTTGTGGACAAATCCAAGGCTTGCCTCTTACTACCTCTTGGTAGCTTAGCAGTAAGAACAGGTGCAAAATATAAATCCCTTATCTTTGACCACTAAATCCCTCGGCTCGTGTTTTTAACGACGACTGGGTTGGGGGCAGGTCACATCTCTTTTGTTATCTTTTTGTTGTAAGATTACTATATTTAGGTAGGTTTACATCATACGGGGTTTAGATGACCATTTTCTGTTTTCATATCTAAATCCCTCATTTTGTAACCTATGTTTAGTCTAATGTATTTTTGGTCCGTACGAGCATCTAGATTCCTTTTTGTAAGATTAATTTGTAGATTTATCGTGAGCACTTAGGAGTGGTTTAGTGATAGCCATTCGCAAGAATAGTGGAAGAAGGAAGTCCACTCACAAAGTGGTAGAAGATAAAGTGAAGAAGGAGGGCAAAGTAGAGGGTGAAGAATGATCTATGTTTTGAACCAGATTTCTGAGAATTATCCGAGAAGAACCAGCCTCAAAGAGTGGTACCATTGGATTCTTCTTCTCGAGCGCTATAAAATCGACTCCAAGAACTCCCAAAATGGATCAACAGTTCACCCGGAGGAAGCAAAACAAAACTGGACTTTTTTGTGTCACGAGTAGCGAAGGAGGCGTTGCAACTCGCGAAAATTGCCCTTCAACTTGCTTTTTACTTCCCTTTTTCTTGTACTATGTATAGAATTTCATCCCCTTCTTCTCCAACTCTCTAAGCCCGACTTGGGGTTCCCAAAACCCTAGTTTTTCACCCTTTCTTCCTATTTTCTTCTTCTTTCTTTGTAGATGTTTGTTCTATGTTATGGGTTTTGATTATCTGGATTAGTTTTGTACTTGGGATCAATTTATTGAAGCTTCCACACCTATGTAGTAAGAACCTCCATTTCACTATTTCTTGAAGATTTTGTTATTTAGCATTCATGTGTTCTTAATGTTGTGTTTTATATCATTTATACCATGGGTTGTTTGAGAATATGAAATGTTATTGAAGTGTTAAGGTGTTAGGAAAGTGTACAATTACTTAGCTCTTTGACATGAAAATCCAAGACATGGAATTAGAACTTCTTGTGTATTGTGTGTTTTGATTCTTGCTAGATAAGTATGTTAATGTGGATTGTTCTCATATTTATCCTATAGATGCAATGAAAGGTTAAATCTTGAATGTGGTTTGTTCTAATGCTATTTTTGGTTAAATGCCTATGTCTTTGGTAGAAGGCTTGTTGTTATCAAATCTATGGTTCTTCGTGTATAATGCCACTGACGAAATATCTCTATGGCCGTTGAACGTCTAAAGTGATTATCAATGAGGTTTGCAAATGGTTGTTGAATGTCTTTATGAATTACTCTTAAGAAGAAATGAATGCTCAATTGGGAAGTGATAGCATTCCCTATAGGTAACAAATGTGATAGAATGAGTGAATGATTCAATGATATACATGAAGTTTGGAAGTGGATATTAATTTCCCCCAAGGCTTTGTCCTTTGTAGTTTTTATCTCTTTTTCTTAGTTGTTGCATGATTAACATAGTTACTTGACTTTGCTAGTTGGTTTGTTATTGAATTTTATAACTTAGGACCAAAACCAACCCCCCCCCCATATTTACTTGCTTATATATACACACACACACACACACACATATATATATATATATATATATATATATATATATATATATCTACTTCTAGCCTAATAACAACCTTGTATGTTTAATCCCTCAGAAAGATCCCTCTTCTTCATGGACAACCCTAACTTGTCATTATCTACTTAGTTGTAGATAGGAAGCATTTAGGGATTATAAATTTAGCTTTGAGAGTTACGGCGACAACCTCCCATTAGTACACTAAATAGTGATAGCTTTTAAAGCACATGATTCAAAGTAACTATAAGAAAATGAAACCAAAATGGCTGAGGAAATTATAGCGGGATGAATAATGAATACAAAGAAACAAATTGTGGAGTGAACAACGAATACAAAGGAGCGAATCCCGGCCTCAAAATTGTAATAGCTATGAAATCATTCAAAATTTTGAAATTCAAATGAATGTATTTTATTCAAACTAGAATACATAGCCAAGAAGCATACAACACTTTGCAAAAGCAGTTCACATCGCAGCAACAACGAATGCACTACTATTACGCATCGCTTCGAGGAGAAATAATAAATTCGAATAAGCAGCTTATGAACACGGCTATAGCTTTGTGTAGTATAGACTTCATGGCTGGGGGGGACTTATGGTGTATAGTTGGCCCAGTGGTCAAGAGGCCGATGCTCGCTAGGCCCAACCCATTTGCATCCAGTAACGAAGCGATACCCTTTTCAGCCCAATACATCAATTGCTTACGTAGGAAACTTCCACTCTCTACAGAGAACATGGGCCTGAAAATGTGGAACGAACGACGAACACATAAAGCCACGAACACGGAACGTGGTGATCATGGTGCCACCCACGATCTCCATTCCTAAAAACAAGGACCCATAACTATGTTAGTCCATAAATACAACAAGCTCAAGAGGAGCTGAGGCAAGTGCAACTATCTTGAGAAATTCCAATTCGTAAGAGAGAAAACTGACTTGATCGTTAGACCTTTCTTCCCGAAATCACTTCCGGGATTATTTTTGCAGGTGAAGAAAATTCAAGGAGTGAGCAAGCAATTTTCCTGAACGGACCACCACATCAATACCCAATGGGCCTGGAGTCCTGGACATTTCTTCGGAATATGTAATTGACCTTTAAAGTTTAAACCTTAGAGCATGTGCAATGGTGAAACCCTTTTGCAACTATTTTTGTAGTTTCAGTTTATTAAATATTCTCTCTCATCCACTTCAGAAACTAAAACCACAAAGAAACCATTCTATTTTCTTCTCCACAATGGTTGAAACTCTTTTGCAACTATTTCATATATCTCACTTAATTTTCTCTATCCTACTCATTAATTATACATTTAATATTTGATTTAAATAAATTTGTATATCCAAATAAATTGAAATGTGAAATTTATTTTATTTTTTTAAAATGAAAACCACCATAAAGTGGAGGGTATTATATTAGGCACCCTAAACCCATAAATTGAAATGAAATTAACAAGAATAAGCCCCGAAGGGTCAGTCAGTATAGAATAACTACTAAGCTAAAACTAGACTACTAAGCAATAGCTATTGATTCCAAAAACAATGTAGTTGATCTGTAGTGCAAAAGTTCCTATCAGATCGGTGAGAACTGGGAGATGTGCCTTGCTTTCTAAACCCCGAAGTATAGGGAGCAGATCGGTGATCGACAAATCGAAGCACCACTTAGCCACCTATAACACTAGGAAATTAGAAGCACCAAGCAGCGTATTGCAAAATGTACAAGTATCACTGTGAAGCACCAATGCAGGAAGTTGGGGTGTTGCTCAGAATGGGGAAGGCCGATGAATTGCTGTACTGAAGAAGCAAGATGAGAACAGCTTGAAGTTTAGCTTGTGATTATTTGATCTGAAGCCTGAGTTCTAAGTAAGTCCTCTGTTTGAATGTTGCTGCAATGAAGCATCAGTTCCTGAAAAAGAGACATAAGGAAACAGTTAGTAGCATCAGTACACCAAATGAGGGAGTCTGACCGTAGGAACATCCAGGTTATCTAGACAGAGTAAGCCTTTTGTTCTTGCAGGCAGATTTGCCCAACTGAAAGTTTGGTGATTCTTAGTAAGTAGCATGTACTTAGCAAGATCATCAGCAGGTTGGTTTGCTTGTCTGAAGATGTGATTCAGTTCAGTAGTACCCAAAGAAATCTGAATGTCATCCATTAGATTGAAAAATTTCCAGTGTCTAACAGAAGGGTGTAGGATCATATTAATAGCTATCAGACAGTCAGATTCGATCACAACCTGTTGAGATGTATATGATAGTCCTAGCTGTATCCCATATTTAATAGCTAGAGTTTCAGCATGTAGTGGTGAATCTGCAGTAACAAAGTAGCCACTGGCATGTAAAAAACCTTCATTGTTCCTTATGATAACTAAAATGCCTGCTTTTTTGGAGTTATGCCATGAGGCATCTACATTTATTTTAATGCCCAGAACAGGTTTCAGCCAGGTAACTGTAGAGATGTGTGGTTTTGGAGGTTTTAAAATCAGAGGAATAAAACCTTCTGAGAGAAGATCATGGTCAATCTGTCTAGATATACCAATGGGAAAGGCAGCAAAAGATAAATAGATGTTGTCTTTGATCTCTTTAAGGATAAAATCAGGATGTGAAGAGAGGTTATCAAAGACTTTCCTATTTCTTGCCTTCCATAATGACCAGCAGGCAAGAATAGGTGCAGTATGGACCAATCTGGTGTGAAGTTTAGATAGTCCATTATATGCCCAGAAACTGGCCAATCTATCCCATAGGTTTACACATTCAAAATATGAGAGTCCGCAGATTTTATGAACCTCCCTCCAAACCTCAGAGGAGATAGCACATTTATTGAACAAATGATGCAGTGAGTCTGGATTATTACAAAAACAGCATTTAGAGGGAAGGTGGAAGCCAAATTGCATAAGAATATCATCAAATGGCAGTAATGCATTTAATAGCCTCCACATAAATACTGAGATTTTTTTCTGAATATGGTTATCCCATATATTCCTGAGAGCAGGGAAAGCATTAATGGGGGGTCTCAGTTTCTGATATGCTGACTTAAAAGTAAAATTCCCAATGAGGTCAGGCTTCCAAATTAGTTTATCAGGTCTATGTTCCTGGATGGAGGCAGAACTGATAGTATTTATGATGGGGGCAGGAAGCACTAGTTGGAGTAATGGGAGAAGAGAGTCCTTGTGTGCAATAAAATCAGCAACAGTGCACTGCATTTGTACCTCGTTTAGGTAGTAGAAATCTACTAGAGGACCGAAGTCAGTCCAATTGGAGGTCCAGAAATTACAAAGTCCTTCACCATGTATCACTCTGGAATTGGATTCAGCAAATTGGTTGATTTTGCAAATCCTTTTCCAGTTTTGAGATTTTTTGTGAGATTCAGGGAGAGTGCTAAGGAAGCCAGCCCAGGGAGCTTTGCCTAATTGATATTTCCACCAGAGTTTACAGGAAAAGGCTCTAATGATGTCTGCTAGAGATCTCAGTCCTAAACCATTTTGCTCAGTAGGGTAGCATAGAGACTTCCATTTTTTCCATGACTTTTTAGGTCCTGAATCTGTCTCACCCCAAAAGAAGATAGCAAATTTTCTTTCTATTTTCTTAATGATCTGTATGGGGGGTTTCATCACTGCCCAAATATGTTGTGGTAAGGAGTATAAGCATGATTTTATAAGGGTCAGCTTACCACCAGTAGATAGCCACACATTTTTCCAATTCTTCAATTTTTTATCTATCATTTCTAAAACAGGTTGGAAATGAAGATTGAGAATTTTACCACTGTGTATAGGAACACCCAAGTATTTAAAAGGTAGGCTACCTAATTTCATACCCAGTTTGTTCCTAATTTGTCTGAGTTTAGCTTGAGTGGCATTTCTACTGATAAAACAGTCACTCTTCTCATAATTTATTTTCTGCCCAGTTACTTCCTCAAATGTGGTCAGGAATGCTTTTATTCTGGTTAGGTTCTTTTTAGAAGCTTGAAGAAAGACAATAGTGTCATCTGCATAGCTTAAATGAGAAATAGGTAAAGCATTCCTTGGCAAAGAATAGTACTGCAATTTTCCAGTCTCAAAAACATAGGCTAGACTTCTAGTAAATGATTCCGAGAATATGTTAAACAGAAAGGGGGATAAAGGATCCCCTTGTTTTATGCCCCTGGTGGCAGAAAAGAAGCCCACAGGTTTGCCATTTATGAGAACTGAAAACCAAGCATTTGCAAGATTTTTCATGATGCAGTGAACAAATTTGCCATGGAAACCAAACTTGAGAAGTATACTGTTTAAAAAAGCCCAACTGACCCTATCAAATGCCTTCATTAAATCTAGTTTAAGGATGCAATTAGGGTCTCTGGATTTTTTGTGCAAGAATCTGATCATTTCCTTTAGGTAGATGACATTATCAGAAATGTCTCTGTTTTGGAGGAAAGCAGATTGATGTGGACTGATTAATTTAGGCATCAGTGGCTTAAGTCTTTCCATTAATATTTTTGAAAAGATCTTGTTAGTCACATTAGAAAGACTAATAGGTTTATAGTCATTAAAACTAGTAGGAGTTTCTTTCTTTGGAATCACTGTGATCCAAGTACTAGAGATACCCCTAGGTATATTAGACCCTGACATAAAATCATTTGATGCCACTAGTAAATCTGAACAGATAATATCCCAGGCTTTAATAAAAAATTTTGCAGTATAGCCATCCGGGCCAGGACTACTACTTTTGTTCAGACTAAAAACAACCTGCTTTAATTCCTCTAATGTCACTGGACTGATAAGAGTAGCATTTTGTTCATCAGTAATCAGTTTTGGAATTTGGGACAAAAAATGAGAGTAGTAAAGTCCCTGATCTGAGTGTGGCTGGTCAGTGAGAAGCTTATGGTAGAAGGAGATTGCTTCATTTTCTATGTCAGAGTTATTGACTAACCAAGTGCCATCAGAACTTTTGATTTTAGTGATATTGAGCTTACATCTTTTTTCCATGACAGAACTGTGGAAAAATTTTGTGTTCTCATCACCCTCTTTAAGCCATCTCATTTTGGCCTTTTGTTTCCAGAAACTGTTTTGTTCTTTAAGAGCCCTAGTAAGCATGGCTTTTACTTGTTTTAATTTTATTAGCTCACTAGGAGAGCTATTAAGATCAAATTCAATTTCTTGGAGTTTAAGTTTATCCTCTGCTTGTATGACATTTGTATTAACATCCCCAAAAATCTCCTTATTCCACTGCTTAAGGTGTTTTTTAAGGTGATTCAGTTTGAGGAAGAAAGTTAGCATTCCTTGACCTTGCGAGGGGGAACTCCAATGGAATTTTATGAGATCCATGAAGTCCTTCCTCTTGAACCAGGTATTGATGAACCTGAAAAGTCTAGGGACAGAGGGACAGTTAGTACTGATTCTGAGTAGAAGTGAACAGTGGTCTGAGGTATCTCTGTTAAGAACTTGGATAGACGATTGGGGGAATTTGGAGAGCCACTGCGAGGAGCATAACCCCCTATCTAACCTCTCAACCGTATGTCTTATAGCACCATTTTTAGTCCTACCATTAGTCCAAGTAAAATAATTTCCAACAGTATTAACAGGGAGCAATGCCATAGATTCTATAAAATCACTAAAATCATTAATGCTACCAAGGTTGGGAGTAGAGTGTCCCTTGTACTCATTTATAGAAGCCATAGCATTAAAGTCCCCTATTAGGAGGGTCTCGGGCGGTATCATAGTCTTAAGATCAGACCATAAGTCTTTTCTTTCCTTCCTTGATCTCAAACCATATACAAAAAAAGCCTCAGTAGAGGAGTTAAGTGTATGGCTAGTGATTTGGACTGAAAAGAATTGATTATGATCAATCTTTGGAGAAATGTCAATCCTAGAGTTCCACATAAGCCAAATGTTGCAGTTAGCTGCATATAAGCTGTGTTCAAAATGGAGTTTTTGTCTATAGAGATCACATTCACTGTTGTTATGTTGAGGTTCAATTAGACAAATCATTTCCAGTTTATGTATTCTGATAAGTCTATTCAGTCTCAACAGTGAAGTATCCATACCCCTAATGTTCCAGACTAGGATATTAATTCCTAATGTTGTGTTAATCATTATTTTTTGGGTTTGATGCTTTTAGTGGCTGTTCTGGTAAGAATCCTATTGATCTGAGTGAAATAGGTGGGGACTTTCCCCTGAGCAGATTCAGTCATATTATTTCTAGGGGAGATATCCCGGGAAATGTTAGTCATAACAGTGGAGGGATTTGGAGAAGAACTGACCTTGGGTAGAAGGTTACTGTTTACCTGTGGTAGATCACATTGTATCTCTTCGTTAGAGATTGGTTGGTCCTCCGATTGCTCAGAAATCACATCCTCTTCCTGAATGAGTGGGAGAAACCTATTGCCTGAGGACCCGGGCTGAGAGTAAAAAGCAAACCTATTAGTGTTGAAAGGATTGTCTGGAGAGATAGGCAGTTTACCTGGATGTACTGAAATATCATCGGTAGCATAGTTGTGAGCTTTTGTAGGAGTTGAGATTGGAGAGTCTGAGATCTGAGGCTCTCCTTGGAGATTTAGCGCCAGAGCTGTCTGATCAGAGGTAGCTGGTGAAGCCATTGGGAGGGATCCGTCTTCTATCAGGATCACCTCTGAATCAGTTATGAGGACTGGTTCACTCCTTGGAAATTTAGAGGTGGCTTTGTCCTGAGAACTGTTAGAGCCAATCTGACCCAAATTGTCCTGAGAGAGTGCTTGAGTTTGCTGATTGGAAGCCATAGTCTTTTGAGTATTGAGAGTCTGAATCGTAGGGCTCACTATTTGCTTGCTTGAGTCAGATTGATCCTGTTTCTTATTTGTGGAAGTTGGAGTGAGGGGCTTGTCCTCATTCTGAGCCAAGATTGTAGTGGCTTTCTCTGCAGGGGTAATACCAGAAGAGCTAGGTCTCATGTTAGAGGTAGGTTTCCAAATTGGGTTAACCTGAGGAGGCTTTTGGTTGGTGAAATTGGGACGTTTGGAGTTGTTGTTTCTGGTTGTGAGGGGCCTAAGTTCAGGATGGAGAATTCTACACTCAACAACTTCATGACCTAGCCTCTTGCAATGCTTGCAATATAATGGTAGTTGATCATATTCTATTTGATAATCAGCAACTTCATGATCAATACCATTTGTCAGAGAGATAGAAGTGTGCAATTTGGACAGTAGGTCAACTTCTACACATATCTTAATAGCAGAGGGTCTTGTAACACCTAGGGTAGCTTGATCAATTTTGATGAATTTTCCTATTTTATTCCCAATGATTTCTAGCATTGCAGTATTATACCAGAAGAGGGGAATTTTGTGAAGAGTAATCCAAACGGGAACAATGGAGGTTTCAGACTCAGGAGTGAAATCAGGAGTCCATTTAAATACCTTCATATGTGCACCTTTGAAAGCCCACTGTGATTTCATCCAACATCGCTGAAAGTCTTCCGGATCTTCAAATTGGATAAGGACATGACGGTGGTCTATTGAGCCGAGTTGATATCTTCCCTTGAAGCCAACCGATTTGAAAGCCTCATTCAGGAAATCCATTGATGGCTTGAGTCTTGCAAATTTTCCGATCAAAGCGTTACTGTAGTGAGCAGACAGAATCGCGACCTCCTCTGGGGTAATTATGCAAGCAATCTTACCCTTGTATTCCGTAGTTGGTTTAATGGAAGGTGTGGAAGGGAGAGAGGAGAAGAGAGGAGCTGGTTTAGAGTTGAGGGCTTGGATGAAGGTACGATTCGGAGCCGTTCCACCACGATCCGGCGGTGGCTCCGCCATGGGAGGAACGTTACCGGTATGAATAGTATTCTTGAGGGAAGGCAGAGGTAAGAGAGAAGGCGATCCCTGAGAGTTGAAATGTGAAATTTAATAATTTCTTTATAATTTTTGAATTGAATCATACTTCAAATTAATTTATTAATTAGAATTAAAAAGAACCATTTTTTTTCAAACGAGTGTAATTTTGATTTTTAAAAAGAATCAAAATTTATTTTTTTTCTAAAATAATCAGAATTTTTTAATTATTTTATTTTTTAAAAATTTTTTGAAATTAATTTTCAATTTTTAATAATTTAGTTTTTTAAATTTATAATTGGGACACGTGTCCCAATCAGGTATGCATAAATTTTAAAAAAATTCACTAGTTGTTTGCCACGTGGCCCAATCAGCGGGCACCACGTGGCATTTCTGGTAAAGGAAATGACCTGTCCTAATGCGCGGGCCAAGGGGACCATGTGCCGCCTGACAAAAACCATTTGGGGAGCAATTTCCTTGGTTAGGCAATGATACCCGGTTACACCGATCTGGAACTTTGTAACTCCACAATGGGGTTCTAAAGCCTTGGGTTCCCAATTGGTGGAACCACGCCCAGAAGTTGAGCTACTAACATCCCACGTGCAATGGGGTTCATGGCCTTGCGCTGCTTTGTTTTTATTTCCTCCTCATTGCCATGTGGCATCCTTTGACTGGGTCACGTGGCAGCAAGGGTCCCCACCTTTTTTTATATCCCTTATTTTGCAATTTAAATTTTGAATTTTATTTTAGAAAATCAAAATTAAATTTTGATTCTTGTTTAAAATCAAAATTACATTCTTTTAAACATAATATGGTTCCTTTTAATTCTGGTTCATAAAAAAATTTTAAAACCTAAAATTAATTTTAGATATGATAATTTAAAAAATTTAATTCAATTCAAAAATTACAAATGTATTATTAAATTTCACATTTCAATGAAAAATTTATTTAAATTAAATATTAAAGGTATAACTAATGAGTATGATGGAGAAAATCAAGTGGGGTCTATGAAATGGTTGCAAAATAGTTTCAACCATTGTGGAGAGAAAAATGGAATGGTTTCTTTGTGATTTTAATTGCTGAGGTGGAGGAGAAAAATTGAATATTTAATAAACTGAAATCACAAAAATGGTTGCAAAAAGGTTTCATCATTGCACATGGTCTAAGGTTTAGGTTGTCTACCCCGAAGCGTTGGCAGTACTGTAGCTGTGTGCGATCGAAGTGCGAAACACACACCATTACTCATCCTTTCTTTTCCTTTCCTTCTATTTTCACTGTTCCTATCCCTAACGGTCATTTCTGCGTCCAATCATGGCGGCTCCTCCGCCAAGCCGCGACAGAATTGCGCCGGCCAAAACCTTTCTACAAGCTTTAGGCAATTGACCCCCACCTCTATCCGTTTCCCTCCCCTCTAATCCCAAAATTGTCCCAAAAACCAACTACAAAGGGGAAATATCTTGCCTGGTAACCAGGAAAGAGGCGGAAATCCTCGCTTCTCATTATCACAATGCTTTGGTGGGTAAGTTTGCACGAGGGAAACCATCAATGGCAGCTCTGAATGACGCCTTCAACTCTGTGGGCTTCAAAGGTAAATTTCAGCTGGGCTCAATCGACTTCAGGCACGTACTGATCCGCTTCCAGGACAAGGAAGATTACCAGCGGCTATGGATCAAAGGTCAGTGAAATTTTAATAATGCCCCCATGAAAGTTCTTAAATGGACCACTGATTTCTCCCCTGAGGTTGAATCCTCGATAGTTCCTGTCTGGGTCACTATCCATCATGTTCCAGTATTTTTCTATAACCTCACTATGCTAGAATCCATGGGTAATCAGATAGGTAACTATATTAAATTGGACTCTGCAACTGCTGGCCTAACTAGACCATCTGCTGTAAAGATGTGCGTTGAAATTGACTTAAAAAAAATAGCCTGCATTCATTAGAGTGGGCATTGAGGAGGATGGAATAGAATACAATGTGGTTAAACTCCACTTAGAATTCGAGGACCTTCCCCTGTATTGCCACCACTGTAAAGTTATAGGACATGATGATAACCTGTGCATTTACCTACATCCAGAACTTAAGAAGCCAAAGATGTATAAGATGGATAAATCTATCCCTATCCATAGTGATATGGGAAAGCCTAAGGATAATCAATTGGCTTATGAGGATCATGAGCAGGGTGCAGCTAGCCGAATAAATGAAAGAAATAACAAGGCAGGGGGTTCTGGTTTTTCGGTTTCTGATAAATAAAAAATCATGTCTACACAGAATCTAAGATATGTACCTAAACAGAAAGTAGTTCAGACTAAAAACGTTGATCATAATGAGGCTGGGGAAATAAATGTTGATCAAATTGAGGATATGGTTTCTACTCATGAGAGGGCTGATAATCAAACTAAAGATAATCATGTTACTGATGAACTGCTGATTATTGACCCTGATGTTGAGAAACAAGATGTAGATAGGAATCAAGCTTTGATCCCTATCCAGGAAAAAGCTGAGGGCAATAGTGATAATACTGAACTACATAAAGTGAATCAAGCTAAAACTGATGTGCTCTCGGATTCTCTCCTTCGGTCTCCTATAAACTTGACCAAACAATCCTTATCTGCCCTTCCTCATCTCCATAAAAAGGTAGGTTTTGCTAAGGATGACATTCCTAGCAAAAGGGGTAAGCCTTTCTCCCCTTTTAACTCTATTGTTGCTGCAAAAAATTTCATTTTTTCCAAGCAGAAGCATAGGCAAAACAGGTTCCTACCACTTGAAGATGAGGATATATCCAATGATGAGGCTCCTTCTAGTGACCTCCTAATTTCTGCTCCTTTTGACACTGGTGATGATATTGATGTTACCCAGGTAAGTCAGGTAAACTTTTCTAGCTCCCACCCTGGATCTTCCAAGTCGAAAAAAGGGAAACAAACAGACACGGTCTCTAACCATAGGAATGAGACCTATTTAACACAGTTAAATACTATCATGACTAGATCAAAAAGCTCTAACAATGTTTCCCTATGAATAACACAACACTTAAGATTAAGTTTCTGGTTTGGAACATTAGGGGAATGGATACTTCTATGCTAAGACTTCATAATTTGATAAATGGGCACAGCTTAGATCTTTTATGCTTAATAGAACCAAAACATGATAATATGCAATGTGATGCATATAGACATCGTTTACATTTTGATACCTGTTTGCAGGCTGGCAATGGCCAGATTTGGCTTTTCTGGAACTCCAGCATAACTCTAACCTTGAAATGTGATAATCTGCAATTCTTAGCTGTCAATGTGAATTGTCTAACTCTGCATAAAAGTATGGATGCTTTCTTTGTGTATGGACTTAGAACTAGAAATGGCAGGATTTCCCTTTGGTCTGATCTTAAGTCATTAAACCACTCTGATTCTATTTTCATAGGTGATTTTAATGCTATACCATCAATAAATGAATATAAAGGTCCTTCTACTCCTAAACAAGGTAGCATGAGGGACTTTATGGATTTTATTAATGTTATGGCTTTGGAAGAAATTAATACTGTTGGGAATCTGTTCACTTGGAGTAATAACAGACTTAGGAATCCTACTATTCAAAGACTAGATAGAGGCTTGTGTACTTCTTCATGGTCTTCCAATTTTCCTACATCATCTGTCCAAATTTTGAATCGAATATCTTCTGACCACAATCCTATGCTTCTCACTATTGGCAGTGATATCCTTTCTACTCCTAGACCATTTAGATTCTTAAATACATGGTATAAAAGGAAAGAATTCAGTAAAGTGATTAGACAAAACTGGGATCTGCCTCATCACAAATCAGGAATGCTTGGTTTCTTCCTTAAGCTGGTAAGATTGAAAAGAGCTCATAATTTGGAATAAAGAAATTTTTGGTAACATAATTGATAATGTGATAAAAGCTGAAGCTACTCTCCACACTCAGGAACAGAAGTATGACTTAGATGCTTCTGAGGGAAATATGCTGAAGCTAAAAGAGGCCAAGGCTAAGTTAGTTAGGTCCCTAGTAGAGCAGAAAAGTTCTGGAAACATAAGGCAAAGGTGAAATGGCTAAAGGAGGGGGACAATAACACTAGTTTTTTCCATAACTCGGTTAAGGAGAGAAAGTGTAGATTAAAGGTTACAAAAATTAGGAATAGTAATGGCCAGTGGATAGATAGCATACAAGATATTGAAAATGATGTCATTCACTATTACAAAAATCTTTTAACAGAAGATAGTCCCTCTGATAGCAATTCTTACAAATCACATTTCCTTAGCCAAATTCCTAAACTGATCACTCAGGAAGAAAATGAAAGACTCCTGCAACCTACCTCATTGAGTGAACTTAGGGATATTGTGCTAAGTTTGAATAAGAATAGCAGTCCGGGGCCTGATGGATTCACAGCTAAATTCTATATTAATTCTTGGGATATAATTGCTACGGATTTACTGTCTGCTGTAAATGATTTTCTTGCTGTAAGTAATATTCCAAGGGGCATTGGTAGCACCTGGATTGCCATTATCCCGAAAAAACAAACCCCTATCTCCTTTGATGATTATAGACCAATAAGTCTCTCCAATGTGCTTAACAAAATCTTTTCCAAAGTGTTAATGGTAAGACTTAAGTCTATAATGCCAAAAATTATCTCCCCACATCAAACAGCTTTTCTTAAAGGAAGAGACATATCGGATAATGTTATCTACCTGCAAGAAATGGTCAGGTTTTTGAACAGGAAAAAAGGGATCCCAACTGCATTGTTAAACTTGATCTTAAGAAAGCCTTTGATAGAGTGAAGTGGTCATTCCTTTATTCTGTTCTTGCTAGATTTGGTTTTTCTGCAAAATTCATTTTTATCATCATGAAGAATTTAGCACAGGCCTGGTTTTCAATTCTTATAAATGGTAAGCCTGTAGGATTTTTTCAGTCTACAAGGGGAATTAAGCAGGGAGATCCCCTCTCCCCTTTTCTTTTTAATATCTTCTCTGAGTCCTTCACCAGGAGTTTAGCTTTCATTTTTCAGAATGGTAAACTCTCATACTATGATCTACCAGGTAATGCCCTACAAATCTCACACTTATCTTATGCTGATGATACTGTGGTCTTCTTAACAGCAAATAATCAAACACTGATCAGATTTAAGGCCTTCCTCACAAAATTTGAAGATGTTACTGGCCAACAGATAAATTACAGTAAAAGTGACATCTACATAGGAAATCATGCCTCTGTTCATAAAATCAGCAATATAAGAAGGGCACTAGGTATGAAAATTGGTATATTCCCCTTCACATATCTGGGAGTTCCCATTTTCACAGGGATAGCCAAGAAAATCTATTTCCAACCTATAATTGAGCAGATAGATAATAGGATTGGGGGTTGGAAAAATAGATGGCTCTCTACTGGGGGGAAAATCACATTAATACAATCATGTATCTACACCATTCCTCAACATATATGGTCAGTCTTAAAGCCTAGCAATGAGATCATTTCTTCCATAGAGAAAAAACTCAGTAAATTTTTTGGGGGGGAGATTGATCAAAAACCTAAAAGATCATGGAGGAAGTGGGATGCACTTTGCTATCCCATCACCCAAAATGGTCTAGGTTTTAGATCAATAACCACCATCATAAAAACATGCTCGGTTAAGTTGTGGTGGAAGTTTCAAAAGGCTGAGGCACTATGGACTCACCTAGTTGCATCACTGCCTTTATCTTCCAGAACCTTCCCAAACTGAAAGAGAATCAGTGAAATTAATACTTGGGCAGAAACTAACTCCAGAGTTATAGTGGGAAGAGGAGATTGTAATTTATGGACCTCAAACTGGCTAGATATTGGTCCAGTTGAGGATTTTTGTGATCCAAACCTTGTTAATATTTCATACTCATGTACAGTTTCAGACTTCATTACAAACAAATCGTTTATGCTTCAGGTTATTTCCCCTTTTCTACCTCCTTATGCTGTCACTCTTTTACATGAAGCAAACCTATTTTCACACAGGGGAGATAGACTCATATGGAAACCAAGTCCCAAAGGTGATTTCTCTTTTAAATCAACTTATCTCCTGCTCAGGAATCAGAGAGGTACTGTCCTTTCTGCTCAATATATTTGGAGTTCAAGAATTGAAAAAAAGATTTCTGTATTCATGTGGAAAATGATGAATTCTTTTCTGCCCTTTGACAATGTCCTGCGCAATTTGAGATTCTCACTACCTTCTAAGTGCTGTATGTGTAATAACCATGAGGATTCATTGGATCATTTTTTTAACTCATGTTCATTCTCTGTTCAAATCTGGAAAGCTGTCCACTCATTCATGGGAATCACAGTAATGGTTTACCCATCTATATGGGATAGACTTTCTTGCTACTTGACTTTTTCTAGTCTGAGTGTTCTCCACTCTGAAATTATTAGATCTGCTGCTGCTATAACATGTTGGCATTTGTGGAAAATGAGGAACAAAATTTTGTATGATTCTGCCATCCCATTAACAGGTTTAGTCTTATCTCACATCAAGGAACAAATTTTTTATATCTTCACTGCAAAACCTGTCTTCATAAGAGCTAAAGTAGACATTGCCATTGCTGATCACTCTTTTCTTCCTCTAATTAAATTACCTCCAAAGCCGAAAATCTTCAAAATTGCTTGGACTAAACCATGTAGGGGTTATAAAATTAACGTTGATGCTGCATGGAATGGTCAATTGAATATGTGTGGAATTGGTACAGTTATAAGAGATAGTAGGGGTGGCTTTATTGCTTCTCATACTAAATTTACTGATGCTAATTCCCCTCAGGAAGCTGAAATGAAGGCAATAAAGTTTGCCATATAGAAATATGCTGGTTTCTTTACTCATGTTTGCCTTGAATCTGACTGTATGAATGCTGTGAAGTCAGTTCTTGATCCATTATATGCGCCCTGGCCGCTGTTTCAATTAGCTGATGACACAAAGAAAATCTTGGGAAATATTATTCTTGTTCATATTCAGAGGCAAGCTAATCTTGTAGCTGATGCTCTTGCTAAGACATGTTTCAAAGCTGAGACCAGTGTTTCCGTGCTTACTTTTAATATGTTATATAATAACATTCAGGGGCTACTCAGACTAGATCAGATAGGTACACATTCTTTAAGATTTTTACATTGAATGGATGCTACTAATAAAATGTTACTTGCAGGTGTTTTGAATGCGGTTTTTAAAGGCAATGAAGGCACAAGGATGATGGGATTTGCTTGATGCTATTTTTTTTGTTGGAATTAGCTACTCTTTTGATTCTTTTATCTAGAGGATAGGCCCCTTAGTGCTTTTGGGGATGTGTCTGACTGACCTGTGTCTCGATGTTTCGATTCACTAATAAGTTCGATACTCTTCCTAAATTTACTAAGAGTCTTCGTAATCCTCTAACAATTAGTTAGTGTTTTTACTACATTTTGGAAGCAACAAATGTTGCTTCATTAGCCTTAGCTCCCTCATGTAAATTCCAACTAAGCTAATGGCTTCACTTTCTATTCCTGTTTTTTAGTTTCTGTTTTTTACACGGCTTGGGAAGGCCTAATATAATTTCCCCCATCTTTGGATGGTTTCCACGGAAAAAAAAGGTCGTCTACCCCAAAGTCTTTTAATATATAAATTTAAAATTAGTCCTTTGATTAAGGATAATACATTTATCTATACAATAATAAAATTATATTTGGCCTTCCCAAGCCTTAAAATAACAGAAAAACTGAAAGTTAAATCTATGGATGGTTTAATTAAAAAAAATATACAATAATAAAAGAAAATGTCTCATGTTAGACCAATTATGAAAAACTCAATTTCAATAAATTAAAGGGTTAAATTATAATTATTTATATATTATTATGTATTTATTTAAAAAATTAAGTTAAATAAATTTTGTTACTATAAATAAAAATAAATATAAAAAATCAGCAGTATTAGTTATATCAATTATAGAATAATGACTAAATTATTTTTTTAGTCTCCTACAAAGTATCGTATACCATGTTTTGGTCCTCGTTTGCAAATAAACCTTTAGACAGTACCCCACAAATTCAGAATGATTTGTTTGATCCCGAAAGGTGGTTTTCAGGTAAGACTAAATGGTTTTCCAATATAGTCAGGGTATAATGGTAATTTTACTAATTAAAAACATTTTCAATTAAAAATTCCTAATTTTAAAGTTTTCTTTTTCTTTAGTTTTTCATTTTCTTTTATTTTTCTTTTAATTTCTTGTGAAACCATTCTTCCGCCGCCACCAACCACCGTCGCCTTCAATTTCCACCGGTGTGCCTCGTCTCCATCGATCGTTCTACAACGACAGAGGTGGAGCTCCTTTTCTTCGCGAATCTGCAACCACGGCGACCTTTGCAACCACGACAAAGGAAGCTTGCTGACCTCCACTTCCCCGCTGATGAGACCACGACGACGAAAACCCTTCTGCAACTTTGGCGACGGAAACCTCCACCCGGTCAATTCTCCCCCCCGCTCAGAATCCCCCTTTCACTTTGCTCAACCTCGGTCGTCTTTTCGTTTTCGCCAGAAATTTAGAGTTTTTCTAGAGATTAGGGTATCAGGATTAGGGTTTCTTTGAAGCCATGAGTGCTGTGGTGGCGGCGCTCTTGATCGGCGGGATGAAGTGGGAGCAGGGCTTCAAAGGGGAAGAACAAGGGTTTAGGGGAAGAAGATGGTCTTCTACCGGCGGGGAAGAAGCTTCACGGGGGGAGAAAATTGTATTTTCATTTTTTAAAAAAATTAGGGGTATAATGGTCATTTTACATATTTTGATCATTTTACCGTCAACTTTACCTTAAAACCACCTTTAGGGACCAAACAAATCGTTCTGAATTTGTGGGGTACTGTCTAAGGGTTGATTTGTAAACGGAAACCAAAACATAATATAAGATACTTTGTAGGGGACTAAAAAAATAATTTAGTCTAAAATAATTTCACATAATCCGTGATAATAAAAATATTATATGCATACGATAAGTTATTTGTGAGCATTCAAACTGGACGTTTACTAAATTAAAGTGGGCTACATGTGTTTTTTATTGTAGCATTCGATGTTTATGGTTGGCCTTGGGCCATTGCAATGTCAATATTTTAGTGAATAGATATATTATGGCATGTATTTTACTTGATTATTTCATGTATTTTATTTGATTATTTTCTATATTTATACTATTTAATATATAATATGTATTTTTGATTTAAGTTAAATATATTTAATTAATATTAAATAAAATTTATTATTTACTACCGCCACCGTCGTCGCCTGCACCACCACCTTCGACACCTCCGTTGTCGCCGCCATCGGTCTCCTCCTCTTCTCTTCTTCTTCTCCGGCAGTGTCCTCCTTTTCTCCAGCGGTCTCCTTCTCTTCTCTTCTCTTCTCTTCTCTTCTCTTCTTCTTCTCTTCTTCTTTTCTTCTTCTTCTTCGCCTCCTCTTCCTCCTCTTCTTCTTCTTCTTCTTTGTTTCCCTTCTCCGCTCTCCGCCATCCGCAGTGCTCCGGCGACTCCTCTCCCCGCTCTCCTATGGTCCCAATCTCTTTCTCCTCTCCCCGTTCTACTTCTCCTTCTCCTTCTCCTCCCGGTTCTCCTCTCCCCGCTCTCCTTTTCCTCCCGGTTCTCCTATCCTCGCTCTTCTTCTCCTTCTCCGCTATCTTTCTCCTTCTCCTTCTCCTTCTCCACCCCGATTCTCCTCCACCTTGGTTCTCCTCCTGACCCGGTTCTCTTCCTGCCCCGGTTCTCCTCCGCTCTCTGCCACTCTCCTCTCCCGCTTTTCTGCCGCCCTTCGCCGTTCTCCTCTCCCGCTTCTCCGCCACTCACCTCTCCGATTCTCGTTTCCCTACTTGGGCTGGGTTTTGCTCGACGGGGACGAAGGAGAATGAGGGACGGTGGGCTAGGTTTTTGCTCGACGGGGACGAAGGGGAAGGAGAAGGAGGGAGAGCGGGTTATGGTTTTGGTGAGGACATGGACGAATAGAAGACGACCGACGATTAGGGACGGCGGCAGGCTAGGGACGATGGCGGCATGCTAGGGTTTTGCTGGGGATGGGGATGGGGACGAAGGAGGAGACGAGGGACGACGGCGGCGGACGATGGCGGTGGGCTATGGTGGAGCTAGGGACGGTGGTGGTTCTGATGGTGGCAGCGGCAGCGGTGGCAGCGGCAGCGGTGGCAGCAGCAAATTGTTTTTTAAATTTTTGTTTTATTTTGAAATTTTAAAATTAGTATTATACATGTATATATGTATTAAGGCGTAAACTAGTAAAATACAGGGCGTGATATAACAACACCCATCTTTTATGACTTTAACATCTGGACCCATCTTCTATGGACAACTTTAAGCTTATCATTATAATATTCAATCACAAACCTTGCCATGCCCCCTTGTATAAATGCAAAAAACTTGTCCACATTTTTCCTTACCACTCTCAACAAAACAAATTGAATTGGAGAAATGGGAAACACTCAATCTCTATCCTCAATTTTCCAATCAAACAAGCAAGCCAAATCCTTTCCCATTGATACCATCTTCAAATTCCTCTCTCCAATTCCCAATTGGGCATCTTCAGGTGGAAAGAACACACAAACTTCTTGATCTAATATATTTTTAACATATTGCATGTTTAATGGTTGGATTTGTACATGAATACTAGTACTTTTTGCAGAAGAAGGTAGATTTGGAAGTGGCTATATTGATCTAGGAGGTGCTCAAAATCTCAACTTTTAACAAGATTTGGAGCACTAAAAAAGGGGGACCTGGAAACCTTGGTGCCACATTCTTTGAGCCCTCACAAATCCCAAATGGGTTCTTCATGCTTTGGTTGCAACGTGCAACCAAACAACCAAAAATTATTCATGTGGACACTTGTCGCGAAAGAGATGGAATCAAGCACCAAAATCCTCAAGAAACCGGCTGATTACACTCTAGTGTGGAATAGTACTAAGTCCTCAAAGTCAAGCTTGACCTAAGATGGTTACATATGGATACCATTAGCCGTTGATGGCTACAAACCGGTCGGCCTCGTCGTCACCACCACGCCGGAGAAGCCCTCTGTGGATCAAGTCAGGTGTGTACTCAAGGAATTCATCAATGAAATCGAGCCTAAGACCTGGGTTTGGGGACCCAAAAAAACAAGCACTGCCAGTATGTTCAACGTGTACAACTCCAGAGTTCACACCCCATGTTAGAGGGATACAACCACAAGGAGTTTCCGCAAATGCATTCATGGTCGAAAATGGATCAATCTTGAAATTTTATTTTACCTAACTATCTTAATTATTACTAATGTATTCGAACATAACATGTCTAACCAAGTATGCAATAAAGTAAAGCATAAAGACCTGAGACTTGGTTACGCAGTTCGGTGAAATCCACTTACATCTGTGGGGCAGGCCTGACTCAGTTCAGAATAAATTCACTAATCAAAAAGATATAGTACAAAGTACACCATAAAATTATACTTATCTATCTAATTATGACGTGTGAATTCTGCAACCTCCCCTTCCTACCAATCCTCCTTGATCAGACTCTCTCTGACCTCGAAACACGTCAACGCTGGATTTCCTCCTCCTAAGGAATTAAGGTGTACGATTATGAACATTGAACAACATGTTACATATATTGGAACATATATATGCTGGCTCTCGCAGTACTCTCGAAAAGATAGAAAATCTGTGTGCAGATTTTTGCAATTAAGTTCGTGCATGTAATGTAGCCGTGATGTCCTGTTTATATAGTCCATGAGCAGATTGGAACTCC
Source organism: Rubia yunnanensis (assembly GCA_037428765.1). Classification (NCBI taxonomy): domain Eukaryota; kingdom Viridiplantae; phylum Streptophyta; class Magnoliopsida; order Gentianales; family Rubiaceae; genus Rubia; species Rubia yunnanensis. Next base: position 85,925,591 of record CM075062.1, on the reverse strand, counting down.
CAATTATTATCTCCATAATATTCTTATTTCTTATCAGCTTCTAGAATATATCCAAATCCCATAAATAAAAAGATTTCCTTATCTCAAATATCCAATAATATTCTACAAATCCAATTCCATATTTGTAGGAATTTTCCATAAATTCAATCTAACACACGCCTAAACCAATATAGCACATTATATACAATCCTTCATAATTCTAACACCACAATATTCTGTTTACCGAATAAACTGTTCTTCAGCTTTCCGTATGTTCGTACTCCCCCCGTCCTGGGTTAAACTGCACACTTTTCATATTTGGGTGTCCCAGCCTAAATTGCACAACATCCTTAATTTCCATTTTCAGCTTATTTGACCAAACTGAAATTCCTAAAATACTCTTGGGACCATATTATATTTACAACCTTAATGGCTGATTAATTAGTGATGGAATCTTCAACTTTCCACATGTCCATGCTTTATTGGACCAAAATCTGATTACATTTGAAATTGCAAATGGCCCTGACACATATCACATACGTGCCTTTTTCTTCTCCCGAGGACCATTATTGCTCTTCAAAGCTCAGATTCCCCTTCCATTTCACTCATCTTTAACGCTCAATTTCCCATTGCTCTCATTCGCTCCAGAATCGTTTCTTCTCTCTCTGTCAAACTCTCAAAACCCTAGCCCATGTTATCTTCATGTGCTCTAGATTTGTTCTATTTCTGGACTTGTTTTGTGTTTATCACTCTTGAAATTTTTGTTTTCTTTCTGGGGAGATCCAAAAAAATATTTCGTTTAGGGTTTGGCCCTTATATTTGGGGATTTTTCTGAGTTTGTGTTGGATCTGTGGTTCTTGTGCGTATGTCGTTGTTGTACTTCTTTGATTCTCACATACTATTAGGGTTTATTTTTAATTTTGTGGATTTCAAAAATTAAAACAGGGGTAACCTTTGTTCTTCATTTCTGGGTAAGCCTATATTGTGTAATCCAAAGTTGTATGTGAGGTTATAATATGCATTTCTATCTTGCATGCTCAAATCTGTTACAGATATGAAATTCATCGCCTATTACATTCTGTATAAATTGTTTTTCGTGTGTGGTTATACAGATCTAGAAATTTCAGGTAGCAATGGTATGAATTTTGTGATATCTCTGATGTTATTATTTTTCAGCCTTTGAATGTTCTAATTTTTTCCATTGTTTATGATATCTCTGATACCTCTGATGTATTGGTTATACTTTTCCCCTTTTTTTTCATTTAACCTGATACTGTATTGGATTTTTTTGGCTTCAAAACCATAGCACCCGTTTGTATAGTGATATTGTTCCAATCTGATATTTTTTGTTCTCTGTGGAGTGTGTTTGTCTCTGTGGAGTGAGTTTGTCTCCGTGGAGTGAGTTTGCCTCTGTTTACTTGGAGCCCTAGCCTTTTATTACATTCATTATGTACACCCATGGCACATATGGATGCAGTTTTTGACGGGCGGGAACTATTATCCCCCAGCCAATCCTTGAATGTGGCTAACACAGAATCCAGTCCTCCTCTAAGCCCTAGTGGTTTAAACTCACAGCCCTCCCTCGATCCTGTTTAAGGAAACTTTAATGTGCCTTGGACAGATTTCGATACATGTTCGGACGACTGGACAATAGCCACGCATTTCAGTCCGATTAACATGTCACACTTGAACTAGACTGACTCACAAACCTTATCTGATACTGGGTCTGATTTCCTAGACATAAATTATCATTCACAACCCCAAAAAGATCCAGAACCTAGTTCTGTCATGTTAAATATGCAGTCACAGCCACATATGAATCCTAGTTGCGAATCAGGGCATTCTGATCCTGAGTTATGTACAGATTCCGATTCAGAATTTGACCCACATCCCTCAGTTTACTTCAAAGGAAACGAGTTCCCCAAGTATGGAGAACCCCGCTTCTTTGAAACTGGTGTTTGCTAATACCCTGGTAATTGGCTAAAATATGTACCACCCGATGATACTAAGTCTGAAATCGTAGAAAGCAATGATTAGTCACTTCCCCAAACAGATCCAGAACACAATTCCGTCATGATAAATATAAAGTCACAGCCATGTTTGAATCCTAGTCCAGAAACTGGGCACCAAAACCCTGGTGATTGCACCAAATATGTACTACCTGAAGATACTACGCCATGGATTAGGTGAGACATTGCAACGTCTTCTGTTCGATGTGAAATGTATGCTATGGTCGAAAGGGCTAAGAAATATTTGGCAGAACCAGGGCCTAAGTCATCAAATACGGAAAAGACCCACCGATCTCAGGTAGCATTTTTTAAAATTGTAGTCCTGTTTATCTATTGTGATTTACAGCAACATTAGGAACTGATTCCTTTATTTGTTCTGCGCAGGGTTATGAAGATTGAGAACTTGAGTATCATGGTGGATTAAGAACATCTCACTGATATCAGGTTGTCTCAATCTAACATTGCTTGACTTTTTATGGTTTTGTAACTGATTAAGTACTAATTCCTTCACTTGTTTTGTGCAGGGCTGTGATGAATGAAAACCTAAATATCACGGTAGAATTAAAACATCTTACTGATAACATGTTGTCTCAATCCTAAACCGTTCGGTAGTTAAAATATAAATGTGCAGCCATGACTATATGTGTTCTATTTGCACTATACTTGGAGTGGCATATTTATGATCTAGGGCAAAATGGAGCAATAAAGCATGTGAATCTGTGTGATATGAGTTTTCTCATGGCTGAGATGTGAATCTGTGTGATATGAGTTTTCTCATGGCTGACATGCTAAATATGTGATGTTTATTTGATGTATTGACCTATATTGATGATGAAGTGTGATGCATGATTATAAAATGCATCCATGCGGATTTGTCTCTGAACTGATATGAACTTGGCGGGGCATTAATTGATTAAAAATAGCTCTAAAATTATTTGTGTACCCGATTCCATGTAGTAGCTCCCACTTTGGCAGCACTCATGTTTTGTGACTGATTAAGAACATATTCCTTCACTTGTTCTGTCCAGGGTTGTGAAGATTGAGAACCTTAGTATCATGGTGGAAGTAAAACATCTCGTTGATATCAGGTTGTCTCAATCCTGCACCGTTTGGTAGTTAAAATATAAATGTGCAGTCATGATTATATGTGTTCTATTTGCACTATACTTAGCTTGGCATGTTTCTGATCTTGGGAAGAATGAAGCAATAAAGCATGTGATTATGTGTGATTTGTGATGTGTCATGGCTGACAAGTTAAATATGTGATGTGCATGTGATATCTTGACCTATATTGATGATGAAGCTGTGATGCATGATTATAAAATGCAACCATGCAGATTTGTCTCTGAACTGATCTGAACTTGGTGGGGCATTAATTGATTAAAAACAGCTCTGAAATTATTTGTGTAACTGATCCTATGTAGTAGCTCCCACCTATGATGAAAACTGAAAATTTTAAAACACTTAGGTTGCAACCATGTTTGTATAATACATTGGATGGCAACATAGAAGTGTGTCCCTTCGTTGTTCTTGTTTATAGTGTATGCTTGACCAACCATCTCAGTTGTTAACATTTATGACTGCTAGGAATTTTCCCTCCTTGCATTGCTGATTTTTAAACAAAAGCATTTTTAAAAACTTCATTCAAAAGGGAATTCACTGATCCCAAGTTTTACAAGGTTGCCCTATAAACATACTTGCACAAAAGATATTGTATGTTTACCTTAGAACTAATTCTAGAAGCACAACCCTACAAAAATATTTGTTCCTAGCCTTTCAGTTTGCCATTTCCAAGCATAAGAGGAGGTCCTGAACCTTCTATGTCCTTCCTTTAGCCACCAAGAACTCCAAACAGCTCCTCACTAACTCTGAATCAACAATAAGATTTTGTGGCAGCATACCCAATCTCCTCAACCTATCTTTACCCATGTGTGGCATTTTAAACTCATTCCCATCCATGCATTTCATGGTTTCTACCATAACGTTTAGCAAACTTAGAAAAATCTTGTCAATAACTTTGGGATCTTCTCTTTCAAAAGCATCATAAACAACATCTAGCAATCCATCTAAGGTAGTACTAGGGTTTTGGTATTGCAAACTTTGTATGGAGGTAAAAAAAACCTAGGTCCAGTATGTTAAGGTCGGGAAATTTGGATGGTTGGCATACTAAATTAATGTTGAAACCGTCTGAGGTGGCAGCTGCTATAAATTCTGGGTCATTTGTATAAATATGGCTTGGTGCATTATCCTGCTGTATGAAAATTTCTTTGCTTGCCCAACTTGGCCATTTTCTCTTAATTGCTGGAATGAGTTAGAAAATCAGTTTGTGCCTAATAACCTCTCTTGTGATGGACTGAATGCGTGTTAAAATCATTGTTCCCCCAGGTCGATTAACAGTTGTGTACTTGGTTGCTATGTACTCTATGTAAGGAAACATCCCTATCTTGCCATCAAACATAACATTACCATCTACATGAAAAATAGGTCTACACACAGCACATAAAAACATAAGCTTGGGAATATAGTGCTTCCTATGTGCAATCCTATATGGTTCTTGTTCGTTAGGTGCTAGAATGAACCTGGATGACGCCTCTGTTAGATAGAACCATTTCTTGTCGATGTGGATGACATTGTACATGTCCTTGAACATCATGTTGCATTCCAGTTTGCTTAGACACCACTCCAGCCTTGATTATTTACATGCCACTGTTAAACTTGGATGCACAACATTTGTGTGACTCCTTACCTTCTTGTTTGCTATTGCTCTTTGAACTGTGTTTTTACCAACATTAAGGCCAACTGCTGTGCTTCTGCAGGTACGCCAATCCCTTAGAGGTAGCTATTAAAGCCTCCAAGTTGATAGGCTTTTTCTTAGGCCCGCACCGCCCGTGTCTCCTTGAACGGGCGTTCACAGGTTCCCCGTTGCATATTTGCAACCTCACCCGTGCCCAAATGGTGCTCACTGTTTGAATGGAGATACCCCACCTCTCTGCTGCTTCAAGAAGACGTTGGGGTTTGATCTGTCCATTGACTATGTTTTGAAGTAGGAAGTGGGCGATTTCCTGCCTCTGTTCATCCTTCAAGCACCTACCAACAATCACAGCCTAGTTCGGTGATGAAAACGAAGAGAGGAAGAAGGTTTGAAATCTGGCCAGTTATTGCTGAACTGGCCAATTTTTTTCTGAGATCTACTTTTTTGAAATTGTTGGGGTTTGATGTTGAGTAATAAATGTCCAATTTTATAGTTTTACTCCAAGGTTTTGAACAGGTTGGTACAGTAGCCGAAAAAGTGTAAATTTGGCTCCAAAATCTGTAATTTTGGCTCCCATTCTGTATTTTTTACTCCAAAAAATAAGTTTTGGAGCCAAAGATTAGTTTTGGAGGGAATATTTAGACACTAGAAACTGTGTAAAGTACAGTATTACCCATTTACCGAGACACTATTCATTCTGTACTTTTTCAAAATTTTCCAGCTTTTTAGCCATCATTTTTAGGTCAAATCAGTACTTTTTTACTGTTTAAATTTACCTCCACTCTTTCTCTTTCTGCAAATTAACTTGGGACGGAGGGAATATGTTTTTCTTTTCTAAATCAGTTCACAAATGACAATCAATTCATCAATGAAATCCGCATTGCTTTACAAATTTCTTGCTTGAAGAACAAGAATCTCAGTACCTTTTCCTGCATGCCGAATCTGACACAAATCCAGGGACTTTTCCAGGGTATTCTCCCCTGATTTAGTTCGACCCCGAAGAAAAGTATCTCCCCTCATCAGTAAACTGGTATTACGCCAACTGGACATTACTCTACACGAAAGGCAAAGAATCAAACCCCTTTCCGATCGAATCAACGGCGCCAATCTTCCTCAGGAGGGATAAAATGACGGCGCATACTGGATCGACCTCCCGGCCTACGAGAACTCCCGGGAGTCAGTCAAGAAAGGTGATCTACAAAGTGTTGTGTGTTACCTCCACATCAAGCCGATGATCGGCGCAACCTTCACCGACATCGTGGTGTGGATCTTCTACCCATTCAACGGCCCCGTAACAGCCAAACTGGGATTAATCGAAATCCCATTAGGCCGAATAGGAGAACAAATTGCGGATTGGGAGCATCTGACGCTGAGAATCAGCAATTTTGATGGAATGCTACACAGTATATACTTCTCGCAACACAGTAAAGGGCAATGGATGGATCCACCATTGCTGGAGCTCTACAACGGAGCTATGAACAAGGCGGTGGCATACTCGGCGCTGAACGGGCACCCGAACTACCCCTAACTGGGCCTGGTTCTGCAGGGATCCGGGTCGGTCGGGATCAGAAACGATGCAGCTAAAAGTGACAAGTTTTTGGACACTGGAGCGAGGTTTTCGATCGATTCCGGCGAGTATTTGGAGCCCAACGTTGTTATGCCGCCGTGGATGAGGTATCTCCGGCACTGGGGTCCCACAATTGCGTATGATTCTGATGCAGAAGCTAAGAGAATGGAAGCTCTGTTGAAGTTGGCGAATCTGAAATCTTCATTCCAGAAATTGGCCAAAGTGTTGCCCAAGGAATTTTACGGGGAAGAAGGTCCTACTGCTCCCAGGGTGAACTCTACTTGGGATGAGGATGAAATAGAGTCGTCAATTCGGATTATCGTGTCACATTCGTATCGGATTTGAAACGTGTCGTGTTGGAACGGGTTGTAATGAAACATGTTGATTTTATTCGTCGGGTTGGGTCAGGTTGGGTTGGGTACCTATCGTGTCGGGTTGAAAACGTGTCAATTTTTTTCTTGGATTGGGTCATGTCGGGTCGAGTTAATATCGGGTCGGGTTACTGTCGTGTAATTTTTATACTCGAATTATGTCGGGTCGGGTCCGAATATTTTTGAGTTGGATTGGATCGGGTTATTGTCGTGTCATTTTTTGTACTGGAGTTTTGTTTGGGTCTGATCATGTCATTTATTTTTTTTATAATGTTTCATATTGAATTCAGATATATTTTGGGTTGGTTCATTTTAGATCGGGTTATAATGTCACCCGATTAAATTTGAGTTGGTTTAGGTTATATTTCAATAATATTATTGTTACAACTGCACTATTATCAGGTATTGTTTCGTTGTAATTGTAACTTGCAAAATGTAAAAACTTGACTCGTAACTCCAAATTAAAATCAGCTTGAAAGTGATGCTACACTATACACCCCAATTGCACTTTCCAAGTACGTAACAAAATATTTATCAACAATCGAGCATAAAAATATATCCGTAATTATTTTCAATTTCTCTTTCTTACTTCTAAGTAATCAACTTTAAATTACACTAGAACATGTATTAGCGCTTTCCAATATTTCACCAAAAAATTAATTAATTTAATATTTTTATATTTAGGCAAGAATAACAAAAATAATGTATTTTGGAGCAACGAATTATAGGGTAACACAATTTTGGGCCACCGTGTAATTTTTCAAGACTATGTAGAAATATTCAATGTTGACTTTCAAGGACCTTATGCTCACCCATACATGCCCAAATCGCGAATTCGCAATAGTACATTATTGAATTGCTTTTTAGTGTTACCAATTTTGTGATTCGACAATTCCAACTTTCTTAGAGGGACCTAAGTGCAAAAAGTAAAAACTTTACTCGTAACTCTAAATTGAAACCCGCTTGAACGTGATGATACCATATACACCCCCCGTTGTATTTTTCAAGTCTGTAACGGAATATTTATCAACAATTGTGCACAAGAACATATATGTAATCTTTTTCGATTTCTCTTTCTTACTTTTAAGTAATCAAGTTTAAGTTACTCTAGAACATGTACTAGCGCTTTCCAACATTTCACCAAAAAAAACATTTGTTTTCTATTTCTATATTTATGCAAGAATAACAAAAATTGTGTCGGAGAGAAGGATAATGTCGTAACATTTTTTGGGCCATAGCGTAATTTTCCATAAATATGTTAGAGATGCTTTTGTGCCTACTATTTTAGTTGAATAGCAGTGTTTAGTATTCATTGAGTTCAATTCACTTTTTAAAATACTTTAGTGCAATTTTGTGTTGTAATAAATATTCTGATTCTATTTTTTTTAATAAAAAAACTAGTGAAGTCCCACCGCGTATTGCGCGACATTATTAATTAAAAAATTAGGATTACTTTTAAGTATTTTTGTGTCTTACATTTAAATTGAAAATAAAGAATTTTATTTACAATTCTGAAGTTTAGTTATATAAGGGAAAATATATGAGTAATGAAGTGAAATAATTAGTTTAGTTAGAAATCGTTACATATTAAATACAATAAAAATGATTATTTTTTATAATATTTCATTCAAATTATTTTAAAAATAATTATTTATATTTTGAGCTCATTTAAAGGTTACCATAATTATAAATATCTCACTAAATAAAATTAAATATCAAATATTCTTATGAATCCGCCTCTTAAAAGACGGTCATTCCATAATCCATGGAAAGACCAATGTTTAAAGGGCAAATTAGAAGAAATGAAGATAAAATTTTTGGGTTGTATGAATCGGGTTATAAACTTTTGAAGCATATTTGGAAATCGCTTTTCTTTTCTGCTAAAAAACGCTCTCAGACACGAATTCCAAGATCCTTCTGGCAACGGTTCTCTGTGATTACTGTCCCTCCGCCACCGCCGATAACGGCTTCCTGCCGGAATTGGCCAACCCTCTACCCTCTGGCACAAGGCGTTCTGCCTCTGTTGCCGGCCAATATGGTCGCGACTACTTCTGATCAAGATCCCCCTAAATCTTTTGCTTCTGTTTTACAAAATAAATCCCCGCCTCTTTCCAAAACCCTTCCCAATAACCCCGAAATTATCCCTAAGACTAACCATTTGGGTGACCCATCATGCCTGTACTCGGAGGACCAGATTGCCACCCTTTCCGCTCACTACGCTAATGCATTGGTTGGAAAATTTACGAAAGGGAGGATATCGATGGAACTTCTCGAGCAGGCCTTCAAAACGATTGGGTTCGAAGGTAAGTATCAACTCGGTTCCCTTGATTTCAAGCATGTCCTAATTAGGTTTGAATTGGTAAATGACTATCAGAGATGTTGGATGAAATGTGTGTGGAATTTTAATGGAATCTCTCTAAAGATTTTAAAATGGACACCTGACTTCTCTACCCATATTGAATCCCCAATAGTCCCTATTTGGTGTACAATTCGTGAGGTTCCCCTGTATTACTATAACACTGCGTCGATTGAAGCTATCGGGAACAGTATTGGTAGCTTTATAAAAAATGACCTAGCTACAGATTCGCTAACTAGGCCCTCAGCTATAAAATTCTGTGTTGAAATAGATCTCCTGAAACCCCTGAATCAGTTCATTAGGTTGGGTTCTGTAAGCAATAATAGAAAATATAAGGTAGAATATGAAGATGTGCCACTGTACTGTGATCACTGCCTAAAACTAGGTCACTCCCAGTCTCATTGTAAAGCTAAGATTCTACCTAATGATGAAATAGCTCATGACATTAATCTAGACCCAATCCTTCCTCAAACACAGTGGCATCCTACGGGGAAAAAATTTGACAAGGCTCCTCTGATTACTGACCCAATAGAGGAAACTCCACCCCCCTTAATTGTTAACCTGGTAGGAAGTTCCAATAGAGCCTATCAAGACACATCACACAACTCTCCTTCCCAGTCAATCTTTATCACTGGTACTTCTCCCTCCACTAATTTGCATAATCAGTCAAGTCCAGATAACTCAATCTTTAGACTGCTACAGGCCACTGCTATTTCCAAACCAAAGGTACAATTATATGCTAAAGATGATATACAGATAGGGACTTTTACTATCCCTATGAATAGTCCACACTGCAATGTATCTCTTTCCCAGCCTGGTATGTTGGGGAATAGATTTTCTGTTCTACAGGATCTTGCAGATTGCTCTAATAATCTTGGAGTTAATCTGGAGGCTGAGCAATCCACTCGATCTGAACCTGCCAATCAAGATCTAAATCTGATCTCTTCGGCCTCTACAGGTATGCAACAAGGTAAGGTAAAACCAAAGAAGGCTACCTATCTAAGCCAATTAAACAAGATGATGCTTAGATCAGCAACAAGAAGTAATAAATCTGTTGAATAATGATAGTTAAGCCTCATATAAATATTTTAGTGTGGAATCTTAGGGGGATGGACACATCAATGCTTAGGCTCTCTAATCTTTGTAAAATTAAGAAAACACAGCTTCTTTGTATTATTGAGCCAATGCATGATAATAGTCTTTGCCAGGCTTATATGCAGAAACTCCCATTTGATCAGAATTTAACACTACAGAATGGGAAAATATGGTTAATGTGGACTAATACCTTATCTGTATCTCTGATCTCACATCATGAACAATCCCTGCATGTCTCAATTCTGCATCATTTGTTTAATTGGAATATGGAGGCAGTGTTTATATATGGTCTTAGGAATATGGAGGGTAGGAAAAATCTTTGGACAGATTTACAACCTGTTTCTAGGGGAGACACAATTTTTATTGGTGATTTCAATACTATTACTTCTTTGTCTGAATATAGGGGTCCTAGTTCTCCAGCTTTGGGAAGTATTAAGGATTTTAATGGTTGGATTAACTCGAATGGTATTCAGGAAATCCCAACAGTTGGTAACCTCTTTACTTGGTGTAATGCTAGACTTAGGAATCCTACATCTAAGAGATTAGACAGAGGTCTGAGTACCATGTCCTGGTTAACTAAATTTTCTTCTTCCTCTATTCAAATCCTTAACAGGCAGACCTCAGACCATTCACCACTTCTTCTTCACATATCTTCTCAGGTTACTGTCTCACCTAGACCATTTAGATTTATTGATGCCTGGTTTCAGAGGATAGAATTTACTGATTTAATAAAGACTGCTGGAACTTACCCTTAGCTGAATCAGGTATGATGAGATTCTATTTAAAACTGATTAGACTTAAGAAAACTCTTAAGAGATGGAACATAGATACATTTGGCAATATTGATCAGAATGTTAAACAAGCCGAAGAAGCTCTGAGATTACAGGAAATAATTTTTGACAGTAACCCCTCTACTTCTGAAAGGGTTAGGCTAAATGAGAAAAATACCCTGCTTCTAAGGACTCTGAAAGAAAAAGAAAAATTTTGGAAGCAGAAAGCTAGGCTTAAGTGGCAAAAACTTGGAGATAATAATACCAATTTCTTTCATAAGATAGTTCAGGAAAGAAATTGCAAACTGCAGATTACAAAGATAAAAAATGGAAGAGGTCAGTGGATTGATTCTCAGACGGAAATTCAAAGTACAGCAGTTCAATACTTCTCTAAGCTACTTTCTGAACCTGCTCAACAACCTGATGAGACTTATTACCCCCATTTTCTAAGTCAGATTCCAAATATAATTCAGGAAAGGGATAACCAATTACTTGCTAGTCCTGTCACTGAATTTGAACTAGAAAATGTTATAAAAGGATTAAATAAGAGGAGTAGCCCAGGCCCTGATGGTTTTTCCCCTAAATTTTACTCTAAATGCTGGCCTATTATTAAATTTGACCTAATCTGTGCTGTGAATGATTTTATTGCTGGTACAACAATGCCAAGGGGTATCTCTAGCACATGGATCACCATGATCCCTAAAAAACCTACTCCATGTTCTTTTGAAGACTTTAGGCCGATTAGCCTCTCCAATGTGATTAATAAAATATTCTCCAAGATACTAATGGAAAGGCTAAAACCTTTTATGGAAGTCTTGATCTCCCCTAACCAAACATCTTTTATGAAACATAGGGATATATCTGATAATGTCTTATACTTGCAAGAAATAATTAGGTTTCTTGATAAGAAATACAGAACTCCTAATTGTATGTTGAAATTAGATCTGAAAAAAGCTTTTGATAGGATTAATTGGAACTTTCTCAGAAATATTTTGCTGAAATTTGGTTTTAATGGAAAGTTTTTAAAGGCTGTTATGAATAACCTGTCACAAGCATATTTTTCTGTTTTGGTAAATGGTAATCCCGTAGGTTTCTTCCAGGCTTCTCGGGGTATAAAACAAGGTGATCCACTATCCCCTTTCCTTTTTAATTTATTTTCTGAAGCTTTCTCTAGAAGTTTAGCCTTTATTTTTAATAATAACAGAATGGCTAGCTTTCAAACATCTGCTTCTATTCCTGTGATTTCCCACCTTATGTATGCAGATGACACTATGATTCTAATGCAAGCTTCAAGGTCGAACTTAATTAAAATCAAAGCTTTCCTTGAGATTTTTGAGAATACATCTGGCCAGAAATTTAATTTTGATAAATCAGAGTTTTACCTGAGTAAAACAGCCAGTTTAGCTAAGTTAAATCAGGTTAGAACTGTGCTAAGAATGAAAAAAGGATCTTTCCCTTTTAAATACTTAGGCTGTCCAGTTTTTAGAGGGAGAACTCTAATGAGATATTATCATCCTCTATTAGCTAACATTGACCAAAAGCTGCAAAATTGGAAAAACAAATGGCTTAGTGGTGGAGGTAAAATGGTCTTGATAAGGTCTTGCCTTTACTCAATTCCTCAACACATTTGGTCTGTTACTAATCCACCTAAAGGTATAATTAAAGCTATTGAAAAAATACTGGCACACTTTTTTTGTGGGAAAACTCAGGACAAAAACAGAAGAGTTTGGAAAAAATGGGTAGATATTGCCAAGCCAACTAAATTGAATGGATTAGGATTTAGATCTATTAAGGCTATAGTGAAGGCTAGTTCTGTTAAACTCTGATGAAAATGTCAAAATGGTTCTTCTCTGTGGTCTAAATTTATTTGGGCATTGCCACCCTCATACAGAAAATCAGCCACATGGAAGAGGATTTGTTTGGTGAATTCTTTTGCAGAAACTAATTCACTGATAATACATGGTAAAGGGAGCTGTAGTTTTTTAGAGGCAAACTGGTGCCCCAGTGGCCCTCTAATAAACTACATTCCTGACAATATTACATCAAATATGATGAATATTTCAGTGGCTGAGTTTGCTAATAATAAGTCCCAAATTTTAGACCAGATTTCCCCCTTCTTGGAGCATGATACTTTTATGTTTTTTGCAGGGGGCTCAAATCCTGGAGGAAAGACAAGATAGAATGATTTGGAAACCTGAAAGTTCAGGCAATTTCACTTTTAAATCATGCTATAAAGCCTTGACAGCTGAATCAGGTATCTCTCTGGCTAGTTCTGTTCTCTGGAAAATTCCTCAGCAAAAAAAGGTAACTATTTTTATATGGAAATTATTGCATGCTTTTCTCCCTTTTGATGAGGTGCTTATAACCTGTGGTTTCAGTTTGGCATCAAAATGCCCTGTATGTGAACACTCGGATTCGATTCAGCACTTCTTCATAAACTGCCATTTAGCACATGCTGTGTGGACTAATTTTGCATTCATGATCCATTTTAACTTGAATATTTGCCATACCATTCCTCAGAGGTTTGCCCTTTTCTGGGATACTGAAGATTTACCTAAGTTTGAACGCATATACTGTAAATTACTGCCTTCACTCATCTGTTGGGGACTTTGGAAAGCCATGAATGGTTTCCTCATGGACAATAAGCCCCTTTCTTTAACTTCTATTTGCAGAGAGGTTCAGGACCAGATCCTTCTTTCACTCCAAGTGTGTCCTCCAAAACTAATCAACTCTAACCCTATTCCACCTGGACTTAGACATCTATCTCCTCAGTTCAGACCCCCCCCCCTAAGCCTAATTTAGCAAAGATCTTTTGGACTAGACCTAATTCAGGATTCACTAAAGTTAATGTTGATGCCTCTTGGACTCCTAACTTAGCCTCGGTAGGTCTGATTGCTAGAGATTCTCTAGGTAGTCCTACATACATCTGCTCCTCTGCCTCTACAGCTATGACTCCACTGTTAGCTGAAATTGATGCCATTTTGCTTGTTTGTCAGATTTTCTCTCATCTGGACCAAACTTTTATAATAGAATTTGATTCTAAACTTGCGGTTTCTATGATAAATGATCCTTATTCAGCTATGTGGGAATTCTTTGATAAAGTTTATAAGGTGAAAGCTGCTCTTGGAGGGGCTAAGCTGATTCATGTCCTGAGGGAGGCTAACTTAGTGGCTGATGCCCTGGCCAAATGCCATTTTGATTCTGGTCCTATACTTTCAATGACTAACACCCCGAGACACATCAAAGGGCTTATTACATTGGATAAACAATCTGTCCCATCTGTTCGTGCTCACTGATTTATTTCTGAAATCCAGAATGGATTCTGCTGAGTTATTATATGTGCTTTTTGCAGGTTTACTTACTCATCAACAATTTCTAGAGCATGGAATCTGCTGCTCGGCTAAACCTAACATGATCGGCCTCTACTGCTCTGCTGCTCTGCTGCTCTACTGATGAACACAAGCGACATGCCAGTTTTTAGTCTTCACTGATTTGGAGTTCAGTGTGCTCCTATTTTGTTACTCTACTCCTACTAGCTGACATTTTTGTGATCTTGAATTTATTAGACCAGATGATTGAAGTAACATGGCCGAGGGGGAGAATTAACACAAGGGGTGGAAATTCTCTCCTTCGGATCGTTACTTCTTCACTAAATACCACTGTATAGCTGTTAATAGGTTTATCTTTTGGAGGCAACTTTGTTGCCTTAAGTCTTGGTATCTAGACAACTCATGTATAAACTGTTTCTTTATATAGGGCATGGGGAACCCAATACATAACTCCCCCACCTACGGGTGTTTTGCATTAAAAAAAAAGTTATAAACTTTATAACTACTACATGTTGTACAATAAATTTTTAATATTGCAACTAAGATCTTTTACCTTTTATTATTCTAAATAAACTCATCTTTCCATAAGCTTATCGAAAGACTGTCTTTCCCAAAACTTTGCCTATTCTTATTAGTCCCACTAATTATAAAACAATCACATCGAACAGTGACTCAGTCAATAAAAATTTTTTATGATAATTTATTAAATATTATTCTTACAATACTTTTCAAACTGATTTTTTAAATTAATATTTAGTCGACTCTCTATAATTACTAATTCAAAATCATAATTTTGATGAGACATCTCTCGTTATTTGACTATTATTCATTAGATTTATAAATTTAGTCGTGTGCATTTTTAACTTAATCTTGTGTATTCATATTTGTTATGAGTTGACTTTACGTACTAGTAATCATATGTGTAAAAACCTCATTTTTCATTAGTTTAAAGCATAACTAAGTTGACTTGGTTCCATATTAAATGTTAATTGACTTTTTATAACTATATTTGTTTTGGGTTGATTACATGTAGGGTTATATAGTTGATTTATCGGGTTGAATTAAGTTTTTATTAAATCGGGTTCGGGTTGATTTCGGGTTCGTATTCAGGTCGGGTTTGGGTCCAAATTATCATGTCATATTTGGGTTCGTATTCAGGTCAGGTTCGGGTCCAAATTATCAGGTCATATTCGGGTTTTGGGTTGAATTCGACCGTGTCAGGTTCGAGTACAGGTCAATATTTCTCGGATCAAAATCGGGTTTTGAGTTGAGTGGATCGTGTCAGGTCGAGTTCGGGTCAATATTTCTCGGATCAGATCGTATTTTGAGTTAATTCGATCGTATCGATCTAGGTCGAGTTTTCAGTTCGGATCAGAGATTGACAGATCTAGGATGAAAGGACTTGATCAATTATTGCTGCGTTTTGGAACCAGAATTTCGGTTTTTTACTTCTTCTTTTTTACTGTATCACTGTTGCATGTTTATTGCATTTGTACATTCGTGATTGAAATATGCAATAATATCATTTTTTTTACTGTATCACTGTTGCATGTTTATTACATTTGTATTGATCATATGCCACAATATCACATTATATCCCTCCGTTCTAGCTTTATTGTCATAACATAGAAAATAAGGATAATGATGGTTGTAAAGTCAAGAGATTTGCAAGTGAATATTTAATTGGCAATTTTGTGTGAACTTATTTTGAATCGAAAATCTTTCCATGTTGGAACATGCTGTGTTCAGAATATTTATGCCAAGGAGATATGGAAATCGAAGTCAGAATATTGTAGCATTTTGTAATATATGGAATTTGTATATTTGACTAAGTATATCAGGCGTATGAAACATAATTGATTTATGGAAAATTCCTACTTATATGGAGGGGATATATTCGAATATATGGGATAGATTAATATAAGGTAAATCCCGTTATTTATGGGATTTGGATATGTTTCGAGAATCAGATTTGGAATAGGAATATTGTGAAGATAATCAAGGAGTATTCCAATCTGTTCGTGGATATAAATTGGGACCAACGCGACTGCAAAACTCACAGATTTAATTGAGCAAAAATCTGCATACAGATTTTTGGAGATTTTTGAGATTTGCAAAGAGTCAGAATACTGTGTTCCAACATACCTGACCTGCTGCACAAAGTTCAGAATCATAAACCTTAATTCCTCGGGAGGAGGAGATCCTGCGTCGACGGAGTTCGAGATAAGAGGGAGTCTGATCAAAGCGGATCGGTAGCTAGGGGAGCTAGCAGAATTCACACATTATAGTTAGTAAAGATAAGTATTTTGTAACCTGTACTCTGTACTGTATCTTTCTAATTAGTGGATTCATTCTGAACTGGGCCAGGCCCCGCAGATGTAGGTGGATTACATCGAACTGCGTAACCAAGTCATGTGTTCTTTACGTTTTACGTTATTATGCACTTGGTTAAATTAGTCATGTTGGAACACACTAGTAAGGACTAGAAAAAGTGGTAAAAATAAATTTCAATTGGTATTAGAGCTTGGTCACTTATTCCCTTGGTTGTTTCAAGGAAAGTGAGATCTAGTTTTACCATGACGATAAGAGAAAGAGCTTCAATCTCTCGACCACCCCTGCTAGAAGGCAACAACTACAACTATTGGAAGGCACGCATGAGGGTCTTCATCAATTCACTGGATGAACTTGCATGGTTCTATGTTGAGAATGAATGGAATCATCCTACAGAAGATGTTGATACAAGTTCTAAGGCGGTAGAAGGAGAGTCACGTCAAAGGAAGTAGAAACCCAAAGACAAAGCTAGATGGACTTCAGATGACCTCAAAGAATCTCTGGCGAATTCGAAGGCACTTAATGCAATCTTTTTTAGCAGTTGATGAAAATCAGTTCAAGCTTATATCTACATGTTATCAAGCAAAGAAAGCATGGGATATTCTACAGACTGTTCACGAAGGAACCAATCGAGTTCTTGAATCGAAACTACAGATGTTGGCCACTAAGTTCGAAGAACTCAAAATGGAGGAGGACCACACTATTGCTACATTCAATGGAAAAGTCAGGGACATCTCCAACATGGCTTATCAACTTGGAAAGGTGTACAAAGAAACAAAGCTGGTGAAAAAGACCTTGATATCTCTTCCCAAAAGATTTGCAATGAAAGTAGCAGCAATAGAGGAAGCAAGAGACGTAGCCACCATGAGCCTAGATGAACTAATGGGTTCGTTACAGACATATGAGATGACATTCCAACAAGCTACAAAAAGAGTCTCTAAGGAATTGGCGTTCAAAGTGTCTCCATCTAAGGATAATCACGAGTCTGACAGCGATGATGAGATTGAAAAACTTGCACTTATCACAAAGAATTTCTCAAGAATGCTAAAGAAGGTGGTCAACAAGAAATCTCAGGAAAGGTTTGGCGGAAATAGACAAAGACAACAAGACTCGAGTAATAATCGTGGAATGAGATTTGAACAAGGGAATCCGTAGTTTGGGAGAAATCAGAATAACGAACAAAAACAGGCTGGACGAATTCAATGCAGAGAATGTGAAGGATATGGTCATATTCAGGCTGAATGTGCTAACACTCGCAAGAAACAAGGAAAATCATATGTCACCTCTTGGAGTGAAGATGAAGATGATGAGAAGGACGAAGAGGAACTTACCAGTAACTACGTAGCTTTTGGAGCAAAGGTTCATGATACATCAGAGAATCAATGTTCCAACACACTGAATAAAGGTAAAGTTGTATGTTCCAACATAGATCTGAACGATGCACCTAACAATGAAGATGATGATTTGTTTGTAAGTGATGAAGAAATCTACAACACCTATGAAAAAATGTATGCTATATGGGTTCAAGTAGTCGACACGAACAAAGAGATGAACGAAGAAAAAAGGAAGTTAATGGAAAGCGAAAGAGAATTACGATTCACGATTGCAGAACTTGAAAAAAGTAATGAAGAACTGAATGGATAGCTGATAGCAGCAGTCAAGAGGGCCGAGATGTCTGAAGCAACTATCTTTAAATTAAATTTCGAAAAGGCAAAGCTTGATGATATACTGGATATGGGAAAAAACTTTGGTGATCACATGGGATTGGATACGGGAAAGAACCCAAGACCGAATCACATGAAAAATCAGTAACCCTCAAGACTAAGATCCGAGAAGTGAAACGGAAGTATGGGATGCCTCATCAAATAAAGCCACTTATTTGTAGATACTGTACATATCAAGGACATGCTGAAAAGCAGTGCAGAAGACTGATCAGAGATCAAATGACAGGACGACAACCTCTGCCATGTTCCAACATAGGCAATATTCATACAGTAAAATCGGCAGAAAGGTATGGATTGTTAAACAATCTAACTCATGTCTGGTTGCACACACTTCTCTCATAGCCTATTCCAGAGATTCGTGGTACTTCGATAGCGGCTGTTCTCGCCACATGACTGGCACTCCAGAATATCTCACGAACATTACTTCATATGATGGCGGATATGTAACCTTTGGTGATGGAAAGAAAAGCAGAGTAATTGGAAAAGGCGAATTGAGCATTGAAGGGTTTCCAGTATTCACAAGTGTATTGTTTTTTGAAGATCTAAAGGCAAAATTTTTAAGTATAAGCCAGCTGTGTGACGATAACATGGTGGTGGAATTTCAGAAAGACAAATGTATAGTAAAGCATGGAGAAAACACGGTTCTTTTAGGAATAAGATCTACAGACAATTGTTATCTGTTGGAACAAGGAGTACGGTGCATGATTTCGAAGCAAGATGAAGGAGTTCTGTGGCACAGGAAGCTCGGCCATATCAATTACAAAACATTAGTGAAAATCGCAAATGTGAAAGTTGTACGAGGAATGCCTACCTTAACCAGCAAGGAAGGAATTGTATGTGAACCATGTCAACAAGGTAAACAAATTCGATCTCCTCACTCTTCAGTTCAGTATATTACTACATCTAGAAATCTAGAATTATTGGATATGGATTTGATGGGTCCAGTCAATACACCTAGTATAGGTTGAAAGAAATATATCTTTGTATGTGTTGACGATTTCTCTAGATTTACATGGGTAGCTTTTTTGAAAGAAAAATCTGATACGTTAGAAGTATTTAGAAGCCTTGTAGTGAAGTTACAAACTGAAAA
The DNA here is from genome assembly GCA_037428765.1 of Rubia yunnanensis. Classification (NCBI taxonomy): domain Eukaryota; kingdom Viridiplantae; phylum Streptophyta; class Magnoliopsida; order Gentianales; family Rubiaceae; genus Rubia; species Rubia yunnanensis. The sequence continues at coordinate 85,906,218 of CM075062.1, read as the reverse complement.
AGGGAGTCCACTAGGGAAGATAATTCAAATTCAAAGTGATCATGGTCAGAGAATTTGAGAATGTACAATTCAGTGACTTCTGTGATGAGCTTGGAATCCAGCATGAATTTTTGGCTCCCATCACCCCTCAGCAGAATGGTATTGTAGAACGTAAGAACAGAACCTTGCAGGAGATGGCTCGAGTTATGTTGGCAGAAAAAAATATTCACAAGAAATGATGGGCAGAAGCAGTTAATACAGCATGTTATACAATCAATCGAGTGTATCTTCGACCATTCACCAGCAAGACATCCTACGAGATTTGGAAGGGCAGGAAACCAAATGTTTCATATTTTCATGTGTTCGGGAGCAAGTGCTATATTCTCAGAGATAGATAACATTTGGCAAAATTTGATAATAGGAGTGATACAGGAATTTTTCTCGGGTATTCCATCAACAGCCGTGCCTATAGAGTTTTTAATCATCGAACCAACACTCTCATGGAATCCATAAATGTTATTGTGGATTATTCAGAGAAGGAACAACAACTAGAAGGTGTAGAGGAAGAACCTAGCAACACTCATGTTCCAACACAACCTCAAAACTCTGACAAGGAAGATCCATCAGTTGAATCTGAACTTCACCAGCGTGCTGGAACAACTGAGCAAAATAATCCTAACTCTGCCGAACCTGACCATGTTGGAACAGTGTCCCCCGCTACTGACCCCCATGTTCCAACACAGGACCAATCGGAATCCACCATGAGGAGTACTCGATCAGTTCCTCGAGTGGACTATCGTAGGCTAGCTGGATTGCACTGTTTTGTCTCTCTCATTAAACCCAAGAACTACAAAGAATCTTTACTTGATGAGTATTGGATTGCTGCAGTGCAAGATGAACTTGGTCAGTTTACACGGAATGATGTTTGGCACCTTACTCCTTGCCCTAAAGGCACTAATGTCATTGGTACGAAGTGGATCTTCAAGAATAAATCAGATGCGGATGGCTTAATCACTCGAAACAAAGCCAGACTTGTCGCTCAAGGTTATACACAAGTGGAAGGTGTCAACTTCGACGAAACATTCGCGCCTGTTGCCAGGTTAGAATCTATCCGAATTTTACTAGCTATTGCCTGCTCTATGAACTTTACTTTGTATCAAATGGATATCAAGAGTGCTTTTCTAAATGGAGTGGTGAATGAAGAAGTATATGTGGAACAACCTAAAGGATTTGAAGATCCTCATTATCCACATCATATATATCGCCTTAAGAAGGCTTTATATGGACTAAAGCAAGCACCCATGGCATGGTATGAATGACTTACTACCTTTCTTCTTCAGAATGGTTATCGTCGAGGGAGATTAGATCGCACTTTGTTCGTGCTTGACAAGGCTTCAACGTTTTTAATTGCTCAAATTTATTTGGATGATATAGTATTTGGTTCTACTTCACCATCTATGGTACAGGACTTTGTTACCATTATGCAAGATGAATTCGAAATGAGCATGGTAAGAGAGCTCACTTACTTTATGGGATTGCAAGTCAAGCAAGGAAGGAACAGTTTATTCATAAATCAAAGTAAGTATGCCTTGAATCTAGTTAAGAAATTCGGTCTGAGTAATTCTCGAGCAGTTCGAACTCCTATGGGTGTTTCTGATAAATTGATGAAGGATGAAAAAGGAGTTGCGGTCGATCAGAAATTATACAGAGGCATGATTGGAAGCTTATTGTACTTAACCGCAAGCAGACCAGATATATATTCCAATGTTGGGATATGTACAAGGTTTCAAGCTGATCCTAAGGAATCTCATCTCACTGCAGTTAAAAGAGTTATTCGATATGTAAGTAGGATTTCTGAGTATGGTGTTTGGTATTCTAAGAGTCAAGATTCAGAGTTGATTGGGTACAGTGATTCTGATTGAGCTGGTAATGTTGATGATCGAAAAAGTACCACAGGTGGATGTTTCTTTATTGGAACAAATTTGGTGTATTGGTATAGCAAGAAACAGAACTTGATCTCTCTATCTACTGCAGAAATGGAGTATCTTGCAGTAGGGAGTTGTTGTGCACAATTATTATGGATGAAACAAATGTTGAAAGATTATGGAATTCATCAAGCCTCCTTAAAGATTTTATGTGACAACACGAGTGCTATTGATATTTCGAAAAATCCAGTTCAGCACTCGAGAACCAAACATATTGACATACGACACCACTTTATTAGAGATCTGGTTGAAAGGAAGGAAGTGAAAGTAGTCTATGTTCCAACACACGAGCAATTTGCTGATATATTTACAAAGCCGTTGGATGCCACCTCTTTTGAAAGTCTTCAAAAACACTTAGGTGTTTGTCAAATCTGAGGTAATTTTTCCTGTAAATATTTTGTTATTTTTGTTTAGAAAAATGGAAAAGAAAAAAAATGGAAGGTAGCAAAGTTGTACAGAAATAGGTGATGGTTTGTATGGTATGTTGGAAGTTATTTTTGGAGTGACAACTTGATTTGACAAGAGGAGAAAGTATCATCATTATAAGTTTGGGAACTCTACAAAGTGTTTCGCGGGAAAAGAGGTGAATAGATGAAGAGTTAAAGTGAGATTCAAACTTGCCCAAAATCCTTTCGTATCCCTTTACAATCGGCCTCTCTTTCATTCACTTTGGCATTCTTTGAACCTTTGCCGAAATTTTTTCACGATTTTTCTCCACTACCACGTCGTGCTAGAGAATGTCAACCCCAAACTCTCCCACGCGTAAAGCAGAGGTGCCAGAAATTAACCAACCATTGGATGTTATGAAGGAAGACCAATGTTCAACCAATTTGGAATTGGTTTTGCTTGATGGAAATAAAAATTATGCTGACCAAGCTAGAGGAGAATCAGATGTGGAAGAAAATCAAGATCAGGTTGGAGGAAACACGGATAAAGATGAGGTCAAGGAGACATCTGAAGTAAAATCTGGTCAAGCTGAAGAACAAGGGGAAGAGGAAAAGGCACCCGGCAACAGTAAAAAGAATGGGGAATCTGGTGTTGAACCCGATTCACAAGATAAATCCTCTGGTGCCAAGAAGAAGAATCGCACGGTAACAGGTCCTGATCCTACTCCCTTCAAATTCATGGGCATAGAATGTAAGAGTTTTGACGAAATCTTTGAATGGCTGGAGGCAAACAGAGTTGCCATAGATTTAACTAAGATTAAAAGCATAACAGGGGAATATCTGAATGTTAAGGTCAAGGAGCTAGTGACGGGTAGCATAGGTGGAATAAGGAGGCTTGAAGATTATAATGTGCAATTTCTGTTAGGAAGATATGCTGAATTCAGAGAAAAAGACAAATTCTATGTGTATTGTTGTATTCCCTTGCCGACTTATGTGTCTTTGAGAGAAATAAATGAAAGAGAAGTAGCTGGAAGGGAAGTTGTGCAATATGGAGACAAACTACTGGTTGGATTCTATGACTTGAATTCTGCCAACAGGATGGAAGAATTAAGAAGACCTGTTATAATTGAGCTATTAGACACTAATGAGGATGACAGTGTTCCAACATAGGAGTATAAACATGATGATTATATGGACTTGGATTCTGATGCTGATCTAGGAGGTGAAGATCATGGTGATACGCATGGAAGTCTGAATGATGATGCACCTGATGACAATCTTTCAAACCGGGATGATGGGTCTGAGTGTGGTGAAGAAGCTGATGAGAACTTGGATCAAGGTGATCAGTCTGAAGGGGAATTTGAGGAGAAGAATGAGGTTGAAGGTTCAGGGAATGTTCCAACACAGGACATCCCTGATTTGGCATACTCAAGTGATGAGGTGCTTGACGAATTTTACCAGATAGCGAAAGGCAAGAGGAAGGCTACCAAAGCTAAGGTTTCGGCTCAAGCAAAAAGGAGCAAGAAAAGGCATGAATGCAAGGAGAAGAAAGTATTACCTTCCCCCTCTGTAAGTAAGGCATATTCCTTCTTATATTTTGATTCAAAAGGAGAAGAGATGGGAGAGTTTTTCTCTGAGAGGAAGTTCACTCCTGAAAGAACTGTGGACTTAAAATCTTACAAGGAGAGTGGTTTTTCGGACTATCTGAAAGTTATTGGGATGACTACTGCAGCCACTGTCCAACTACAGTACAATAGGCAAGTTGTACTTGAGGTATATTCTAATCTTATGACTGGAAATTTGGAGATAAGTTCCCCATGGTATAGAAGGGTTTACGTGCGGGGGAAGATCATAGATGTGTCTGCTGCCAGAATTAACAAAGTGCTGGGTATTAAGACACCTGAGATAGAGGGGGTTTTCCTGAAGATTTAGGAGTTTCTGATAATCAAATTTTAGCTACTATCTCGGGTGGGTATAAGGTTGAGTGGCCAGCAACTGGGTATCACAAGCATCTTGCTTGTCCTCTAGATTCTTTGGATTATATCAGGTTGCGGTACATTGTTGGTTGCCCTTAATTTGGCTGCAATGACATTTATGTTTTGGATTTCCTGGATTTCTGGTTTTTTGGATTTCGGTATTCATGTTTAAGGGAATTCTGGTTTATGTTGATTGTTATTCTGCTATTTTGATGAAAGCTTACGTGAATGATGCTAGAAGTTTTTCGTTGTGAATTACATGTCCAAAATATTATGGGTCCACAAAAAAGCCAAAGGGGGAGATTGTAAAGTCAAGAGATTTGCAAGTGAATATTTAATTGGCAACTTTGTGTGAACTTATTTTGAACCGAAAATCTTTCCATGTTGGAACATGCTGTGTTCAGAATATTTACGCCAAGGAGATATGGAAATCGAAGTCAGAATATTGTAGTATTTTGTAATATATGGAATTCGTATATTTGACTAAGTATATCAGGCGTATGAAGCATAATTGATTTATGGAAAATCCCTACTTATATGGAGGTGATATATTGGAATATATGAGATAGATTAATATAAGGTAAATCCCTTTATTTATGGGATTTGGATATGCTTCAAGAAGCAGATTTGGAATAGGAATATTGTGAAGATAATCAAGGAGTATTCCAATTTGTTCGTGGATATAAATTGGGACCAATGCGACTGCATAACTCACGGATTTAATTGAGCAAAAATCTGCATACAGATTTTTGGAGATTTTCGAGATTTGCAAAGAGTTGGAATAATGTGTTCCAACATACCTGACCTACTGCACAAAGTTCAGAATCATAAACCTTAATTCCTCAGGAGGAGGAGATCCTGCGTCGATGGAGTTGAGATCAGAGGGAGTCTGATCAAAGCGGATCGGTAGCTAGGGGAGCTAGCAGAATTCACACATTATAGTTAGTAAAGATAGTATTTTGTAACTTGTACTCTGTACTGTATCTTTCTAATTAGTGGATTCATTCTGAACTGGGCCATGCCCCGTAGATGTAGGTGGATTACACCAAACTGCGTAACCAAGTAATGTGTTCTTTACGTTTTACATTATTATGCACTTGATTAAATTATTCATGTTGGAACACACTAGTAATGACTAGAAAAAGTGGTAAAACTAAATTTCAATTGTATATCTTTATTCATAAACTTATGATACATTATATAGCAGTACAAGATATCTATACAAGCTGGGAAAAGGTAAGGATACATATATACTCTAGGAAAAGTTAATAGAATATAATTACAATTACAAGTAATTATTTAATTCCTTAACACTCATCCTCAAGTTGGAGCATGGGGATCTGAAATGTCCAACTTGCCAAGTAAGGAATGAAACTGGGTACGTCCAAGAGCCTTAGTGAACAAGTCCGCAGGTTGTTCTGACGTGCGGATATGCTGAGTAACAATAGTTCTAGATTGAACAAGATCCCGGAAAAAATGACAATCAACTTCAATGTGCTTTATGTGTTCATGGAAAACTGGATTGGCAACAATATGAAGAGCAGATTGACTGTTACAAAACAACTGCATAGGAGAAGAGTGCAAAACCCTTAAGTCTTTCAGTAAACACTTAAGCCATAACAACTCACAACAGGTAATAGCCATAGCATGAAACTCCACTTCAGCAGAAGACCGAGAAATAGTAGGTTGCTTATTAGTCTTCCAAGAAACCATAAAATCACCAAGCATTACAAAATAACCAGAAAGTGAACGCCGAGTAATCATGCAAGCAGCCCAATCTGTGGGTTCAGAGGCAGATAAACCGGTGTCTGATAAAATGTCCAAAGCATCTTTCTTTTGCGAAAGAAATGTCCCCTCCGGTCTTCTAGCAATCTCTATGCCCAAAAAATACTTAAGCAGACCTAGGTTTTTCATATGGAAACAAGAACTTAAGTATTTCTTGAACTCAGAAATGAGCGCAGAAGAACTACTAGCAATGACCAAATCACCCACATAAACCAGAACATGCAAAGAAACTGATCCACGGGAAAAAACAAATAAAGAGTAATCGGCCTTATCCTGAACAAATCCAAATGCTCATAAAGCTTGAACCAACTTAGTAAACCAATTTCTAGGAGCTTGACAAAGACCATAAAGAGATTTCTTAAGGCAACATACATGACCATAGGGTACAACATAGCCGGGTGGGGATCGCATAAAAACCTCTTCATGCAAATCACCATGCAGGAAAGCATTATGGACATCCATCTGATGCAGTTCCCAACCACGAATGACCGCAACAGATAAGAATAAGCGAACAAAACTCATCTTCGCAACCGGAGCAAAGTTATCAGTATAATCAATTCCTTCAACCTAGTGATTCCTAAGAACCACGAGGCATGCCTTCTGACATTCAATAGTACCATCTGACCGAAACTTTGTCCGGTAGACCCATTTGCACCCAATCGCCTTCTTATTCACAGGCAGAGGAGCCAATGTAAATGTCTGATTGCGCTCTAGCGCAGTAAGTTCTTTAGTCATAGCATCTCACCAATGAGAATGCCGGGAAGCCTCAGAATAAGTAGTGGGATCTGCACTAGAGGCTACTGCACCCAAAAATCTAGAATGCATACTAGAAAAATTATCACAATTTACATAATTAGTAAGTGGATAGAGAACACCTGAGGAAAGTGATGATGCATGAGTGAACGGAGACGTAAGGGGGGGGGTCTTCAATAGTAAGAGCACTGGCATGATCATAACAATCGTAATTTGCTAAGTAAGAAGGCGGTCGGCGAGCACGAATACTCTGTCTGATAGGTGGAAACTCGGCAGCGAAACCATCCGGAGCCAGAGATACGGCAAAAGGAGACGTCGACGATGAATGCTCGGCAGCGACCGACGACGATTGACTGACGGTGGCCGGTGGTGACTGACCGGCATCGTACAGTAGCATACGGTGGTGACTGACCGGCGGCAGACTGCGACGACTGACTGGTGGCGGACGACGGCGATGGGCCTGCGGCGGACGGTGGTGACTGGCCAGCGGTGAACGGTGGAATGAAAATTCCGTACGACTCCGGCAGCGGGCTGGAGGAGACCAGCGGTGATGTGGTGGCACCGCCTGGTTCGTCTGAAGGGGTCGATGACGGAGTTGCAGAATATGGGAACTGGTCTTCAAAAAAAACCAGCATCCCGACTGGTAAATATCACACGAGATTCTAAATCAAAAAGGCGTTAGCCTTTCTTTCCGGCAGGATAACTAAGAAATAGACACCGCCGACTTCTTGGGGCAAACTTGTCACGATATCTGGGAACATGAGCAGTAAAACACAAGCATCCAAAAACTCTTAATAATGAGTAATTTGGAGCTTGACCATAGAGCAACTCAAAGGGAGTACGACCATCGAGATGCTGTGTCGATGTTCGGTTAATCAAGTAAGCAGCAGTAAGAACACATTCTTCCCAAAATTCGATAGGAAGACTGGCTTGGAACTGTAAAGCACGCACCACATTGAGTAAATGGTGATGCTTTCTTTCAACCCGACCATTCTGTTGCAGTGTGTGTCAACCATAGATATCTCAAAGATGATCCCAAATGTAGCAAAATGAGATCGCAAAAGTAAAAATTCAGTCCCATTATCAGCCTGAACACGTTGTATGGTTCTGTCCCATTGGTTCTTCACTAAGGCAATAAATTCTAAAAATCTAGAGGCTACTTCAAACTTAGCCACTAATAAATAAACCCAAACAGCTCGGGAATAATCATCAACTATAGTAAAAAAATAAAATGCACCACCAGAGGATGGTGTTCGATAAGGTTCCCAAACATCACAATGAATTAATTGAAATAATGTTGTAGCATTTGTAAAACTCAAAGGAAAATTAAGTCTAGTCTGTTTTGCTCTATAACATACAGAGCAAGGAACATAATTCTTATTAGGGCCAAAATCAATAGAAGAAATAGAAGACAACACCGCGGAGAAAGGATGTCCAAAAATGCTGATGCCATAAGTTAGAAGAAGACACGGAAGCAACTGTTAGAAGAGACTGCAGGATAGGAGGATAAACATGAGTATCAAGCAGATGAAGCCAAAATACACCCCCTCTCTGTTCACCCATGCCAATCACTTTCCTCGTACTGATTGTCTGTAAAAGGAAATAATTTTGAGTAAACAAAGCTAGACAGTTCAAGGCAGATAACAGTCTAGAACATGATAACAAGTTGCACCGCAATGTAGGTATATATAATACATGAGAAAGAGAGACACCACCAAAGCAAAGAGAACCATATTTAGTGGTGGATGACACCGAGCCATCAGGTAGAACAACATTCACAGTATCAATAGCAGTAGTAAGATCAGTAAGAGAACCTTTGTCACCAGTCATGTGATATGAGGCTCCCGAATCAAGTATCCAAGGTAGAGTAGGATTACCGGAATCATTGTCAGTAAGATAATAAACTGATTAAATAAACACATGGTTGTGCTCTATTGGTCATCAGACAGAGCAGGGCCAAAGTCTGATCGAGCAGGGACGCAGCCAAAGGAAGCCGCCACCACTAGACTAGGCGGCGACGTGGCTGCACCGGCGAATGGCGGTGGGAGAGGAAGTGCCACAGCAGCACCTCTATGCATGGCGGTGGTGGCGAATGTCCGAGAAGCTAGCGCCATCTTCTTGGCGGTGATGGCTTTCTCCTTCAACTCCTTGAACCATTTTGGTACACCAAATATCAGGAAGCAGGAATCCTTATCGTAACCCTTGCGATGAAAATGTGTACAAACAAGATTCTTGCGGTTAGACGCAGAAAGCACAACTGGCAAAGAACTTGCAGGTGGTGGATGCCGTGCAGCATATGCCATGGAGTTTGAAGAAGGCTCACGAGCTCGAATGACAGCTCTATGATTCTCCTCTTGGCAATAAGAGCATACACTTTCATGACAGGTGGCATTGGATTAATGCTCATGATATGTGATCGCAAGGTGTGAAAGCCTTCGTCGAGACCAGAGATGAATTGGTAGATCAAATCCTTCTCTCTTTATTGGAAGACTCTCTCAGAAATATTACAATGGCATAATGCTTTGCTTTCTTCACAGTGACAAACTAGGGGAGACAGCATGCAGTGATAATATGCAAATAACTTCTTCAGTTTGTCAAAGTAAATGTCGATGGACTGGTTGTTTTGCTTGCAAATTTGAATATCCTCTTGCATTTGCAAAACTTTCATACCTTTGGCAAGAATAAATTGTGCCTTTAGGTCATCCCACAGATCCTTAACTGTGGCAAATGAGCTTGTAGAAGATCTCAACACCGGATCCAGGGTTTGCAAGATTTAGCAGACAAGAGTAGCATTAACCCCAGGCCAATCAGCAGCATCAGGATGACCATCCTGGGGTTTGGTAATGGATCCATCAATGAACCTAATCTTGTTCTTGGCAAGGAATGCGCGGCACATCGCGTCAGACCATTCAATGTAATTTTCTTGACCTTTCAGCATGTTTGGTATAAGTTGTAAACCTGGACCATCGCCAAATCCAATAAAGTAAGGATCAATCGACATACGACCAATAGGTAAAGCAGTCTAAGGGCCAGATTGCAATTGCAACTGCTTCAGTAAAGTTGCAATCACATCGTAACCAATCATATCCTGAAGCTTCGGAACCTTAGGTGCAGCATCAAGATGAGCCTGTTCTTCGGAGGCAAACATAGTGTAAAATCAAGTACAGATCAGTAGCATGTACAATAACCGATGGCAGATCATATCGACATGACACACCGGCGTGTTGAACTAGTGGTGGTGTGTGAAGGTTGGAGAGTTGTGGTCGTACGGTGAAACCAGTCGGCAGCGTGGAGCAGCTGCGGGGGAGCGGAGCAGTGGCGCGTGGAGAGCGTACCTGCGGCACATGTGACAGATCCAGCCTCGACGAGAATTTTAATTTTTGGGCTTCCTCAAGACCTGATATATAAGCCATTTAGTCTTTAAGAAACCGATGTGAGATATATCTTTCAACATGGCCCCTCACGTGCTAACGTGGAAACACTTCACGATCCATATTGGGCGAAATTAAAGGGGATCCACACATCATCCCAATAACCCAACCTGGGCTCTGATACCATATTAAATTACAAGGTATCTTGGGCTTCCATCTCAAAACCAATTGGTACTAAGTGGAGGTGACCCAAAACCTTATATGTAAGTCATTATCTTCATAAGAAACCGATGTGTGATATATCTTTCAATACGCTCCCTCACGTGCCAATGTGGAAACACTCCACGACCCACATCGGGCCAAATTAAAGGGGATCCACACATCGGCCCAATAAACCCAACCTGGGCTTTGATACCAGGTTAAATTTCAAGGTATTTTGGGCTTCCATATTTAAACCAATTGGAGTGGAGGTGACCCAATACTTTATATGTAAGTCATTTAGTTCTTAAGAAACTGGTGTGGGATATATTTTTCAACAAGTAAATTTATGAATTACATTAACGGAACACGGGATTTCTCCAAGAACCCGTTTAGTAAAAACCAAACCTGAGCCACACATTGAATATATATAATCCAAAATAAGAAAAACCAAGCAAAGGGGGAAAGTTTGAAATCCAAACCTCTAGTATATGAAAACAAAATTGAGGGTCAGCGATAGGCTATTGGTGTAGAAGGTGTGTGCCTTAGAAAAAGTTCTAGGGGAAACAAGGTAGAGTCGTAAAAGAAACCCTTAAATTGACCGCTCACCGTCTACCGTGCCCACCGTCTTCTAGGTTGGAGGAAACCGAGAGATGAAAGAAGAAAGTAGGAGGAATTGAGAGGGCGACACAAAGAGGGATGATTGGGTACCTTCAAACTGTTGCTCATCGGAGATAGGAGGTTTGATGAAGCAGAGTGGAGATATGAGAGGGCGGCACAAAGAGGGATGATGGGGTACCTTCAAATTGTTGCTCACCAGAGATAGGAGGTTTGCCATCAGAGTGGACAAGGGGATGCCGCAAAGTGGAAAGAGAGAAGAAAAGGTGAAAGGAACAGGTCACTGTACCTGAACCTGTTCCCAAAAAAAGAACACGCTCTTTTACTATAGTAAGACGTGCATTATAAATTTATAGGGATAAGTGTCAATATAACCATATCTACTTGAATAAATGCCAATATAACCCTATGATAATTTTTAATGCAAATATAACCCTAACTAGTTAATGAAAGTGTCAATATAACCCTCATACCCCATTTTTGGCTTTGACTCTATGTAAACTGACCAAAATACGCTTTGGGCTAACTCTGAAATTAGGTGGACAATTTTACCCGCATAGTTCGCCGGACCACTGCCGGACCGCCGCCGGACCACCACCGGAATAGGTAGGGTTATATCAGCACATTGTGAAATCTTATTGGGTTATATCAGCACATTCCTAATGTTTGTAGGGTTATATCAGCACATTTCTAATGTTTGTAGGGTTATATCAGCACATTCTTAAAGCTTATAAGGTTATATCAGCACATATTATAAATATTAAGTGTATGGTACTCGGCTGGCCTTAACGGGCGACCACATTATCATATACACCATTATAACATCATAAAAATATCTTATACAATATAAAACTTGACATCATGACACCATCATTAATATTAAACACCATTATCGCATATCATAGCCTCATTTTAAAACTTATCAACATTAAAAACCCTAAGTCGAAGGACACAGCAATAACAATCAAACATAACACCAAAGGTCATCCAATCATCAATCCGGGCTAAGCACAACAAAATAAACAAAATATCCTTAAAACTCTTATATTCTATAATATGTGCTGATATGACCCTATATTTTTTACTAATGTGGTGATATAACCTTATAAATTTTAGGAATGTGCTGATTTAACCATACCAGTTTTCATAATGTGTTGATTTAACCATACCAGTTTTCATAATGTGCTGATATAACCCTACCAGTTTTCATAATGTGCTGATATAACCCTACCTAATTCGGCGGTGGTCCGGCGGAAAATGTAATTTTATAAAAAAAAGGGGTAAACATGTAATTTTATAAAATTTCGGCTAAAAGTTGCCGGAGAGGGTTATATTAGCACTTTCACTAACTAGATGGGGTTATATTGACACTTTCAAATATTGAAAGGTTATATTGACATTTATGTCAAATAGGTAGGATTATAAAAAAAAATTTCTCTAAATTTATGTAGTTAGAGTAAACCCATTAGTCCTCACCATTATATATTTAAAAAGAGAATAATAATGATACAATGATGCACGATGATTATGGTTGGTGACTTGGCGTGTATATATTGATATGATTGTATTCTCTCCGTTCCAAGTATTTTTGCACAGAGAGAAAGATGATGTATATTATTTAATATTTTTTTATCTATGTGTTGGTAGAATACTTTGATTTGATTTAATTTTTTATTTAATTTCAGCATAAACAATGAATTAAAACTGATTAAAAAGAAAACAAAGTAAAAAGTGCAAAAATAGTTGAGACGTCCAAAAGAGAAAAAAAGTACAAAAATAGTTGGAACGGGAGGAATAGCTTGTTAGAATATTCCCTCAACATTGTGAGTATTACGAGCTTTTCTGTCTAAAGGTTACTTGTCATTTTTAGCTTATGCTAATTTGATATTAGAAAAAGTGCTTTTATAATCCTACTTAGTTGACATAAGTGTCAATATAACCTTTCAATATTTGAAAGAGTCAATATAATCCTATATAGTTAGTGAAAGTGCCAATATAACCCTATAAGTTTTAAGAATGTGCTGATATAACCCAACAAACATTAGAAATGTGCTGATATAACCCTACAGACATTAGGAATGTACTTATATAACCCAATAAGATTGCATAATGTGCTGATATAACCCTACCTAATTTCAACGAACTATGGCGTTCCGGCTAACTATGAGGGTAAAATTGTCCACCTAATTTCAGAGTTAGTCCAAAGGGTATTTTGGTCAATTTACATAGAGTCAACGCTGAAAAATTGAGGTCAATGCCGAAAATGGGGTTTGAGGGTTATATTGGCACTTTCATTAACTAGTTAGGGTTATATTTGCACTAAAAATTATCATAGGATTATATTGACACTTACTCAAGTAGATAGGGTTATATCGACACTTATCCATGGATATTATTATCAATCGTAGACTTTTCTTTCATACAGAAAAATGACAAACTGCATTGGTGATCAACAAATGGGTATCAAAATCAGCAAAAGGTCACAGTATGTGGATCTTTTTAGTGATTTTGAATTGAACTATCTTTTCTTATGATTGTTGTCAAATATCATATGAAATGTATTAAAATTATAATATTTAAATACCACCCCTTAGTAAGGATCTGTCCAGTTGAGCTGATAAGGAGATGATATGATATGGTTGCAAATGATATGATATGATATGATGACAGATAATATGATATGATGGTAGTAGATGTTGCACTAAAAGAAGCTGAATCTATTACTTTGCCCTATTTACCTTGATTTTTTTTGGCTTAGCTAAAAAAATCGATGTAAAAAGTTCTTTTACCTCATTTTTTAAAAGGAAATAATATTATTGACCTCGATTTTAAAAACTGAGGTAAATAATAGATTTTTTACCGCAGTTCTACAATAACTAGAGTGAATAGGCTACGAAATCGAAGTAAAAGTTATTACCGACGTATGTGCAACATCGGCAGTAAGGGTAAGGCCTAGTAGTAATAGTCATTGATGAAAAGATCGACTTTGCACCATCACTCGATGTGACCAACTTCTATCCGACGTAATCAGCGATGTCGATTTTTCCACTCGACGAAGTCACACATGCTTCTCGACCCAAACCCGTGCCTAAAATCCTTTCAAATAAATTAATTTAAGCGATGTCGCTCCACCATCGGTGTTATGTCAGTTAAGGAGAAATGATATTGTGCTAATGGAGCGCGAGGCTGCACATATCTATCCTACCTAATAAATTAGATACTTAACCAATAAGCCAGAACTTGAAATGTACCACTAAAGGTTTCATTCCAAGTTCACCATAATCAGTCTCTGATTTCATCAAGTTACATCTGTAAGACTAAAGCTAGGTACGTACGTATGTATATATATATCTAAAACACATAATGCTACGTACCACATGTAACATCCCAACAAAATGAAAATGAAATAGAAGACATAGAATCCTAATAAAATCCAAACAAACATTCTTCATGTTCAAGGACAAACAAACATATGATCCATGGAAATCAATGGGGTGGTGACACAAGTGGATAACATCGTTTGCCGACGAACGTCTTTCATTTTCTTGAGAATTAGTCTTCGACTCTTAGGTGGAAGACTCGCTAGCGTCGATGCTTAACCCTCCTTCATCATCTATGGTATCCAACCTATCCTCATCAACCCCAGGCCCTTCCCCCCACAGGTTCATTGATCGCATCGGCAGTCATAGACTTTAGAGCCCCCATTTCTTCCATAAGATTATGCAAGAAGTGTTCTATGCGCAGTGCCATGGCCTTGGTCTCGGCCATGTCCTTCAGAAGGATGCCCCAGGTCTTCTGTTTAGGTCATGCGGGATAAGAAATTAGTTACATTAAATGAAAATGTTAAAATTTTAATTAATAATAATTTGGAATAAACCAAAAAACTCAAAATTTTGTTACTTGTTAGGGGGTGGGATAATGGCGAGGTGAACGTCCATAGTTGTGGAAGCCGATGGTGTCGCCTCGGGCCCAGGTGTGAGAGGCATATCCATATCCACTTTAGGGACATTGCAATCAATCCAAGTCCCCGCCTCCCAAACACAATGTTTCAGCCCAAAGTAGTTTGCATCGTAGTACTTAGGATGGATCTTCACTTTCGATTTGATGGGAACCTTCTTCTTCTCTAGAATGGAGGTGATGACATTTCCGTAGGGGAGTGTCTGACTCTTTGTGGAGAGGGTGACTTGATGCATCTCCTGGATGATGGTGTACCCGGGGTCGACTACTTTCTTCTCCGCAAGGTGGTTATACAAGAAAATCCCGTTGATCGTGCACTTGTAGGATGTCCGTCCGGGATAAGTACTTGTACAATTATATTGAACACCATTCTCTTCTGAAGGTTGAGAACACCAAGCTTGATCTGCTTTATTGGGATGAGTCTATTCACCACTTTAATTTTGAAGTACTTCTCCACCATTCGGTTGGGGTCAAGTGCCCCAAATAGGTCATTCTCGTCGACCCAAGGAGGCTAATTGTCTCGGCAGTACAGCTGTAAAGGCTCAACCTCCGGCTGATCATCTACCTCCCCCTCTCCCCCGGTTGTGCATCCAATCACCTTATTGATGAACTCTTTCGTGATCTCTATGTCCATCCCATTCACTCTTGTTTTATAGGAGGTCATTGTTTCCATTCTGAAATTGGCGTAGAACTCCTTGACCTCCATATCATACATCGGTTTATCCAAGCATATTAAACTCTCTATTTGTGACGATTTGAAGGGTTTGAGGAAAATATAGAGGTGTAGTTGTTCTACATTCCTGGACTTCATCACCCTGACCTCTCAGAATGACAAGACAGGCTATACGCCGGGAAGGCAAACATGGGGAGGCTAATAGGATGGCACAATCCGGCAAACGAATGGAGATTACCCTTCGGCCCTGGATCTTTTCAAAATGCTTCGTTGTCTCCTCCTTGATGAAAGGTATTTTTTCTCATGTTAGCAATAGAGGGGTGTCCATTGTCTTTGCCTTCTTCGTGTGTGATAGACCTGCCCCCGTGCTATCTTCCCTTTCCTTCCTGGATGCCTGCTTCATTCGAGCCATCTAAGAATCAAAAAGACGTAGATTAGTCAATGCAAAAGTTAAGAACTCAATGATGTCAATGTGTTTTATTCAAGTTCATATTCATGTTGCAAACACTTTGTCTTGACCAACGTGACGTATGCAATTTCGAACATTTATGTGCTTAAATATGTGACATCACAGTTCAATCGGCCAAGCCGAAACAGTAAGCGGCTAGAATACAAATGGTTCTAAAACACCTACAATCTCAACTAAAACATCACAAAGTAAACAACTAACATGCCACAATTGAATAACCAAGCAATGTGCAACAAAAGAAGTATATAAAACCCAAAAAATCAACATCAAACTCCATCCGAAAATCCTTACCTTGTTAGGGTTTGTTACTCTTCAACTTTGGAGAAATCCACCAATGCACTACGTCCAAAGCAATTGAATGTTGGTTTTGGTGCTAGCGTGATATGTGACCAACTGATTCCGTTGAGATCATAATGTTTTCCGATTGTTTTTTTCCAGGTGGGAGGCTTTGGTGCGATGTCGTCAGTTGGGAATGCAAAGGGGTAGGGTGGTCGGGTATTTATATAATCGTAGTGAAATACTACCATTTCGTGCGACTTCCCAGGTGTGTCGCATAGGACAAATAAGACATGAGCTGTAGTGCGAAGTCGCAAATCATAGGTTTGGGCCCAACAGAAGGGCCAAACAATTTTTGGATTGGGTCTGGACTACAGGTAATCGAATTGATATACTACAGTATCGCGATAATAATTGCTCTATACGAGATAGAACCGAGGCCAAACCGATATCACACATAATAAACACTAGGCCATATTAGAGTAGTGGCCCAATCCAAAAATAAATACCGCCCTGTTAGTAGTGAACGTAAAGCACAAAAGCCCGATGTTGTTTCAACGTCTGTGCCACCGAGTCCAAATCGACCCTAGATCGACGACGCATTAATGGATTGTGGGTCGAATAGCCCAAATTTCATAGTCTACGTTTCTCATGAAATGTAAAAGTAGTAAAATTACATCCATCAATTTTCGACCACCATGTTCGAATTTGGATATGGACCCCCCGTCATCGAAACACGCCAAAATTATTCACGGACAGGGCATTACAAAACTCTGGGGAAATTACACTACGGCCCAAACTTCCGTGGTTGTTAGTGTGTTTTACAGGCACGCGAACCTGGGTAATCTTTCAAGTTTTTTATAGTATTCCATTAATACCGTAGCAATAAGCATTATGGGAACGAACATTTCCGCCAAATATATTGAATCACATGAAATTTCATATTCTAGGCTTTTTATGGAAATATAATAGTAATAAAATTCCGTCCTTCAATTTTTACAAAGCACCAGTACATGGTCTAGAGTAAATTGTAGATGATTACTTAACAGTATACGAATTTTGGTTGTCTGATCTTGTGGAAGTCTATAGGGGGAATATAAGATTACTACCGATTATTATAAGTTTGACTATATATGGATGACACTGCTTCTTTTGGGGACAACGGGAATTGAGTTTGGGACCACACGTTTTTTTGCACTTGGGTCCCTCTAAGAAACTGGGAGATGTCAAAATGCAAAATTGGATATATGCTTATGTAATTCACATTATCACGACCACCATGTTCGAATTTGGCCATGCACCCGTCATCGGAACGGGTCAAAATTATTCACAGACAAGGTATTACAAAACTCTGGGGAAATTACACTACGGCCCAAACTTCTGTGGTTGTTACTGTGTGTTAGGGGACATTCACCCGAACAAAATGACAAATGTTTCATATAGAAATTATGCATACTATATTACAGACACGCGAACCTGGGTAATCTTCTGGGTTTTTATTTATGATATTCCATTAATATTTTTTTTGAGGGAAATTCTATTAGTCCTTCCCAAGCTACTTCTTCAATTATTTCTCTGGATATTCCATTAATACAATAGCAATAAACGTTATGGGAACAAACATTTCCGCCAAATATATAGAATCACATGAAATTTCATATTCTAGGTTTTTTTAGAAACATAATAGTAATAAAATTCCATCCTTCAATTTTTACAAAGCGTCAGTATGTGGTCTAGAGTAAATTGTAGATGATTACTTAAAATTATACGATTATTGGTCGTATGATCTTGTGGAAGTCTATGGGGAATATAAGACCAGTTTCTTTATTAATATCGGTTATTATAAGTTCGACTATATATGGATGACACTGCTTCTTTTTGGGACAATCAGAATCGAGTTTGGGACCATACGTTATTTTTTTTGCACTTAGGTCCCTCCAAGAAACTGGGAGATGTCGAAATACAAAATTGGATATATCATTATTTTATTCAAATTTTGACGACAATGTTGTCCTGATTAGGGCACAAACAGGTCGACAGAAGGGCCCAAAACCTTTAAACTGATATTTTTAAGACAAATTTTGATTATTACACTATGACCACATATGCGGTGTCACACACATGTCGCATGGCACGATAAATATACCGAATAGCTAGCGACATTGATCATTTTGAAATTTCTAGAGGGAATCAAAAATTTCAGACGAAATTTGAAATAAAATTTCCCCCAAACCTATGTTTCATTTCAATAACTATCACCACTAACATTCATTTCCATCTCCAATACATATCCCACAAACCCACCTTATCCATTCACACCATAATGAAAATGACTCATTCAAATGGATTCCTTCAATCATTAACAAGTATCCAAGGAATGAAGCATCTAGGTTCAAATTTATTGAGGTACTTTTTCATTTTTTACATGTTCCTTTACCAAATTTGTTACCACCTATACCTTCTATATGTCTTTTTCATCATTCATGGAAGATCAAAGAATTTCATGAATGGTGAATCATTGTGTCACATGTTATATACTGTATGTTGTGTTTGTTACCAATAAGATGACATGTTTGTAAAAAGTGAAAAAATGGCTTAGATTCAGATGAACACAATAAGAATGTGCGCCACCGGTCATTAATCACTCAGTACGATGTGATACCCAGTTAGAATCGACGTCGCAGAGGTGAAGAATTTTTGAATTTAGCATTAATATCCACGAATATCCAAATTCAATTTTAAATTGGTATCTGCGACCTTGGTAATTATGAGTCTGACGTCGCTTTGGTACTGATCAGTTACTATTTCCATATTGCGAATAATGACGTCTACAAATGAAAATATTACATGTATTTTTGGGTGCAGCCCAATTGTAACATAATTTTTGTTTCCTGTGTCTTGTTTCTAATAGGATCAAATGGAGTTATCAGTGGATTCTAGTATATCAGATGGACTTAGTTGGATTCTCACCGGTCACCCTAGAGATATGAACATTGTACAACGTAGAAAATGGAGGTTAGATGCAATTATTGTTTCAATTTTATAATAGCCTTATGCATTTTAATATATTGTTACATTTATTTGTAATATACTAGTATGTCAAAATTTTGTTGGTTTAAATGAACATTTCAGTTAATGATTTTCACAATAATTGAACAACAATTGAGTGTTGTATGATATTCAACCATTACTCGATTTATCACAGTATCTATTACATGAAACGACTATCGAAGACCGATTGTTTGCGTCATCGAATATTTGTCATTATAATATTTTATGAGAAATGAGAGCTGACCGACTAAACTGCAATGTCGCATTAACTATCTCCAAAATGACATATTAGTGATGTCGCATAGATCGGCATCACATATTTTTCCGACGTTGGAAAAACAAAACAACGTCATTTTTTCAGCAATCCACGTCACCAAGAACACGACGTGGGTCCCTCACTATGTGTGATATCGCTTCTCAGTGACTCTGACATCGCTGGCATTATGAACGACATCATCTGGTGCGACGTCGACGTACTCCCTCTACCATCGACTGCTATATTCCTTTCATCGATGTCACATGCTTCATGATGTCAATGTCATTTTCAACGATGCCACAGCCGGGGTATCATAACATCGGCCTTCTGCCATGCGACATCGGTCTCAATTCATGCCGATGTCGGTCCTAAACTGAGGTAAAAAGGACTATTTAACTCAATTTTGAACCGAGGTAAAAATATACTTTTTACTACACCCCCATTTATCTAGGTTTCTCAGGAGCTGACCGAGGTAAAAAGTACTAAAAAATTGAGGTAATATGTGTTGTCTCTTATAGTGGTGGTAGATGGTAGGAGATGGTTGGAGATTATTGGGGATGTTTGGAGCTGAACTAAATTTAAGTAAATATAATAAACTGAACTGATTTGAATTTAAATAAATATAATATACTAAACTGAATTTAAATAAATATAAAACACTAAGCTGAATTTAAATAAATATAATAGTCCCTCTATTTTGTTATTTATGACACTTACTATAAATAGATGTTTTCTTTTTATTTGGCACCCATTCTATTTTTGGTAAGATTTCTTCAATTACATCCCCTCATTCTAGTTTTACTTTCTACATTCAATTTCATTTACTCATTATCTTCACCTAAATCCAAATAACTAAACATATGGTGCTATAAATAGAAAAACAGAGGGAGTATACTAAAATGAACTGAATAAAAAGATAATGAACTGAACTGAAATAAATATAATATACTCAACTAAATTGAAATCAATATAATGTACGGAACTGAAACAAATTTAATAAATATAATGTACTGAACTAAATATAAATAAGTATAATACACTGAACTAAATTGAAATGAATTTAAATAAATATAATATATTGAATTAAACATAAATGAATATAAATAAATATAATTTACTGAACTGAACCTTATTAAAATAATTATAAAAAATGAACTGAACTAAATTAAAAAATATAACATACTGATATGAATATAACTAAATATAATATACTGAACTGGACTGAAATGAATATAAATAAATATAATATACTAAATTAAACTGAAATAAATTTAAATAAATATAATAAAATGAACTAAACTAAATCTAAATAAATATAATATACTGAACTGAATCTTATTTAAATAATTATATAAAATTTAAATGAACTAAATTTAAATAAATATTATGTACTAAACTGAGCTGAATATAAATAAAATAATATAGTAAACTGAACTGAATATAAATAAATATACTGAATTGAATTGAATTGATTTGAACTGAATATAAATAAAATAATATACTGAACTGAACTGAATATAAATAAATATACTGAATTGAATTGAACTGAAATGAATATAAATAAATATAATATACTGAAATAAACTGAAATAAACTGAAATAAATTTAAATAAATATAATTAGCTGAATTGAATTAAATTTTAATAAATATAATATACTTAATTAAATAGAATTTGAATAAATATAAAAAATTGAATTGAACTGAATTTAAGTACATATAATATAATGAACTTTACTGAACCTTATTTAAATAATTTAAAAAGATAAATTCAACTAAATTTAAATATACTAAACTGAATATATTAAAATTTAATATAATTATGATTATATGGTTACTTTTTAACAAATTCATCAAGAATTATTGTTGTTGTGCACAATGCTATTGGGGCTTTGGATGGAACTCTTATTGAAGTAGTTATAAATGATGAAAATGGTGTGGAATTTCAAAGTCATAAGGGTGATAAAAGTTGAAATGTCTTGGCTTGTTGTTCATTTGAAAAAATCTTCACATTTATTAATTTGGGATGGGAAGGAAGTGTCCATAATGTTATAGCGTGGAATGATTTTCACTTACTAATCCAAAATATGTTTTTCCTTATCCTTCTCCAGGTAAAAAATTAAACTTTCAATAATTAGCTTCACTAATGATGATAACGTCTCATGTTTGTTCTTAAGAATGCAAATATGTAGGAAAATATTATTTGGGAGATTCTGGACATCCCAAAACTCTTGGATATTTGTCTCCAATTAGCAATGTAACAACCAGAAGGCACCTACAGGAATTTAGGAGGGCACCACATTCAGGCATATTTGAACATTTCAACAAACATTATTCATCTTTGAGAATGAGAGTTAAAATGGCATTTGGTGAGTTGAAGAGTACTTGTCACGTGTTGAAATCTATGCCTTAAATGTCAATGCAAAACCAAATGACAATTATTGTTTCTTATAGGCCTTGAATTAAACTTATCTGAAATTGGACTGAATTGAACTAAACATTATTTAAATATTTCAAAATACTAAATTCAATTATATTTGCTATACTATATTGAAAATTTATAAAATAACACGTAGTTACTAAACCCTAAACCCATTATTATGAAATTTTGTAAACTAAACTCAAATGATTTAATTAAATTTTAAAATTTAAATTAATTATTAAATAAATATTTACTAAAATATTAATATTTAAAATAATAATAGAAAATATACATTTACTGAAATATTAATATTTAAAATATTATTTTTAAATAAATATTTAAAATGTTAATTTACTAAAATATTGATATTCCAAATGTATATTTACAAAAAATATTTAAAATATAAATTTACTAAAATATTCATATTCAAAATAAATATTTAAAAATTTTATTTACAATAGGGCGAACGACTTGCCAGACCCTCAAACTCTTGCCATTTGACCATTTGGCCCTATTTTTTTCCTGATCACTTTCATCCATGAACTAACAAAAGTGTTGAATTGTAACCCTTTCATCCGGTCAAAGCATCAAGTTCAGTCAAACCCGTTAAATTTAAGGGTAAAATTGTCATTGTCATTTTCCTCTTTTCTTTTTTCTTTTTTCTTTTTCCATTTTTTTATTTATCATTTCATTTTCCCTTCCACCCCCTCCGATAATACAACCACCCAACCCACCCACTGCTCTTCCACCGCCTGAACCGAAACCCTATTTTCACCGCTCACCATCGCCTGAACCGAAATCTTGTTGTCAAAAGCATTGCCAATCTTCTTAGTTGCTACTTCTTCACAGGTCTCCAAGTTCACAACCACACTAAATCAAATAAGAAAAGAGGTCACATCATCCTCCACGCTGAATAACTAAACACCAATATTCTCTAACACAATCAAAGGTATCCAAATCAGATCCCCGTATCTAAATATAAGCTTTTATACAGGGAAATAATATATAACCTGTAATCACAAGGGAAAAAATCTTCACCATTTGCCTCTGTTTTGCTTTCTTAACTCTCTTGCCCAATTTCTCAGAATCCCCAATCGCCTTCGCTAGTTTCATGAACCCCCACTGCCGGGCTCCATTGTATTTCTCCTCTTTCGCATATAAAACCTCCATCTCGGCGGCGAGAATGCGTAGGCCACCGTCCGTAGAACCCCATCAAATCCCTCCCCATTGCCGAAGCGAGCGCAACGAGTTCGTGATGATGGACAACATGGAATCAACCCCCGACTCAGTCATGGCGTAGTTGAGAGCAGATGGGAGCAAGAATTGAGCAGTGGTGTTGTTGGAGATGAAGCGATGGGGCGCGAGTCGAGAGCGCAGGGGTGAGATAATTGAGTGAAACATATCAGAGTGAGAAAGGAGTAGATCAGAGCGATGGAGTCGAAAGTCGAGCGGATCAAAGTGAGAAAGGAGCGGATCGGAGCGATGGAGTCGAGAGCAGAGAAAGGGAAAAGGAAGTGGGAGGGGGAAAAGAAAAAGAAAAAATAAATGGAAAATGAAAAGGAAAAAAGGAAGGCAAAGTCTTGGGAAAGACGGTCTTTCCATAGGATTATGGAAAGACGGAGTTTAATTTGAATAATAAAAGGTAAAAGGTCTTAGTTGCAACATTAAAAATTTAGTATACAACATGTGGTAGTTATAAAATTTATACTTTGAACCCTGGTCTTTCCATGACTTATGGAAAGACCGTCTTTCAAGAGACGCACTCAAAAAGGAAAACAAAACTGGAACAAAGAAAAAGGAAAAAAGGGAAAATGAAAAAATTATCATTTTGCCCTTAAATTTAACGGGTTTGACTGAACTTAATGCTTGAACCGGACGGAAGGGTAATGATTCAACACTTTTGTTAGTTCAGGGATGAAAGTGACCGAAAAAATGGTGGCCAAAAGGGTCAAATGACAAGAGTTGGAGGCCCATGAAGTCGTTCGCCCTGAAGTTGTTCGCCGTTTACAATATTAATATTAAAAAAATGTTATTTATATAAATATTTTAAATAAATATTTACTAAAATGTTCATATTTAAATAAATATTTACTATATATTAATATTAAAATAAATATTATAAAATATTTGAAATATTAATATTCAATATAAATATTTAAACAAAAATTTAAAAATAAATTTGATATAAATATTTAGAATAAATATTTTTAAAGAATTCAAAATATTAATATTTAAAATAATTATTTATATAAATATTTAAAATAAATATTTTCTTAAATAATAATGTTTAAAATAAATATTTAATATAAAATTTATGAAAATATTATAATTTAAAATAAATATTTAGTATAAAGATGAGATAGTCTCCTGTAAGGCAGCATAAACTTTATGCATGAGCCTTTATGCAATTATAATAATATTCTAGATCCAAAGACCCATCTGTAATAATTTTACAGGGACCTATTTTAAATTATTTTACAGTGACCTATTGCTAATAACTTTTCTGGGGATTTTTCATCTAATTTTTTTCCATTATTTTTCCGGCACCTACAATGTACAAAAAAAATCAAAAAGTGTTTTAAAAATGCAAAAAATAAATAAATAACTACAACAAAAAACTGCAGCAACATCAGCAGAAAAAGTAGAACATCAACAAAAAATTATAAAACATCAACTAAAAAACTGCAGCAAAAATAATATTAAAAAAATTAAATAAAACAGCAAAAAATATATAAAAATTCAAATAAATATTACTAAGACTAACAAAAAATCAACTGAAAATCATAAAAACATCAGGAAGCTAAATTATCATTTTAAAAAAAACTACAAACATCAACCTATATCACCCAAAAGCTAAAAAACATCAATTATTATCATCTAAACTTCACCCAAAAAATGAAAAACGTCAACATAAAGAAAAAACCACTACAAAACACCAACCATATCACCAAAAAAGCTAAAAAAATCAACCCCCTATCACCTAAAACTCAGCTAGAAATGAATAATATCAACATGAGAAAAAAAACCAAAAGCATCAACCCATGTAACCACCAAAAAAGTACAAAACATCGACTCATATCAACTAAAAACTTACCCAAAAAATGAAAACCATCAACATGAGCGGAAAAAAAACTTAAAAACATCTATGAAAAAGCCGTGGTACCTCAAAGGTATAAATTATTCACTCTGAAAATCATAAAATATCAACAAGTTTTTTTTAAAACCGACAAATATCAACCTATATCACCAAAAGTTACAAACATTAACTTCTAACACTTGAATCTCTTCCAGAAAATGAAAAACATATACATAAGAAAAAAGATGCTACAAACATCAACTCCTATCACCTAAACCTCAGTCGGAAAATGAAAAAACATAAACATGAGAAAATAAATAAATAAAACTACAAATATCAATTCATATCACCCAAAAATACTACAAAACATCAACTCATATCAATTATACATCACAAAAATAATGAAAAATATCAACATGAAAGGAAAAAAGAAGAAGCTAAAACATCAACCAACAAGTTACAGTAGCTCGAGAATAAAAATTCTTCAAAAAAGGAGATCTTAGTAGAATTTGAACTTAGGTATCTAACCTCATATTCTAGAGTAATAACCACTACACCAAAACCAAAGACAATGAATATATACTCAGTCAAATAATATTAAATTTCAACATGTACCTTAAGAAAATAAATCAATCAAAATAAATGCATTGTGTGGGATTCGAACTCCAGACGCCTATCCCTAAACTCAAACCACTAACCACTAGACTAGAGAACCTCTATTTGTCATCTAATTTGTCAAATATTTTTATAGCTCTTCTAGTTTTTGAAAAACAATATATTTAAAAATGAATTTAAACCTCACCTCAACAGAACCTCAACCATCCCTCATTGATCTCAGCCTCTACCATCCGCCGTCGACCTCTGCCTCTACCGCTGGCTGTTGTCCTTGCCTCTACCGTGCGACCTCGCCTCTGCCGTGCAACCTTGCCTCTACCGTACGACCTTGCTCTCGCTGTCGACCTTGCCCTTGCCAATGACATCACCTCTGCCATCGACATCAACCTCACCTCTGTCATTAACGTCGACCTCGCCTCTGCCATCGACATCACTAATCTTGCGCGTGAGATACACGCACAAATTGTCATGTCAGTTTTGGCCGCATGCGTCTCACGCACTACGTGAATCTCATCAACCTTCACCGTTTTCTTCTGCATATTCATCTCCGTCCTTCTTCAACCTTTGCCGCCGTCGCAAAAGCTTCAAGCCGATCGAAGAATCGAATCTAGAGCGCGATTGAAACATAGAGAATCATTTTTGTGGAGAATCGGGCCGGAGCGGTGGAGAATCAGTGCCCTAGCTCCGCCGTATTGCCAGCGGAGGAAGGAGAAACATGGCCGCAGAGTGGTAGTTCCGATCGGTGAATGATGGTGGTTAGCGGCGGTTACAAAATTCAGATCGGAGGAGAGAAGGAAGGAAATGGAAAAAATTCTGTTATGTATAATACATTTATAATTGTACAGTCACAAAATTCGCAATAAAATTTCCTACAGTTTAGGCTGCCCAATACAAAAGTTTGTGTATAAATATTTACTAAAATATTATTTTTTAGAATAATTATTTAAAATAACCATTTACTAAAATATTAATATTTAAAATAAATATATAATAATTATTTACTATAATATTTACCAAAATTAAATAGTTAATGTTTAATATATTAATATTTAAAACAAACAATCACTAAAATTTTAATATTTAAAATAATTTTCATAGCAATTAGAATTGAAAAAAGTTAAAAGGAGTTGAAAGTTGTTTGGAGATGACACTAGTGGAGGGAGCGGTCCTTAAAAGCAGTTTTATCGGACCAGAGAAGACACTTTCAAAGTGCATTCTCTGGTTCCGCCTTAGATTATCGCCAATTAAAGGCGATTTCGTGAATCGCCTTAAAAAGGCAATTAAAGGTGATTCTGAACCGCCTTTGAAAGGTTGGAAGAACCGCCTTTAATGAGTCCTGAACTCAGAAAAAGGCAGAGTTCCTTCGGCCCTAGGGGGTGTTCCGAACTCGGAACCCCTGTTAAAGGCGGTTAATAACCGCCTTTTAATGCCTGGTTGAACCGACTTTACTGGTTTCCAAGTTTGGAAACTGGTCAGATTCTTCGGGCTTATGATGACGTTTACGAGCTCGATGCCTATTATGGTTCCAAGTTCGGATAGAAAATTGTGTCTATGTTCGGCCCCATGAGGTTGGAAGTTCCACAATTGGCCCTCCATTCCGGTCCCAATATGTAATTTTTTGAAAGCACAATTTTTTTTTGTAAATTTACTTCCGAGTTCGGAAGCTTGTTCAGCTACAAAAGGGTAATAGGGCCGAATGTCATTACGAACTCGGAACTGACAAAACTCACCATTTGTTAATTATATTTTCATTCAAATCCCGCTCAAAATAGGCCTCATTTGAAGACATAATTGTATTATAATACACGAATATATTGTACTTGGTCACAAAATCTATATAAAATGCTAACTAAGCAATATTCTATAGATAGGAATAGAAATGACCACAATTCTATTCCAAACTATTACTATATACTATTGTGTCTAAATTTTGTTACTATACTAAGTAGGGGTTTCCAAGAGAGTGAGAGCGGTTGATACTGAGATGCCTCGCCAAAGAACTCCTTGCGTTGTTGATTTCTTCTTTTTAAATAGGGTCTCGTTGCCGTTGAAATAACCTAATTAAGAGTTTCAAGATATTAGCAAATAAGAATTATACATTGAGAAACTATTAATGTTTAGAAGAAGTGAATGTACAATTACCTAGTCAATTTCAACCAAATCATCATTTACACCTTCTATGCACTCTATTGCGTACAACATTACGTAATAGCTGTAGTCGCACGTTTGGGCTTGTTTCTTGTACTGAGTAAAAACCACATTCAACTTGTAACGTATAGAAATACCTAAATAGATCACTTTGGAAAAAGAAAAGAAAGTGTACTAATTTATACCTTGATTTCCACCACCTCAAATTTCATTCCAACAACTTCACAAGTGTCCTTCATAGCGGACTCCAAAATTGACGAACTCTTCCGATGGTTGGAAGTGCAATGGGTCCATCCAATACTCCCGTTTCATTTCCAGAACAATCATGATCAATCGCCAATGATCTCTAATCAAAAAAATTAATTTTTTTTAATAAAATAGCTTAACTTATGTTTCTAAACGTAATTTTAATTGTTAATATGACGTTTCAATGTAGGGCGCAATGACCAATTTCTTATCCATTCTCCCATATTTTTGCAAGTGTAGTCGATTCTCTTTTGCTTTGTTCATCCAATTTCTTGAGTCATCACCTGACACATGTACCCGACCCATGCTTTCTTTAGATTGTACATAAAATACAAGTACCTTGCAAAACCAATTTTTCACATTAGTTGTAAACAATGTGACATTAATAAACAATGAACAAGAAATAAATGTATGTATAAATAAATGTTACTTACAAGATGTATATGGACATTAGCGTCTGATTAACTTGCTCACATTTCCATAAGTTTTTGAATTCACTCCATAGCGCAATGATATCTCGTTTTGCACCAAATACAAAATCGTTACCCAAAAAAGAGTAAGTCGAGTTCCGTTCATGTGGTTGAAGCAAATTGTTTAGCACTCATACCCAGTGAGGTGAGTCTTTCAGGACTTGTCCTCTTGGAATTGGTTGTCTATTTTTGTCTGGTGTTGTTTGGACCAGTTTGGGTGTTTTGTGGACCGATTTTGGTGTAGTTTGGACCGCTTTAGGTGTTGTTAGACGTGTGACTTTCAAATGCCGATCCTTTATAGGATCACCAT
Organism: Rubia yunnanensis; assembly: GCA_037428765.1. NCBI lineage: Eukaryota > Viridiplantae > Streptophyta > Magnoliopsida > Gentianales > Rubiaceae > Rubia > Rubia yunnanensis. The sequence goes on along the minus strand of CM075062.1, from coordinate 85,877,200 downwards.
AAATAAGTCGATGCAGCCACAAAATTAACATTTCTAGTGCTGCCTCGACATTTTTTGTAATCGTCGGCTGGAATAGGCAACATAGCGCCTTTCCCCAACACCTTTTCCAGAGTAACTCTTGAAAAACCTTTTGCAATTGGTACTGTGTGATGATATCTCTTTAACTCATGCAAAACTCCATTGGATACGTGGAGTGGTCTACCATCTATGTCTCGATCAATTTATAATTCACACACATGAGAACCCTACATCGGACCAATTAAATTTGTCAACCTTTTCAAAAATATTAGGGTGTACGATTTCAAAAAGTTAATTGTGTACCTTTTTATCACTTGCAAGGATGGCCTTTTCGAGGTTGTTGGCCTCGTCATTAGGATTTTGAATGATAGCTTTTAATTTACCTCAAAATCCTTGGGAGAATGGTGTGATCCTCTTGATGGCAGTGTCCAATCGGGTGTTAAATCATCCAAGTTATCGGGAATAACAAGGCCCGTGTGTTGGATCAACTTCCGAATGAGAATGTCTTGTTGCTTAAGCTGTTTCTCTTGTTGAAAGGCTTATTTTTGCAAAGTGTGTATCCTTGATGATTGTGCACCCTTATAGTACTGAGTAATCCCAAACGCCTCTCTTTGGATCATGAACCCCCCCACTCCCCCAATATGCCCAACATGGTCGGGTTTTTGTGTAACCTCAATAAGTATGTCTTTCTTAAACGTGAGTATGAATTTTCCCTCCAATTCTCCATTCATTAATTTTTGCTAACCATTACAATTATTGGATTTCATTAGCTAATATAAAAGGGAAATATGGTAGAGAAGAAAAAATAAAGGACGTGAAAATTTACCACTCTTTTCGCAATTTCTTTCTCTACCTCCTCGTATGTACCCTCCTTGTTTTGTCAACCTTTGAGGAACAAATCACACCGATCAATGTCATCCACATCCATTGGTCTTACGGTTGCCCTTGCCTCTTCTTCGGTCATCCCGACCTCGATTGCAATTTGGACATCTTTTTCAAGACGTTCTTCCACTAATTGCATTGCCGACATTCCATTCCCCCCACGGATTACATGATGATGAACTACTTTCAAACCAGCTAAGCATTACCCTATGTTAGAGACAAGTCAACACTAAAGACACTTTCATCCAAATACTTTGTAAATTAAAATTTAGATTACTAACATTAGAATCATTCTCCAATGCCCTTCTCTTGTGGATCTCTCAACTCTCCGGTTGAATGTGTGTGTACGTTATCCACAGCCGATCACCCTTCTCCAAAGAAAAAAATGTAGTCTCTAGATAAAGTATATTTATGTTCCCGCCAACTCTTGCACATCATGGTCATTTCCTTCTTTCTTAGAAATGCCATATCTGGGAAATCGATTTCGAAAGGCCTCTAAGATGGTTTAGAAAAATGGGAGTTAAATTAAGGGGAAAGTTCATACATTCAATAATAGGCGCTAATAATACTATGGCCATTAAGGGTACCATGCATTCCATCCATAAGGTCTCCTTATAGTCTTTTGGCACCCCATGCCAACTATCGTACTTGATGTCACTTTGCCCAACTATCGCACTTGTTCTTCCTATCTTTTCCACCCAACTAGGCCACTTTGCTTGTTCTTTGGACAAGCACTTTGCCCGCTTGTTGAAAACCAATGTTCTCAACTCTTTCCTAGCCATCTTACATTCTAGAGCCTACAATGAGTTTTGACTATTCCCCTATCCTTAGACACATCATCGTCATTGCCACTAAATCCCAATTGAAAGGGTTGAGAATTCCGTGAACGTGACAGATCATCTTGAGTCTGTTTCTTAGACATTATTAACCCCTACATTAACAAATTCATCGTCATTCTATGAAACTAACTTCATAAATCATAGTTAGTTAATTTCTAATCCCAAAATTTCTCACTAGGTCTACAAATACCCCTCACTATATAAAACACAAAATGTCATAACTCATAGTGCTACAAACATCACATTTATTAGGTATTTACTTTTATAGACGATTAAATTATAATTATAAACTTACCCCTAAAGGAGCAAAATAATGGAAAAACTAGGGTTCCCATTGAAGAAATCTAGGGTTTAGAAGCACCAACCTTTACACTATACAAATGAGAGCTTCATCTTGCTCAAAGATTGCCAACCTACATGTAGATAATGTGAATAAGCCCATACCCTATAAAAATGGAGAAAATGTAGTGAAAATTTACAAAAATGAAGAGGATAGAAGGTGTATTAATCATGAACACATACCTTTGATTTGAAGATGAAGAGAAATGGAGATGAAGAGATGGAAGAAATGGAGAAGAAAGGATGGAGAGGTTTTGGTGTGGGGGGAAATGGGGAAAATGGGGAAACTGGCGGGTTTCTAAAGGGTATTTAATACCCTTTTGAAAAACTGCCTTCAATGCTCTTTTTGTCCCCGTATTACAGAGCTTCTGAACTCGGAAGCCATTCCGCCCTTCACAAAAACCCTCAGAACAGGTTCCAAACTTGGAACCTCTGTTAGTATTTTAAAATAATCCCAAATCAGAGGGTTCAATCGTTTTTCAAACAAAGAACCCCAAATTGAGCTCCCCCTAAACCCTAACCACTCCATTTCCCTGCAATTCGTCAATCCCGCAACAATGTTGAGGCCGAGACACACTAAGAAAAGCACCTGGGTGGCGAGTGACCGTAGTCATCAACCATTCACCGAGATTGGAGAGTCAAAGCGATTTTTCAACAAGAAGGCCAAGGATAGGTATGTTGAATTTATCAAGCGCATAGTCATTAATTCCAAGGTTATTAGGCCATCATCTATTGAAGGATTGAGTTTGTGATATTTGTTAGATAGATTCAAAGTTCAACACCTAGAAAATTTGATGTGCTTAGAAGATAATGTCTACCATGACGAGGTGATTCAATTTTATACCAATTTAGGCCAAATCTTTGGAAATAAGGATAGTACAAAGGTGAATGGGAAAATCATAATGGTTAACAATTTTACAATCAACAAAGCCCTAAAATTGAGCTATAAATCCCCCAAGAAATTGATAACCAAAACCGATCCCCACGGCTCCCTAGAGATCTTTCACCAAAAAAGTTGGCCATCGGTCACTGAATACACCCCATTAAACCCTTTAGAAATTATTCTAAAATATTTTAGGCAAAGGGTCCCAGGACTGGTGAATAGTTATGACATTCAAGTTCTAACGGTCGAGCAATACCTAATTTATGAGTGGGATTGCTTGAATGTGTTACCCACTGGTGGGCACACATGTGAGCGAGCAATAGGTAATGTGATGCTCTTTTGCTACATGATGGAGGATGTGAGGACAAACCCCGGGTACACCATACTTATGCACATGCTCAAGGCAGCGAATTCGAAGAAAAAGTATCTACCATACGGTGGATTGATTAAGGCCATGATTAAGAAAGCTGGGGGCGTAACCCAAGATCGTCCTCAAATACTTGAATACTATGATGCATCGTGGTTTCAACATAAGAACTTGCAGCTTGGGGTTGACGCTAGATGAGAGCATCGCATGATTTTGGGTCAAGCCTCGAAGAATTCAGAAAGGGCTAGAGATGAGGATGTTGATAGAGCTGAGGGCTCTTCTTCTCGTAAGTATATAATTTTTAATACTAAGAAAAATTTATATTGTTTCCATAAATGATATATTATGATTTTGAAATAATGTGTTTATAATTTGCTTGTGTTAATAGGTTCACAAGGTACTTGGAAGAGCTGAATTGGCCGGTACTTGAATTGCATTCATGGCGACATGGAGCAAACCGGCCAAATGGTGGTCAGAGAAAAGGCACAAAAACAACATTTCATGGAATCCTAGGGATTAACTCTTCTGCTAGGCGAGGATGAAGAGTCACCTATGTCCGAGCCAATTTTTTCGGAAAGGGAAGAAGAGGTGGAGGCCGAACTAAACCAACAGGATAGCGAGGATCAATGAAGCCATTCAAATTGTGACCTAGTTTGCTAGAAGGAGAGAACAAAACATTTTGCATCAAATTGTTTAATTTTCATGTGTTGGATCAAAGTGCAGTTGGATTTATTTTGTATCATGTGTTGGGGGATTTATAACTTAAATTTTTGTGAACTCAATGAATTCCAAATGTTTTGTGACATTTAGATTCATATTTTAGATGATTATTTGTTTAAACTTGATTGAGGCCACATGGAAATGAAGGGATTGTAAAATTAATGATTTGGTCTCAATCATTTCCGAGTTCGGAAATGATTCTTGGCTTTAAAGAAAATGAAGCCTTCTAAGTTACGAGGCCAGAACTTGTTCGTGTACAAATATGACTCTGGAAATAAAATTTGTTCTGAGTTTGGAACATAGGTTCCAAACACGTCCCCTGTTTCCGGCCCAAATCTGGAAGAAAAAAACGTAGCTTATTTTCTTGAAAAATAAGGTCCCGAGTCCAGAACCTGAGTGGCCCCTGTTATCAAAAGGCCAAATTAGAATTTCCAAACTTGGAAAATATATTTTGGCCCTTTGAAAACTCTGGTCGATCAAGTTTCGGACTCAGAACATACCCGGTATTTATAAAAAAAATCCCCAAATTGAGTCAAAACCCCTCATATTGTCAATTTTGAAAACACCCTCCAATCATTTCCGATCTCGGAGACACAATCGCCTTCAACCACTTAACACCTAAGGCTATTTTGACTGTAGAATGGCAAGGGGAGGCTATTCATGCAATGCTCGCACTAGATCAACCTTCAACAATCCCGGGTACAACAATGTCAAATTTGTTTCATTTGGTGCTCAAAGGAGGTATGAACTATTACGTTCAAGTGGGAAATTGATTGATTGTTATGCCGTTGATGTCAATGAGGTTATGAGAATAGGTTTAGCGGAACCCTTAGAAATATTTAGTGACCAATATATTGAGAAATTGCTTTCTTGCACTGAATCATCGCGTTTTGATTATGTTTGTCAATTCTATAGTAATCTCCACAAGCTCCTGAATGAAACTTACTCCTCTAGGGTAGGGGGATTTGATATAGTCCTAGATAAATAGATTTTGAATGAAATCCTTGAGTGTCCGTTTAGGAACTCGGAGAGCATTCATACGGAAAACCCCAATGGTCTGTTGGATGATTGTTATCATAGGGAAAAATGTCCACTAAATGTTGATCCGCCTTACGTAGACCCTGTCCAACTTAGTGTTAGGTATTTCCAATGGTACGTGACCGATTTACAGGAAACCAGAGACCTTTTATCTTCCCTATTTGTCAAACGATTATCACATTGTTTTTGAAATCATTGCAAGATCTCTTATTCCATCCTTCGGACACGTCACCGAGCCCGACTATGCTTGCATGTACATGTTCTACTTGATAATGGAGGGTAGGAAGATCAACCCCGGGGAGTTGATATTTAAGCACATGCTCCATGTTGCCACTTCACCAAGGGTCGTGAAGAGCCTCCCATACGGGAGTTTGATCACCCTCATATTGAAGAATGTTGAAGGGTTGGAAGTTTCCGGTGAAGAGAAACAACCAAAGTTTTTTTGACCGAAATTAATTTGAAAATAGGGGGGTGGATCTTGGCTAATGTTAAGTGGTGCGATAAGCCAAAGAAAGGAGGAGAGCCTAGCAAGTGGTCGAGAGTTGAACAAGGTGCGTGAAATTAACTTTTAATATATGACCTATGTACATTGTCTCAATGCATATATATTGATATTTGTATGTTTAACTTTTGTAGATTCCGAGAAGGCCTACCTCAAAGGTATAAGAGATTGCTATAAATGGTTTTGCAAGGAGTTTTCCGCAATGAAAGGGAGGATTTTAAAGATGGAAGAGAGACAAAGAGCCTATGAACGCCATATCGCGGCAACCCACAATCCTCGTCTTGACCGATCCACATCCACTGGCAATGTAGATGATGACTTCAAAGGGAAAATTCCGATCCACACCCACAAACCTTCATTTCGTGCTCTTAAATAGTTGTCAAACTTTCTTTTACTTAAGGATTATTTTCTATTTCTAACTTGTTGATTTAAGTTCAACTTTAAAACCATTAGTAATGTTTAAATCTTGGTTTTATATTTTCATTACCATGTTATGTGGCATATGGCATCAAATTTTGGAATACATTTCTTTTGAACACAAACACAATTACAATCAATGAAGCTACTTATTATGTTTTCTTTTCTTCAAAACCTGCTTGGACATCCTCCTTCTACGAGTGACCTTTTCACGAACATCAACCCAAATTCCCTCATCATGATTGCTACGTCCCACGAAACTATTCAAACTCATATCGTCATCCTTAAGCAAGCTAGCATCATCGATAGCAACAGAGGTTGATTTTTTACCGAAACCAACAATTTCTTCGCCTTCATAATCTTCTACAAAAGCTCGTTTCCCTTCCACCACAATATCCCACCTAGGATCGGAAGGGTCCCTCATGCAGAAAACATGGTGCGTTTGGGCGGCTAAGATGAAAGGATCCTCTCGCTAACCGATCCAACTCCTGTCAACAAGTGTGAAACCGAAATCCTCAATGTGCTGTCCATCGTTGAAATCCACCCACTAACATTAAAAATAGCAACTCACATGGTGACATAGTCCAACTCCCAAATATTTGAAATTGGGCCAAAATAACACTAACGAAATTACATTGGATTATTATTACTTCCACTACCGAGATGCAAAGCTTCGAAAACTAGGGGGACTCCACTATTTTGAGACACACCCTTATCATCCAAAGATTTTGTGGTGAACGTAAAACCATTGAAATCATATCCTCCATAAGATAGAACAACACCAAGTGGTCCACGAGCCAACCATTTCACTGTCATAGGATGGTCTCCCACGACTACGTGATAATGCAACCATGACAAAAAAGTACCACTATGTAATTCTAACACCCGGGCTTCATTAAAATTAGGGTTCGTGACTCTAATGGCATCCATGTGAATCTCTATGTATGGACAACATCTTCATGATTGCGAAGAACATAAAGATGAGCGGTACTTAAATCTTTCGCACTAGGACTTAATTGTTTCCCCAACCTAACCCCATGTCCTTCTAACCGTCCCCCATGTCTATGAGTTGGGACCCCAACCAAATCAACCTCCTTCAAATAATCGGTACAAAACTCGATGACCTCCTCCAGCACATACCTCTGTAAAATACTTGCATTGGGCATGTACCGATTCTTCACAAAATGTTTGAATATTTTCATGTACCTTTCAAACGGGTACATCCACCTAAGAAATACATGACCACAAAGATTTAACTCCCGGACTAGATAAATACACAAGTGGACCATAATTTCAAAGAATGATGGTGGATAACAAATCTCTATGCGGCATAAAACTTCAACAATCATTGACTGCAAACGGTCCATTGGCACACTAATGTTTTGCCACAAATGGACTTGAAAAATAGAAAAAGCTTCGTAATGCATATTCTTACATGGGATGAAATGTAGATAAAATTGAAATGATGTTCAATTCTTGCATTAGATTGTGACAATCATGAGACTTCAATTTAACAAGCTTCAACCCCTCAACTAACACACAAGTACTAATGTTTGAACAATAGGCGGCTGGGACCTTAACACCTCTCAGGGTCTCATAGAAATATTTTTTCTCCATTTGAGATATAGAATAGCAAGCATATGGAAAGAAATAATCTTCACCGGAACTCACAGGGTCTAGGTTCTTCTTAATTCCCATCTCGACCAAATCTAACCTTGCCTTAAGTCCGCCCCTCATTTTCCCCGGGGTATTCAACAAGTTCCTGACCAAAGAATCATAGACATTCTTCTCAATATGCATAACATCTAGACAATGTCTATCATCCAAATGCTCCAATAAGGCAATCTGAAGAAAATGGAGCATTTTTTTCCAGCTTCCATACACAGGCACTTTACACTTCTTCTTTCCAAAGTCATTGGGCAAAATTTTCACTGTTTCATATATCTGCGTGCATGTTCGTACAACCGGAGCTTCTCTATCCCCTACTTCCCCATTGAACTATTTTTTTGCCAAATGTCATGGAAGATCTGCCAGAAGAAACCTATGATTACCTTGATATACAGTTTTATGACCATGCTTCAATTGATGGTAATCAGTGTCCTTTTCACACACGGGGAATGCAAAGTGGCCTTTCACAGAGTAACCAGACAAGTTACTGTAGGCGGGAAAATCATTGATAGTACAAAATAACATCACTTTCAATGTAAAATAATCTTCAACACTCCCATCATATGTCCACACTCCCTTGTCAAATAACATCAACAAATCCTCAACAAGAGGAGCAAGATACACATCTATGTCATTACCGGTTTCTTAGGACCGAAAATCATCACAGATAACAACACGTACTTACGTTTCATTGTCAACGATGACGAAAGAATGTAGATAACCAACATAACATGCCTAGAACTGTGGGTACTACTCATATTACCAAATGGATTCATTCCATCGGTGCATAGGCTGAATCTCAAATATGTCGGGGTTCTTTTCCAAAATTGGGGTAAAGAGCATCATTTTTTCCACTGCTCACCATCAAATGTATGTCTAATCACATCATCCACCTATCGATCCCTCTCCGCGTTCCATCACAAAAATTTTGTATCTTCCTAACATGCAAACAATTTCCTTCAATCAGGGAACGATTGGGAAATACCACATAACTTTTGCTGGTGTATTTTTCTTTATTTTAGTTACCACTTCCGCACCCACCGCAATTGCCCATCCCCCCTTCAATTTGTACCGAGACTCACCACATACCCTACATGTTTCTAATCTTCATCTTCTTCCCCCCGATACAACATACAATAATTAGGGTAAGCATGTATTTTTTCAATTCTAATCCCATTGGGAAAAGAACTTTTTTTGCAGTGTACAACCTATCCGACATCATGTTACCTTCCGGGAGAAATTCCCTAAGAAATTCTAGAGTTTCTGCCATCGACTTATCGGTCCACCCAAATTTAGCCTTCAAATTCATTATCCTCAGAGTCGCACTAAGTACCAAACATTTGTCATCAATTAAATTAGTTTCAAACGAGTGTACGGAGTTTGAAACCCCCTCATTATTAAATGTCCCCGCAGCTTCTTCCTCACAAAATACATATCATTTCTACAATCTTTACACAGGCATTGAGCTCGCACAACATAATTTTTAGAGGCATCATCAAACGCTACCGTAAGAAATGTTTCAATCAATGACAAGTAATCGGGTGATTTCCTAAGATCATAACCAATGAGTTCATCCCGTTTCATTATCCTATAAGTTAATTAAAATACAACACATTAGCATGCTCACAACAATAATCAAAGCCCCCTAAAAACTAGTTAACCTAACTACAAACCCCAATTCAAGATTTAGTATATATATATATATCAAACCAATAATAATTATGTAAGATAAAATTTTAGACAACTAACCTTCTCCAATGAATGCAATCCTTTTCAATGGACTAGGATGGGGAGAAAACCCTTCAAATTTGATTGTTTGTGCTAGAATGAAGAAATGAGATCATTTTTTTATTATATAGAGTGGGTTCCGAGTCTGGGACCCACATTAAAAATAATATTTAATTTTAAAAAATTGTTCCGAGTTCAGAACGTATATCAGAATTGACCTTGCAAACTTGGAAGAGCTATGGTCTCTTCACTATTGATACTAACATGGAGCTCCAGACTCGGAACAGATTTGTCCCCTATTTCCAACCTCTGAACAGGCCTAAATCAAAGGTGGTTAGGTACAACCACCTTTAACTAGGGTTAATTAAAGGCGCTTATACGATAAACCACCTTTAATTAACCATAATTAAAGGCGGTTATAACATAACCGCCTTTAATTGAACAAAATCTGCCTTTGACTCTAATTTTCTAGGGCAGATCAGAGGTTTCGAGTTTGAAACCTTTGGAATAAGGTGGTTCTGTATCTTTTTTTAAAAATTGCCTTCTATCGCCGCCTTTAATGGGTTGGTTTCTACTAGTGTGAAGGTAGATGATGGTAGATGGTATGAGATGGTAGATGGTATAAGATGGAGGTAGATGATGGTAGATGGTATGAGATGGAGGTAGATGATGGTAGATGGTATGAGATGGAGGTAGATGATGGTAGATGACGTGAGATGGGGGTAGATGATGGTAGGTGATATGATATGGAGGTAAATGATATGATATAGAGGTAAATGATATGATATAGAGGTAGATGATGGTAGATGATATGATATGATATAAAGGTTTATGGTATGATATGAAAGTAGCTGATATAATCTCTACTGGACAAGGCCTAAATGAGTTTATCATACTCGCCCGTCCCAACTGTATTTGTACATGTTGACTTTTGCAAGTTGACCAAAATTATTTTTGACCGTTAATATCTTTACTTGTGCACATTTAAAAATAATAAAACGTTGATATTATGAAAATAGATGTTACGACGATTCTAACAAGATCTCATGTGATAGAATATTATCTTATATATTACTCGATTTTTACTTTTCAAATTAATCAATTTTGATTAAATGAATAGTGCTTGTGCAAATTCAGTTGGGACAGAGAGATTATAAAATCATTTGCTTGTAATCACACATTACGTAAAATAGAGTTTAATAGAAAAGTGGTGGGAACCCTATAAATCCAATCTTCATAAGAAAAAAAGACTCCAAAGATAATTGCTTTGCTTTAGGGATTGTTATGATTTTTCACCATACGCAAAGAGCAACTATAGACACACATTCATTGGAAGACATAACTTTAAAATTGAAGTACTCCGTGTATGCAATTCTCCCAAATTTCTATTTTTCTCGGTTCATTCACTCCTTATATTTTTTATAATACAAGGGCATATCACTAGGGATGGCAGTGGGGCGGATTTTGGTAGATGTCTGCCTTGCATGCGCCCATATGGATATAATTTTGGTAGGGGTGGGGTGGGTATGGGTATGGAAATTGATACCCGCCATGGGTAGTGGGTCGGGCATGGATATTAGTTCATACCTGCCCCACCCCTGCCCACCCCGCCCCACTATACCCGCTATGTATACACTAATTTATTACATAATAAACTCTTATTTATCCATAATACACATGTTTTACTTATAATATTTTCATGTAAATATTATTAAACTTCTATTATTATTTTATGTAAATATTCTTTTCATCTTCTGGACAAACGTCAGGTACTAATCAATTTTGATTTGTCTGATGATTATTATAGGTGTTGGATCCACAAGGTGTGGAATTTTGGTTCTTATTCATTAAGAATCACTAAATGGGAACCAACATTTAACCCTAATGATGATTCACCTTTTGTTCCTATATGGGTTGCCCTCTAAAGTTTACCACAACAATTTTTTAACCCACAAGTAATGATGGAGATTGGAAGTATCATAGGGTTACCAGTTAAAATTGATAAAGCCACCTTTAATAGGACTAGGCCTCACGTAGTTAGGATCTGTGTTGAAATTGACATTACCAAGCTCAGATTAAATTGAATTTGGCTAAGCTTTAGGGGAATTGGTTTTTGGCAAAGTGTTAAGTATGAAGGTATTCCAGATCATTGCTCAAAATGCTTGAAACTAGGTCATATATCTTCTATCAGTAAGTCTGAGCAGGTTCAACTTAATTTCACTCCCTGGAGGCCTCAAGAAAGTGAAGTAATTGTAAGGAAACAAGGTAAAATGGATACCCTTTCTTCGTTAGGGGTACCCACAAAGGATATGAATTCTATCTCAGTACATAAGAATGCCACTAACTATATCTTGCAGGATGTTTGGAGACCGAAAAATCCAAGTTCTGAAGGTAACACCTCTCAAACAGAGGCTCAGGTTAGAGTTAGCCCTATTCTATCTGATAACACTGCTACTAAGCTGTCTGAATCTATTTTACTGAATGACTCTGTTGGCCTGAATGTATCCTCTATGAAGCATATTCAATCTGATAGTACTACTACTAATATGCCTGAATCTGGTTTACTAAATGATCCTACTGGCATGAATGTATGCTCTGTTAATCATACTCAAACTGATAATGTTATTACTATTATAACCAAATCTGCTAATTTGAATGAGCCTGCTGCCTTGAATGTATATGATGAATCTGTTGTACTGAATGAATCAATTATAAAGCATAAGCAAACTGAATCTACACTCTCATTTCAGAAGAAATTAATTGATAATCAAGCAGGCTCTATTTCTTTGTTGCCCACTGTTTCTTTTGCTACAAACAAGGTGAATATTCCTCAAAGCCTTCTATCTCTAAACACAGAGAACCCTTCTAAGACTTCTAATATTCAAAATGATTCTCCTACCAGGCCCAATCCTAATCCTCAAACTCTAGACCCCAAAGGTCAGGTTAACCAACCCCAAAGAAGTCTTAATACCTCAAATCATCCAACAGTAAGGGAGGAAACAGTACATCTACTAAACCTGAGGTTCAAGTGCTACAGTCTAAACCCTCAAATCTGATTACACCAATAAACTATGCATTAATTACTGTCAACCAAGAAGTCATAGTTATCAGTGACAACCAGGAAGACAATTTCATTGAAATAAATGCTGGAATTTCCCCTCTTCTATCTTTAGGGAAAAACACAAGAAAAAAGTCTTCTTTAATGATGATCCTAACTTAACAAGGGAAAGATTAAATACAGGGTATAACTCATAATCATAAGACTTTAATAACCTGCATGTATCATCATCTCAGGATAGCTTCATAACTGAAATGGTGGCCAAACAGAACATGTTTAACTCTCTCCTAAAAGACACTAATGCCAAAGAAGATGCTAAAGGAGAAAATGCTAAACCTAGGAAGTATAATAAAAAGGATTATTCCTCAACTCCCAAAATGGTTATAACCCATTCCACATTGTCTTCTCAAAACTTATTTTAATGGATCTAAACCTATTTTATTGGAATATAAGAGAATAGGTAACATGCCCTCACAGATAAGAGTCAGAGACATAAAGCACATGTATCACATATCCCTAACAGCCATATTTGAACCAATACTGGATAATAATCACATTGCAAAAATAGCTTTGGAAATTGGTTTTCAAAGTCGTTTTTCTTCTGAAGGTTGTAAAATTTTGTTATTCTGGGATAAAGATGTCAAAATTGACATCTTACAAACCCATACTCAGTTCATCTTGACCAGAATAACCCATCTCTCCCTCATTAAGCCCTGCTACATTGACTTTGTGTATGCAAAAAACTCTCAAAAAGGTAACGCCAAGCTATGGGAGAAAATTTTAAATTTAAAAAAATCTGCCATTATCACTTATAGGGGATTTCAATGTTATTGAGAATCAATCAGAATATAATGGCCCTTCTATCCCCAACCCTACTGTGATAACATATTTTAACAATTTTCTTCATTCATGTGACTTTTTAAGCTTACCCACCTCAGGCAACCTGTTCACTTGGACAAGAATGAGACCTAAAGGAATAGTCTTGAAAAGGCTAGATTGGGGTAATGCAAATACCAATTGGCTAAATGACTTCCCTTCTTCATATATGAATGTGTTAGCAAGGCAGCAATCTGATCATGCTCATCTTATTCTTCATGTTCAGTCTGTTAACAAGATCTCTGCTCCAAAATCTTACAAGTTTCTGAATTGGTGGATCAATCACTCTTCTTTCTTTGACGTAGTTACCCAAGCCTGGGTTATCCAAACACATCTTCAAGGAATGGAAAATTTCTCCTTTAAATTAAAAAACCTTAAGATGGCTCTGAAAGTTTGGGATAAAAACACTTTTAGGAACATATTTGCCAAAGTTAAAATTTGTGAAGAGGCCTTTTTAAAAAGTGAATCATACTTGAAAGCTCAGGACAATGAACCCAACCTTATAACTTTGAAAAATTCTAAAGTGGAGCTAACCCTAGCTCTAGTACATCAAGAAAATTATTGGAGGCAAAAATCAAGATTGAAATGGTTAAAAGAAGGTGATGCAAAGACAAAGTTCTATCATAGTACAATATAAGCCAAGCATCACAGACAATACATTACCTCAATAAAAGACTCTATAGGGAATTGGTTGGATAATCAAACAGATATTGGTTAGGAAGCTGCCTTTTTTTTCTCAAATCTGCTCACAGATAACAATACAGATCCCAATGGTATAAATTCAGTTGTACTCTTAGAGAATATTCCTCTTCTGGTCACTGAAAACATGAACCATTCCCTCACCAAGCCAGTCACCATGGATGAACTTCACAGTTTAATCTTCTCCATGGAAAGTGACTCTTCTCCTGGCCCTGATGGATTTAATGGCACCTTCTACAAAACTTGTTGGAATGTCATTAAATTTGATCTTTTGCAAGTTGTACAAGATTTTTTGGATGGCAAAAAAAATCCAAAAGCAATCTCTTCAACCCTAATTGTTCTGATCCCTAAAAAGAGGTATACTTATCTTTAAAGACATTAGGCCAATAAGTCTTTGTAACTTCATCAATAAGGTCTTCACTAAGCTGTTTTCCCAAAGAATGAAGCCACTGTTGCCTTCAATTATCTCCCTATAACAATATGCTTTTGTTCATGGGAGGGAATTAACTGATAATGTCCTGCTCATGCAGGAAATCACCATTTTCCTGAACAAAAAATCAAGAGGTTACAACATTATATTCAAACTTGATATGATGAATGTCTTTGACAGAGTTCCATGGCTGTTCTTAACCAGCATCTTTCTAAAATTTGGATTTTCCGAATACCTGGTTAAGATAATAATAGGAAATCTAAAAGATTCCTACCTTTCAGTCCTTGTAAATGGATCTCCTAATGACTTCTTCAAACCAAGAAAAGGATTAAAACAAGGAGATCCATTATCTCCTTATTTGTTTATCCTGATGGCTGAAGCATTTACTAGGAACTTAAATTTCCTATTCCAATATGCAAATATGGAATACTTTAAGCTGCCTCAATCAATGAAAAAAGTCACACATTTGTCATTTGCAGATGATACTGCAATTTTCTTAAAGTATTAAAAGAATGGCATCGGAACCCTTATCAGCTTCCCTAAAACATATGAGAATTCCACAGGACGGAAAGTAAACTGTGACAAATCCTCATTCATCCTGTCCAAAAACTCAACTCCAAGAGTAAATGGGATAATACTCAATGAGACTGGCATGTTTGAGGGCTCTTTCCCCTTCAAGTATTTAGGGTTCCCTATACATCTAGGAAGAAGAAAAAGTATCTACTTTCAGACCCTCCTAGATTCAGTATCCTCCAAATGTGTCAAAACAAAGTTTAAATCAAGCTGGGAGAATAATACTGATTAAGCATGTCTTATCTACTATTCCACTTCATCTCCTCACTGTTCTCACACCTACTAAGGGAATTATAGATAAGCTTCATGTCTTCTTTGGAAAGTTCTTTTGGAGAGTCACCAATATTGAGCATGGAAAAAAAGTTTGGAAATCTTATGAGAACATGTGTTTTCATAAAGCTGAAAATGGTTTGGATTTTAAAAATCTCAACACTATGGTTTCTAGCTTCTCTTTGAAGCTGTGGTTGAAACTTCAGCTAGAACAGTCTCTCTAGACACAAGTTATGTGGTCAATTCTAGAAAAACAAAGAACTTCAAAGACTTGGAAAATGATCATAGCTATTTTTAATTTAGCTATGCAAAATTCTTATCTCCAAGATGGTTGTGGTGAAGTTTCATTTTGGTTTACTAACTGGACTAATCTGAGCACACTTACTTCTCTATGGAACTCCCCAAAACCCATTCCATACGAGAAAGCATCAGTTAAAGACTTTTTCCCTAACCAGATTGAATTGCTGGAACATATTGAGCATGGATTATTAGAATCAGTAGTTAATAAAATTATGGGTTGTTAACTTGATCAGACTGAATACCCTGATACTCTTCTTTGGAAGCCAACTGAAAATGGCTTGTTCTCAATCAAATCACCTTATGAACTGGTAAGAGAAAAAAGAAACGAAATTCTCTCTTTCAAGTACCTATGGTCTAACCTTTTGCCAAGGAAAGTCAGTGTATTCAATTGGAAAATGTTAAACAGACTTCTGGCAATGCCTGATGCAATAGAGGATTCCTCTTTTAACATGCCTTCAAAATGTTGTTTTTGTAGTTGTGAATTGGATTCATTACATCATACTTTCAATTCTTGCACACATATCCAATCCATATGGGATAAGCTTGATAATTTATTCAACCTGCAGAAATCCTACTTTTACGCTCTATGGGATAAATTCTTTTTATAACTGACATCTTACAAACTCAAATGTAAGATTACTCAGTTTGATCAAAATACTGCCTTGCCTAGTGATTTGGTTCATATGGTGTTCAAGAAATAAGTATCTGTTTGAATCAGTTAAACCTTCAACTGAGCACATAATCCAGAATGTCATCAGTCAATACAGTGACATTTTCAAAATACACAAACTGGATTTCAAGTTCACGACAAATGCTGGCAGCTTTTCTCTTCTGTACAACCAGTACAGGTCAGCAAAAAAGAGTAATGAGTGTATAGTACAATGACCTTTTCCAAGTCATCTGAAGCTCAATACAGATGGTTTTGCACTGCAAAATAGAAATTCAGGGGCTGGGGTAATCTTCAGAAACTCTATTGGACAGGTTTAGGTTGCTGCTTCAAAATATTTGGGACAGGGTTCCAGCCTTGTGGCTGAAATTAAAGCTTTGCAATATGGACTCCAACTGGCACAGCTGCACTGCTTCTTAAACATTCAAATTGAATGTGATTCTCTATTACTTGTGAAAGTGATCAGAAGGAAATATAAAACTCCATGAAGGTTTATTTATGAAATTAGGTGCATCTGGAAACTGAAGGAATAGAGGCAAGCAACAATTACTCATGTTTTCAGATAATCCAAAAGTGTAGCTGATGTCATGGCCAAAATGGCAAGCACTGAGCAGATAAACACTTCTTTTGATAGCTATAACCTGCCAAGGGCTTATTTATCTTGATGCATTGTCCACTCCATATATTAGACATGGTTAATATTCTTAGGACAAAATACTGGTGTTTGCTTCTTACTTTTCACAAGTACAAGAGTGGAGGCATCATGGATGTAAGGCAGCATAGATGCATCAAGTAGGAAAGAACCAGAAGCTCAGAGGAATACTCCAATTGTTTAATGAAGTAACACAATAAATCTAAGGCAGCGTCTACATTTCTTGATGGCTGGACACCTCACATTGATCGGTCAACTTCTCTTGCTGTCAACCTGAGTGAACCACTTCTGGGGAAGTGCTTTGCAAGGGGATACTATGAGAGGCTATTTCTTAATGTCTATGCTGGGGGTGGAGGCATTAACACAATAGGCCATAGTAGACTCCGAACTGGGCTAAAAGGCCGGACTCATGCTAACACAGGGTTGTTAACAATGAGTTTGGAATTGATCTTGATGTACATAACTTTCCACAATCCATTTTTGGCTGTACCCAAACTGATCTTCCATTTCTTATGGCTTGGAGAGCCTAATAGATACCTCCTCACTTAAGTGAGTTTAAAAATAAATAAATTAAACCTCTATTATTAAAATTATTAATTTTCAAGAAATATTTTAGGTGTTTTTTGGAGATATAGATGGGGTGAATAAAATGAATTGGAAGTAGGTATGGAGACCCAAGTGGGTGATGGGGCGGAGGTGGATTTTTGATAATATCCGATGGGGCGAGGGTGGATTTTAATATTGTACTTGCCATGGATAATATGAATATGGAAATTTTATGTGTGCATGATTATGGAGGTACCATAATCCTACCCACCTCGCCCCATAGCCATCCCTACATACTCCCTCCGTCCCGGATTAAATTATACAAGATCAAAGATTCAGTCAAACTAATTGACTACATATTTGAATAGATATACTCCATCTGTTTCTTTATTAGTGACGCACTTTCCTTTTTAGGTTGTTTCTTTTATATTGGCACACTTTCCATTTTTGGCAAGATTTCTTCAATTTCATCCACTCATTCTACTTTTTACTTTTTACATTCAATTTCATCCACTCATTTCCTTTACCTAAATCCAAACACCTAAACATATGGTGCCACTATTAGTGGAATGGAGGGAGTATAAACAATATATATATTTTTTTGAGTTAACACCCGTAGGTGAGGGAAATTATATTAAGGATCCCCAGGCCTATGTAGTAACCAAAAATACAAGAAGATGTAAAGTATGTTACATAGCGGCAAGATATTTGCCCCAAAATAGATGAAAATATGCCTCGGAGATAAAACTAAAACGGATTTGACATTGTGAAAATAAAGATTTGGAAAGGTAGTTACGATTCCAAAAGGAAGAATCTCCACCCCATGTGTTAATTCTTCCCTTTGGCCAGGCAACACCTTTCATTACATTGAAAAACATATGAATTCTTGCAATGAGGTAGAAATCCTTGCTGGGCGGCCACAAACTCAAAGGTCTGACTGCTGGAGGTTGAAGTGAGGATGATGTGTTGATGTTTGAGGTCCAGAGGCCGACATATTAGAGATCCAGGGATCTGCTGAGAGTTGCCAAAATGTTTCCATCTTCAAACACGAAAACCTGAGGAGCACAAAAGTAGAAGCAGAAGTCTCTGTGCTAATTTGACAGAAAATTTTTGTATGGTACTCCAAATAATATTCAAACATGGAAAGGGCAGTAGAAAAAAACTAGGAGAGAGCAGTATACACATAATCCTGAAAGCACCTATTCTAATTCCTACTGTGATCCATTTAAGCTCCTATTCTAATACCAGGATAACCTTTGCTGTCAAGAGATAGGAGGCCCCTAAGAAAGAGGGGTGTTGCCTGGATATCTAGATCACCCTGTATGTTATTTTCTAATGCAAATTTAGCCAGGAAATCAGCAGCAGAATTGGCTTCCCTAAGAATATGTTGGATTGGATATTTGAGGTGCTCTAAATTAAGGGAGCTGTAGATGGAGTAAGTTCTCCATGGGGAACATATTGGGGTTTGAATACCCTTAACAACCATTAAACAATCAGATTCAATCACACAACTATTTAGTGCCATTTCTGAGCAAATATCATAGCCACTTTGAATGGAGAAAAGTTCAGCATGTAAGGGAGATGGAGACTGGAATGTGCTTGCTCTCATTTTAACCACAGTCCCATTCCTATTCCTAACTATGACAGTAGAGGAAGATAGACCACCATTTATCCAAGTTGCATCACTATTGATTTTATATCATGTTTGTGGTTTCTTCCAATTCACAGCAATTACTAATTTTTTCCTCTTTTGAAAGATTTTAGGAATAATATTTGACTCAGTCCAGTACTTATGCTTGTCTAGATTGCCTATCAAGTGGTGAGCTGTGAAGATTTGATAGATCATATCTTTAATATCATGAAAGCATTCATCTTTGGAAAAGGATTTATTATCAAAAATTTGTTTATTCCTACTGATCCAAAGAAACCAAGTTGTGACTAGTAAGGCAGCAGTTATAATGTTAGACTGTATCTTGGATTCAGCCATAAATGAGAGATAATATTCCACTCTGCCCTTTAAATTCCCAAAAATTGATTGTTGTAACTTTAAAAGGTTATTTACACTTTGCCATACAGCAGTAGAAGAGGGGCATGAATTAAAAAAATGTTCTAACGTATCCGAATGATTCTGGCAGAGGGGACATTTAGAAGCTAAGGAGAAACCTATCCTACATAATATATTATCAAAAGGGAGCAGACCATTGAGAGCTCTCCACAAAAGCACAAACATTTTTTTTGGAATGAAAGGGGACCAAACCTTATTGAGATGCCTGATTTTTGCCCTTTTTTGTCTGAAAATACAGTATGCAGACCGTATTGTGAAATTCCCATCTATGGATGGAGTCCAAACGAGCTTATCTTCATGAGAATAATCCAGTTTCACTTCCTGCGGAAGAATAAAAGTATTGGTAGCCAAATAAGGCTCCAGTTTTGGAAGGAGAGCAGCTTTGTTATTGATAAAAGACCTGAGAGAGATATCCACGAAGGGAATGTTCATCTCAATGGGCCATTTATAACACAAAGCACCTTCACCTGTCCAATTAGCATTCCAGAAAGAACAATCACCAATACCATAAATTACTCTAGAAAAACTGTTTGCCTTAGCAGCTATTTTACATATTCTGGACCATGTGTGAGATTTTTTTATAAGAGATAGAGAGTGACCATAAAAGAGATGACCATTGAGTATTGTTTTTTTGCAGTTTCCACCAAAGTTTACATGAAAAAGCATTAACTATGGCTGATAAATCCCTAAAACCTACTCCATTTTCTTCTACAGGTAGACTCATTTTTTCCCAAGATCTCCATTTTTTTCTTTCAGAGTTTTCACTGTTACCCCAAAATAGACCGGAGGCAGTTTTCTCCATTTTTTCCAAAACTATCTTTGGAGGACTTAGAACAGCGAAAATATGCGTAGGAATTGAAAGAAAGCAATGATTAATCAGTATGATCTTACCAGCAGTAGTTAGCCATCTATTCTTCCAGTTATTAATTGATTTCTCCATTCTTTCCAGTATAGGTTGGTAATGTACCTGTAAATTTCGACCAGAAAAAATAGGGACTCCTAAATATTTGAAAGGGAAGGAACCTTTCTCCATTCCCAGAATCCTTCTAACAGATTGGACTGTTGCTAAAGGAGTTTTGTGGGTAACAAAGAATTCAGATTTAGCAAAATTGACCTTTTGACCTGAGGTTTGTTCATATGCTAGCAAAAAAATTTTAAACCTCTTTAAATTTGTAGGATTAGTATTAAAAAAATAGCTGTATCATCTGCATACATAAGGTGGGAAATGGGGGAACAAGAAGGAGGGAGGCCAAAATATTGGAGGAATCCTATGCTGAACATTTTCTTTAATCCTCTAGAAAAAGCTTCAGACAATAAATTGTACAGAAAAGGAGAAAGTGGATCTCCTTGTTTAATTCCCCTAGAGGATGAAAAGAAACCTGAAGTAACTCCATTGATTAAAACTGAAAAGTGAGCAGCAGCTATATTATGCATGATGATTTTAACTAATTTGCCATAAACCAAAAAGGAGAAGGATGGAGTTCAGAAATGACCATGAAACCCTATCAAAAGCCTTTTGCATATCTAGTTTAACTATCAAATTTGAAGCCTTTGATTTTCTAGACAGAATTCTGATCATCTCCTGCATTTGGATGACATTATCAGAAATATCCCTTCCTTTAATAAAAGCACTCTGCTCAGGGGAAATCAGTAATTGCATAAGTGGTTTGATCCTTTCCATTAGCAATTTAGAAAATACTTTATTCACAAAATTAGATTGGCTAATGGGTCTGAAATCAGAGAAAGAGATTGGGATTGGTTTTTTGGGGATTAAGGTAATCCAGGTACTAGAGATGGCTTTTGGGATATTGCCATTACATATGAAATCATTTGCTGCTTCTAAAAGGCCAGCTTTAATTGTTTCCCAGAATGAGGTGTAAAATTCACCAGAGAATCCATCTGAATCAGGGGCACTAGATTTGTTTAAATCGAAAACTGCAAATTTGAGTTCCTGGATATTGAAAGGTTGAAGCAGAAGGTGATTTTATTGCTCAGTGATTACTTTAGGAATTTCTTTTAGAAAATGGTATAGGTACGTTCCCATTTTTTGAGAATCATCCTCATTAAGTAATTCCTTAAAAAATCGGACTCCTTCTTCTTTAATCAAATTTGGTTCAGATATCCAGTTCCCATTACCATCTTTAATTTTACTAATTCTTGATCTAGCTCTCCTTTCTCTGATGGTATGGTGAAAATAACTAGTATTTGCATCTCCATGTTTGAGCCAATTAAGCCTAGCCTTTTGCTTTAAAAAAATATTTTTTTCTTTCTGGGATCTCAGAAGTAAGGCTTTTGACCTAATAAGTTCGTCTAGATCTGATTCATCTTGTGATTGTTGGAATTTTATTTCCAGTTCATTGACTTTTGTCTCAGCTTCTAGCAAATTTTTATTAACATTTCCAAAGTTGTTTCTATTCCATTCTTTAATGTCAATCTTCAGCCTCATAAGTTTATACATCAGCCTATACATCCCACGTAGAGGGGATATTTGGTTCCAGTTTGAGAAAACTAAATCCTGAAAATCCTGTCTATTTGACCACATATCTTGATATCTAAAAGGCCTTGGTACTAATTCTTCTGCAGATTGAACAGAAAGGAGTAAAGGAGAGTGATCTGATGTCATTCTATTTAGCACTTGAATTGAGCTATTAAGAAATAGTTCCAGCCAGTCTAAATTACTAATTCCCCTGTCAATTCTTTGGAACAGTAGGTCCTTGCATTTATTCCTGTATCTATTATTACTCCAAGTGAAAGAATTTCCTACCGTAGGGATTTCATGCAAGTCCATGTTATTTATAAAATCATTAAACTGATTCATGCTTCTTTTGGGTATGGATTTTCTTCCCTTATATTCAATAACAGAAGCAACAGTATTGAAATCCCCTATGTATATGGAGGGTTCGAGGGATGGTGTTTTTAAATCATTCCATAAAGCTTCCCTCGTTTGTCTGCTAACACTAGCATAGATAAAAAAGCAGTTCCAACTAACAGATGTAGAATTATCAGAGATTCTGGCCTGTATAAATTGGTCTGATTCTTTTAAACTGACTATACTAAAAACATGGTTCCATAATATCCAAATTTTTGCATTCTGGGCAGGGAGAGAATATTTGTAACCTAGTTCATGCATCAAAGTGTTTAAATTCTGTTTATCATGCCATGGTTCAATCAGACATAAAATATCAATCTTATGAGTCAATTTAAGGGCCTTTAATCTATCCAATGATGTTCCATAACCTCTAACGTTCCAGACTAATATATTCCCTATAATGGTGTATTTTATCATTTAAAACCTATAGGGGTTGCTTTATGTGAGGATCTGAGTTTCCTAAGTTTCGTAGCTGAGACCTTACTATTTTTTCCAAACTTATCCTCACTATTCTCCATATTATCTAAAGCTGATCTCAGTTCGGGTGAGCTTACCTTTGTCTGAGTGCTTTGGTCTTCATTTGTGCTCTGTTCTGTTGAGGTAGGATCTCCATTCTTTTCCCCATCAAGTAAGTCTTCGGGTATTTTGGTTGCTGGGGTGAATTCCTGATTCGAGTGACCTACCTGTTGCTCGTTTTCAGAAGTGGACAGTTTTACTGCTGAGGTTGCGATCTTGTCAGTTGTTGTAGGGTGCACAAATGCTTCCTGTGATTCCAGAGTTTCGTGGTAAATCTCTACTACTTCACCTTCCTGATCTTCTTCCTGTAGAGCATCTAAAGTTTGGAAAGCATTTGATATTGTGACAGTGTTATTTATACTTAAATCTTCCTGAATAGGAGATAGGACAGCCTGTTGATTCTTTTTTCTCCAGAAAAAAAGTAGTGATTGGTTTAAAAATGTCATCCAAAGAGTAAAAAGTAGCATTTCTTTTCGAGTGACTAACATTGAAAGAGTTAAAATTATTATCATGCTGGAAACCTGAAGTCTTTTTTTTTTTGTTTGAAAATCAAATTCTTTTTGAGAAACAAATAGAGTTGATGATCCCTCTACATCTAGTGCTACTTTAGAGGGTGATCCTAAAACTTTCTGAGAGTCAACATTAGCTGGGACTTTTCTTTCCTTGTTCACATTTACCACTGGTGTGATAGTTTTCTTTTTTCTCAGTTCTGGATGCGAAAAATTACAGTTTGCCTGACTATGACCAATTATCCTACATTGAGTACAGTATGAAGGCAATTCCTCATATTCTATAGGGTAGTCTGCTACTTTG
This sequence comes from Rubia yunnanensis, assembly GCA_037428765.1. Lineage (NCBI taxonomy): Eukaryota > Viridiplantae > Streptophyta > Magnoliopsida > Gentianales > Rubiaceae > Rubia > Rubia yunnanensis. Next base: position 85,853,465 of record CM075062.1, on the reverse strand, counting down.
TTACCTATTCCTACCACAATTGTAGATGGGAGCTGAGACAATAGATCAACCTCAACACATACTTTAATGGCAGAGGGTCTAGTAAGGGCACTTGTAGCTGCATCCATTTTTAGATATCTACCTATCTGACTACTCATACCAATAATTGCCGAGGTATTGTAAAAGTGAATAGGTAGTTGATGAATTGTTACCCAGGCTGGAACAATGGAGGATTCTGCAACTGGAGAGAAATCCGGAGACCATTTCTGTACCTTCATGACCGCGCCTTGAATCATCCATTGTCCCTTCATCCAGCATCTCTGATAATCCTCGCAATCCTGAAATCTGATTAGGACATGGCGGTAATCAATAGAGCCTAATTGAAATTTTGATTTGAAGCCAATAGATTTAAAAGCAGATTGTAAAAGCTCCATTGGTGGTTTCCCTCTGTTGAACTTGCCGACCAGGGCGTTCTGATAGTGTAAAGGCAGAAGATCGCCTTCTTCCGGAGGGAGGATATAGGCAATCTTGCCCTTATATTCTGTGATAGGATGTAAATTGGGCGTATCAGGTAGAGATGAGAAAAGCGGGGAGGGTTTAGCTTTTAGGGCTTGGAGGAAGCTTTTGCTATTCGCAGTGGGAGTATCTGGATTTGGGTTTGGCGTTGGCAACGCCATGATCGGCGGCCAATACAGTGTAAGTGACCGTTATCAGTAGAGATGGTAAACAGAGAAGAAGAAAGGAGGCTAGGTGTGTGTTTCGCACGTTTTATCGCACACAGATAAGATGTTCCACTAACAGATTAAAAAATGAGTATAAACAATAATATTAGTGTATGTGATATCGTTGGATTCGTAATAACAAGTAGTTTCTAGAAAATAACTTTTTGTTTGCCGATATTATACGCAGTTAAATATATTAATGGTCAAATGTGTGTGTTGTAGACTGTGAAAAAAATTCCGTGCAATTTAATATGGGACAGAGGGAGTATTACATTCTTTAAATCAAGGAGACAAAAGTTGTACCATCGTCACCCTCGTCCTCATCAGCTATGCCTTCTGATGTTGCTAAGCCAGGTATCATGAATACCGTATAACTCAAAGCATACTAGGTAGTACTTTCCGCAGGAGCACTGTAAACACACGAGGTGTGTGTGTGTTTTACAATATACAAATCAATATGCCATTTGTTTTAGAGTTTTTTTTTTACTAGTGTGGAGAAATTGAGTGAAAAGAGTAACAAAAGTTTTAATAAGTGGTGTATAATGATTCACTTTTTATCGTAAAAAAAAAGTGACAGTTTTATAAAAATAAATAAGAATAGAAAGTGTGTCAAATTTAGAAAAATATAGAGAGTATTTTTCTTCAATTCACTTTGCTATTTTTCTTTTAAGATGCACGTCCTATGAATGCATGCTCGCATACATGCAAGCCAAGTTAAATAATTGCTGACAATTGTATACACAATTCACTCAAAAATCAATTAATGGACACTTAAAATCCAATGAGATTCATGATAATTAGGAAAATGATAATCCACACTGATTTTGTACGATACACGATTTTATATTTTAATATGAAGAAAAGGAAACGAAAAAGAAAAGCATAAAAATTAAAATACACATTCTATGCATTTCAACATATAAATTGCCCTGATTTTGCACAAATATATACTTCTGCCTTTGCTATGGCATCCCTCAACAATGTCAAAGATTTTTCTTCTTTCTCCGTGTATGTTAGTCATGCTTGCTTTTCATCTACTCTCATAATAACTCCAACGTTTCAACGAGTTTAACCCTCCACTTTATCAATCTTTCCACCATATTAATTAAAATTATTCTTAAGCTTCTCTAGTTTCTCCGCACTAAACTTCTTCTTATTTTCCTGTTCATATTGACTAAGGAGTAGTTTTGTTCCCCTTTTCATAAAAGGTCATTTCTCAACACACTTTCTATTAGCTTCCAATTATAAGAAACTAAAATATGTTATTTTTGTTTACTTAAATCCGAACCAAGATTACGACATAAAAATTGATGATGACATTGGTTTAGGATCATCTGATGCGGTTTCGGTTCCGCATAAAACTTATGTATCCATTTATAAGAACCGAAGTTAAAAGAGAACCTTTACTACGCCTTGTAACTTCAGTTTTTTTTGTCCAGAACTAAAGTTAAAAGTGCTGGAGAACTGAAGTTAAAAGTCATTTCTCTAATAGTGATTGGAGTAATAAATCTTGTTGATTTAATTACACAACTATACATTTCTAGATCATAATTTATGAGGTTTCAATTTATTTTTTTTACAAATGTGTTGCATTCGTGCATATTTATATTTGGGTTGTGTGATTGAGTTGATCTTACCATGTGTTTTGGGTTGTTATTGAGATGAAATATTGAGTAAATCCTCGGAAATTTATGTTATTAGGAATCTTATTGCAGTTTAGAGATTTAGAGGCTGAATTGTCCAATTGATGCAGTTTTTGGTCGATGTGTCCATACCTGCCAATATTCTGGAAACATGATAGAAGTGATAATTTGTACTTGGAGATGGAAGGGGAAAAATATGGAAATGTTAAAAGAATCTGAATTGATTTGAAGACTTTTAAATTTTAGGAGAAGATATTTTATTATCTCTTTAAATTTTAAAAAGAAAAGGAAGAACATATTTTATTACTCATTTATATTTTGATTGTAGTAATTTTTCCAAACATTGTTTTCATTCGTAAGTAGTCATATGCTTGAGACAGTCTTTGTGCGCATAAACAGTATTCACGTTTTGTGCTTTTTCATTATCCTATACAGACAACTTTCATTATTTCTTTTTATGCTTTTGAAGAATGATTCAACTATGTCTTCTAGCTAAATTCATCTTTTCTGGTAAAGATCAACGAAGTATTAACGTCAATTCTCGTGAGATCTAATTTGTTTCTATCCTTGATTGCATGCTTGCATATGTTATTCTTGATTATAATGTTTATGATTGTTTTCATGCTATTGAGTAGTGCGCAATACTTTACACCATTGTGCTATATTGGTGCGGTGCATGAAGCATGTGTTGGACAATTTGATAGGTCTAGTCTAACTTTAAACTTATACAAGTGGATTTTATATGTAGATTCTAAGTGAATGAAAATTTATATTTCATTTTATACCCTTAAATGAAAAAATTGTGTAGCGAGAAATAGATGCAAACAACTCAAGTCAAGATACTGTAGCGATACTGTCTAAGGAAAATAAGAAGAAGTTCAGTACGGAGAAACAAAAGACGCTTAAGAGTAATTTTAATCAATCTAGTGGAAAGATTGATGATAAGAGGAGGATTGAATTCGTTGAAACGTTGGAGTTATCTTGAGCATAGGTGAAAATCAAGCATTGGCTAATAAACCCAGAGGAAGAAGAAAAAATCTTGTGACACTTGAAGGATGCCACAACAAAGGCTATATTTGTGCAGAATCAGGGCATTTTATATGTTGAAATGCATGAGATGTGCATCTTTAGTTTTTATGCTTTTCTTTTTTGTATCATTTTCTTTATATTAAAATATAAAATTTTTACACTGTACAAAATTAATGTGGATTATTATTTTCTGAATTATCATGAATCTCATCTTGAGTTTAGGTGTACATCAATTGATTTTTAAGTGAATCGTGTATACGTTTGTTAGCAATTATTTTGCTGGTCTTGCATGTATGCGAGCGTGCATTCATAGGACGTGCATCATTAAAAAAAAGCAAAGTGAACTGAAGATAAATACTCCCCATGCTTTTCTATTTTGAACACAAAAAGTGGCAATGGACAAAAATACCTCATTCTATACCGAGTTATACTGTCGTGGATAGTTTGGCGGAGCCTATGATGTACGTAGTGTGGTTGGCGGGCATGAGTACACACATTAGTCTTGAGATTTCTATTGCTTTCTCTGTTTCTTGTCTTCCTGCAAATTAATTAAATGCTTTATTAGTAGTTTCTGTAACTAATTAATACCATTCATCCGTCTAGATGCCCCAAATGAGTAAGGAGGTGAAACAAGACCTCATTGTATCCACTCCTCATTTAGATTTCTTCCCAAAAATCATCATGGATATTGGCTTTCAGTAACATTCCTCTGGATTTTTTTGCTATATTCATATGATACCAAGATGTTACGATCCAGTTCAATTTGCTCGAAAAGTGTTAAGGAATTAATATTACTTGTAATTGTAATTATATTCTATTACCATTTCCTAGCTTGTATATGTATCCTTACCTTTTCTTAGCTTGTATAGGTATCCTGTGCCACTATATAATGTATCCTGAGTTCATGAATAAAGACATACAATTATTACCCTTATTTTCTACATGGTATCAGAGCCTAAAATCCTAAAACCTTAATAGAAAATTTCCGCTGCCTTAAATTCCCGAGCTCCCATCGTCGTCGGATCTGCCACACGCGCCGCAGCTGTTCCGCCATGTGCCGCTACTCCATTCCACCGCAGCTGCTCCATGGCGCCGACCGGTTCTGCCACATGGCCATAACTCTCCAACCTTCATGCGTCGCTGCTGGTTCAACGCGCTGGTGTGTCCTATCGATTTGATCTGCCGCCGATTATTGTATCTGCTGCTTATCTGTACCTGATTTTACATTATGTCTGCCTCCAAAGAACATGCTGATCTTGATGCTGCATCTGGGGTTCCGAAGCTTTAGGATATGAGTGGTTATAATGTGATTGCAACTTTACTGAAACAATTGCAATTGCAATCTGGCCCTCGGACTGCTTTACCCATTGGTCGTATGTCAATTGATCCTTACTTTATTGGCTCTGGCTATGGTACAGGTTTACAACTTATACCGAACACACTGAAAGGTCAATAAAATTACATTGAATGGTCTAAAACGATGTGCCGCGCATTCCTTGCCAAGAACAAGATTGGGTTCGTTGATGGATCCATTACCAAACCCCAGGATGGTCATCCTTATGCTGTTAATTGGCCTGGGGTTAATGCTACTCTTGTCTACTGGATCTTGCAAACCCTGGATCTGGTGTTGAGATCTTCTACAAGCTCGTTTGCCACAGTTAAGAATATGTGGGATAACCTGAAGGCACAATTTATTCTTGTCGATGGTATGAGAGTTTTGCAAATGCAAGAGGCTATTCAAAGTTGCAGGCAAAACGGTCAGCCCATCGACATTTACTTTGGAAAACTGAAGAAGTTGTTTGCAGATTATCACTGCATGCGGCCTCCCTTAGTTTTTGACTGTGAAGAAAGCAAGGCATTATGACACTGCAGTATTTTTGAGATAGTCTTCCAAGAAAGAGAGAAGGATTTGATCTACCAATTCATCTCTGGTTTTGATGGAGGTTTTTACACCTTGCGATCACATATCATGAGTATTGATCCAATGCCACCTGTCATGAAAGTGTATGCCCTTGTTTCCCAGGAGAAGAATCATAGAGTTGTCATTCGAGCTCATGATCCTTCTTCTAACTCCATGGCATATGCTGCACGACGTCCACCACCTGCAAGTTCTTCGCCAGTTGTGCTTTCTTCATCTGACCGCAAGAATCTTATTTGTACACATTGTCATCGCAAGGGTCATGATAAGGATTCTTGCTTCCAGATCTTTGGTGTACCAAAATGGTTCAAGGAGTTGAAGGAGAAAGCTAGCACCGCCAAGAAGCCGGCGCCAGCTTCTCGAACGTTTGCCATGGCCACCGTGTCTGGAGGTGCTGCTGCGACACTTCTTCTCCCGCCGCCATTTACCGGCGCAGCCACGTTGCCACCTGGTCTAGTGGCGGCGGCTTCCTCTGGCCGTGTCCCTGCCCGATCCAACTTTGGCCCTTCTTTGTCTGATGACCAATGGAGCACGACCATGGATTTATTTAATCAATTTAATTCTCTTACTGACAATGATTCTGGTAAGCCTACTCTACCTTGGATATTTGATTCTGGAGCGTCATATCACATGACTGGTGACAAAGGTTCTCTTACTGATCTTACTACTGCTATTGATACTGTGAATATTGTTCTGCCTGATGGCTCAGTGTCATCCACCACTCAATATGGTTCTCTTTGCTTTGGTGGTGTCACTCTTTCTCATGTATTATATACCTACTTTTCGGTGCCACTTGTTGTCATTTTCTAGACTGTTATCTTCCTTGAACTGTCCAGCTTTGTTTACTGAAAATTATTGCATTTTACAGACAATCAATACGAGGAAAGTGATTGGCATGGGTGAACGGAATGGGGGGGGAGGTTTGGCTTCGTCTACTGGATACTCGTGTTCATCCTCCTATCCTGCAGTCTCTCCTAATAGTTGCTTCTGTGTCTTCTTCTGACTTATGACATCAGCGTTTTGGACATCCTTCTTCCACGGTGTTGTCTTCTATTTCTTCTATTGATTTTGGCACTAATAAGAATTCCGTTCCTTGCTTTGTATGTTATAGAGCAAAACAGACTAGGCATAGTTTTCCTTTGAGTTCTACAAATGCTACTGCAGTATTTCAATTAATTCATTGTGATGTTTGGGAACCTTATCGAACACCATCCTCTAGTGGTGCATTTTACTTTATTACTATAGTTGATAATTATTCCCGAGCTGTTTGGGTTTATTTATTAGCAGCTAAGTCTGAAGTAGCCTCTAGATTTTTAGAATTTAGTGCCTTAGTGAAGAAACAATGAGGCCGAACTATACAACGTGTTCAGGGTGATAATGGGATTGAATTTTTGCCTTCGCGATCTCATTTTACTGCATCTGGGATCATCTTTGAGACACCTATGGTTGACACACTGCAACAACATGGTCGGGTTGAAAGAAAGCATCACCATTTACTCAATGTGGCGCATGCTTTACGGTTCCAAGCCAGTCTTCCTATTGAATTTTGGGGAGAATGTGTTCTTACTGCTGCTTACTTGATTAACCGAACACCGACACATCATCTCAATGGTCGTATGATGAATGTCGTTTCACTCACCAAAATAATCTGCAAACTCTATAAATGAGATTAGCACAGTAGTAAGCAGAGTCGATCCCAAGGAACGGAACAAAAACTATAATAAAATACCTACTAATGTAGAACACTTTTGGTGTAGCCACCACACCTTAATTTTTAGATTTATCTAACTAATAATGCAACTAAATAAGATAAAATAATAATGCAGCTAACAGATATAAAAATCTATAAATTATATGAATAAGATAATCAGCTTGGAATAACTCACATTAGTTAAAAATCGATCATAGGCGCAAAGATAAATCAATTCATATGCATCTATCAGTTATAGGAAAATAGGTATACTAAACCCCTCAATTCTTTCGTACTTTATCGACAATTAACCAATTATAATTGATAAATTATAATTAACTAATTGTTTCTCTTACCAAGATGCCCCCGGAAAATATTCGCTGAACCAGATACACACCTCGATAGCATTGAGAATGAAAAGAACCCGATATAGCAATTACCAAAGTAAAAGTAAATAGTAACGCACACTTAATTGCTCCCCATCTTGCTATTACAGTCTTAGCTAGTTAGCTATTTTTCACAAGATCTCGCTACTTACTAACCCCTTCCAACGATTACCTATTGGTGGAATTAGATAGCATTATCCCAATAATATTCAAGTTGATCAGTCTTAAATATATCAAGAATAAAATAAACCAAGAACAATCAAGAACACATAAGAATCAATTATAAAACAATTAGGCCTCACGATTCATAAACTAATGCTTGTTATTCCATGCCAATATATAAATTAGCTACTCATAATAATTAAACTAAACAAACATATAATATAAAATCTAAACATAATTAACTAATAAAATAAATACAAAAACCAAACCAAACCGTGAACACTGATACCGTAATGAATATTAATTCACATGAACAAAGCACATTGCCCCTTTGATCTGTGCCCTGGAACCAAATATTGAATTACTATCTAACAAAATAATTTAGTAACTAATGCCTGCGGTCTCTCATCTGGAATGATGAAAAACTAAAAAATCCCCCTCTCCAAGTCTGCGTATATGAATATATACGCATCAATTACAACCCCAAGTTGATTCGGATTCTTCTTCCGAAAATCAATCAAAATCTATTCTAATTCTAATTAACTAATTTCTAAAATTAAGGAATTTTAATTGAAAAGAAATAATACAATCTTTATTAATATGGGAAATGAATATCTTTAATTTCTTCAAATCCACATCTCTTCAATAATTCACGTTTCACCCCATAACTTCAGCAATTCTGCTTTTGTCTCTCTTTCTTCATCCCTGGAAAAATGCCTTATAAAATAAGAACATTTTCCATTGGTGCACATCGCCTCATTAAAAACCTTCACCTGGAAAATCCAGTGGGAAAAAACCGTTGGTTAAGGGAAAAAGAGTACAATGTATAGCTCCCTCTCAATTCTCCGCAATCAATGAATTCCTGCACCAAAAACACCTTAAAGTGAAAATTATATCTCAATAAAATCATAATAATCCCACCAAATATGAACACAATATAACACACATCAAATATCCTCACACTTGAATCATGCTTGCTCTCAAGTATGAAGTGAAGAATATAAGAGCAATCAATAATCCACAGTGTTCATAAGTTCTCATTCCCTCATACGACTCTATCTAAAATGACCTAATAAAAAGAAAAGTAAGATAGAAAAACCAATCACACAATGAGACAGACAAAAATTTCACATTTAAAAACTCTAGATTCTACTCTTATAACGATAAATTTTCCCCTGCTAAGGAGTAAAGGATCACCTTAACGCATCTGAAAATGATCAACCCTTAGAGTAATTTAAATGAAAATGTTCAAGATCATGAAATATAATCATCAATTCAGTCAAAATTGGACAATCAATGAATATTTCTCACGGTTTCACTCAATCACTCTCAATATATGAAGGACATTCATTCAAATAATTCACAAGTTATAACATAGAGAAGTTAATATGCAAATCAGGAAGGTCTTTCTCAAGAGTTGTAATGGGGCGAGGGACCATTCAGATTGGTGAGATCCTAAGTGTTCTAATCTCAAACAATATCGATCAAAATATTATGCATGTTTTTTCTTCAACCATCATCCACGTATAGGAGACATTCACCAACAATCTTCATCTCATGGCTATTATGAGAAAGCCAAATAATATCACATCAAATGTAGGTGCTATTTTTTTTCTTTTTTTTTTGGTTTTTTGATTTTTTCCAGCACCACTCTTCTCCAATACAGTCCAAAATCAGTACTTTTGAGAGAAAATATCAACATAAAAATAAGCTTTTTTCTCTTTTTTTTTCATAGTTACGCCCCTCCAGTTTGGCCAAACGGAACCCCAGTGTCACTGTTCATAATAAAATTCAGCCTTCAATTTTTGAAACCATTTAGTCTGGGCAAACTGGACACATACTCAGTAATGCCATCAACTCAAGAGAACACAATGGATGAATTCATCAACATTAACTCCAAGAACATGCATAATAGGGCCGAAAGAAAGGATAAAACAAGGCTTTGGCTAAATATATAGTAACTCATATCAAAGAACATAGTCAAAGCTTCAAAGTGTTTCACTAGGGGTTAATGTAATTGGTAGGCAATTCAAGCCGTGTGGTTCATCCTAGTGCCTTCCATCACTTTCACACATAACAACTCCAATTATAACAATGTGATCTCTCAGAACAAATATTGATGTAGAGAGTGTTCTACTCTAGCTCAAACCTCACTTTAGTAGGCTAAAATATTCACTTAAACTCATCTTTTTTCGTCATCCCAAAAATCATATCAATCAAATTTCACAAATCATTGAATATCTCATTCAAAAACTTCAAGGGTATTAGATTTACCAAGTTTGTTACAATGAAGTTTACAACCGGCAGGGTACTTTTATCAAGAGCTACTAGAATTTTCTCATATCAAATTATCGACTCAAACAACACAAAAACACATGTTTGACAGTAAAAAAAATTGAAATAAAAAAATATTTTTTTTCCAAAAATACAAAACAAAACACACAAGAAACCTCCTCACACTTAAATTTTGCTTACCCTCAAGCAAATAATGCAAAGCTCTTATGAGAAAAGGTTTAACACACAGTCAACATGAAAAAAATGACAAAGGAAGAGGGAACTTATAGTGGTGGGTTTGGAGGAATTTCCAATCAAGAGGAGAGCGTTTGATCATAATCAGGTTCTGCCGCAGGCCTCCCGTTTGGCCAAACGGAACCCTGCGAGTCCAGCTCTCCAACGGTGTGAATTCTCCATGGTTCAAATTCAAGTACTTCAACTCCGTAGATCAAGAATTGAGATCAGATGATAAATTGAAATTCCTAAAAATAAAATAAATATTTAAAAGAAAAAAAAACTAAGAAAATTGGGTTGCCTCCCAATTAGCGCTTTTGTTTATAGTCTTTGGCTAGACTTTCAATGCCTTTAATGATTATTTGTTGGGCACAATGGAAATTCTTCCATTAATGCCACCTGAGAAGCATCATAGTACTGAGTAAGGCGATGACTATCGACGAGTAATGCCCTTTTTGCGTCCATGCTTATAATCTCTACCATCCCATCAGGCCAAACATAAGCCACTTCGAATGGTCTAGTCAATTTAGACATGAATTTTCATGACACATGTCAAAAGTTTGACTCAGATATAAGAACTATCTGCCCAACCACAAATTTCTTAGGCTTCAAATCTTTGTCATGCCACAACTTATTGCGCTCCTTGTACCGCATAGCTTGATCAAACCCTTTCAATCTTAGATCTCCCAATTCTTGGAGTTGGAACTTTGTTTCTTCCTCACACTTGAGCGACTCCATACTCACTGGAAGAGTATCATCATCTCCTTGATAAACATGCTTCAGATCGGGTGGTAACTCCTTCAACTCCAAATTTGAGGTTTTTACATCTGATGGAACAAGTCTAGCGGGTGGGTCCCATTTGGGCAAACCGGACCCTGTATGCATTTCAGAATTTTTCCAAACATCCGCTTCGGACTGAGTCGAGTTGGGCATTCCTTGATTTATTTCAGTTCTGGGCACCACTTTCTGAGAGTGCACTGAACACACCAATTTGTGGATTTCCTTATCACTTGAGACTTGAACATTTACCTCTTCTAGACTTGTAGGCATTTGAATTCCCAACTTATCCTGCAAAACTTTAGTCTCAAGAGAATCTTGGACAAAAGGATCAATATGATCAATTGCATTCACATTCTCAGCATCTATAGATTTTTGCATGGGTTTATCAATGTTGAGTGTGTACTTATCACCAAAATAATCAAGAGAAATAGTTCCATCACCAACATTAATAATGGTGTTTGCTGTCTTCAAGAATGGACGACCTAACAATACCCCTTCTGTTCCCTTATCACTAGTATGATTCATTTTTACCACATAGAAATCTGCTTGATAAATAAAGTCATTAACTCTCACAAGCACATTTTCCAACAACCATTCAGGACATACACAAGATTTATCTGCCAATTGAATTACCACTCTAGTGTCTACCATTCCAGCTTCATTCAAAGTTTGATACACAGATAATGACATAACATTAATTGAAGCTCCTAAATCACACATGGTAGCATCAATCTTCTTATCTCCTACATAACAAGGTAAGGAAAACATACCTGGGTCCTTGCACTTTTGAGGTAATTTCTTTTGAATCACTGCCGACACAGATTCACCCATCATGATCTTGCCCGAAACTCTTGGCTTCCCTGTGATAAAATCTTTCAAGAACTTGCTTACTGGTGGTAACCTTATTGCCTGCAAGAACGGAAGATTAATCTCCATTTTTCCAAAAATTGAGACAAAATCCATAGGCACTTCCTTTTCTTTTCTAATTTGCGAGGAAAAGGAGGCAAAATTTTAAGTGTAGGATCATGTAAACTCAACCTCTTACTTACCTCGGCAGGTACCTTGGATTTACCTTTACCTTGGGTCTCAGTATACTCAGGATTTTCAGAGTTTATGGTGGTTTCATCGCCTTTTTCCTCCGTTACTTGATTATGAATTTCTACTACAGGGTTTGGTTTGGGCAAACTAGACCCTCTGTCAGTGAACTCTTTCACTTCTTTGCTTGCGGATTTCAATGGTAACACACCAACTTCCTTTTCACTTCTGAGTGTGACCTTATTTACTGTCTCATGAGGGTTAAATTGGACCTGAGAAGGTAACCCTGGTTGTTTCATTCTGAGTTCGTTCATGGAATTTGATAAATGGGTGATTTGTCACGTATGCTCCTCTAACGTTGTTTCAATCTTCTCAAACCTTTGGTGTTGCTTTTGCATCATGTCCATCATTATGTCCAGCTTATCATTCAAAGATTTCTCTTGACCACCTTGATGGGGCTGAGGAAAGATCGGAGCTTCTCGTTGCATTGGTGGAACATAGGGTCGTTGGTAATGCTGAGGCTGCTGCGGAGGGAGACCTTGTTCTCTCCACTGGAAGTTAGGGTGATCCCTATACCTTTGATTGAAATTCTGGGGATATGGTCCATCTTTTTGGTGCCTCTCATTGAAATTTCCCATAGCATTCTCTTGGACATATATCTCTCCCATGGTAAGAATGCATTGCGACGTCGTATGGTTCACTGCTCCACACATATCGCAAGGCCCTTCTTGTACAGACGCAACCTTGTCAACGACCTTGGATAGCATTTTCTCCATTCTTTCCATCCTTTCCTTGATCTCATCTTTTTTGGGAGTGGATGTCTGTGCCACCTTCTTCAAGATTCGTACTTCTTGCTGATCATACTCCTTCTTGGAGTCCACCAACCTCTTGATGATCTCTCTAGCTTCATTCACTCGAAGGTGAGAGAATCCACCACTACTAGAAGAATTCATCAAGTCCTTGTTGCTGGATGTCATCCCTTGATAGAAGCATTGAAGCAACTGGCCTTCCGTCATTTGGTGATTAGGGCAACTGTCTACCAACTTCCTGAACCTCAGCCAATATATATTCAATGGTTCATCATACTCTTGCTTGATGTTTTTGATCTCCTTCTTCAAGGCATCTATTCTTGTGGCTGGAAAGTAATACTCCAAGAACAATATCTTCAATTCTGCCCATGTCACAATGGAGTTGGGGGACAAGCTCGAAAATCACTGATTTGCTGCTCCTGTCAAACTGAATGGGAATGCCACCAATTTGAATTGATCTTCTGTCACGGTGGATGACCTCTTCTGAACTTTACAAATCTTAACAAATTCGCTCAAAAAATTGTAAGGGTCTTCGGTGCTTCTCCCGTGGAACTTTGGAAGTACGTTCAGGAATGCCAGCTTAATTTCAATAGGATTTTCGTTCTCTGACAACTGAATAGGAGTGGGGGGATCATCTTCACTATGACTAGTATGTTCCCACATGTACGGATTGTTTGGGTTCTGCCCAGGATTCAAATTTTGGTCACCTCCGTCCATCTCGATGTCAGTTCCCAAATCCGAGGTAGTTGCTAAAATCGCGACGGGTTTGGTTTGGCCAAACCGAAGGGTCTCGGTAGAAATTGATTTACGCGCCTTTGTTCGCTTTCTGTTCTGCTTGCCTGTCTTCCCAACTTCCGGGTTGAATATTAAATTCGGCCCTGATGATCTGCTCATAAACCAGGCACAGTAACACACAGATTAGTAGGAAAAAAATTATAGAAATTGACTTACCGTTCACCGGCAACGGCGCCAATTTGTTGAACGTCGTTTCACTCACCAAAATAATCTGCAAACTCTATAGATGAGATTAGCAAAGTAGTAAGCAGAGTCGATCCCAAAAGAAACAGAGCAAAAACTATAATAAAATACCTACTAATGTAGAACACTTTTGGTGTAGCCACCACACCTTAATTTTCAGATTTATCTAACAACTAATAATGCAACTAACTAATATAAAATAATAATGTAGCTAACAGATATAAAAATCTATAAATTATATGAATATGATAATCGCCTTGGAATAACTCACATTAGTTAAACATCGATCATAGGCACAAAGATAAATCAATTCATATGCATCTATCAGTTATAGGAAAGTAGGTACGCTTAACCCCCCAATTCTTTCGTACTTTATCGACAATTAACCAATTATAATTGATAAATTATAATTAACTAATTGTTTCTCTTACCAAGATGCCCCCGGAAAGTATTCGCTGAACCAGATACACACCTCGATAGCATTAAGAATGAAAAGAACCCGATATAGCAATTACCAAAGTAAAAGTAAATAGTAACGCACACTTAGTTGCTCCCCATCTTGCTATTACAGTCTTAGCTAGTTAGCTGTTTTTCACAAGATCTCGCTACTTACTAACCCCTTCCAACGATTACCTATTGGTGGAATTAGATAGCATTATCCCAATAATATTCAAGTTGATCAGTCTTAAATATATCAAGAATAAAATAAACCAAGAACAATCAAGAACACATAAGAATCAATTATAAAACAAATAGGCCTCACGATTCATAAACTAATGCTTGTTATTCCATGCAGATATATAAATTAGCTACTCATAATAATTAAATTAAACAAACATATAATATAAAATCTAAATATAATTAACTAATAAAATAAATATAAAAACCAAACCAAACCGTGAACACTGAAGCTGTAATGAATATTAATTCACATGAATATGAATATTAATTTCATTCCCTTAAAAATAATCACTAGGTTGTTGAGATTCCCGGCCAAAATCAAAGCTTTGGTGAATATTCGCTTTCGTTTTTCTCTCTTCTCTCTCCTTTTTCATCCATTCTGGAATTGCCTTTACTGTAGCAACCGAAAACGGTTACATCTCTGCCGTTAACGGCTCTCTCTCGCCTTGACGAGAGAGTTGCTCCGTTCATTAGAAATCATGGCTGATAAAGCAACAACCACAAATGCTAAATCCTTCATCGCAGCCCTTCAATCGAAAGCTCCTCCACTTCTCTCTGCCCTACCAAACAACCTAGAGATCACCCCAAAATCTGAACACCTCGGAGAACCCGCTTGTCTATACTCCGATGATGATATATTCACACTCTCGGCTCACTATACGAACGCCCTTGTTGGTAAATTCACCAAAGGGAGATTATCCATGGAGCAGCTGGAAGGAGCTTTCAAGACGGTAGGTTTCTCTGGGAAATACCAATTGGGGTCGCTTGACTACAAGCATATACTCATCCACTTCGAACTCCCAAACGACTATCAACGCTGCTGGATCAAAGGTCTGTGGAGCTTCAATGGAGTTCACATGAAGATCCTCAAATGGTCGCCGGACTTCTCCACACAGAAGGAATCGCCGATCGTCCCAATTTGGTGCACAATCAGGGAGGTTCCCCTTTACTATTACAATACTTCATCTATAGAGGTTATTGGAAATAGTATTGACAATTTCATGAAAAAAGATTTAGCTACTGAAATGCTAACTAGACCATCTGCAATCAAGCTCTGTGTCGAGATAGACCTGCAAAAACCCCTAAATCATTTCATAAGATTGGGCTCTGTCTCAAACAATAGGAAATATAACATTGAATATGAGGATATACCCCTGTATTATGAAAATTGTGCTAAATTAGGACACTCACTGAACCAATGTAGAGGTCTAATCCAGAACAACACAGCTCCACAATGGCAACCCACAGGGAACAAGTTTGAGAAGATGCCTAAAATTGTCATTGATCCACAACCTACTAACAGCACCCATCTCAAAGACCAGCTGCTGCATCAAAAAGCTACTACTAACCCTACACTGCAACCATCCTCCTACATACCCAAGCACCTGGAAACTAGCCCTGCTAAGATTACTGCACTGAAAGAAGTCAGTCCTGAAAGTAACACAACACTAACACCTCATCCATATCCAATCCTTGACCTCGCAAACTCACCCCAAGCTGATCTAGAATCACCTACTACAAAGTTGATTAATGCAACAGCACTACCGAGCCATAACAAGACTCACAAAGTCTATGCTCAGGATGATATACAGATAGGGTCCCAAAAATTTATTTTTCACAAATTCTCTCACATTAATCCTCCACTTTCTCAACATAGAAAGATGGCAAATAGATTTTCTGTTCTGCAGGACACAGAGGTACCCCCAGAAGCAGAAGAAGAATTGGACCATCCACCACACCATACACTGCTAGGAGAAATGGAGGAAGAAGGACCTCTCCTGGATGACACAATTACAATACCTGGGCTGATAAATGTTCAATCTCAACCAATAGGTAACATAAACACTACAGGTAAGTCCAAATCTAGGAAGAACACTTACCTGAATCAGCTAAATAAGATGATGCTAAGATCCAATACTAAAAGCCACAAATCAGGTGAACAATGACATACACCACTTCCATTAATTTTCTGGTCTGGAATCTTAGGGGCTTAGAGACTTCAATGCTTAGATTAAAACACATCATCAAACAAAAAAAATTGAGCTGCTGTGTATAATAGAGCCAATGCATGATAACAATAAATGTCACTCCTACATGGAGAAACTTAGATATTCCCATTGCTTACCTCTTCAAAATGGGAAAATATGGCTGTTCTGGAATGGTGCTCTAAATGTTGCCTTACTCTCCCAACATGAGCAATTTTTACATGTTAAAATTACCCATGTAATAACAAAAGTTGAAATGGATGTTGTTTTTGTCTACAGCCTTAGGAATAGGGAAGGCAGGAAGGTTCTATGGTATGAACTGAGTCACCTTCCAATTTCATAAACTATTTTCATAGGCAATTTTAACACAATTTCTTCACTTACAGAATATAGGGGACCTTCCAACCCCAATCTAGGTAGTATAAGAGATTTCAATAGTTGGATAACCACTAAAGGAATTCAGGAAATCAATACTGTGGGAAATCTCTACACATGGACTAACTCTAGGTTGAGAAAACCCACTTTCAAAAGACTAGATAGAGGTCTTAGTACCATGCAATGGAATGCTAAATTCCCAGCATCTTCCATTCAAGTACTAAATAGACAATCCTCAGATCACTCCCCTCTTCTTCTATAAATCTCATCCACAGTCCCCTCCCAACCAAAGCCTTTTAGATTTCTTAATACATGGTTCAATAGACCAGAATTTACAGATTTGGTTAGGCATAACTGGGCCAAACCAATCCCTCACCAAGGAATGCTCAGACTTTATCTTAAACTAGTTAGGCTGAAAAAGGTAATTAAAGTCTGGAATAAAGAGTCCTTCGGAAACATTGATTCCAATGTACTAGTTGCTGAAAAAAATTTAAGACTGCAGGAGATAAATTATGACTCCATAGGAACAGATACAGAATTAGTTAAACTTAATGAGAAAAAGGCACTGCTAATAAGAGCTTTAAAATAAAGAGAAAAATTTTGGAAGCAGAAATCAAGAGCTAACTGGACCATACTTGGAGATAATAACACAGAATTTTTTCATAAATCAGTTCAGGAAAAGAACTGCAAGCTACACATCTCAAAAATAAAATACAGACAAGGTATTTGGTTAGATAATTATACTGACATACAGGATGAGGCTGTATCTTTTTATTCTGACCTGCTCTCTGAACCTAATCAGCCTAACACTACCACATATTAATCCCATTTTCTCAGCCAAATCCCAACAATAATATCTCCCCAGGACAATCAGTCTTTGTCTAAACCGGTTTCAGAAGAAGAATTAAAAATAGTGGTAATGAGTCTTAATAGGAATAGTAGTCCAGGCCCTGATGGTTTCACCTCAAAATTTTATGCTAAATGCTGGGAAATAATTAAACAGGACCTAATAGATGCAGTAAATGACTTCCTGCTAGGCTCAGAAATACGAAGAGGAATAAGTAACACATAGATAGCCTTAATACCCAAAAAACAGACACCCTCCTCTTTTGATGATTACAGGCCCATTAGTCTATCAAATGTCGCAAATAAAATCTGTTCTAAGGTGCTGATGGAAAGAATGAAACCATACATGGAAAACTTAATCTCCCCAAATCAGACAGCATTCATGAAAAATAGAGACATCTCTGATAATGTACTCTACCTCCAGGAAATGATTAAGTTCTTAGACAGGAAAAACAGGGTGCCAAACTGCATCTTAAAGTTAGACCTTAGAAAAGCTTTTGATAGAGTTAATTGGCAATTTCTGGAAAAGGTCCTCAGTAAATTTGGATTCACAGGGAGTTTCTTAAGTGCTGTAATGAACAACCTTTCTCAGGCTTATTTTTCTGTTCTTATAAATGGTAATCCTGTTGGATTTTTCAGAGCTACAAGGGGCATCAAACAAGGTGATCCCCTTTCTCCTTTTCTCTTCAACATTTTCTCTGAAGCTTTCTCCAGAAGCTTATCTTTTATTTTCATGAATAAAAAACTCAGTTACTATCAGCTCCCCTCTAGCATTACACCTGCATCTCATCTGAGCTATGCTGATGATACAATCATATTCATGCAAGCCTCAAAGTCTAATCTGATCAGAATAAAATCCTTCTCAGGAACTTTTGAACTAACCTCTGGGCAGAAGATAAACTTTGATAAATCTGATTTCTAAGCTAGCTTAAGAGCAACAACTGTTAAGATAAATCAGATAAAATCAATTTTAGGAATGAAGAAAGGAGTCTTTCCATTTAAATACCTGGGATGTCCAATTTTCAAAGGCAGGACTTTGAATTTATATTTTGAACCTTTATTGGAAGCAATAGATAGAAAGCTCCTGAATTGGAAAAATAGATGGTTAAGTTTGGGAGGCAAAATGGTGCTTATTCAATCTTTCCTATACTCCCTCCCACAACATATTTGGTCAGTCCTAAAGCCCCCTAAACAGATAATAAAGGCACTGGAAAAGAAAATGACAAGGTTTTTTTGGGGGGAAACAGATGGCAAATTACACAAAGTGTGGAGGAAATGGACTGACCTGAGTACACATAAATACCAGAATGGTCTAGGATTTAGATCTGTAAGAGCTATAATTGATTCATGCTCCGCCAAACTATGGTGGAAAAGCCAATTGGGTACAACCATGTGGTCAAAACTGCTATGGGCACTTCCACAGTCCCATAAGAAGTCCCATACCTGGAAAAGGATATGTAGTAGTAACTCCTTTGCAGAAGAAAACTCTCTCATTATACATGGAAAAGGATTGAGCAATTGCTGGAATGCAAACTGGTGCCCAAATAGTCCTCTTTCTAAATATGTTCCACTCTCAGTCCTATCACATTTTTACTATCACACCATTGTTGACTTCGTCAGGGAAAAAAGTCAGATTCTGCAGCATATCTCACCTTATTTGGAACATGATACTTTGACTTTCTTGTAGGATGTACAACCTCACTCAAACAGGGAAGATAGACTTATATGGAAACTAGAAGATACAGGTATCTTCTCCTTCAAATCAGCCTATAGAGGCCTTACTCAGCAATCAGGTAATTTTCCAGCCACTAGATACATCTGGAACACCAGACTACCAAAACAAATTTCCATTTTCACATGGAAGCTGCTGAATACTCTCCTTCCTTTTGATGATGTCTTAGTCCAATGTGGTTTTAGCCTAGCTTCGAAATGTCCTGCATGCAATAATCCCGACTCAATAGAGCATTTTTTCACTTCATGCCATTTAGCTCAAGCAGTTTGGGATAATACTTTGGATATTCTGGGGATTCAACTGTATACATTAGACAGCTTGACTCTAAGGTTTTTTTTTTTGCATATTGGAATAATACTGAACTCTCTAAGGTGCATAGAGATATCTGTAGAATGTTGCCATCTCTGATATGCTGGTCATTATGGAAAGCTAGGAATGCCTTCTATTATGACAACAAAAAATTTTCACAAGCACTAATTAGTAAAGAAGTGAGAGATCTTATCTTTCTTTCATTCTCAGCCAAACCTGCTCACTCCAATGTGTATCTTAACAGAAGCTATCCTATTTCCTCCCTAATTCCACCTCTGAGACCACCACCTAAGCCATCTATATCCACTCTCTTTTGGAAAAAACCACCACAAAATAGTATAACTGTGAATGTGGATGCATCCTGGTCCCCTAACATGTCCACAATTGGCCTCATAGCTAGAGACTGGACTGGTAATCCGTGCCTAATTCAATCTTTCACTACCATTGCTAATACGCCTTTAGAGGATGAAATGAAGGCCATCCAGGCAGCAGCTAGATGCTTCTCTAGTTTGGACCCCGGATGTTCTTATATAGTGGAATCAGATGCCATACTTGCGGTGAACATGATAAACAATCCCAGAAATGCCAAATGGTCTCTATATGTCTTAGCTTTCCAAACTCACTCTGAACTTGACCAGGCTACACTAAGACATGTGTATAGGGAATGTAATGCAGTTGCTGATGCAATCTCAAAGCATAAACCGACCCATTCCTCACAACAAAACATTAGCATCTCTAACATTCCATCATTCATCAGAGGTCTTATCGAACTGGACAAAAATGATTTCCCTTACATCCGAACACAAAAGCATGATGCTAAATATTAGATACTGCCGAGTTTTTCTTTCCTTTTCTGCAGGGACACATCATGGATGTCAAATTCAACCATGGACAAGGAACAACATGGAGAAACGCTGAAGACAATGAAACTGAAGATTATGATCACCTTCACCGGTATATAGAATTATTCCCTAGGGTTTCAGTGGTAAGTTGCCTGGCCAAAGTTAGTGATTAACATAGGGGGTGGAGGTCGCTCACTTTGGAGATGCAACTTCCGGTACCTCTAGCTTTGTGCATGGACTACTTCTTCCTCGAGCCCGGTGCATCGAGCACTTGAGCGGGGAGCCCTCGAGCCCTGGAGTCCTTGAGCAATCAAGCTTTGGTGACCTCAAGCATTGGAGCCCTCGAGCCTTGGGGCGCTCGAGCACTGGATACCTCGAAGGATATGGGACTAAAGATTATGATCTCTTTCACAGGTACATAGAATTATCCTCTAGGATTCTTGCAGAAAGCTGCCTGGCCGGAGTGAGTGATTAACACAAGGGGTGGAGGTCGCTCACTCTGGAAATGCAACTTTCATTGCCTTTAGCACTGTACATAGACTTTTTCTCCCTTGAGCTTGGAGCATCGAGCACTTGAGCTTGGAGTCCTGGAGCATCAATCACTTGAGCCTGGATTTTTGAGCACTCGAGCCTGGAGCCCACGAGTCCCCCGAGCACTCATGCTTTGGAGCCCTCAAGCCTTGGAGTCCTCGAGCCTTGGACCCATCGTGCACTGGATACCTCGAACACTCAAGCTCTCGAGTCTTGCCACCCTCGAGCCATCAGGTACTCGAGCCATCGAGCCTCGAACAATGGATACCTTTGGAGCCCTCGAACATTGGACCCCTCGAGCTTTTGAGTCCTCGACTCGAGCTCTAGAACCATCCAACCTTGAGACTAGATACCTAGAAGTCCTCGAGCACTGGAGCCCTCGAGCATTGGCCCTCGAGCACTGGAGCCCTCGAGCATTGGCCCTCGAGCACTGGAGCCCTCGAGCACTGGAGCTCTTGAAGACTTCAGCCCTCGAGCACTGGATCCCTCGAACACCTGAGCCATCATACACTCAAGAAATCGAGCCCTGGAATCATCGAGTCCTGGAGCTTTGAGCCCTCGAACCTGAAGCATTGAGTACTCGAGCCTGGAGCCCTCGAGCCCTGAAGTTCTCGAGCACTAAAGTTTTGGAACCCTCGAGGTCTGGAGCCCTTCACTCATGAAGCCCTCGAACAATGGATACCTTGGAGACCTCGAGCACGAGCGCACGAGCACGAGCATACATGCCCTTGAGCACTAAGGCACTCGAGACCTGGAACCATCGAGCCATGGAACCCTCGAGCACGGGATACCTCGAACATTCAATCCCTTGAACAATTAAGCCCTCGAGCACTAGATGCACACAAGCCCTTGAGCCCTACATCATTGGAGCCCTCGAGCACTGGAGCCGTCAAGCACTCAAGCAATCAAGCACTCGAACCATTGAAGCCATCGAGCCTACAGCCCTCGAGCACTGGATATATCGAACACTCAGGCCCTCGAGCACGGGATAACTTGAACCCTAGAGCCCTCGAACCTAGGCAGCCTCGAGCACTGGTCCTCACACACTCAAGCAAGCCAACTGGCACTTGAACCTCGAGCACTCAGCCACCCGAACACTCGAGCCTCCAGACCGCGACCCAGCAAGTACTTACTTCATTTCCATCACATCCACTAGTCCACTAGTATTAGATCATTCTTTTGAAGGCAACGAGGTTGCCTTACCGATGTAATATTCCAAAACATCATTGTACATCTTTTGGTTCTACATAGGTTTGGGGAACCTAATAAATATCCCCCACCTTAGGGTGCATTTTAAAAAAAGAATATTAATTCACATGAACAAAGCACATTGCCCCTTTGATCTGTCTCCTGGAATCAAATTTTGAATTACTGACTAACAAAATAATTTAGTAACTAATGCCCGCGGTCTCTCATCTGGAATGATGAAAAACTAAAAAATCCCCCTCTCCAAGTCTGCGTATATGAATATATACGCATCAATTACAATCCCCAAGCTGATTCGAATTCTTCTTCCGAAAATCAATCAAAATCTATTCTAATTCTAATTAACTAATTCCTAAAATTAAGGAATTTTAATTGGAAAGAGATAATACAATCTTTATTAATATGGGAAATGAATATCTTTAATTTCTTCAAATCCACATCTCTTCAATAATTCATGGTTCACCCCATAACTTCAGCAATTCTGCTTTTGTCTCTCTTTCTTCATCCCTGGAAAAATGTCTTATAAAATAAGAACATTTTCCATTGGAGCACATCGCCTCTTTAAAAACCTTAACCTGGAAAACCCAGTGGGAAAAAACCGTTGGTTAAGGGAAAAAAGTACAATGTATATCTCCCTCTCAATTCTCCGCAATCAATGAATTCCTGCACCAAAAACACCTTAAATTGAAAATTATATCTCAATAAAATCATAATAATCCCACCAAATATGAACACAATATAACACACATCATAATCCTGTGTAATATTGTGTAATCTTTACCAGTCGGGATGCATATTTTTTTGAAGACCAGTTCCCGTATTCTGCAACTCCGTCATTGACCCCTTCAGACAAACCCGGTGGTGCCACTACATCACTGCCGGTCCCCTCCAGCCCACTGCTGAAGTCGCACAGAATTTTCACTCTGCCGCTGGTCAGTCGCCACCATCCACCGTCGGTCAATCATCAACGTCCGTGGCCGGTCAGTCACCGCCATCTACCGCCGGTCAGTCGCCATCGTCCACCACCAGTCAGTCACCGTCGGTCACTCACCATCAGCTGCTACCTAGGATTCATCGCCGATGTCTCCTTTTGCTGTATCTCCGGCTCCGGATGGTTCCGCTGCCAAATTTCTAGCCATCAGACAGCGTATTTGTGCTCGTCGACCACCTTCTTACTTGGAATATTATGATTGTGATGATCATGCCTATGCTCTTACTACTGAAGACCCCCCTTACATCTCTGTTCACTCATGCATCGTCACTTTCCTCAGGTGTTCTCTATCCACTTCTGATTGTGTAAATTGTGATAATTTTTCTAGTATGCATTCTAGATTTTTATGTACAGTAACATCTAGTGCAGATCCCACTACTTATTCTGAGGCTTCCCATCATTCTCATTTGCAAGATGCTATGACTAAAGAACTTACTGCGCTAGAGCGCAATCAGACATAGACATTGGCTCATCTGCCTATGAATAAGAAGGAAATTGGGTGTAAATGGGTCAACCGGATGAAGTTCTGGTCAGATGGTATTATTGAATGTCATAAGGCTCACCTCGTGGTTCTTGAGAATCGTCAGGTTGAAGGAATTGATTATACCGAGACCTTTGCTCCGGTTGCGAAGATGAGTTCTGTTCGCTTATTCTTGTCTGTTGCAGTCATTCATGGTTGGAAACTGCATCAGATGGATATCCATAATGCCTTCCTGCATGGTGATTTGCATGAAGAGGTTTTTATGCGACCCCCACCCGGCTATGTTGTATCCCATGGTTAGGTATGTTGCTCTAAGAAATCTCTTTATGGTCTTCTTCATGCTCCTAGAAATTGGTTTGCTAAGTTGGCTCAGGCTTTACGAGCATTTGGATTTGTTCAGAGTAAAACCGATTACTCTTTATTTGTTTTTTCCCCTGGATAAGTTTCTTTGCATGTTCTGGTTTATGTGGCTGATTTGGTCATTGCTGGTAGTTCTTCTGCACTCATTTCTGAGTTCAAGAAATACTTAAGTTCTTGTTTTCATATGAAAGACCTGGGTCTGCTTAAGTATTTTTTGGGCATAGAGATTGTTAGAAGAATGGAGGGGATGTTTCTTTTGCAAAGGAAATATGCTTTGGACAATTTATCAGACACCGGTTTATCTTCCTATAAACTGAATGATTTTTCAATGGAGCAACAACATGATTTGGCAAGTGTTGAAGGTCCAGCCTACCATGACCCGGAGTAGTATAGACGTCTGGTTGGCGCCTGATATATCTCACTATTACTCGTCCCGAACTTAGTTATTTAGTTCATACTCTTGCACAATTCAGGAAGTCTCCTTGTGTTCCTCACTGGCAAGCTGCTATTCGTGTGTTGCACTACCTGAAAAGTCATCCTGGTCAAGGTTTATTTATCTCTTCTTCTAGTACATTACAATTGACTGCTTACTGTGATTCAGATTGGGCTGCTTGCCCGATTATTCAACGTTTACTTTCTGGTTATTTTGTAATGATTGGTGATTCTCTGGTTTCTTGGAAGACTAAGAAGTAACCTACTGTTTCTCGGTCTATAGCTGAAGTGGAGTATCGTGCTATGACTGTTACTTATTGTGAGTTGTTATGGCTTCAGTCTTTACTAAAGGACTTAGGGGTTTTGCACTCTTCTCCTATGCGGTTGTTTTGTGCCAGTCAATCTGCTCTTCATATTGCAGCCAATCCATTTTTCCATGAACGCACAAAGCACATTGAAATTGATTGTCATTTTATCCTGAATCTTGTTCAATCTAGCACTATTGTTACTCAGCATATCCGCACGTCAGACCAACCTGCAGACTTGTTCACTAAGGCTCTCGGACGTACCTTGTTTCATTCCTTACTTGGAAAGTTAGGCATTTGAGATCCCTATGCTCCAACTTGAGGAGGAGTGTTAAGGAATTAGAATATTACTTGTAATTGTAATTAAATTCTATTACCTTTTCCTAGCTTGTATATGTATCCTTACATTTTCCTAGCTTGTATAGGTATCTTGTGCCACTATATAATGTATCATGAGTTCATGAATAAAGACATACAATTATTTTCCTTATTTTCTACAAAAACGCAAAAAGATGCATGTCGCACGTTCACATACCTGCAAGTCAAGCTACAAAAATTCCTTACAATTGTACATACTGTTCACTCAAAACCTCAAAATTAAATATTACAAGTATCAAAATATCATTTACTATAATTTTCTTTATTTAGTTTTATTTTATTATGGTCCATATTTTTTAGGAGTTTAATGCTATACGTTTTTGCCACTGAATTTTTTAGTCGGTAGTGAGCTTACATTTTGAGTTAATTTCGATATTGTTGTAATTTTGGGAGATTTAATTTTGATTGGATTAGATTTGGTAAATATAGATACTCCATTTGTCCCAGGTTAAATTGCACAGAATCTTTTTAACGCTCATCAAGAAACTTGTCTAATCGTTGATATGTTTAACTACGTATAATAACGGTTAACAAAAAGTTACTTTTCAGAAACTACTTGTTACGACGAATCCAACAATATAACATATGATAACAAATGCATTAAATTGAATATTGACATAAAGTGAAATGTGCAGTTTAACTATGGAGGAAAAAAGACATATTCATTTAATACTTCACCCAATGTTTGGATTGATATACTTGGATAAGATATAGTATTTCCAACATGAACTCTATGTAAGTACATAAATTACATGTGTTAAATCATTCCAAGTTTAAATATTATTATGCATCCACCAATTAGATGATTCAAGGTGTAAATTAATTGATATTTTAGTGAATTATTTGTACAGTAAGAATTGTTTTTGCTTAATTTGCTTGTATGAGAATGTGCACATGAAATGTATTTTTAGATAATTGAGAAAATTAAACTGAGGTATTGCTTCGTACAGTACCACCGTCTTAGTATTTGACAATTCATCGACAACCAAATAATGTCCTATGTATGTAGGATTAGAATTCATTAACAGGTTTATTTTTATCCAAACTTGGAGAGGGCCGAGCTATATATAATCATCTTATTAGACCGAATCGTAAAGTTTAAAAAATTAGAGAAAAGAATAACCAACAAAATCAATGAAAAGAAAGTTGTACGGAAACAATCGCCAAAAATGAAGGTTCTGGCACCACGAGAAAACATTTGAGAAACAATATAAAACTACCCCGTAAAGGGCTGTGGAATTAGTTTTATGATTTTTTGTTATAGGAGCCTCAGAAGAAATCAATCATCGTAAAGTTTCAGCGTACTAACATAGATTTGACTTTGGCCCGAATGATAGTATTGATACGATTTTTGGAAAGTGAAACGTGACAACAAATGCAATTCACCGCCTGGCGTGAAATATGGACCATTTTGGCAGTCTGAAATCATTTCAGTCCTCAAAAAAACCTTATTATATTAAATTTTTCATTCATAATTTTGATATTTTCAATTTAGGGTTTCATATTAGTAGTTATAGACTTATTGTAGCCAAAAATATTTTATCTTTCATTCAATAATATTCTAGAGCTTTTATCTTCTATCTTGGTAGATTCTTGTACTTATTCTTAGGGTTTGGCGATTGGAAGCCCTATTTCTTTCTTGAATTTGCGCTTGCGAATCCTACATTTTCCAAATACATCCCTCCATTGAGCTATGATCAACCGGGAAGCAATTTGAAATTACGATTTACCTCATTAGTCTCTCGATTTCGATATTGCCTCTAGATTTTCTCTGTTTAAAACCACTGCTACCTCTATCTCAGACAGTGGCAAAAAAGTAGTGGACTTGTCTAGGTTTGTAATATTAAATTTGGGGAAACCGTGAATTTGAATTTCCTTTTGGGGTAACAATACTGGAAAACAGGTACATACACACCAGTAGAAATTCATGAGTACAAGTATACCGGTGCGTATATAACCAATTGCACCGGTATTTATCATGTTAACATCAGTAACAGTGCAAATACGTACAGACGCACTAGTATCCTATCAACCAGTGTAAAACTAACCTATTTTTGCACTGGTGTTAGTTCTAGTGGTGTACCAACGTCAAATATATTACACCGGTATTATTCAAATAGGTATTTGTACCAGTGCAATTGCTAACATGTGCAACGGTACATGATTACCAGTGTATACTTATTTACCTTTTTTTTAAAATTAATTTGGCACCAAGAGGATAACATTTTAAACTAGTAATGGGAAATTACTGGTGCAGGAATTAAAAAAGGCGGAAAAATTTTGCATTTGTACACTTGTTACTATTATAATCGGTGTAGAAATATAACACGCACTTATAGTTTCTTAATAATGGTGCAAAAAAATCTTTTTGTAGAAATTTGACACCAAAATTATTAGTTTTTGCACTGGTACTGTGATCGTACCGGTGCAGGACAGGAAAATATGTGCGTTTTGGCTGAATATGTACATCGGTAACTATTTTTACCTGTTTAAAAGGCTACAAATGCATGGGTAAAGTCTAAATGCCGATGTAGAAAATTGCATTAAATGCTCACCTACCACATTTTTTAGTGGGTTAAAAATGTGATTTTTGGAAGAAGAGGTTCATTAATGATGTTTTTTAGTTGATGAAGACATTGAATTCTCCACAATGAAGACCTTTGAAGGTACCTTTTTTTGAATTACATTTATGGATATTAAGGATTTCATATATGGTTTTGGTTAGTAGAGATATTTACATTTTGTGTTTGATCATTCGATGGTGATTGAGGTAGAATTGTAGATATTAGTTTGTGATTTGTTCTCAAGGTTGTTGTAGTTATAAGGCTATGGCTTTTGATTCCTATAGTGTTGGACATGTTAAGAATGTTGTAATAGTAATGTGGAATATTGGTGTATATTGTGCATTTATGATGTTGCATGATTAGGAAGTCATCATGTAAAATTCTATTGTATTAAATGTGTTGAAGTTTGATTGTTGGACATTTATTGATATGTAGAGTTGTATCGCGTCATCAAGAGGCATAAGCATGTGTATGCCAACTTTAGTAGGGTGAGCGATGAATATACTATGTTTGTGGATGAGTTCTTGGAGCATGCTTTTAGTCGAGAGAAGCGAATATTATGTCCCTGCCGTGATTGTGGAAATCGAATTCGTACTGATAAGAAGGACATCCTGAAACTCCATTTGTATAGTCGAGTATTTGCGAAAGATTATGTTGTGTGGACCTTTCATGGGGAAAAATCACCATCGGAAGTGAGAGTTAGTAGTGAGGGAGAATTTTTTGGGGATTCTATGTTGGATGACATGTGTGAGAAGGTTGTTAATGAGTTTAGAGGGAGACCCGAGGTTTTGGCTAACTTCCTTGGTGAGAAGGATACACCATTGTATCTTGGTTGCAAGAAGAAAGACACGGTCATGTCATGTTTGATAGAGTTGTTTAATTTGAAAGGGGGCCATGGAGTGATACTAGCATGAATAAATTGCTTAAAGTTTTGACTGAAAAGCTTCCACCAGGTAACGGGGTTCTTGATAACCTTTATGAAGCTAAGAGAATTTTGTGTCCAATGGGATTGGAATATGAAAAGATACATGCTTGTCCAAACGATTGTGTCCTATATATGGGTGACCTTAAGGATAAGATTGTTTGTTCAGTATGTAATGTGTCGCATTATAAAAAGAAGAGAAATGTGGCTGTTGGTGGAGAGCATGTTGTGTCGGTGAGAAGGTGGGTGCCTGCCAAATGTATTTGGTATCTTCCCATTATTCTGAGGCTGAGAAGATTGTTTAAGAAGAAAATGATGTAAAGAACTTGACGTGGTGCATTGTCATGGGAGGTTGTAAAGATGAATATATAATTCGACACTCAGCTGACGCAGACTAGTGGAAGAAATTTGACAGGATAAATCCACACTTTGCATCTGAACCTAGGAATTTAAGATTTGATTTGTGTATTGGTGGTATGAACCCATTTGGGAATATGTCCTCGAAACACAGTTCGTGCCCGGTTATGCTTGCCATTTACAATATTCCCTCGTACTTGTGCATGAAGATAAAATATGTGTTGATGTCCATTATGATTTCAGGCCTGAAACAACTAGGAAATGACATAGACACTTATCTTGCCCCTTTGATAGAGATTTGAAGGTTCTTTGGTGGGTTGGCATCTTAATATTTGATGGTTGTAGTGGTGAAGAGTTTACGTTGAGGGCGATGCTTTTTTGTATCATAAATGATTTCCCGGCATATGGTAACATTTCCGGGTATGTGGACAAGGATCACAAGGCTTTCCCTATTTGTGAGGATGAGAAAAATTACCATCAGTTGAGGAATGTGCGGAAGACTGTTTATTTGGGTCACCGTAAATTCCTGCCTGTAGGTCACAAGTTGCGGGAGAACGCAGTTGCATTCGTTGTTGGGAAGGAGAGGAGAAAGGCACCTAAACCTTTGACAGGTGTAGCTATTCACAATAAGGTTAAGAAATTTAATGTTTTTCTTGGTAAGAAGTTATCAAAGGGTGGTGGGGCTGTAGACGGTCCGTAGAAGAAACGGTCCATTTTCTTCGATTTGCCGTACTAGGAAAATTTGGAGGTTCGCCATTGTTTGGATGTCATGCATATTGAAAAGAATGTTTGTGAGAGTCTAATTAGGACACTTTTGAACATTGCCGGGAAGACTAAGGAAAGCATGGACGTGAGGAAAGATTTAGTGGACCTTGGTATATGGTTGGATCTGGCACCGAAGATAAGAGGGAAGAGAACGTACCTGCCCCTCGCTCCTTACAATCTGTCAGTTACTGAGAGGAGGTCGGTGTGTGAGAGCATCCAAGGAATGAAGGTATCTTCCGGCTACTCCTCTAATGTTAGTAGGTTTGTGAATGATGAGTTGCATCTTAATGCTTTGAAATCACATGATTGTCATGTCCTTATGCAGCAAATTTTTCCCGTAGCAATACGTGGGTGTTTGGAAGAGGAAGTTAGATTTTCAGTAATACGTTTGTGTTTCTTCTTCAACTCGATATGCAAGAAAAATATTAGCAGGCAATGGGGTGATGAACTGGATCGGGAGGCTGCTGTTGTTCTATGCCATTTGGAGAAGTATTTCCCCCCGTTATTCTTTGACATCATAGTGCACCTAGTGGTACACTTGGTTAGGGAGATACGTATGTACGAGCTTGTTGGAATGCATTGGATATACCCCTTTGGGTGTCACATGATTGTTTTCAACGGTTATGTTCATAATCGGAGTCAGCCCGATGCCTCTATTGTTTAGAGGCACGTCACTGAGAAGATCATTGAGTATTGTACATCGAACTTGGTTGGAAGTAGGGCGCTTGGTGTTCTAGGTGGACCCCACTGTGGAAAGCAGAATGGGATTCCACGTTCCAAGGGTACGCTTCATACACTTTATCATGCTGAGTTGATGACTGTTCACCTGTATGTATTGTGTAATAGTAGCAAGACTGTAACATATGGTGAAGAGCATGTTTCCCTGTTGGAAGAGATTCATCTAGACTGGCTCCATAATAAAATTCAGGTAGAGTATTCTTCAAGGTTTGTTAACTGGTTTTACAATCATTGTAATATCGAAGGGATGCCCAGTAACCTACGGGCATTTGCAGGGAATCCGAACTGCACCGTTATACGATACCTTGGTTATGACATTAATGCCTTTAGTTTCTCAACATTGACGAAGCACGAGAAGAGCACCACTCAAATTAGTGGTGTATATACTGAATCTGAATCCATGTGGCAAGCAAGCAAGAGAGATATTCATCCCGTTGATGTTGTGATTCCTTTCTATGGGGGCAATAAGAAAATTTGGGAGTTGGATTATGTAGATTTCAAGGTTTTTTCCTTCAAGTGTCGTTGGGTGGAACACGTTTCCAGTGTTGTTGTTGAGAAGCCAATGGGGTTCATGTTGGTCGACTTGAACCGTGTAGGATATGAAGATGAAAAGTACAACTTAGCTACCCAGGCACAATAGGTTTTTTACATCAAGGATCCTTCGAATGAGAAGTATCATGTGGTGTTGCATGGGAAGAAGTTTTATTAGATGAGGAGATTGATCAGCCTGCCATAACTGATAGTCCTGAGTTTCCATTAGTATTTCCTGGTTTGGAAGATGTTGGGGGACCCGTTGTTGGAAGGCGTTCTCATGGTGATGGATCGTGGGTTGGTGAGAGAGGTGAAATAGTAGGTTGGGACAATGTCTTGAAGCGGAAGCGATAGATTGGTCGTTCCTAGCCGTTATTTTTGTGATCATGATTTGTGAAAAATTGTATGATAATTAAGCGATTTAGCATGTAATATATTTAATTGACACTCTTTTATGAATTGGTTGGTATAATCCGTGATTTCAACGGAGTGTTTATGAATTGAATTGGTAAAAATGTGTTTTAATTTTAATTAACTTTTCTACTAGGTGCTGGTTTTTTACACCGGTAAAGATGAAATTACCGGTGTAGAAGAAAAAGGGAGGTACTCTTTTTTGTACTTACGCACCGGTATTCCTACCCGTGGACAGTACTTAGATTTTTTTGTTTTTCTCTCTCGGGTCCGACAATGTTAATTTTTTTTGCAATTAAAGCAGCCTAACTCAGCTGCTTTTTGTTAAATTTGCACCGGTAATTGTACCGGTGCTAGGTACTTAGAAATAAAATTTAAAATTTACTCTCGGGTCGGATTAGATAGAATTTTAAAAAAAAATTAAAAGTAGCCTAAAGCAGCTGCTTTAGGCCTCAGTTTACACTGGTACATGTAGAATACCAGTGTATAAAAAATGTTTCATTATTTAAAACCCTCTCGGAAATTTATATCTCACTCAATACCATCTCCATCACTACACATCTTTGTTGGAATCCTACGTAGGTTAGCTTATAATCAGGTAAACCAGTTTAATTCCTATATGGTATGCTTAATTAGCTTGCATATGAAGTAGAATCATAGATAATGTGACATTATGAATAACTTGACTTGCATGTAAGGTGTTTGATGAAATGCTTCAATGTGTTTTTTAGAAAATGCCTCCTAAATCCAATTCGAAAAGGATATGCCATTCACCATCCCCATCATTGCCAAAAGTATCACCGCACACTTACTCGGATGGTACCTTTGTGTCCGAGGAGGCTAGGTTGATCCATGAATCTTACAAAGGACGCTGTCATCACATAGAGAGAGGAATTGAAGCATCTCCCCCTATTTGAACAAACTATCTTGAAGCTTGGGTAGGAAAAATTCCGCGAGACTCCACAACAATTCAACCTGACCATTGTAAGCGAGTTCTATGCAAACTTGAAGTGCGGGCTGAGCTACGATCGCGTGTATTTTAGAGGTAAAACCGTCCCTGTCACACTAGAATCTATCAATGGCTTATTTGGGTTGCCCAATGTTCCAATCGATAAGGACGAGTTTCTCGCACTCCATTTTGGTATGTTTATACAATTGTAGGGAGTAAATGTTTTGCATTTTTTTGTGGATGGGTGATGTAGTTCTATAGGTTTTTGGTTGGTGATAAAGTTGATAGTCACGTTAGGGGGGAGGCAGAATTGCTCGGTTGTATGCCTATTTTATGAATGCAAAGACATTGGTATGGTATTCTATCAACTTCTATAAGGTTCCATTTCATTCTATATCAAGTTCCATGCCTTACATAATGTACTTTCATGTATGAATTGTTCAATTTCTATGCCTTATTTTGCTCAAAAGTTTTATGAACTTGTTGATAAAACTCTACACCACGTTCTATCAATGTTTATTTTTAAGTACCTTTATTGTGTGTACTGTTATGGATTGAGAATTTTCAATTCTACTGTTGTAGATGCCACCAAAGAAAGGGAAATTCAACACGAAGAGGAAGCGACCGGTAACGAAGAAGGAGGAGGATGTGGCGGACCAAGAACCACTGCCAATAAGGATCCCATTGAAGATAAAATTTGAGGAAGATGCAACGCAAACAAATGACCCGTCTAGTGAAGAGAAGGGATAAACCGCGAAATAGAGTGATGTTGAAGAAGTGGACGCTAGTAAACAGTTAGCCAAAACACCAATTTTCAAGGGAAAGGGAAAGAGCACCATCAAAGGAAGGCCAACTATTAATGAAGTGGACGACGATTTGACAA
Source organism: Rubia yunnanensis (assembly GCA_037428765.1). Taxonomy (NCBI): domain Eukaryota; kingdom Viridiplantae; phylum Streptophyta; class Magnoliopsida; order Gentianales; family Rubiaceae; genus Rubia; species Rubia yunnanensis. The sequence goes on along the minus strand of CM075062.1, from coordinate 85,820,252 downwards.
AAGCTGGAGGGAAAATTGGAGTAGGATGGGACAAGTTTGAGGTAAAAAGTTATTTGAGGAGGCGGGGAACTAGCACGTGCCAGTCTGTGATGTTGGCAAAGCATAACACTCCAACTCCTATTGCGTTTGAGTTCTGTGGGAATCAAGCAGTATGCATTAAGAATTGGTTAGCGTGGCACGCTTATGGTAATTACGTTTTCCAACACCGCATTCAGATTTGGCGCATGCGAACACTGAAGCGATGTCCCTGAAGATGTTAAGGAAGAGGCATGGAAGGATGTTCTGGTAAGGCTCTCAACAATTTTAATTTAAAATTTTATTCATGGTAAAGTCTTAGTGAAGACGTGATTAATTAAATTCCGTTTCATATGATTTTTTCCAGGAGAGCTTAACAATTGAAACACTTGTGACAGACAAGCAACTAGAAATACTGAAGAAGGAGGTTACAGAGAGGGCAAAAAACCAACATAGGAATTGGAAGATAAAGGTGGCAAATAGGTTTATTCACGACGTGGACAAAGGTATCAATAAAATAGGAAGACCGGCATGGGAGAAGTACAAGTGGATGCATGAAGACGAATGACATTTGTTTGAAAAGAGGCGTCGGCATCGGGATTTTCAGGTATGATAAAAAAATTAATACTTGTTAAGAGCTAAGTATCCCACAAATTCTATTCAACTAAATTTTTATTTATAACAATAACAGAGGCTCAGGGTGAAAAATATTGAACACAACAAGGGCGGGGATTACACGCACCACATGGGCAGAAGAGGTAATCGATATATCCGTGAAAAATTGACTAAGGAGCTGAAGGAGAAAGAGAGAATGAGGTTGACCACCGAAGGATTCACTGACGAGGAGATTGATCAACAACTCAGTCAAAAGGATTTCACACCTGACAGATCTCTTTTCTACCTTGAGGCAAACAAAGATAAGAAAGGGTTGTACACATCAAAAAATGGTTGAGAAGATCGCACCAGATGTTGTAAGTTACGCCAAAATTGACCATTTAATTAATTTTTAAGTGTATTTCACATTATTCATATACACAATTGCATTCCTACGTGATTCTCAGTTGAAATAGAATGAGCTTAAGGAAAAAGGAGCATTGGAACTGTAGCTGGATGAAGACATTCTCATAAAAGTCACAAAGAAGAAGGATCACCCGGGCAGGTACAGGGGAACTCAGACGGGTCTACCCACAGCGGTGGCTGTTCCATATCTTTCTCGCAGTAAGTGCGGTAGCAGTTCCTCAGCTAAAGAGACATCCTAGGGGAGACCATCTAACGATCAACCGGTCGTCAAATCCATGGTATCATACCTGGAGCAATTGGTGAAGGGCTTAGCATCTGCAAGCGGTGTTCAGATTCCGCTAGGCCTTGAAATTCCCAAGTTTATAGAGAAGGTGATGGATGACACTGCTGCAGTTGTTACAAAGTATGGTGAAAATCCCAGCGATGGAGAAGGAGATGAAGAGGTACACCTTCAATAATCTATGCATGTTCTATACATTGATTTACACATCTGAAATAACTCCATAACCATTTAATCTATTCACTTAAATGTTATCCAAACATGATGGAGAACGTGTGACTCTTTCCATTAAAGACATTGTCAGGAAGAAGAAAATGGTTGCCCATGGGCTACAACAGGTATCTCATTGTCGGGATGCCCTACAAGAAAGTGTTGCTTGTGTGAGAGTATGCAAGCCAGCCCTCCGTCCTAGGGTGGGATTGCCCTCTGTGGGCTGCCACTTTGATAATGTTGGAGAGGCGCTCAATAGCATCGTGGATTGATCGGTGTCCATAATAGGCAAGGAAAGTGAGCAACAGAGTGACATCGATGATATCAATGCCAGAGGTAATACGGACAATGATGACGAGGAGGTTATGATTCTCACAAGCGACGATGAGGTACATTCTTGTAACACATTATTTTTCAATTCCTCAAAGTACTTTTGCGTATCCATATTCATTAATCCTTTTAACAGGATATTGATGAGCAAAAATATCATTCGACGGCTAATTTCTGGCCATCTACAAGACCAAGATTAAATAGGCTAGTAATGCACTAAAACGAGTACCATTATTATTCATTAGCAATGACAGTTCAATACTGCATGCTCAAATGATCATTTCGTATCATTTCACGTTCCCAGATTGTCAATAAGTGAGACCTGGCAGATTGGCCGATCATGGGCAATTCATAAAGGAAGCAAATGCCGCTATCCTGTAAATGGTAAAGAATAAGGACTGCATGTTCCTCCAAGTGTTTTGACCATAGACATTCACGCGCCATTACACCTGTAGTGTTGGAATAAAAGTTCTGGTCGAGTTTGAGGAGAAACTGGGGAATGTGTTCGATGACCTAGATCACGATAATGCGCAGGTCGATGTGTGGATGGGTTGAGTTTCAAAACTTACAACCTTAATGTTTTTTAATTTATCAAGAATTCATTTTCATGTATGATTAACATTACAGGCATCTGTGGGAGAAAAAAATGGGAAACTAATTCAGGCCGCGTTCAATTCTGCCCATTCAATTGTGGCAACCTGAACAACTTCGAGCAGGAGGTCGAACTCCGTTTAAAAATTTTTGGGAAACAATGAAGGCAACGAATGTTGAGGTATACATCGTACCCTACATAAGAATGTAAGAATTTCTTCCTGATAATTACATTCACATTTCAAACCACTTCCATTTCATTAATTTGTTAGCATAATTTTCCGACAGCGATCATTGGTACCTCTTCATTATCCGTCCCTAAACGGAGGAGGTTTTCACTCTAGACACATTGTCAAGGGGTATCAAACCAACAAACTTGGTCGAACTCCGTGTCAGTTCAAGATATTTCAATCAATCAAATAAAAAATCCTAGTTTCATAATATACGGGAAGAAGTAACCATTTTACTTTACTTTCTTGACAGGCTTGCTTGCGCATATCAAAGGGAGAAGAGAAAGACAACCCAACTACACTTGGGAAATAAGCAACATCATGGTAAGTCATTTTGTCATTTCATCCCTCAAATTTTATGTTTATGGTTAGTAATTACATTTACCGTTCTCGTGCAGTATCGAACCCATAATGGTTCGTGGCAATGCGGGTACTCCATTATGCTCTTCATGGAAGAATTTGTTAATCACCCAGAGACAAACAATATCTTGGAGGTAAACCTTGCATCTCTAAATTTGATTTTAATCTCTAGTAAATGCAACATTATTGACTAACACTGTAAGTTTGAAATTAACAGATTTTCCCAGAGGGCAAAGGGCCGTACCATGTGTACAAAATTCAATGTGTAGATGAGAGATGGTGTGGGGCTTGGCTCGTAGACTACCAGCAGCAGGCGAACACTACATTGTAACTTCTGGATGATAAGAACGACATAATAGGTTGATGGTTTATTTTGAATGAATGATGATATTAGAATTCTATGGATGGTGTTTGGATATACTAAACTTGTGTGATTTTTTACTTTGTTTCATCCCATGCTTAAGATACTTCTTCTATTTCATAGTTACCATAATGTTTGCATGTTTTGCGAGCGATATTTTTGTAATATAATGTTTCAAATTTCTTACCTATTCAAAAGTTTCCAATTTATAATAGTTCACAAGTATCTCTGATTGTCATTGCCCCGGAAATGATCCAGGAGGGACCACCAAAAAATAAATTAGACATTGTAAAATTTAGCCATATAATACACCGGCATGAAGTGCATGTACCAGTGTAAAATATTTTTTAACATTTTGAATAATTAAATTCTAATTATTTAAATAATACCGGTGCATAAGTATAGTAATACCAGTGTAAAAAAAATACCTGTGCAATCTATTCCGGTGCAAAAAAAACCATATTTCGACTACAAAACAATGACCGGTGTTATATTTAATACCGGTGTACAAATCATAGTTTTACACCGGTTCACAGGTTAAGTACCAGTGTAAAATGTCTACACCGGTGTTCCAAATAATACCGGTGCAGATATATTATGATTTCAAAATTTATACACCAGCCTAAGATGCTAGTGCAAATAATGGTCTACACCGATTCATTTTACCGGTATAAGTTTGTGGCATTTTTACACCCCTATATACACACATAGGTATTTTGGGGGATAAAATACCGGTATTATTACCCTAAATTATCGGTGTAATTACCCCTGTTCTACAGTAGTGTAAAGAGACACAGGAGATGTATGAACAAGAGTTTTCTTCACGGTAGTTTAAAATTAGGGGATATGTTTGGTGGTAGGTTTGATATGATGAAATTAGGATAGCATGGTCAAGAATATTCTTTATCAATCTTGTTTTAATAATTGCCGTTACCCTTTAGTATTCACAATGAGTTTTGGAAAATAGTCTCAAATGTTAAAATTTTATACTATAGCCAATGATTAAATATGTGACATATTTAACTTTACAAATTTATTGACATGCTAAGATGTAGCAATCCGTGTGATGATTAAACGTGTCATTACGTTTTGTGACTTGAGTCAAAATAACAACTTTATTTAGTGACATATTTAACCAAATTTGGTGATATTGGTCATTAATTTTGGATAATTCTAACTAGCTTCCTTAAATGTCACAAAAATTGCATTATTGCACAAACTTTTTTTCGTAGTGATTTCATACTTTTTTCTTTATGCATGAAACACAGTCTTTCTGACATGAAAAAAAACAGTATAATTCAGTTGGCTCCCAAAATTATATGTGTGCAAGCTTTGTGAGGGTAAAGGGTTTAATTTGAACATATTTTTTGAAAAACTTAAGCGGTTAGATACAATATAAAAATTAAGCTGTGATGGAGCATATATGTATCCTAGCCAAGCAATGAGAATAAGATAATTTCTTATTGTACTTGAATATACGTAATCGTGCATTGATGCACCCATAATCTTTAAGCGTGTATGTTAGCTAACAAAACTGGAGATGTTAGTTTTTGTGAAGATTATAAATTAAGTAAAGTAATTTTGAGGGTTTCTAAGACTATATGATATGGTATTTTATGGTCGGGATTTCAGGACTTATAAACAGGTTGATGTGAGGATAGTTGTAGTGAACCTAAGGTGTACAGTCCACCAGAGCCATTCAGATTCTGCATTGCTCTTGTATTCATAATTGATGATGTTTTTCCCAATCCTCTAAATGATAGTGAACCTTCAAATCAGAAAATATGAACCTTAGTTTCGATATAGTGATGAGGATCATAACTTGGACTCGAATTTGATTCCCTCCTTAAACTAACTTTATGACATGAAGAAGATATGAACCTTAGTTTCGATATCAAAAAATGGAATATGCATGTACATTGCATATGTGTATGATAGAATGTAAAATCCTCAAAAAAAATTTGGCTGTGTATTCATATATATATAATGAGTACAAAGAGTATACAAGACTTAAACAAATATGGAACATGATATATAGAAACCAATCCGAAAGGGTATTCCTTTCTTATCCTGATTCTAATTGTATCACATCTCTACCACCCCCTCAAGCGAAGCGTAGGACTGGTCGCAACATAAAGCCTGGAACGTAAGAACTCAAACTGAGAACAGGGTAGACCATTCGTAAAGATGTCAGTAAGCTGCAAGTCTGTAGTAGAAACATAAGCAACCCTGAGCTTGCCAGAAGATACCATCTCACGCACAAAATGATAGTCAACAACAATGTGATTGGCTCTCTTATGTGAAATTGGATTCTGAGCCAGGAAGAGAGCACTATTATTATCACACATCAACACAGATGGGGCGTGCGTCATGACACGTTAGTCCTGAAGAAGATTCATCAACCAAGCTAGCTCTGCAACATTGTTTGCCATAGCACAGTACTCTAATTCTGAACTAGAATGAGAAACTGTAGGCTGTTTCTTATCACTCCATGAAACCAGGTTGCCACAAAGAAAAATGGCATACCATATGTAGACCTACGAATCTCTATACAATAAGCCCAATCAGCATCATAGTAACCCAGAATTGGTAAAGTGGACAAATTTGTGCAAAACTGAAGACCATAATGGACTATACCATGCACATAGCGCAAAATATTAGTGACAGCTTGGTAGTGGTCATCAGTAGAAGCCTGCATATACAGACTGACCGTATTCACAACATAGGACAAGTCGGGACATGCAATCGACAAGTACTGTAGCACACCAACCAAATAACGATAAAGTGTGGGGTTTCCGAATAGCTTACCGGAAGAGCTTGACAGTTGCAAAAATTCCACAGATGAGATGGCAATTGGCACAGAGCCTTGCATGCCAACTTGCAGTAAAATATCCTTGGCATATCTGGTCTGACAAAGGAATAAGCCGTTGGAAGTACGAACAACCTCCAATCCCAAAAAATACTGTAGAGTGCAAAGATCCGTAATCTTATATTTCTGATTAACTCTATCAATAAACTTCTGAATAAGATGCCCATCATTTTCGATAAGAATAATGTCATCAACATAAACCAATAAATAGAGCAAATAGGCTCCTTGTGAGAAAAAGATAAGGAGGTATCGGAGGAAGTGCATACAAAGCCCAGATAAATAAAAAAAAGAACTTAAACGATTAAACCAAACGCGAGGAGCTTGCTTCAAACCATAAATGGCCATGCTTATACGACAAACAAAATCAGGATGCATAGGGTCTTTGTATCTAGCAGACTGCTCTATGTAAACCAGAGAATCAAGAATGCCATTTAAAAATGCATTTTTCACATCAAGCTGTCGCAATGGCCAATTGTGATGAACAACAATTATTAAAATAGTACGAACAGTATATGCCTTCACCACTGGACTAAATGTGTGATCATAATCAAAACCAGGTACTTACGAAAAACCCTGAGCAACCAACCTTGCTTCTATGTTGGTCAAGTGAGCCATCAGATTTATACTTCAATCGGTGAACTCATTTTGAACCAACAACATTGGCATTTGAAGGACGAGGAACCAACTCTCACGTCAGTTGAGTGCCTAAATATCTGAGTCTATAGTAGCAACCCATTCAGGATCCTTGACAGCCGAGCGATGACTCCGGGGCTCGATCTTAGAAAATAAAGCACTCAGTAAACCACAAATATCATAATCAGAAAAATCCTTGTACCGTAGAGAACCAGTGTGCAAATGAGTATTCATCGGATGTCGGGAAGAAGGACCCGTAACCGGCAAAGGTGTGGACATCAAGGAGTTGGGTACGGAACCTGAGATGGATGGCTTTAACCGAGCAGGAGGCATGGTGATGACACTGGAGAAGTAGGGTCAACCAGTGCTATTGGAGAAGACGTCGGCGGTTGGTGGGGAGGCATGTGAAGAACATGTGAGACTGGGGTGGCTGGCACGTGAGTCGGTGGCAGCGGCATCATCGGCTGTGCTGGCAGCGTTGGCTATCGTCAAACATGTTGTTGGTATCCCTGTAGCAAACAAATGCACTTTTCTGAAGAACCCTGAGCTTCCGGTACAGTTGGAAAATTTAAATTTTCCAAAATAATGGGTGATTTTGCTGAAGAAGATGACTCAAAGACCTCCGATAGAACTGACGAAGGCTCCAAAAAAGCATAAACTTCCAGTGATGATAAATTTGTGACAGTTCCAGTATGGGTAGCTTGAAAAAACAACTCATCAAACCAAGCATGACGAGTGTTTATTCTTTTTTCGTAAGAGGATCCAAACATCGATAACCCTTGTACTAAGAACCGTATCCAAAAATATGCAAGACATACTCCGAGAAGCCAGTTTGTGCGCAACATAGAGCCTCAAATAGGAGAAAACTCGACAACCATAAGGATGAAAATTGGAGTAGTCAGGCATAGTACCAAAGATAACAGAGAGTGGAGATTGACTAGATAATACCGAAGTAGGCAATCTGTTGATGATGTAGACTGCCATCGAGAATGAATCATACCAAAATGAATGACGAAGGCCAGAATGAAAGAGCATTGACAAACCTGTCTCTGTAATATGACGATGCTTCCTCTCTACACTTCCATTTTGCTCAGGAGTGTAAGGACAACAAAGCTGATGATGAATACCCTTAGATGTAAAATGAGTCCGCATGCGATGATTGACAAACTCGGTTCCACCATCACTCTAAAATACCTTGATGGTGGTAGAAAACTGATTTTCAACAAGAGATTCAAATTGCATGTATGCCTTCACAAATTCAGACTCTCGTCATAGAGGAAATAACCAAGTAAACCGAGACAAATTATCAATAAAAATGACATAATAAAGGTACCCGAATGAGGCTTAGGCAGCAAACTAGTAATTGAAAAACTACCAGTCTTATTCAAAGATGGAATAACATTAAAGGGAACATGTCCTAAACAACTGTCCCATAGCTCAAATGAGGCATTGGCTTTATTTGCATTAATAAAAGAAACTAAAATAGCACCACCATAATGTAAAATGTAGAGACCTCCCTCACTGTGTCCTTGGGACACAAGCTCCTTGGTAACCTTTTTCTGAATAGTGAAAGCAGTGTAATCAAAACAAACAACAACATTTAGATCCTTGGTTAACTTAGCAATAGATAATAAATTCTTGGTGATGTGGGGAACAACCAAGACATCAGATAACATAAAGGGATCAGAAAACCGGGAATTGCCAATATGAGAAATATGCAAAGAGACACCATTGCAAAAATAAACACAACGATTACAGTTATAAGGAACAACGCTATCCAGGTTGGAAGTGGAAGCAGTCATGGGTCAGGAAGCACCAAAGTCCATGTACCAATCCAGAGTTGCATTATATTGCTGATACTGCTGTGGTTGAGCTGTGTCCGCGATATTTACAATATCATCGCAAGTAACATGAGAAATCTTGTAGCAGTATTCAGCAAGATAATAGGGACGATGACACCACTGGCACACGTAGGTGCCACCGCCACGCCACCCTGCGCGGATGGAGGATCGCCGACCAGTGATGGATTCTGGCCACTGCCATGGCCGCGACCTTGTCCCCTTCCTCTCCCATTTTTGCGGTCTCCCATGCTACAGTTTGAATGTTCAGACACATGATGACTAGCAGAGAAAGCAGCCGGAGTAGGTCCATAAGTAGACGAACGAGCTTTGAGATGAAACTCCAAAGCCTCAACATGAGCAACAATAGTATATAAAGGTGTAAAGGATCCTTCATCATTTGAGTATTAGAAAACTAGGAGAAGTGATCATTTAAACCACGACAAAAAGAATAGTAATATCATCATCATGGAGAGGATGTTTGAGAACACGCAATTCATCAATAATGTCCTTAAAACGAGAACAATAATCTTGAATAGACTGGTCATCTTGACGAATGTCGTACATACACTCACAAAGAAAAAGGTGATGAGCACGAGAATTGTTCTGGCGCTTCGTAGCTAAAGCATCCCATACCTAAGCAGCAGTGACTAAACTATCAACTACAGACATTGCAGACGGTGTCAGGGATGAGAAGAGAGCAGCCTGGACTAGCTGATCTTGCTGGATCGAAGCATCACGAGCATTGACATCCTTCTAAGGCTTGCCTTTGGTTTCCTTGGAGTTCAAGCTCGCATGGGGATCAGGGCACTTGGTAGATCCATCAACAAAACCAATTAAATTGACAGTACGAAGAACAGAAGTAACCTGAGTATGCTAATGAGCATAGTTGGAACCATCATGCTTGATGGTGATGTAGCTGATCAACGATGGAAGCGTGATTGACGTCATCAAGGAAAGAGAAGAAACATATCCAAACACAAAAGAAAAATCAAATTGCACCAAACACATAACACTCTTGTGAATGGCAGTGGATGACTAATTTAGCTTTTGTGCGTGGACAAGGGAGCAGCAACGAACAACAGCAGAAAGAGCAGACCACTAATGGATGAATCAGGCACTGCGTGTGTCGAGGACGGCGGCACCTGGAGCAGCGACGTTGATGTTCTGATCAGCGATCACCGGCAACCTGAGAGCGGCAGCAATGATCGGAAAATGAGGCAGGTGGGCAGTGGCCTAGATCGGAAAAACACATGAAGAGAAAATATGGAAAAGTTTGGGAAAAAAACCAGAGAATTTTTAGAGAGACCCGTCTGATACCATGATAGAATGTAAAACCCACAAATAATTGTGGCCGTGTGGGTTCATATATATAGTGAGTACACATAGAATATATAAGAGATAAACAAATATGGAACATAATATATACAAAACCAATAAAAAATAGTATCATTTTTTTAATCATAATTTTAATTGGTTTAGATCTCTATTATTGTCCTGTAAAATGTGTGCAACTTAACTCATTTCCTTCATTTGTTATTATCATATATAGTAAGCAAAATGACAATGTGCCTCCATATGACTGTTTGCAAATTTTATTTTTGTTTAGTTACGATTTATTTTATATGGGGTCATGCCATGTTGAGCACGAAACGTACGTGCGTCTTTCGCTCCTTAGCCCCTTTTTTTTTTTTTTTTAATAAAAACACCCTAAGGTGGGGGATGATATATTAGAGGCTCCCCATTCCTCATTAAGAACCAATTACAAGATGAGTCAATGTATGTGGTGAGGCAACAAAATTGCCATCCAAAATAACCTACAAGGATCTATACATAGTACTACTTGATATTAATAATTATAGACAAAAGAATGCTAAGGTTGCGATCCGGATGAAGGAATCTCCACCCCTCGTGTTAATTCCCCCTCCAGCCAGGCAACCTTAGAACACAGATACAGAATCTGGTTAATAGCAAAAGATTAGATCAGTAACTTGCGGCAGTAATCCGGGGGCAAAGAAGTTGTCCCCAGGAAGCTGTATGCCTATGTCACAGTAGTTCAGTTAGCAGGTAGCCATTGTCATGGTAGTTCAGGAACGTGAGCTGGTTGAGGAAGTAATTCAGCAACTCTCTGCAAAAAGGAACAAAGACAGATTAGCAGCATCTATCCAAAATAAGATGTATTATGATGCTCGAACATGTGGAATATGAGCTTTATCTAGGGAGATCAGTCCTTTGATAAGATGGGGAATGGTATCAGGCTGTATGCATACTGAAGAGCAAATGTGTTGTTTTGCAATAGCATTAGCAACAGCATTTACATCTCTGTAGACATACAGTAACTGAGCATCACCCAACTTTTTGTTAATTTTGTATGCCAGATCAAAATGAATCCAGTTAGCAGAATATGGATTTGTAATCATTTGTACAGCCAACAGACAATCTGATTCTATTAAGTATTTGTTACTTAGACTTGAAACTCTATCAGTCACAAAAAGAACAGCTTTCATTTCTGCTTCAAGTGGTGAACCAGCATGAACTGAAACAGAATCAATATTAATCATATTTCCCAAGTAATCTCGAATTATCATACCAACTGCAGCTTTGTCTGAATACCATGAGGCATCCACATTAACTTTTAGATATCCTACAGCTGGTTTTTCCCAATAAATAGTATTAAAATTAGGCTTTGGTGGAGGTCTACAAAAGGGAATCCAATGATTTAATGAAGAATCAATATGTGAGAATGCAAAGTATGTTTTTGGAGTAGATAAAAAGGCCAATTTTATCAAATCCTGAGCTTCATTAGAGATTTTGGCTGAGGAAAAAGGTTGATTATCAAACATGAATCTATTCCTAGCCTTCCAAAGTGACCAGCAGATAATTGAAGGAATGATTTTACACATAAAATGTTTCCAACTAACCAAATCATCTGTATTCCAAAATTGAAAGAATCTTTGTATGAGGGAATGGTCAAATTGAATATGAAAATTAACTAATGAAGCAATATTGAACCAGACTTCCTTAGCAACATGACAGGAGATGAAAAAATGCTGTATAGTATCAGAATTAGCACAAACTGGGCATTTTGAAGCCAGGTTAAAGCCTAATTTAATCAGAATTTCATCAAAAGGAAGAAAGGATTGCAAGAGTTTCCATGTAAAAATTGAGATCTTTTTTTGCAATGCCTTATTCCAAATAAATTTACAAGCTGGGAAATTACCTGATACAAGAGTGAGAGCCTTGTAGGTTGATTTGGAAGTAAAATTACCTGATGCTTCCAACTTCCAAATTAATCTATCCTCCCTATCCGGGATAAGAGTGGAATCCTGTAAAAAAATTAAAGTATCATTTCCTAATGAAGAACTAATTTGAGACAGTACATCAGATTTGTTATTAATAAACTCAGCAACTGTCAAATTTGTCATATTATCCATAGTATGTTGAGAAATGAAATTGCAAAGAGGCCCACCAGGGCACCAATTTGCAGTCCAGAAATTACAGGTGCCCATACCATGGATAATTACAGAGTGGTGTTCAGCAAAACAGTTAATTGCTTCAATTCGTTTCCAAGTAACAGATTTTCTATATGATAGGGGGATTGACCAAATTAATTTAGACCAGAGAGTATTTCCTAATTGGCTTTTCCACCATAGTTTTGCAGAACAGGTGTCAATAATAGATTTCACAGATCTAAAGCCAAGGCCATTAAATTGAACAGGGAAAGAAATATTCTGCCATTTTTTCCACACTTTATTTTTTTTTCCATTGGACTCCCCCCAAAAAAACCTAGCTAATTTCTTCTCAAAAATCCTGATTATTGTTTTTGGTGGATCAGTTACTGCCCATAAATGCTGAGGGAGTGAATATAAACAGTGTTTGATTAGGATCATTTTTCCCCCAGCACTAAGCCATTTATTTTTCCAACTTTGAAGCTTAGAGTCAAGAATAGTTATTAAAGGTTGGAAATATCTTATTAAGGTTCTTCCCTTAAAAATAGGACAACCAAGATACTGGAATGGGAAAGAACCTTTTTTCATCTTTAGTATAGCCTTAACCTGGTTAGCTTTCAAAACAGTGGCCTTGTTACTGAGATAAAACTCAGATTTATCAAAGTTAAATTTCTGTCCTGAAATTAATTCAAATACCTCCAAAAAAGCTTTGAGTCTAATAAGGTTAGATTTAGAGGCTTGCATAAAAATTACAGTGTCATCTGCATACATTAAATGGGATACAGCAGGAATAGAAGAAGGTAAATAAAAACGAGTAAGTTTATTATTTGCAAAAATATATTCTAAACTTCTTGAAAAAGCTTCAGTGAATATATTAAAAAGAAAAGGAGAGAGTGGATCACCTTGTTTGATACCTCGAGAAGCTCTAAAAAATCCAACAGGATTCCCATTTACAAGGACTGAAAAATATGCCTGAGATAAATTATTAAAAACTGCAGATAAGAAGTTACCATGAAAGCCAAATTTGACTAAAATTCTCCTAAGGAATTCCCAGTTAACTCTATCAAAGGCCTTCATTAAATCCAGTTTCAGTATACAGTTTGGAATCCTATTCTTTTTGTCTAGAAATCTGACCATTTCCTGAAGGTAGATTATATTATCTGAGATGTCTCTTTTCTTTAAAAAGGATGATTGAGTAGGAGAAATAAGAGAATCCATATAAGGTCTTAGTCTTTCCATCAGCACCTTAGAACAGATTTTATTAAGTACATTAGACAAACTAATTGGCCTAAAATCACTGAAGGAACTAGGTGTTTGCTTTTTAGGGATGAGTGTAATCCAAGTACTAGATATACCTTTTGGAATATCAGATCCTGAGATGAAATCATTTACTGATGCTAAAAGATCCTGTTTAATAATTGACCAGCATTTTTTGTAAAATTTGGGAGTAAATCCATCTGGTCCTGGGCTACTATTACTTTTTAAATTTCTTATTACCCTTTCTAGTTCAATTTCTGACACAGGGGCAGCAAGAGCTTGATTATCCTCATTATTTAAGATCAAGGGGACTTGACTGAGAAAATGAGAGGAGAATCTATGTTCAGCATTATGATCAGGTTCAGTTAAAAGATCAGAAAAAAAATCAACTGCTTCTTTCTGGATGTCAGTTTGAGAGGTTAACCAAGAACCCTCAGAATTTTTAATTTTATTAATCTGAGTCTTACAGTTTTTTTCCTTAAATACCTTATGAAAGTATTCAGTATTATTATCCCCCACTTTGTACCACTTAAGTTTTGCCTTTTGTTTCCAAAATTTTTCTTTTTCTTTAAGAGCCCTAAGTAAAAGAGCTTTTTTCTGATTGAATTTCATGAGTTCAGAATCAGATGGATTAAGATCAAAAACCATTTCCTGTGATCTTAGTGCCTCCTCAGCTAAAGTGACATTAGTTTCAATATTACCAAAAATTTCTTTATTCCAGATTTTTATCACTCTTTTTAATCTAATCAGCTTTAAATAAAATTTCATCATACCAGACTCATGGAGAGGTATATTCCAATTGTTATGAATTAAATCAATAAAATCAGACCTTTGAAACCATGCATTTATAAATCTGAAGGGTTTAGGAAAGGAATGGGAAAAATTAGCAATCTGCAGGAGTAAGGGGGAATGATCAGAGGTATTCCTGTTCAGGATCTGGATTGAAGATGATGGAAATTTATTACTCCAGGAAAGGGAACAAAGACCTCTATCTAATCTTTTTAAAGTAGGGCTTCTAAGTCTTGAATTACTCCAAGTAAATAGATTCCCTACAGTGTTAATCTCTTGGATTCCATTAGTGTTAATCCATTTATTAAAATCCCTAATGCTCCCAGGGGCAGGATTAGAGGGGCCTCTATATTCAGTCACATTAGTAATAGTATTAAAATCCCCAATAAAAACAGTATCTCCATTGGAGATAGGCTCTAAGTCTTTCCATAATAATTTCCTACCCTCTCTATTCCTTAAAGCATAAATAAAAACCATCTCCATACACAGGTTAAAAGATTGATGAGAAATATCTACATGCAGAAATTGTTCATGAGAGGATTTTAGAGAGATCTTAAGAAGATGTGACCACATTAACCAAATTTTTCCATTAGGTAGGGCCAAACAGTTTGAGAAGTTTAAAACAGACATATATGAGTGGATTTTAGAGTTATCATGCATTGGCTCAATTATACAAAGCAATTTAATCTTTTTATTTAGGATCAGATTTGAGAGTCTCAGAATAGAAGTGTCCATACCACGAAGATTCCAAATCAAAAAATTAATATAAGGTGTGACTGTCATATTTCACTTATTTTAATACCTTTTGTAGCTGATCTCAGTAGCATCTTATTTAACTGACTGAGATAGGTAATCTTTTTTATTTTTTCCTTACCTTTGTTTTTTGACTTACCTTGGAGATCCTGAGTGGAGGATTCTTGTCCTCCAGTTTCCAGCTCCAACTCTAAATCCGGCTCCTCCTGAGTTGACATGTCTGCATCAATCAGGTTCTGAAATTGTGGTTCCTCTACCTGCAAAAGAGAGTATCTATTTGACATCTTTCCATAATGGGAAAGTGTGGGGTTAGATCTTGAATCCCTCATAACAGATTGCCGTAAACCAACTTGAGTATCATCAAAAGCATAGGATTTCAAAACAGGTTTGGAATATGCAGTCTCCTGAAGAAGCTTAGAGGTAGAGTCTTCTGAAACTGATTTTTGTATCAAAGGAGATGTATTAGACCTGATGGATCTAGGAGTTGAGGGAGAAACCACTAAATTATTCAGGGGCATCACTTTAAATTCAGGGGAAGATGGTTTACTGGAAAAATCATTCATCATAGGAGGCAGTTCAAAAATTTTCCCTGTGGCTTGCCATATAGGTTGAGGGGGAGCCTCTACTGCAGTAGGTTCATCAATTTTATTCATAACATTTTGGGGGTTTGCTCTACATTGGTCAAAGGAATGCCCAAGTTTAGAACAGTGACTGCAGTAAAGAGGAATGTCCTCATACTCAATATAATATTTCCTATTATTTGTGAGTGAACCAAGTCTAATAAACTGGGGTAGGGGTTTCAACAGATCAATCTCAACACAGAATTTAATAGCAGATGGCCGAGTTAACATTTCAGTGGCATAATCATTTTTAATGAAATTCCCAATATTATTCCCAATGTTTTCAATAGAAGCAGAATTATAGTAATAAAGGGGAACTTCTTTAATCGTACACCAGATCGGGACAATCGGTGATTCTCTTTGTGTGGAAAACTCAGGTGTCCATTTTAGCATCTTAAGTAAAACCCCATTAAAATTCCATAAACCTTTCATCCAACAACGTTGATAATCATTTATCAATTCGAATCTAATTAGGATGTGCTTAAAGTCAAGAGATCCTAATTGGTACTTACCTTCGAAGCCGATGGTCTTGAGAGAAACCTCCAACTGTTCCATACTTAGTCTGCCCTTCGTGTATTTTCCCACCAAGGCATTAGAATAGTGGGCCGAGAGGGTCGCGATCTGCTCGTCAGAGTAAAGACAAGCAAGATCGCCTAGGTGGGAAGATTTTGGGACTATTTCAGGGTTAGTAGGAAGCTGAGAAACCAGCGGAGGTGATTTAGATTGTAGCGCCGCCGCAAAAGTTTTTATAGGAGGAGGGGGAAGGATAGATGATGAGGCCGCCATCAACGGCAGGTAAAGAAAGACTCCGCCAAGGCGGAGAGAAACGAAGAAAAATGAGAAGAAAGTTAGATGAGATGCAGAAATGAAGGGGAGAGGAGAAGCCAAAACCCTAGCGTCGCACACACTATCGCACACTCAATCGCCCGCAGTAGTTGAACTTAATTTCAGGGTTAGTTGAACTTAATCTCAGTTTTGAGACCTCGAGTGTCTTAGCCCCTTTTTTATTTTTTCTTTTGAAACCGTAAAAATTTGAACCATAAATTTTTTTTTTATTTGACGCATCATGAATTTTGGTAAACTTTGTTGACTAGCAAGCGTCTTTCATATTATATATAGGGAAAGTCTCAGGAAAGGCGGCCTTTCCATAAGGTTATGGACATTTCTTAGGGGCATTTGCCTTAAATATTATGATTTTTTATAAAATTTAAATATTGCATTTTATAAGTTAAAACAAGTGATAATATGTATTTGAAAGTGAAAATATAAAAATATATCATATAAAATAATATTTTCAAAAAATTTAAATTTTGTATGTAATTTAAGAAATGCAGTATATAAGGTAAGAAATAAGTGGTATGTCCATAAGCTTATGGACATACCACTTATTTCTTACCTTTTTTTAAAAAAAATTAAACCATCCGTAGATGGGGGAAAATTTTATTTGGCCTTCCCAAGCCAGGAAATAAACAAACGTTAAAACAGTAATAAGAAGCCGAAGCTAAGTTCTAATATACAAAGTCGAGCAATAGGCTCATGAAGCAACATTTGTTGCATCCAAAACATGAAGGTAACCCGGAAGATGGATAGAGGATTACCAAGCTCCTAATCTATAGTAGATATGTGCAAACTTATTAGTGGATCTAGTTAAAGAAACACAAGGCAGCCTGAAACATTCTACATAGGCTAGAAGCGTATCCTCTACTAACCGAGAATGATGTGATCACTCCAAGCTAGTTGCAAATTTGATAGTCATCCAAGAGTGAGTTGTATGTACATATAATTGCTCGAACCATGTGAAACTATCCAAACAGAGAAATCCCCGTGTCCAATTCAATCGTACTGATAAGGGTCAGGCAGTGTGGAGGTACCCAAAACCAATGAGGTGTGAAATTAGATTCCATCCTGAGCATGAGCCATCATCATGTGTATTCCATCATGAGCATGAACCACAGTAACAGCTCCCGTGCAATCAATCCATATGTATTCCACCCTAAATTTCTTACCTTATATACTTCATTTGTTAAATTACATATAAAATTTATAATTTTTTAAAATTATTTTTTATATTATATATTTTTATGTTTTCACCTTCAAATACATATTATTACATGTTTTAACTTATAAAATATAATATTTAAATTTTATAAAAAAATTACAACATTTAAGGTAACAGCCGGTGTGGACTGTCCATAATCTTATGAAAATGCTGCCTTTCCTAAGACTTACTCTTTTATATATGCACGGAAATGTAAACTATGTTTAACTAGCAAGTATCTGTTTAACCAGAAAAAATGATTTTATAACCCTACCTAATTCACATAAATGTTTATATAACATTTTGTTAATTAAAAGTGCAAATATAACCCCATATAGTTAGTGTAGTTGCAAACATACCTATTATGGCAGATTTAGGTCGGAATTCTATAAGAAATATTATTTTACCCCTCTAAAAATATTTAAAATTTTAAAAAATGGAAATTACATTTATATTACTATGTAAAAGGAAAACTTGGAAACAGCACGCTTGTGTCAACCGTCGTCAGGGGCATAGTGGTCATTTCTAAGGCAGGCTGAACGTGTGCCCCAGGTTGTGCTCGGAAGTGTGCCCCAGGCTGAACGAGGGGTAGAGTTCTAGGCCCTCGAATGGATGGAGGCTTCTGTCCTCGAAGGAGTCGAGATCTCGACCCTCGAGGGGATGGAGTCTTATGTCCTCGAAAGGGTCAAGTTCTAGGCCCTCGAATGGATGGAGGCTTCTGTCCTCGAAAGAAGTCGAGTTCTCTGCCTTTGAAAGGATGGAATCTTCTATCCTCGAGGGGTCGAGCTCTCAGCCCTCGAAGGGATGGAGGCTTCTATTCTCGAAAGAGTCGAGATCTCAGACCTCGAAGGGATGGAGTGTTCTGTCCTTGAAGGGGTCAAGTTCTAGGCCCTCGAATGGATGGAGGCTTCTGTCCTCGAAGGAGTCGAGCTCTCTGCCATCGAAGGGATGTAGTCTTCAGCCCTCGAAGGGATGAAGGCTTCTGTCCTCGAAGGAGTTGAGATCTCATCACTGGAAGGGATGGAGTCTTCTGGCCTCAAGGGGTTGGGTTCTCGGCCCTCGAAGGGATGGAGTCTACTGTCTTCGAAGGGGTTGAGTTCTCGACCCTCAAAGGGATTCAGCCCTCGAAGGGGTCGAGGTTTCGGCCCTCGAAGGGATGAAGTCTTCTGTCCTCGAAGGGGTCGAGTTCTAGGTCCTCGAATGGATGGATACTTCTGTCCTCGAACGAGTTGAGCTCTCTATCATCGAAGGGATGGAGTTTTCAACCCTCGAAAGGATGGAGGCTTCTGTTCTCGAAGGAGTCGAGATCTCAGCCCTCGAAGGGATGGAGTCTTCTGGACTCAAGGGGTTGAGTTCTCGGCCCTTGAAGGGATGGATTCTACTGTCCTCGAAGGGGTTAAGTTCTTGGCTCTCGAAGGGATGGGGTCTTCTGTCCTTGAAGGGGTCGAGTTCTAGGCCCTCGAATGGATGAAGGCTTCTGTCCTCGAAGGAGACGAGCTCTCTACCGTCGAAGGGATGGAGTCTTCTGGCCTCAAGGGGTTGAGTTCTCGGCCCTCGAAGGGATGGAGTCTACTATCCTTAAAGGGGTCGAGTTCTCGGCCCTCGAAGGGATGGAGTCTTCAGCCCTCGAAGGGATGGAGGCTTCTGTCCTCGAAGGAGTCAAGATCTCAGCCTTCGAAGGGATAGAGTATTCTGTCCTCGAAGGGGTCGAGTTCTAATCCCTCAAAGGGATTGAGTCTTCTGTCCTCGTAGGAGTCGAGATCTCAGCCCTCGAAGAGATGGAGTCTTCTGTCCTCGAATGGGTCGAGTTATAGGCCCTCGAATAGATGAAGGCTTCTGTCCTCGAAGGAGTCATGCTCTCTGCTGTCGAAGGGATGGATTGTTCAACCCTTAAATGGGTGGAGGCTTCTATCCTCGAACGAGTCGAGATCTCAGCTCTCGAAGGGATGGAGTCTTCTGGCCTCAAGGGGTTGAGTTCTCAGCCCTCGAAGGGGTGGAGTCTACTTTCATCGAAGGGGTTGAGTTCTTAGCCCTTGAAGGGATGGAGTCTTCAGCCCTCAAAGGGGTCGAGGTCTCGGCCCTCGAAGGGGTCGAGGTCTCAGCTTTCGAAGAGATGGAGTCTTCTATCATTGAAGTGGTCGGTTCTAGGCCCTGGAAGGGATAGAGTCTTCTATCCTCGAAGGGGTCGAGCTCTAATCCCTCGAAGGGATGGAGTCTTCTGTCCTCGAAGGAGTCGAGATCTCAGCCCTCAAAGAGCTGGAGTATTTTTTCGTCGAAGGGGTCAAGTTCTAGGCCCTCGAATAGATGGAGGCTTCTGTCCTCGAAGGAGTCGAGATTTCATCCCTTGAAGGAGTCGAGATCTCCTCCCTTGAAGGGATGTAGTCTTATATCCTCGAAGGGGTCGAGTTCTAGGCCCTTGAAATGATGGAGGCTTCTGTCCTTGAAGGAGTCGAGCTCTCTGCCTTCGAAGGGATAGAGTCTTCAACCCTCGAAGGGATGTGGGCTTCTGTCCTCGAAGGAGTCAAGATCTCAACCCTCGAAGGGATGGAGTCTTCTGGCCATAAGGGGTTTGAGTTCTCGGCCCTCGAATGGATGGAGTCTCCAGTCTTCGAAGGGGTTATGTTCTAGGCTCTCGAATGGATGGAGGCTTCTATCCTCGAAGGAGTCGAGCTCTCTGCCGTCAAAGGGATGGAGTCTTCTGGCCTCAAGGGTTTGAGTTCTCGGCCCTCGAAGGGATGGAGTCTTTAGCCCTCGAACCGAGGATGGAGTCTTCTGGCCTTAAGGGGTTGAGTTCTCGTCCCTCGAAGGGATGGAGTCTATTGTCTCCGAAGGGGTCAAGTTCTAGGCCCTCGAATTGATGGAGGTTTCTGTCCTCTAAGGAGTTGAGATATCATCCCTTGAAGGGATGAAGTCTTCTGTCCTCGAAGGGGTCGAGTTCTAGGCCCTTGAATGGATGGAGGCTTCTGTCCTCGGAGGAGTCGAGCTCTTTGCCTTCAAAGGGATGGAGTCTACTGGCCTCAAGGGGTTGAGTTCTCGGCCCTCAAAGGGATGAATTCTACTGTCCTTGAAGAATTCCACACGACTTCCACTTCTCGAGCCTACTATTTAACCTTCACCACTCGAATCCATACCTCCCAAACCTTCCGCTCCAACCAACTACCTTTCAAATTTCCACTGCAACCTTCACATCTAGAATTCGTCCTCTTGAACCCCTCCACTTGAACCCTCTCCACCTGAACCTTCACCTCTCTCCATCTCCACGCTCCAATTACATGTATAATTGGTACATTTGTAGCTTAAATTACAGCTCTTTTAACATTCCTATAAAATTTCTATAATTTTTTATCAAGCTCACCCCACAACGAGCGGTGTAACCAAATTAGTATCCTCCAAAACTTTTATCTTATTCTTATTTTCTTTCTTCTCCCCCATTTCTTTCTTATTTCTCCACGACTAACAAGCGTCAACCACTGGTTATGCTACGAGCGTCGCCACCCCTCTGCGAGTAAGCACCGCCAACCATCTGCGCAGCCGCAATGGTCGAGCTACAAAGAAACGCCGCTTGTTCACCAGCGACCTCCAAAGGTGGCACTCCTCCACTGGATGTCTGGCTTAGGGTTTTCAGAATTCATCATCTCCCCACAACTGATTCTTTTTCAGCAATTCCATCCCCCCGCGGTGATGCCATCTTCTTATTCAATCGAGACACCGTCTCCCCACAACTTATTCTTCTTTAGCAATTTTCTGGAACAAAATTAACCTCTTCAATTTGTCTGTGATAAAACAATATTCCAGCAAATTTTGAAAACCATAACCCAAATCCATTCAATCGCAACGACGTCATGGTGGCGGGCTGGCTGGAAGAGGTGAGGGTGGTGGCGGGGGCTGGGGTTGGCTATAGGAGGTAGGGGTGTTGGCTGGTGGGGGTGGTGGCAGTGGCTAGAGGGGTGGGGGTAGAGGTGGTGGCTTGGTGGAGGCGGGAGGGAGTGGTGGTTGTGGCCGGGTAGAGGTGGGCGGTGGTGGTGGTGGTTGGCTGGAGGCAGTGGCCCGACGGTGGGCAAAATTGTCCTAATACTTATAGGTTTAAGTCAAAGGACATTTTAGACATTTTATCAATGGTCAATGTCGGTCAATGCCAAAAATATTGTCATAGGGTTATATTGGCACTTTCATCAATTAGTTAGGTAGGGTTATATTTTTTGTACTAAAAGTTATATGAGGGTTATATATATTGGCACTTACTCAAGTAGGTAGGGTTATACTGGTATATATATCCCTTTCTATTATATACACATGGGCTAATATGAATTCAGATGCTAACTCCATAAATGAAGCCATGCCACAGCTAGATCAGAGCTTCAAGGGTTATGCTAGAGATCCTCTAAGTAAGATGGTTGGTCCAATGACAAGATCCAGGAAGAAACTTAGAGATGATGCGTTGAATGCTTTGATTGTTAGAGTGCATGAAGAGGAGCCAAAGAATCTGAAGTACGCTTGGAAGAATTGGACTAAGATTTTGAAATTAGGGCTTGATCAGGGTTTCCGAATTGAATTTTGAAATTTCCTAATTTGATTTTCGGAATTAGGGTTTCCTAGTTAGGGTTTTTGAGATTAGAGTTAAGGAAGGTAATCGAATACTCTTTTCCCCATTGGGTTTTTTAGTGAGATAGTGTGATTATATTAGGATTAATCTCAAAAATATTGTAATAGGTTGGATTTGAATTAGATTAGATAAGTTAAGGTTAGTTAGTTAGTTGGCTAGTTGAAATCTACTTCCTAATCTTATCATAAGATTTTGGCCAACTATTAGAGTTATATTAGGAGAGTAATTTTAGTTGGTTTCTACTTTCCGAAGACATGAGGAACTCGACCAAGAAGCAGTCAAAATCCCATATGAATTCTGTCTCTCGGGTGCTGCTTTCTAATCCAAATCCTTTCCCTATAAATACAGGTTGTATTTTCAAATTTTACACATGCTTTAACCAATCATATATTTTAGAATTTGAGTTTATTAATCTTTTCTTGCGAGCATCCATAAACTTTCAAGTTTATTTCCAAAATTGTTAAACTAGAACTTGCAAGATTTTAGTGAACAATTCGTCCACCAAAACCGTTAGACGAGATAGGTTTAGGGATTTTGAACTTTGTGTTGATGAATATATAAATTTGTTTTTTCTACAAGTCTTCGGCAGTGTATTTTTTATTTCAAGAGGGTGTTTCGTCTATCCTTGATAGATAGTGCTTCTTCAAGAATTCAGCATCCATAATCATTGCAAGGAGATTCATATAAGTTGGTATCAGAGCATACCATCATATCAATCGTCCATGTAATTCATATTGGTTGTTATCCAAAAGAATTGACATATAGCTTTACTTCAGTGAAAAGCTAACTGGAAATTCTCTTAATTATCCTGTACATGACAAGTAGTTTTATGATATAGTTTGTGCTTTAGAGACATGGCATCATTATTTGTCACATAAAGAGATTGTTATTCTTAGTGATCAACAATCCTTTAAGTATCTAAAGAGTCAGTTGAAGTTGAATAAGCGCCATGCTAAATGGTCTAGTTTTATTGATACTTTTCCTTATGTACTACGTTATAAGTGTTGAACATATATTGATAAGAACATGTGGAAATTAAATAAATAAATTACATGAGCAATTTAATATAAGCAAGAATAATAAAATTTTATTAATTATTCATGCGTACAATTGGAAAGTTTCAAATACAATTAATAAGCACGTTTGAAACAATCACATATATCACATATTAACGGAGTCACGAGTAAACTTGTCGTCCTTGAAACGAATGAGACCCGCCGTGGACATCATTCCCTAGGATAAAACCATCAAAGTTAATTTTAACCAGTAAAATTACCTAAGAGTCACACAAAGCCTAAAGGACTATCAGCGACAAAGACAGAGAAAGAAGATAAGACTCAAGTTTAGAAGTAGGGAGGAACTTGAGACTGGTGCGAGGTTTCTGTGTGACATAGAGACTCTATTTATAGTTGTCTAAGAAAGCCTATGGAAAGATACGCGGAAGATCTGATTCCCATAATCAGGGAAAATATTCTCCAACCACCAAATATTTTACAAATATTTGAATAGATTCTGGAAAGATAAGAATGTCTCACACTCATAATCATTATTAATCGCGTATCAAAACTCATATATTACACACGTGATTCCAAGAATTTTTGTTACACGGATTGGGATTTCGAGAGACTTCCACACAATCCAAACGTGTTTTAGACAGTCAAAATTAGAGAAAACTTATTACGTGTGAATGAAGTTTCGCTTAATTTTTTTTTGAATGCACCATAAGGTGGGGGATATTTATTAGATTCCCCAAACCTATTTAGAACCAAAATATGTACATTGTTGATTTGGAATATTACATCATATAAGGCAACCTTGTTGCCTTCAAAAGAATGATCTAATACTAGATGATTAGTGGTACAAATGGAGAGGAAGAAGTAGACTATGTACAATGCTAGAGGTGATGGAAGTTACGTTTCCAAAGTGAGCGACCTCCACCCCCTGTGTTAATCACTAACTTTGGCCAGGCAACTAACCATAAAAACCATAAAGAATAATTCTTTATACCGGTGAAGGTGATCATATTCAACAGTTGTCAAAAACCCATGGGGTTAATCATATTCAGAAATCTTTAGATTGTCTGCGGAGGAATGATGCAGTGTTTATTTGTGCTTGAATTTACCTTCAATCCCATTTCCTTCAGCATTTCTCCATCTTGTTTCTTGTCCACAGTTCATTTGATATCCATGATGTGTCCCTGCAAAAATTAAAAGAAAAACTCAGCAGTATCTATTCTTTAGCAGCATGTTTTTGTGTTCGGATGTAAGGGAAATCATTTTTCCCAGTTCGATAAGACCTTTGATGAATGATGGAATGTTAGAGATGCTAATGTTTGGTTGTGAAGGGTGAGTCGGTTTATTCTTTGAAATTGCATCAGCAACTGCATTACATTCCCTATAGACATGTCTTAGTGTAGCCTGCTTAAGCTCAGAGTGAGTTTGGAAAGCTAAGACATATAGAGAGCATTTGGCATTTCTGGGGTTTATCATGTTCACCGCAAGCATGGCATCTGATTCCACTATGTAAGAACATCCGGGGTCCAAACTAGAGAAGTATCTAGCTGCTGCTTGGATGGCCTTCATTTCAGCCTCTAATGGTGTACTAGCAATGGTAGTGAAAGATTGAATTAGGCACGGCTTACCAATCCAATCTCTAGCTATAAGGCCAATTGTGGACATGTTGGGGGACCAGGATGCATCTACGTTCACAGTTATACTGTTTTGTGGTGGCTTTTTCCAAAAGACAGTGGATATAGAAGGCTTAGGGGGTAGTCTCAGAGGCGGAATCAGGGAGAAAATAGGATAGCTTCTAATAAGATACACATTGGAGTGAGCAGGTTTGGCTGAGAAAGAAAGAAAAATAAGATCTCTCACTTCTTTACTGATTAGAGCTTGTGAAAACTTTTTGTTGTCATAGTAGAAAGCATTCCTAGCTTTCCGTAATGACCAGCATATCAGAGATGGCAACATCCTACAGATATCTCTATGAACCTTAGAAAGTTCAGTATTATTCCAATATACAAAAACCTGAAAGTTAAACTTTCTAATGTATGCAGTTGAATCCCCAGAATATCCGAAGTATTATCCCAAACAGCTTGAGCCAAATGGCATGAGGTGAAAAAATGCTCTATTGAGTCAGATTGATTGCATGCTGGACATTTCGAGGCTAAGCTAAAACCACATTGGACTAAGACATCATCAAAAGGAAGGAGAGAATTCAGTAACTCCCATGTGAAAATGGATATTTGTTTGGCAGTCTGGGGTTCCAGATTTATCTAGTGGCTGGGAAATTACCTGATTGTTGGGTAAGGCCTCTGTAGGCTGATCTGAAGGAGAAGATACCTGTATCTTCAAGTTTCCATATAAGTCTATCCTCCCTTTCTGTGTGAGGCTGTGCTTCCTGTAAAAAAGTCAAAATATCATGTTCCAAATAAGGTGAGATATGTTGCAGTATCTGGCTTTTTTCCCTGATGAAGTCAGCAATGGTGTAATAGTAAAAAGGTGATAGGACTGAAAGTGGAACACATTTAGAAAGAGGACCATTTGGGCACCAATTGGCATTCCAACAATTGCTCAATCCTTTACCATGTATAATGAGAGAATTTTCTTCTGCAAAGGAGTTAATACTACATATCCTTTTCCAAGTATGAGACTTCTTATGGGACTGTGAAAGTGCTCATTACAGTTTTGACCACATGGTTGTGCCCAATTGGCTTTTCCATCATAGCTTGGCAGAGCATGAATCAATTATTGCTCTTACAGATCTAAATCCTAGACCATTCTGGTATCTATGTGTACTCAGGTCAGACCATTTCCTCCATACTTTGTTTAATGTGCCCTCTGTTTCCCCCCAAAAAAACCTTGTCATTTTCTTTTCTAGTGCCTTTATTATCTATTTAGGGGGCTTTAGGACTAACCAAATATGCTGTGGGAGGGAGTATAGACAAGATTGAATAAGCACCATTTTGCCTCCCAAACTTAACCATATATTTTTCCAGTTCAGGAGCTTTCTATCTACTGCTTCCAACAAAGGTTCAAAATATAGATTTAAGGTCCTACCTTCGAATATTGGACATCCCAAGTATTTAAATGGAAGACTCCTTTCTTCATTCCTAAAATTGATTTTTTCTGATTTATTTTAACAGTTGTTGCTCTTGAACTAGCATAGAAATCAGATTTATCAAAGTTTATCTTTTGTCTAGAGGTTAGTTCAAATGTTTCTAAGAAGGCTTTTATTCTGGTCAGATTAGACTTTGAGGCTTGCATGAAGATGATAGTGTCATCAGCATAACTCAGATGAGATGCAGGTGTAACGCCAGAGGGAAGCTGATAGTAACTGAGTTTTTTATTCATGAAAATAAAAGATAAGCTTCTGGAGAAAGCTTCAGAGAAAATGTTGAAGAGAAAAGGAGATAGAGGATCACCTTGTTTGATGCCCTTTTAGCTCTGAAAAATCCAACAGGATTACCATTTATAAGAACAGAAAAATAAGCCTGAGAAAGGTTGTTCATTACAACATTTAAGAAACTCCCTGTGAAACCAAATTTACTGAGAACCTTTTCCAGAAACTGCCAATTAACTCTATCAAAAGCTTTTCTAAGGTCTAACTTTAAAATGCAGTTTGGAACCCTGTTTTTCTTGTCTAAAAACTTAATCATTTCCTGTAGGTAGAGCACATTATCAGAGATGTCTCTATTTTTCATGAACGCTGTCTGATTTGGGGAGATTAAGTTTTCCATGTATGGTTTCATTCTTTCCATTAGCACCTTAGAACATACTTTATTAGCAACATTTGAGAGACTAATAGGCTGAGAAAATGGGAGTAATATGTGGTAGTGTTAGGCTGATTTGGATCAGAGAGCAGGTCAGAGTAAAAAGATACAGCCTCCTCCTGTTGTCAGTATGATTGTCTAACCAGAGACCTTGCCTATTTTTTATTTTTGAGATGTGTAGTTTACAGTTTTTTTCCTGAACTGATTATGAAAAAATTGAGTGTTATTATCCCCAAGTTTGGTCCAGTTAGTTCTTGATTTCTGCTTCCAATATTTTTCTCTTTCTTTTAAAGCTCTTATTAGCAATGCCTTTTTCTCATTAAGTTTGATTAATTCTGTATCTGTACCGGTGGAATCATAGTTTATCTCCTGCAATCTTAAATTTTCTTCAGCAATTAGTACATTGGAATCAATGTTTCCAAAGGACTCTTTGTTCAGACTTTAATTACCTTTTTTAGTCTAATT
Organism: Rubia yunnanensis; assembly: GCA_037428765.1. Classification (NCBI taxonomy): domain Eukaryota; kingdom Viridiplantae; phylum Streptophyta; class Magnoliopsida; order Gentianales; family Rubiaceae; genus Rubia; species Rubia yunnanensis. The sequence goes on along the minus strand of CM075062.1, from coordinate 85,792,770 downwards.
AGTTTAAGATAGAGTCTGAGCATTCCTTGGTGAGGGATTGGTTTGGCTCAATTATTTCTAACCAATTCTGTAAATTCTGGTCTGTTGAACCATGTATTAAAAAATCTAAAGGGCTTGGGTTGGGAGGGGACTGTGGATGAGATTTGTAGAAGAAGAGAGGAGTGATCTGAGGATTGTCTATTTAGTATTTGAATGGAAGATGCTGGGAATTTGGCATTCCATTGCATGGTACTGAGACCTCTATCTAATCTTTTGAAAGTGAGTTTTCTCAGCCTAGAATTAGTCCATGTGTAGAGATTTCCTACAGTATTGATTTCCTGAATTCCCATAGAGGTTATCCAATTATTGAAATCGCTTATACTACCTAGATTGGGGTTGGAAGGTCCTCTATATTCTGTAAGTGAAGAAATTGTGTTAAAATCACCTATGAAAATAGTTTCTGAAATAGGAAGGTGACTCAGATAATGCCATAGAACCTTCCTTCCTTCCCTATTCCTAAGGCCATAGACAAAAACAACATCCATTTCAACTTTTGTTATTACATGTGTAATTTTAACATGTAAAAATTGCTCATGATGTGAGAGTAAGACAACATTTAAAGCACCATTCCAAAACAGCCATATTTTCCCATTTTGAAGAGGTAAGAAATGAGAGTATCTAAGTTTCTCCATGTAGAAGTGACATTTACTGTTATCATGCATTGGCTTTATTATACACACCAGCTCAATTTTTTTTCTGTTTGATGAGGTGTTTTAGTCTGAGCATTGAAGTCTCTAAACCCCTAAGGTTCTAGACTAGAAAATTAATGGAAGTGGTGTATGTCATTGTTCATCTGATTTGTGGCTTTTAGTATTGGATCTTAGCATCATCTTGTTTAACTGATTTAGGTAAGTGTTCTTTCTAGATTTGGACTTGCCTGTAGTGTTTATGTTACCTGTTGATTGAGATTGAACATTTACCAGCCCAGGTTTTGTAATTGTGTCATCCAGGAGAGGTCCTTCTTCCTCCATTTCTCCTAGCAATGTTTGGTGTGGTGGGTGGTCCAGTTCTTCTTCTGATTCTGGGGGTACCTCTGTGTCCTACAGAACAGAAAATCTATTTACCATCTTTCTATGTTGAGAAAGTGGAGGATTAGTGTGAGAGAAATTTTGAAAATTAAGGTTTTGGGACCCTATCTGTATATCATCTTGAGCATAAACTTTGTGAGTCTTGTTATGGCTTGGTAGTGCTGTTGCATTAATCAATTCTGTAGTAGGAGATTCTGGATCAGCTTGGGGTGAGTCTGTGAGGTCAAGAACTGGAGATGGATGAGGTGTAGGTGTTATGTTCCTTGCAGGACTGATTTCTTGTAGTGCAATAATCTTAGCAGGGCTAGTTTCCAAGTGCTTGGGTATGTAGGAGAATGGTTGCAGTGTAGGGTTAGTAGTGGCTTTTTGGTGCATTAACTGGTCTTTGAAATGGGAGCTGTTAGTAGGTTGTGGATCATTGACAATTTTAGACATCTTATTAAACTTGTTCCCTGTGGGTTGCCATTGTGGAGCTGTGTTATTTTGGATTAGAACTCTACATTGGTTCAGTGAGTGTCCTAATTTAGCACAATTTTCACAATACAGGGGTATGTCCTCATACTCAATGTTATATTTACTATTGTTTGAGACAGAACCCAATCTTATGAAGTGATTTAGGGGTTTTTTAAGGTCTATCTCAACACAGAGCTTGATGGCAGATGGTCTAGTTAGCATTTCAGTAGCTAAATCATTTTTGATGAAATTTCCTATACTATTTCCAATAGCCTCTATAGATGAAGTATTGAAATAGTAAAGGGGAACTTCCCTGATTGTGCACCAAATTGGGGCGATCGGCGATTCCTTCTGTGTGGAGAAGTCCGGCGACCATTTGAGGATCTTCATGTGAACTCCATTGAAGCTCCACAGCCCTTTGATCCAGCAGCGTTGATAGTCATTTGGGAGTTCAAAGCGGATCAGTATATGCTTGTAGTCGAGCAACCCCAATTGGTATTTCCCAGAGAAACCAACAGTCTTGAAAGATCCTTCCAGCTGCTCCATAGATAATCTCCCTTTGGTGAATTTACCTACAAGGGCGTTCGTATAGTGAGCCGAAAGTGTGGATATATCATCATCAGAGTATAGACAGGTGGGTTCTCCGAGGTTTCGGATTTTGGGGTGATCTCTGGATTGTTTGGAAGGGCTGAAAGGAGTGGTGGAGCTTTCAATTGAAGGGCTGCGATGAAGGATTTGGTATTTGTGGTTGTTTTATCATCCATGACTTCTGATGAATAGAGCAACTCTCTCGTCAAGGCGAGAGAGAGCCGTTTGCAGCGGAGATGTGACCGTTTCTGGTCGCTACAGTAGAAAGCGAATTTCAGAGGAGATGAAAGGAAGAGAGAGAAGAGAGAGAGTGGTAGTATATTATGAGAGTTTAAACAGTTTGAGTTTAAGTTTCCATGCCAAGAGTGGCACTTTGAGCATCCATATCTCATTCACCCTTTTTATGTTTTGAGAGTTTAAACAGTCGATTTTATAGTACTCGCAGAGGAGAATCCAAAAACAACACCCACTAACCCTAATTCAGTTCGAGACCAACTTAAAATAAAGCCCAAAAGTTGACAAAATTCAACTTGTTTTACAATCATTTTCCAACAATAAAAAAACGACACCCACTGACCCTAATTCAGTTCGAGCCCAACTCAACACAAAGCCCAAAAGTTGATGAAATTCAACTTGTTTTACAATAATTTTCCATTAATCCCCCACATGAATAGATATTGATGTGGAATCAGAACGATCATGTCAGACACAGAGTTTGACTTGGTGACACATTCATTTCGACGACATACATACTGCATAGGATAAGTAGGTGTCACCCTTTGAACTTTCCCTTGAGAGATTACGCTTAGCCCACTGGTTAGGAAGTAGATGCGATGTCCTTGAACTTCCCCAACTGCTTGTGTGAACAACAAACATCTTTCCTAGCCTTTGTGCTTTCCTCTATTGTGTCCATTAATCAGGCCACTGCACACCCCTAGTTCTGTAATATTTCTAAGGAATCGTGTCCCAACAATCCCCTTTCAAAGCGGCCACACTTCTCGCTTACATAGGTGGTTCTTAGGATAAGAGCAGGTCTGTAAACCATGCACTCTTTCAAGTATCATACATTCGATGTCGTGAATCATTAAAAGCGATTTAATTCTTAACCTACATTCACTTCACTGTTTCTTAATCATAGGAATAGGACAGGAGGTATGAACCCCCCACAGTGATTGCGATGGGTCTTTGCAGTTTAGTTATCCTTTTGAACCTAGATCTTGGGATCTGTAGTCACATAGGTTGGGTGTCCACATACGTAACCCGCCATTTATTGGACTTAGTCTTATTCTTTTCAATGAATTCTCAACTAACTCTCGATTTAATTCATTTGTCAAGAAATCGGTTCATTCATTTCATCAAAGAATCACAACTCTTATCACATTGACTTTACATAGTCAATATCAATCATTCTCGTAGAGAGTAGTTATCTAATGGTACAGTGTCCATGTCGAGACACACCATCATCGATATGGCTTTACACTACACCAATAAGCATACACATGTTTTGGTCGTCTTGGGGTATCCACCACTAAATGGCATAACTTCCCCAATCTTGTCCTACACAATGGACTTAGATTCCTCTATGAATCTAGCAAGAGAGAATCATTTCTCTACACAATTCAAGCCATTTCCATGAGTCTCACACACTGCTTCTTTCCAGGGATCATTTCTGGATTACTCATGTATCATCTTAATTTCCATTATATGCAATGTCTAATGTACACTTTAATAGGTACTAATGACTCTTTAGAACTATTCTTAAGAGACAACTCACCTTTACAAAGGCAACTCATAATGTTAGAGTCATTACATTAAATACGACACATCTTTCAGAGACTCAATCATCGTATCAATATTCCTATCAATGAGAAAATCATCAATACAATGACATAAATGACAAGGTCATTTTTTGTGTCCCTTAGCATCTATGGCATCATCAAACTCATTGATTCAATATCATTGGCTAAACAACTGTCAGTTTGGTCAAATGATGGGTCGTTTAGAAGCATTGAGCTTTTCATGTTGCTCTATTCATATTTTACTATCTAAATCTCCAAATAACCATTTAGGTCCATTAGATGTACTTCTAGCTTTCACAAAGCCTCGATAGCCAGTACCATCACCTTTGGACTCATTCTCGCGTCTAGATAACACCCATCAAATACACAAATATACTTATTAATCATTGAAATCAACTAGTGCTCTAGTGATTTGCACTCATGTGGTAGATCAATCTCTCTATTAATCGTTGTTTTCCACAAAAATCATTTCGTGGAATCTTGTTTCCTTTGTTGGTTTATCCTTGATCCTTAACGATCCCATCTATAAACTCTTAAGTCCATTTAAGATAAATTAGGATCTCTATCTGAAATGTCCACAAAATACACTTTCCATCAAGGTGTTTTTCTAATTTCCGTATATTTCTTATGAATCTCAAGAAATTAATAGTACTTTAATACTGTGCATATATAGTAAAGATATTGTTTAAGTATTCCTTTTACTACCTTCGTAATACACCAACCCCCACATTCGAAAGAACTTGTAGGATTGCTCTCTGAAGAGTTTAATTTTCCTCCTTCTTGGGGGGTTTTATTTAAAAGATTGCCATCCAACTTAAAGGCTCCCCCACATCTCTTTGATTATTTCTAGCGATTTTGTTCAACCACCACATTTAGTTGGTGTAAGTACATAAGAATTACCTTTTAAAAAAAACCTACATTGTGATCACATTCACGAAAGGATTCTACGTATTCGCCTTCATGGCAACTTATAACCACAAATGTTTTTATTGCATTACGTATGTGGTTTCGTTTATTTTACATCTACCACTTTGGACAACATTATTTTGTCCACCTAAATAACTTGTAAAAGTATCGTTTGTTCAAATTTGAATCAAACACCACGTTCTTACCCATAAATTTCTTTTAGGGATAGTTTCTTTCAAAATCATAACAATATCGTATATTTTACAACGAAAGTCTCTCTTATTCCTCCAACATTCTTGGAATTAGAGATGAATAAACTTCCTAATCTTAATTAACCATTCATCACATCATGATTACTATCACAACCGGTGTAGTATCAAGTAATCAATGATTCAGTTAACTATCCAATTTAGGGATTTCTCTGATATCCCTTATGGTATAGATTTTTTCCAATTCTATAGGTACAGTGTGTGTTTACTAATTCCACACAAATCTCATACCCGTATTCAAGTCAAATTTAAGTAGAAATGTACTTGACTTATAAACTTCTCAAATCAAGTTTGAGTGCTTCTGTGCTTGAAACACATTCGATTCAATTGCTCAACTCGAGTTTGTGTTCACACCTCAACTCGAGTTTGAGTTCTTATGTTCCCAACTCAATCCACTCAATTCTAAGTCTCTCATGACGACTTTTCATCTCGAGTTATTCCTATCAAAATTCATATTGTCATTTAATTTTTAGGTTTTCATCTTCCCCCACATTTGGTTGATTTCATTTAACATCCCCACATGTATCAGGTTCCTTCGAACCTTGTGTCTTGGGGTTCCTAGAAATTTTTTTTAGGACTTTGTTATCTTAGAATTCTTAGGTTTTCCAACCAAAATCTAGAGATTTAACCAAATGTCTCGGTATTTCCAATCTCACAGTTCTTAAGTTTTTCAACCAGAAACTAGAGATTTGACCAAAAGTCTTGGGATTCCCAATCTCGAGATTCTTAGGTTTCTCAACAAAATTCTAGAGTCTTTCCCAAAAATTCTTAGATTACAAGTAATCATAATTCTCAGGATAGTCACGACAACTCATGCTTAAGGGTTTATCGCCATGGTTCATAAAACCAATGCCCTAGACACAGTTATAAACTAGTGTCATCACGTTCATATTTTTTAGGTCATACACAATAACCAAATTATTTTGAACGCTCGAGCATTCATGCTCTTTTCAATAAATGTACAACTTTCCAGAGTATAATCCAAATGGTTAACAAAGTCCAATCTTTATAGTTTTCCATTAGTCAACTAAGCCGATCTCCGTAGCTTTCCGTCAATCGAATAAGCCACTTAATCTCATGCACATATTCCAAATCACATAAAATGATCATGCACTTTATTTTCATATAATTTTGGAACCAACCATTTAACAAGTGTTGCATCAATTACCATAACATTAATCATGCCAAATCCTTAATCAAATCATTATCAACTGGCAAATATGTGGATCATTACCCACTTCACCTTGTTTAATATCAACAAAAAGGCAATAATATATTACCTTTAAAACATATTATTTGTTGAATGAACACTTTTATTGGCCGAAAATGGCACTACTTGTTGATAGAATTGTAGAATTTGTAGAATTTGTAGAATTTGTATTGAATGCTTGAAGGCTAAGTCGACAACTAAGCCTTACGGATAGTATACTCATTTACTAGTTCCTACACATTCTTAGGCTAACATCTCCATGGATTTTGCCCTTGGATTGCCATCATTTTGTCAGGTAATGATTCTATATTTGATGTGGTTGATAGGTTTTCTAATATGGAACATTTTATTCCTTTTCGGAAAATAGATAATGCTAAACAGGTGGATGATATGTTCTTAAAGAAGTTTGTGTGAATTCATGGTCCCCCTTCCAGTACAGTTTCTAATAGTGACGTTAAGTTCTTATCCTTCTTTTGGAATACACTATAGAGGAAGTTGGGAGCTAATTACTGTTTTCAACTGCAAGTCATCCACAAAAAAATGGACAAATAGAGGTTAACAATTGCCCCTTGGAATCCCTATTGCATGCCTTAGTCAAGAAAAAACCTAAATAATTGGGAAGCGTGCATTCCCTTAGCAAAGTTTTCTTAAAACAGAATTGTTCATTCTAATACTTTTTTGAATCTCCATTTGATGTTGTTTATGGTTTCCTACCTGCTACTCCACTTGACCTAATTCCTTTGAATTTTAAACATGTCAGGAACCTTGATGGAGAAAAGAAGATTAATTTTTTCAGATAGATGCACGAAAAAGTTAGACAAATGATTGAAAGGACAAATGTGAAGAATGCAAAGAAAGCGAACCATGAAAGAAGACTGGTGATTTTTAGAATGCATGCATTGTAATATATGTGCACATGCACGAGACATGCATCTATTTTTAGTGTTGGATTTTTTGGTATTAATAAAAACATATAAAAGTTGCATCAAACCTTTTAAGATAAATTAAAGTTTTTTTCACTTGCATGACATATCGCCGCACACACCATGAACAATAATCTGTGATTGTGAGGAACCAGATCCATGCACAAATAAAGGGTACATCATATTATTTATGAAAATTGAGAACAATGCATATTGGGAAAAACATAAGTTCAGATTTTAAAAATTGGATGGTACAATTCTACCAGAGTCCCGCCAACTGATCAGCATAAAAAATTGGATGTTCCCATTTCCTGATGATGTTTCTGATGAATAACAAAATGTTACACCCGATGGCAAAATTGAGACTTAAAATGCAGTACATAACAATTTAGAATAGTTAATGATGTGTATTTGATGGTGTTTGTGTGCAGGGAGTTAAGGCTTCCCAATATACCGTTGCTGTTGTGCCACCGTTCGTAGCTGGAATCTGCAAGACAAAGCCCCCAGAAGTGTCTGGGGGGAAGAGGCTCTGGCGGCCAAGTAAGAATCAGAATTACAAGAGTTTAATTAGGAATGAATATTTGAGTGTGTAGGATTAACTTTAACCTTTATATAGGTTGGAAAATAGGGAAATTGTTTTGTTTACTTGTGGAGCAAATAATTCTCCCTTGGGCCGGCCCGAAGTTCACTACCCAAAGGATAATGTTATGGTCCTAGACCGGCCGAACATAGGCACTTGAGTCTAGTCCAAATTCACACATTATCAATAAGCCCCTAGAAAGTTAAGGGTTTGGCCTTCGAATTTATCCCAAAGTCCTGGGTTCGAATCCATGATCGCTTCTACGAATTTGATAATCTGCTCTTTGATGGAGATGCTTCGAATTGGTGACGGAATGAGGGTTTACCCTCTGGGATCCTATGCTACTATAGGGGTGCAGTTTTGGGCCCCTGACTATGCATTAAGGGTTCACACCAAGGGGATTCAAAATCCTCCAGGTTAGGTTCGAATTAGTTATTCGAATGGATTAATGTGTTAGGGACATGACCCTCGACTTTCTAATCTGTGTTAGAGCCCAAGGGCCTAGCTCTAGCCTTATTTTCTTCCTAGGGGGTCATCGGCCCCTTGTAGCTCTGAATAGTGGGTTCAACCCTGGCCTTCTGATTTGTGTTGGAATCCAAGGGCTTTTGAGCCCCAGTATTCAGAAATGGGGGATTCATCCTTCAGGCTCCTAATCTGTGTTAGAGTCTGAAGGCCTTCAAATCCCTGTATTGAGGAATGGGAGACTTGAGCTTTGACCTTCTAATCAGTGTTAGAATCCGAGGCTTTTTGAATCCCAGTATTTTAGAATAGGGGATTCAACCATTGACCTTCTAAACAGTGTTAGAATCCATGGAGCTTCGAATCCCAGAATTTGAGAATAGGGGATTCGACCATCAGCCTTCTAAACTGTGTTAGAATCCATGGAACTTTTAATCCTAGTATTTGACAATAGGGGATTTAGACTTCAAGGTGAGAATTGGAAAAGTCACGAAAGCATAGGTTCAAGGTGAGAAGTGGAAAGGTCATAAGGGCGTGATGCTCACTCTTGTTTTTGAGCTCGTAGAACCCAGGCTGGGTTCTACGCGTGCCACTTTCCCTATTAATGTCTGCGGTTTCTCACCCATGCAGCCCATTTACCCACGTACATACTCATTACGTGACGGCCCGAGTTAATCATTACCTCTTTACTCCCTCTTCTATTTAAGGCGCATCCTATCAGTTTAACCCACTCTTTACCCAAGTCTTTTTCAAGTTTCAAACTCTCTTTCTCTATTTCAGAGCAGCTCAATGCATTTCTCTCCATGCTAACATTTTCAGAGAGTTGCGGTCAAACTCCGGCCATTAACTAGTAAGTTCTCTTTCCTTTGACCTTTGTTTTCCTCTTATTGAGATGTCGCAAACACTAATGGGAGGACAAAGCTCAATTCCAGCCTATTTTTCGGTCGTTTCTTCTACTGGCGGGGTTGAGGGCTCCCACCTCTAAGATTCTGACATCGTTCCCTCCTCGGCCGCTGGTTCTAAGTTCACTAATAGGGAATTTATAGGGTTCTCCACTAGTAGCTCTGGGTCACCTAAGGGCTATTGTCGGAAGTGAGTTACTTTAAGATCCTAAATTCCGAGGGAGACCAACGTTCATAAGGATAATGAGGGCTATCCATTCTTTTTTAGAAGATTCTGACTCCCGTTCCCGAGAGCCCCAAGCCAATTGCTAAGGAGATCTCTAATCTGCTAACTTCTCTGTCCGTTTGGATTAAGCTTACAGAGGATTTGCGGTTGGAGGTCCTTTGGTAAGATGAAAACCCTAGGGATACGATGCCCAATAGGTACACTGTCTATGAGTGCCATCTCCAATTTGGGCTTTGTTTTCCCTTGCCCCCAATCCTCTCTCATCTTCTCGAGGAGCATCAAGTTAGCCTAGCTTCATTCAAACACTATACTCTTAGTTATGGCATTTATGACTCGATGTAATATCTTAGGTATAACCCCTAGCTACGAACGTTTTAGATCCCAATTCTATATATCTGCTAGCAGACCCGTGGCACACACAGTCAGCGGCAAGGATATGAAGATTAGTGGGATTATAACCCTTAGTAACAGGTTTTCGGACCCCCCCAAAAAATCTCCTCGAACTGAAAAGGGTGGCATAGAACCTCTATATACACATTCGAGAGTGAGGCAAAAGAGTACTACATGCTGGGTGGAATTCGAATCCAAAGTAAGGAATGCTGCTAACTATGTGGCTCCGAAGAGTGTAGTTGAAGATAGGGATCGGCTGTTAAGTGAACCCCTCAACATCTCAAAGAACTGTGATTATGTTTAGCCGGAAGAGGTTTATGAGTGGATCTATAGTCAGACCCCTCCCTCCGACGGGGTCTTCAAAGGCCCCTTCGGGCAAAGGGAAGATGAAAAACAAGGTGGTTGGGGGTGATAACCCTAAGAAGACTAATAGGAAGGCCCCTTCGGTTACAGATAAGGGGGCCCCAAAAAAGCCACAGAAAAAGAAAGTCAAACTTGACCCCTCGAGGCCTACTGAGCCTATTTTGAGAACCGTCGAAACTGACTCAAAGACCTTAAGGGAAAAAATGCCAAAGAGGCCCCCCTAGAAGTTCCTCCCCAACCAAGAAGGTGTTTGCGGTATCCTAGCTTTTTTACTTTGATTGTTTTTACCTTACCCCCCCTCCCCCCTCCCCCTCTGCCTTTTATTTTGTTATCCAGTGGACTTTGCTAGCTTGCTCTGTCTTGGAAATGAGGAAGAGGTGGAGATAATTTTCAAGGAAACATGTTTGGAGGCTCACTCTAAGCCCTAGGTCTAGGTTTCGGTCTGAACGGAGCCCCTTTTGGAGGTCTAGATGGAGACCCTGAACAACAAGATGTCTTGGGATGGTTCTTCTTCGCATAGTTCTTCCCCCAGAGGCAACGAACTGGCGAGTTCATCGTCATCGATTCCCAAAATGATGGCTCCAAATATTTTGAGTCCCAGGCTGGGCATCTTCTAGGGGGAAGGTAACCCCACCCCTTTCCCCCCCGGATTGTACCCTAGCTTCCGTTCTGGAGGTGGCCACCATCTTAGCTGCTTTGCACTTAATTCTCCAGACCTTTGTGGAGAAGGCCAAGGAAGCCCAGGTGGCTGCTGCCAAATCCATGACCTCTGAGGCAAGGGTGATTAAGCTCGAGGAAGAGCTGACGAAAGCTGCCTCTTATCATCAGGGGGAATTAGTGAAGATTGCCTCCGGTCATAGGGAGGAATTATAAAAGGTGGCCTCCAATTATGGGGTGAACGTGCTAAGATAACCTCTAAACACAAGGAGAAGATGGAGAAGCTGAGCCTCGAGAAAGAAAGCCACCTGAAAGAGCTTAAAATCAAGCTGCCGAAGACCAGGGCTTCTATTGAAACTCTGGCCAGTGAAAACACTAAGCTGGCCAGCCTTTGTTCTTCCGAACAGCAGCCTCCCTCTTCGAGGCCTACACAAACAAACTCGTGAAGACCCAAGGGTTCCGGAACTTCTTCTAGTCCATATCGAAAGCCTTGGTGGGGCTCACTCAGAACAATCTGGCCCATTCCATCTTCAAGGAGCTCCCCGCCGAGTACACAACCATGCAGGATGTTCTCAAGAACAACAGTAAGCCAGAGTAGATAAACTGTCTCTGGTGGAACTCCATCCAAGATGGAGGCATCAAACTCGCATTGCTCGATCACTTGAAGGCTTCCGGCAAGTTCTTTTTGGTGGAGGAGATCTCCCATCTGGAGGTGGACAAAGACAAGAAATGGAGCGAATCGGACCCTCTCCTGAAGTCCCAACGCAAGCATACTTCTTCCAGCACTAATCAGAAAGATCATAGCATAGAGAAGAATGTATGAATTAATTCCTCTTTAGGACTTTGAATGTACTTCCTTTCTTCCAATATAAATAAAAGTCTTTAATTTCTCTACTTACTCGTTTCTACTTTTTTGGTACTTGTTGATTCTAGATTTGGTACCCTAACGACCCTCACATCTTCAAAGGGGGGCCTCTTTTGACTTCTTTTTCCAAGTCACAAAGGAGTGGTACCACCAGAATGAAGAGTATGCATGGGAGTGCTGAATCGAAGCCTCTCAATTCTGGTACAAATCTGTCCAGCTCAAAGAAGAACTTCGAGTTACCCATGAAGGCCTAGCTTGTGGCATAATAGCCTCCATGAGAGGTAAAAAGAACTTCTTAATGCCCTTAGTCGTTCGAGGGAAGAAAGGTATTTCTTGGTTGCAGCTAAAGACGAGATTTCAGGAGACTATCACCCCCTCAAAGCTCGGCACAATGAGGTTCTTGAAGAGATCACCACCAAGGATGGGTTTAATTCGATGCACAAGTGCATCACTACTACAAAATATTTTAAGGCTTCTGGGGAGGCATCATCTTCTCTGCCCAACGAGACCATCGAGCGTTACTGCCGCGATGCCCAAATAGATCGAGCGGCCCTTGTGACTGATACTACCAAATTAGAGGAATGGAAGACACATAATAGGGAGTACGAATGAGGTCTCATTCCTACCTTAGAGAGAACCGTTAGGGAGAATCAAGCTCTCGTTGTGGTTTCCTTTAGAGAAAAGGAAAAGGTCAAGCGGAAGAATGTCAAGCTGTATCAGACTTACATAGTGACTGCTAATGATCTTCGAGCATATGGGCTTTGGGTTGGGACTGTCGATGCGCCCCTAATTGAATACTTTAAGCCTTTCTCAAAGAGACCATCAATATAATGGAGAGAAAACATATCACAAGGGATCCTAAGTACCAAGATGCTTATGAAGATGCTAAGGAGTGGCTAAAGGATTTTTGAAAAAAGAAGAATACGAGTTGGACTTCGAGCTACCACACTCCTCTAGAAGGAGTAAGGTTCTAAGCCCCATGGAGAGTGGCCTATCCGGAGCGGCCCGCGGAAAGGGATGTTCCGTCTTGAGCCACCCACCTAGGGTCCCTACCTCGGTGTCATATCTCTCTTTAGTAGAGGCTCCCGTGTCTCAATCAAGATATTCTGATCCTCCGATTTTGAGGACTAACCCTTCGAGTACTCAGGTTGGTGCCTCTGGTCGAGAGAGAGGGGTCCTTACTTCCTCTAGAGAGCGCTCATCCATAAGAGAGGGTAGTGTTGCAATTGGTAGGGGCCGAGTAGCTCCTCTCAGTTATGAGGGTGCCGAGAATGTTCCCTTGGTGAGAAGACCTCGAAGCTCCCACTGCGGATCTTCAAACTTTGCTCAGGAACCTGAAGCTAGGGACTAGAAGGGATAGTTTTCTCTTAGTTGTATTTAGATAGTTGTGGTAACTCCTTACACTTTACTTGTAAGCCATTATGGCCTTGTATAATTGTAATAAAACGTTTTTCCCCTTGCTATTTTCAGAGCACTTAAATTTTTCATGAAAGGTAATAGCCCTTCTAACCAAGTTGAGTTTAACTTGTTTATCTTTCATCTGAGTGTTCGATGAGCTGTGTTGGCCCTTTGAACATTTACAAGGTTTGTTCCTTGGGCGCTTAATGCATGATAAGGGAATCTCAATCCCCAAGCGTTCGATGGCCAGTGTTGGCCCTTCGAATGTTTTACAAGGTCCATGCCTTGGGTGCTTGATGTGCTTTAAAGGTATTTTGGCCCCAAATTGTTCGATGGGCTGTGTTGGCCCTTCGAATGTTTTATAAGGTTTGTGCCTAGGGCATTTGATTCGCTTTAAAGGGATTTCAGTCCTGAATCGTTTGGTGGGCTGTGTTGGCCCTTTAAATTTTTTATGCTCTAATTTGAGGAGAATGGTCAATTTTTGTATCCCCTTGTCCAGGTGTATTTTAATCCTTAAGAACAAGAAGTAATTATAGGATACACACTTTGATAAATATTTTAACAAAAATGAAGGAACCCTAACGACTTACAACTACGTTTTGTCAAGGGTGTCCTCCAACCTATAGCTACTTTGGGGTGGGATATTTTCTGGCCTCCCCATGTCTATTGGGATTTAGGGGAGTGATAACTCATATTGTTGGAAACGTTCCATCTTCACAGAATCGGTTCACCTTGGGGGCTTTCCAGAATGTAGTTGCCCCAGGGCCGGCTTCAACAACTCAGTAGGGTCCTTCCTAGTTTTCAGATATCTTCCCCTCTGGCTCTCTTCGGCTCTTCTCATTTCTCCTCAATATTAGGTCTTCTGGGGAAAACTGGGCTTTTCGGACCCTCCAGTCATGATACCACTTGATCCTTTCTTTGACCTTAGCTTCGTGGAGGGATGCCTTCTCTCTTTTTTCTTTGAGAAGTTCCAAGTCCAAGCACACTGCTCTTCATTGACCTCTTGACATTCGTTGCTTATAGTAAACCTTTGAAAGGTGGGCAGCTTTTATCTCCACAGGAATGACCGCCTCCGAACCATAGACCAAGCCGTAAGGGGTTTCACCCATGGTGTATGATTTCGTTGTTCAAAATGACCAAAGCACACTGGGAAAATTATTGATCCAGTTCCCACCTGCTCCTTCAAGCCTCAACCGAATGCCATTGACAATGGTTCGATTTGTGACTTCCACTTACCCATTGGCTTGGGGGTGGTAACCGTTGGTGACTCTCCGACAAATCTTGTACTCCTTACACCATATTTTAAATGGGTCATTAACAAACTGGGCACCATTATCGGTTATGATGATTTGAGGGATTGCAAAGCGGCACATGATGTTCTTCCAGCAAAAACTAATCACCGGTTCCCTTTAACGGTGGTTAGGGCTTCAGTCTCGACCCACTTGGTAAAGTAATCTACGGCCACAATTAAGTATCGAAAGTGGCTTGGGGTCTCCGGGAAAGGACCCACCGGGTTGTCCCCTCATTTGTTGAATGGCTAAAAACTGTTTATGTTCATAATTTCCTCTTGGGAGACATGGGTGATTGGTGCATGCCTTTCGATTGGTGGCAGGCATGGATGTGCTTGTTATCCTCATCAAACTTCTTAGGCCAATGAAATCCAGCTAAAAGGAGCTTCTTAGCTATTGATTGAACCCCCTGGTGACTTCTACAGGCTCCTTCGTGAGTTTCGTGGATCATATATTCAGCTTCGTATGGAGAAACACATCTAAGAAGTGCCTGAAGGTGGCCTTGACGGTAAAGAAAATCTTTGTGGATCACATATTTGGGTGCTTTTAACCTGACTTTCCTTGCTTTAATGGCATCTTTTGGAAGGGTACCATCTCAAAGGTAGCTAAGGATAAGCGTTATCCACGACTTTTTTTCTTCTACCATCATGAACGTTACTTCTTCTTTGAAGTTGTGTTTACTCAACGTTTCCACCATTAAGTGCCCATAAGATTGCAAGTCCAGGTTTGAAGAGACTAGCTTGCTAAGAGCATCGACCTTGCGGTTTTTCTCTCGAGGGACTTGTGTAAGGGTGTAATGGTGAAAACGTTTGAGGAGGAAATTTACCACTTCTAAGTAGCATTGCATGCTTCTTTCACTTGCCTTGTATTCCCCCTTGACTTAAAGGACCACAATCTAGGAATTGCTAATTATGTCAAGCCTTTGAACTCCTAGTTCTTTGGCTATTCGAAGGCCATTGATTAGTGCTCTGTATTCTGCTTCGTTGTTTGTGGCCTTGAAGTCAAAGTGTAGGGCATAGGGGAAATCCTTCCCTTTGGGGCTTGTGAGTAAGAATCCAGCCCCATTGCCTCCGAAATGTGAAGATCTGTCAACAGACAGCTGGCAGGTTTCTTCAAATTCGGCTTCCTCATTGACTACAATTTGTTCTGTAGTTTTCACAATGAAATCCGCTAAGGCCTGACCCTTGATAACTGTTCTTGGGAGGAACTTGATGTCATGCTCCCCTAGTTCGATTGACCACTTCATCATTCTCACTGAGGCCTTCGGCTTTAGGAGCACCTGCCTAATTAGATGGCTGGTGAACAAGATGATCTTGCAACTTTGGAAATATGGCCAGAGGCGGCTTGCCGCATGGACAAGGGCTAGGATTAACTTTTTGAGGGCAGTGTACAAAGTCTTTGGGCCATGCAGTGCCCTAATTAAGAAGTAAATTGGGTGTTAGGCCTTATCTTTCTCCTTGACAAGAATCGCACTTACTGCTAAGGGGGATGCAAAGATGTACAAGTACAGATCTTCCCCCATGTCTGGTTTCATTAGGGTGGGTAGTCTTCTTAAGTGTTCTTTTAGGTCTCAGAAGGCTTTGTCACATTCTTCTGTCCATTCAATTTTTTTGGCTTTTCGAAGGACATCAAAGAATGGCAAATGTTTCTCAACCTTGTTTGAAAGGAATCGGCTGAGTGCAGCCAGTGATCCTGTTTGCCTTTGAATGTCTTTGACCATTTGGGGGGACTTCATGTTTATCAAAGCTTTGAATTTCTCAAGGTTCATATCGATCCCCCTCTCCGAGACCATAAATCCCAGAAATTTATCGGCTGCAACTCTGATCACACACTTAGCTGGGTTTAGCTTTAGGTTGGCCTCTCGGAGCCTTTGGAAGGTTTCTTCGAGGTCCAGAAGGAACTGGTCGAAGCCCTTAATTTTGACTACCATATCATCCACATATATTTCAACGTTTCTGCCGATCTATTTTTTGGAGAGCTTATCAACCAGCCTTTAGTAGGTGGCCCCTGCATTCTTTAGGCCAAATGGAATTTTCTTATAGCAAAATGTTCCCATATCCATTATGAAATATGTCTACTGCTTATCCTCTTCCATCATGAGTATTTGGTGATAGCTTTTATTAGCATCAAAGAAAGCTAGTACCTCATATCCTACTATTGCTTCGACCAGCACATCAATGGAAGTTAGGGGATAGCTATCCATGGGGCAACATTTGTTAAGAACCGTGAAGTCATGCACATCATCTAAGCCCCATCATGCTTGGAGAGCATCACCAGATTTTCTATCCAGTCGGGATAAAATACTTCTTCGATAACTTTGGCTCGGAGCAGTTTTTGAACTTCCTCTTTGATGGCTTCTGCCCTTTCGGGGGTGAATGAACTTATTTTTTGCTTAATTGTCTTTTAGAAAGGATCCACATTAAGCATGTGGACCATCAACTATTTTGGTACCCCCATGGGGTCGAAGGTGATCCATGAAAACACGTCGACATAATCGTCCAAGTGGTCCATCATCTTTTCTCTCATTGCGGGTGGTATCATTTTTCCCATGGACACCGTCCCTTTTTCTCGGACGGCCATTAGCTCCGTGTCCGTGGGCTTTATTTCTCCATTAACCGAAGCCACCCTATCCTCCTTTTTAGACTCTTTCAAATCTATAGCCAAAAAACTTATGGCCATATGTCGATCCCTCTTATGAGTGAAATCCCCATTCTAGTGGGGAACATCATTGTCAAGTGATAAGGGGACCATACAGCTCGTTCTTGGCACATTCAGGGCCTTCCAAGTATCAAATTTTAAGGGGATACAACATTAATCACAGCGAAGCTACAGTCGATTGTGACTTTCTTGTCTCCATCGGCTACTTTAACCTGGAGGGTCACGACCCCTAGGGATAGCACCATTTTCCCAGTGAAACAGGACAAGAGAGAAGTTGTTCTACTCAAACTTTTGCGCCCGAGCCCTAGTTGATCAAGGCAATTAGAAAATATCACTTCCACTATTCTGACATCGTCTACGAATTACCTCTCAACATAGCAGACCCCAATGGTCACGTGGATAACCATCGGGTCTGTATGAGGGGTTCGCATTGGCACCAGATCTATTTCTGAGAAGGTGATGGCTTCTTCACCTTAAAACCGCTTTTCGCTAGGTTCTCCAAGGGGTACGTATTGGGATTGAGCATTAATGATGGTGTTCGAGGATTGGTCACCCATCACTCCACTAATGAAGTTGATCACCTGATTAGCTCCATCCCTCCGGTTCCTATCAGGATGAGCATCAGCATCAGGCCTGGCATTTTCTTTTACATGGTTTCCAGCTGGCTCCCAATCATTTTCCCGTTGTTCCCTGCCAACTCGATTGGCTCTTTTCTTGCCCTTTTAGCGGTACTTTCCTCCTCCCCTCGAGGAGGATTCTCCTCTTGGTCTCTCGATGCAATCCGGGAGCAAACCCTATCTCGTACACCTTTTGATTTCTTGTTCCAGGTGAGTGCATTCATTTGTATCATGGCCCCACTCCTTATGATGGTCGTAGAATTTAGGTGACTCCCTTTTTAGAGGGTAGTCTCTATCTGGAGGGGGGCTTCGAAACAAACCCTTGTGGATGAAATGTATTTCCATCAGGGACTTGGTTAGGGAAACATAGCCCTCAATGCTTTTCTTCAAAGCCTCCAGCCTCTTTGATCTTGATTCAAAGGCCTTATGACCCTTTTTACCCCATCTGTCCCCTTCCCATTTTTTCTTCATGGTTTCTTTAATCTTAGAATATTGCTCCACGATATCTTGCAGTTGTTTCAGGGTTTATGGCTTACTTGAGACTATAATTTAAGGTTAGACATCCCATTCATATAGCCAGGGATTACTCCATCCTCTATGCGATTGATCACGGTAAGACTTTCATCCACTTACCGATGGTAGAACGCCTCTGTCGATTTATCGGGCCTCTGCTTGCTCTGATAGAGCTCAATCAGGGTTTTTGTAAACCTTTTTTTTGGAAGAATTGTCCCAAAAGGCCCTTGTGAAGTCTCTATATGAATGCAATGACCCTCTGCCCAGCTTATTAAACCATTTTTGAGCTTTTCCCCGAAGATAGCTCCCCACTAGCTTACATGTCAGTTGTTCGTTGAAATCCCTTGAATTCATCAAGCTGAGGAAAGTCTGTATGAACTCTCGGAGGTCTGAATCTCCACTGTACGTGGGGAGCCCTTTGGGTGGTCTCACGTCGCTGGCCCATCGGGTGGCCACTATCGCAGGGCTGAAGGGGGAGGCTGTGACTTGGCTCGAATGCCCAATCAATTTATCCAGCTCTCTCATCAAGGCATATATCGACCCCCCCTCCCATCCATGGATCGCTGTATTTACTTGACCATAGTGCCGCGTAAAAGCTCAGGATCAGGTTTGAGGCCGTGTATCCATACTGCGATCCTCCCACAGCTAAGTTATAGTACATCTGGGGTGGTAGAGATCATATAAAGGGACCTTTGGTCGGAGCCAGGAGTATATCTGGTTCTTGAAACCTAGATAGAGCCCTATCGATCCGGCAATCGAATGAGAGATTTCTTGGTTTGAAATGGGAGGTATTGAGACAGGTGCAGAGTACGTCATCATTTGACCCAAGCTAGGGAATGTTGGTTGGGGTTGATCTTGTGCCCATAACCCCATTTCCACGTGGTAGGATGCTCTTAGGGGGGACTGGATCCGAAGTCTTGGCTGTAACGCTAGAGGCATCGAAGGCGGGGGAACCACCTTTTGTTGGACCATCCATTAGTAGTGCATTGGAGGCTCCACCTGATAGCCAGCCGATGTGAGGGTTTGAACTAATAACGCTAGGTCATGGTGTGACGGGGGAAACATATTGTTTTTTCCCATCGTTGCTCAAGCAGCACCTCTTGTAGCTTCTGTTCGCAAATCTACCGTAGCTTCCATGTATTGTGGCTCATTCTCTCTTGGTCAGCGCGGCTGACTTTGTGACGTAGGAGCTTCGACACCTCCTAGGCTCGACACTGACTTCCATGCTTCTTGGAGGTACAACAGCTTCGATCCGGGACCCCTCTAGCCTCCTTGTAGTCGGGACTTGTTCCCAGCCAACTTCTAGGAGCTTATTACCGATGCCTGAGGGGGCAGGGCCCGACTACATCTTGGACCTACGCCCTCTCCTTCTTCGGTAGGGGGATTGTATTTCTTCGCTAGTGCCTAAGGTCTTGCCTTTTAGCCATTTGCTTCTATGCAAGGCACTTGTTGTAGAATTGAACATAAATAGCAAGAGAACGCAGATCTGACTGACGGTCCTACTGGGCTTGCCAACTTGATGCGCCCCAATATACAGCCACAGCTACGCTGATCTGTCGCGTCACCTAAAGCACAGCGAAGCCCGACCGCCGCGAAGCTTCATTGCCAAAGCTCTTCCACCCGTAGCAAAGTCCGAACTCTGCCGCCACAAAGTTCGACCATCGCGAAGCTTTCACCATCGGGCTTCCACCACCCCCAGCGAAGTCCGACCGTCACGAAGCTTCCACCTCCGATTGCAAATTTTATACTTTTTAATCCCTTTTGTTCATGTGTATATTGTTGTTTTATTTGTATTTCTATTCTTTGTATTGTGTGTGTTTTTCTGTTGTATTTTTGTTCCTATCCATATTTGGGATTGATTGCCTGCCGGAAATAATTGGTTTTCGACATCATTTTTTTGGTGCCTCAGAAATAGGTTCTGAACTCGAAACCTATTTGGAAACCGATAAAAGGTGGTTTTCGGAACAGCCTTTCATCAATTCGATCAAAAGTCAGAATTGACCACTCGTGTTAAGACTCTTACAATTTACTCAAGTTGGTGATGGACATGTAATTCATAGTAATTTTGGAATCACAAATTGAAGAGTTGGGGCCCGCCATAAACACATTGGTTATTCAAATTGGGTCAATATCAAACCTATGAGTATACTTTATAACTTGCTTCGTCATAAATGATCCTCTTTTTAAAAAATTTAAACCACTCAAGGGTAAGGAGAAATTAATTAAGGTCCCCAGCCTTAAGAAATCAGAAGCAAGTTACATTAAGAGTTTGAGCTGCTTTACATGGCTATGGGCAACAAAATTGCCGGAAAATGAGTAGGCTATAACTGATATGGCTAATTTCTAATTTATCGACTTTGGGAGATGCAATTCCAAACCTAGCAATCTCCACCTGTGTGTTAATTGCTAGTGTTGGCTAGGAATTTCTCCATTGACAATCAGCTAAACAGAATTTGATATTGTAACCACATAATATACACATGAGTTGGAGAATTAGAGTGCCAAGAATTGAGACTAAATGAGGCATTTGCTGCAGCCCCTTCAGTGTCTGAAGTTAGGCGAAACTTTGTGATACCAATAAAGATTTCAGTTGATAAGAGATTGGTGCTCCTTCATTTAGTCAAGCAGCGTCCGTCGCCATTGTTATAATATCACTGATATGCATCAGTGGGCTGTTATGTCCTCAAGATGCTGTAGAATAAGTGATTGGTGCTCCTTCATTAAGCAGAACAACGTCCGTCATCTTTGAGATCATATCAATGATGGGCCTTTGCATGCGGTTTCGTCCTCGAGCTGCTGCATGTCGTCGTCTCCTTCCTCGACCTATAAAAGAGAACAAAAGAAGAGTAGATTTTGGACTAACATTTAATGTATTCTAATGGCAGGAAGTCCAAGTTTGTCAAGGCTAATTAAACCCCTGATTTCTTGTTGGAGAGATTGATAAGAATACACCTGATTAGTTATCTCATATTTCGCATGCAGTTTAGCTAACATGTCCGCTAGTTGGTTTGTTGTTACAGGAACAAAGAAACGAAAGCAAAGCTTTGAAACCAAACGATTTGTTGCAGAAACAAAAACTAAAGAAAGACAAGAGGAAAACGTTTTTGGTGCAGTATATTTTACTGCATTTTCTGAACTTCATTTTATAACCAAAATAGCCTACAAAAACTGAAAACATGACCACGTAAAACTCCTATCTCCAAGCCACTATCCCTCTAACCAAACTTGCTACATTCATGCAACTAACTATGACTTGGTTTTGAACATTGAAAGCTTTACTAAAAATAGGAAAGTGTTGCAGTAATGCTGCAACAAAATAAGGGAAGAAGATTATCCAACAAATCACCCCCTTAAGCTTCTTCTTCATTCTGAACTTGAATGATTCCAAGCTTCTGCCGCATCTCAACGAACTTGATCTTTGGCAATGCTTTTGTTAAGATATCAACTAGTTGCTCGTTGGTGCCAACATGTTCGACATTCATCCTCCCGGTTTCGATACACTCTCGAATGTAGTGAAACTTGGTGTCAATGTGCTTGCTCCTACTATGGTGAACCGGATTCTGAGTAAGAGCAATTGCAGACTTGTTATCTATCAAAAGCTTGAAACCAAGTTCTTCACGCCCAACTAGTTCGCCGATGAGTCGACTGAGCCAAACGCCTTGACATGCTGCACTTGCCGCTGTAACATACTCCGCTTTGCAAGAAGACAAAGCAACAATTTTTTGCTTTTGTGAAGTCCACGAAACCATGCTGTTCCCAAGGAAGAAGGCTATCCCGGAAGTGCTTTTCCGGTCATCTATGTCGCCGGTGAAGTCACTATCGCTGTTGCTAACTAGTTTAACATCGCCTCCACCTGACTTGTAGCAGCATCCATACCTTAGAGTACCTTGAATGTACCTAAGTATTTGTTTAATTGCAGCCCAATGTTGAGCACTTGGAGCTTCCATGTATCGACTTGCGACGCAAACCGCATGAGCTAAGTCTGGCCGTGTATTCACCAAATAACGAAGGCTTCCAACAACACTCTGATACTTTGTTGCATCCACATAACCGCTGCCATCTTGCTTGCTCAAACAAAGTCAATTTTCCATTGGAGTATGACATGGATTACAACCATTCATACCTGCAAAATCCTGTATCTTTTCCGCATGAGCTCCTTGGCAAACTGTGATTTCACCATCACCTTGACGTACCTCAATTCCCAAATAATAACTAAGAAGACCGAGATCACTCATCTTAAACACTTGCTGCATTTGGATCTTAAACTCAACGATTTCTTCAACACTTGTCCCCGTAATAATTAAATCGTCAATGTAAACACCCATAAGCAGAAAAGTTTGAGCAGTACCTCTCCGATAAACGGCATGCTCGAGCTGGCTTCTCGTGAACCCAAGTACAGTGAGTGAGGAATCAAGCTTTGAGTTCCATGCACGCGGCGCTTGTTGAAGCCCGTACAAAGCCTTACGTAGCTTAAGCACTTTTCCATCATTTTCACTATCAACGAAACCCGGTGGTTGCTTCACATAAACGTCCTCAACAAGATCTCCATTTAGGAAAGCCAATTTCACGTCCATGTGGTGCACTTCCCACCTTTCATGTGCGGCGAGTGCAAGCAATAGCCGAACCGTCTCCATTCTTTCCACCGGAGCGTACACTTCTTCGTAGTCCACCCCCTGTCGCTGCGCATACCCATTTGCGACGAGCCTCGCCTTGTGCTTAACAATTTTTCCCGAAGGATCCTTTTTTACTTTGAATACCCATTTGAGTCCGATAGCATGGTGGTTTGCCGGAAGTGATGAAAGCTCCCAAGTTTTGTTGTCGAGGATTGATTTCATTTCCTCCTTCATGGCATTTCTCCAAGCTATATCTTTAAGAGCCTCTTCAACACTTGTTGGTTCCTCTGCGGCCAAGAAGCAGTTACTGCTTTCTTCGACATTTTCAATTTCTTCAGTGGCATTGTACAAATCTGTAACCAACCTGTAACGCCGCGGGCCTGATGTAGTGTTGATGTTGTCATCGTGTGTAGTAGGTGTTGTCCACTATGTCTTTAATGGAGTAGGCTCTGGTGTCCGTGATTCAACTTCTGGTGTAGCTTGCTCAGGTGTGGGAATAGTGTGTTCACTTGTAGAGTAAACAACAGTGAACGTGTTCTCTCCTTCTGCTACTATTGTCTCACTGGAAGCTCCCCATTTCCATACCCGACGTTCCTCAAACACAACATCACTTGTCACGTACATGTGCCTCCCAATCGGATCGTAGACTCAATACGCCTTAGGACCTTCCTCATAACCGGTGAAGACTCCTCGAACTTATCGGCCCGCCAATTTGTCCAACCCCGGGCCAAGCTTCTTCACATGCTCGACACACCCGAATGTTTTTAGGTGGTGAACACTCGGCTTCTTCCCGTGCCACACCTTGACAGGCGGGCGGTCGTCGCGCCCCCTATGCAAAAGATAATTTATAAGCCCTTTTTGATTACTTTCTACAACTAGGTAGATAGCGGCAAATCGGGGTCGTCCAAGGAGAAGAGGGATCTTCCTAAGCGCTTAAGCACAAAATGGTTAATATTAGGCTAGGATAAAATATATACACACACATAAAAGCAAGTAAAATGGGGGGGGGGTTGGTTGGTTGGTTTTCTTAAGTTACGAAAGTAAAAACACAAGATAACTAGCAAGGTCAAGTGACTATGCTAATCATCAAACAAAACTAAGAAAAGGGGTTTTAAACTACAAAGATAAAGAGCCTTGGGGGCAATGGATATCCACTTCCAAATCTAATGTAGGTCATTGAATCATTCACTCATTCCATCATATAGCATTACATGACTCAACATCAACATACCCATCTAGCAAGAATCACAACACATAAATCACAAGAAGTTCTAAGTTCACGCTCGTAGATTTTCATGCAAAGGAGCTACGGAATTCGTCACGTTCCTAACACCTAACCAATTCAATCATACAAGCACTCCCTATGCTCAAACAACTCATGGCACAAGTGAAGTGAAACACACCATCAAGAATACACAAATGCTAAATAACAAATGCTTCAAGGATGAGTTAAAATCATCTATTCAATACTTCAACTACTTGTTGTGGAGACTAAACTCCTATCCTTCTTAGTTCGTAGTTTGCAAGAGTGAGTTCGACATCTCTCGTCAAACCTCACCAATGACTCCCGTTGTCGCGACCACGACTCAAGGTATCATTGGTGGCATTTAATCACGAAGAACCAACAAGCTTGGCAATGCTTATGACCACTACACCGTGACTAAGCATTTAACCAATTCATGCAATTACACGAGATTCGATGAACGTGCAACGCACATTCATCCAAGAGCATATAACTCTCTCGTTTGCTACACAAACGAACATGACGAAGAGTTTGACATCAATCACATTCGTCTAGCACATTATCAATCCATCAACACAATCAAAAGCCCTAAATCATACTCATACATTCCTAACAAGAAAAGGGGGGAAATTAACCCAAATCCCCCAAACCCTAGCTAGCAATTCATACAAGTATTTCATTCAAGCTTTCAACAATATCAATGGCATCAACAATTAACATTCAAAGCACAATAAAAGCACAATAGCAAAAACACCAAATAGATAGATATAAATGCTCCTTACTACATAGAAATGGAAGCTTCAATCCTTGCTCCCAAGTACAAAAACTACTCTAGAACAACAAAAGACATAGAAACTAAGAAAACAAGAAGAGAAAAGCTGGGGTTTTGGCCCAAAACAGGGGCCAAAAGCTATGGAGAAGAAGGGGTGAAGAGGTATTTATAGTGGAAGAAAAAGGGGAGAAAAAACGCTGCTGCAGAACTGGATTCGCGCTGTCGTCGCGACTCGCGACCAGTTCCATCGCGAGTCGCGACCAGCAGTGAAATCCAGCCCTGTTTTGTTTTGCTTCCTCCGGGTGAACCGTTGATCCGTTTCGGGAGTTCTTGTAGTCGATTTTATAGTGCTCGAGAAGGGGAATCCAATGGTGCCACTCTTGAGGGCTGATTCGTCTCGGAAAATTCTGAGAACCCTGGATCATCATTCATCCGTTGCTTTGCTCTCCTTTCTTCATCTCTTCACTTCTTCAAATCTTCACAAAGCTCATATGTAAAGGTCTTCAAATCTTCAAAGATAAATCTTCAAAGTCTTCAAATCTTCAAAGTCTTCAAACAAATCACCTTGTCACACAAAATCATCTAAAAAGTGATAAAAACGTCAAAGCCGCCTTTATCCCTCCTTAGATGATTTCAAGGCAAAATGCCACATGTAGAGCACAAAATTGCACAAAACCTAATCCTAAAAAGCCTAAAATAACCATCTAAAATGGACACATCAAACCTCCCCACACTTAAACCTTACTCGCCCTCGAGTAAGAAAAGATTCAAGCACACGGAGGAAATGACATATCCACATCCTAAAAAGCCTAAAATAACCACATAAAATGGCCTCATCAAACCTCCCCACACTTAAACCTTACTCGCCCTCGAGTAAGAAAAGATCCAAGCACACGGGGGAATTCATATGGCCATATCCTAAACTAATCCCCCAAACAAAGCCTCACAAAAACTCTCAATATCATAAATCCCAAAATAAAAGCTCACATGAGAATTTTTCACACACACATCCCCAATCCTAAATCTAACCAAACCTACCACTTATCAATTCACTACCCATAAAAATATTTCAAAGCCCAGAATTGATATTCCCAAAGTCCAATGACACAAGATGAAGTTAAAACCATTTAAGAGGTTTAAGCACATACTTCACCGAATGCCAATATATCCACCAAAATCCAATGACATAAAATGAAGCTAAAGCCATATAAGAGGTTCAAACACATGCTTCACCTAATGCCAATATATCAACCAAAAACGAAGTAGAAAGAGATAAGGAATTTCATAACCACACTTCGTTTCCTAACCCACTAAGCTACCGAATCCCAAGAGGTCTATAGATGTTGAGCTACCCGATCCATCCATGTGACAACCGCAACCTTATGACTCCAACGCCGGCAAATGAGTGAAATCTTAGAATTTTTCTTTTTCTCTCTTTTTCTCTCATTTTGCCTAGGAGCTCTTTCGAGTTTTCATCCTAGCCACACATCATGTTTCTTTAGCTCACATCTCACCTTTTTCCGCACATTTTAGCCTCTCATTTTTGCCTAGGCCGCCCTTTCGGGTTTTCGACCTATCCGGGCCCCCAATGTTGCCTAAGTTGCCCTCTCGGGTTTTCAACTTAGCGGGTTTTCTTTTTCTTTTTTTTTCTTTTTCTTTTTCTATTTTTTTTCTTTTTTGTTTTTCTATATTTTTTTTCTCATGTTTTTCCCATGAAAAGTAGCAAAAAGCATTCCAAAACTATCTAGCATGCATATGATTCCTCTGGCCCCTCCCCACACTTAAAACATTACATTGCCCTCAATGTAAACATATAAGGAAAGAATAATAAAAATCAAGGTAAGGGGGTAGAATGACACCCGTGTCTCCGCAATTCGCCGGTGATATGGCGCAATCCAAGCACTTGTATGGTCCCGAAATAGGTGTCGGAACCGGACGGGTGAGCAAAGATGCCGTAGAAGAACTCACCCCTCGAGAAAAGCATTGTCTCCATGGCGCCGTTTGATCAAGACTAACACCACGAAGAACACATTAAACTCACAAGTACATAAGGATATGTAATACTAGGTTTAGCATCAAGAGTTAATAACCATAGTATTTTCAAAGAACAACCAAATCACACTCAACCAACACTATAAGAATAATCATGAAAAATATCCAACATATATTGACATGTATACAAGCATTATTATAGGATATGCACTTACGATCACAATGATGTAGTCGGCATACTACAATCAACAAATGTACTATAAAGATGCAAGAATGTTCATATGCCAATATATGTAGGATGGTTGAGAATGAGTGGAGATGCGGTGGTTCTTGGGAGTGTTGGGTGGAGAAGAAGGAAGAATCATGCAATGTTTAAGATCAAATGAAGACTTGGAATTTTCATCGCGACTCGCGACTGAAGTGGTCGCGACTCGCGACGGACTTCATCGCGACTCGCGACGGGTTCGTCGCGACTCGCGAAAAGTAGAGGCCGGGAGCATAAATCTTGGAAAAATTTTCTGATCACGTCGCGACTCGCGATGTCTTCGTCGCGACTCGCGATGGCCCATCGCGAGTCTGTCGCGACTCGCGGAAAGTTGGTTCCGAGAGCCCAAAAATTCTGAGCTCGTCGCGACTCGCGACGAGCATCGCAAGGTCATCGCGACTCGCGGAAAGTTGGTGCTGGGAGTGAATTTTTCTCCCCTGTTCGTCGCGACTCGCGACGAAGCTCATCGCGACTCGCGACGACAGGGTATCCTAGGCTTAAAATTTTTTTCGTTTTCTTACCAACTGTCCAAGCTTTCTTCCCTCGTTCATTGATCTCGTTCATTGATCTCGTTCCTTCATCTCCTTCATTGCAATGCACTTCATGTTGCTACAAAATCACAGAAAAACATGCCATAAAAAGAACAAAAAAAAACAACAACAAAAACAAACTAAGAAACACAAACTAAGAAACAAAAACTAAAAGAAATGCCGAATTTATTTAACGTCGTCGGCACGACGAAGCTCCGTATTTTTAACGTCGTCGGCACGACCCTAATGTTATCCGTATGGTGAAGGCTTGAACCCCTTCACCATGAGCTTCCAAAAGTCGAGAGGTGGGGGTACAAAACTTTCAAGAGGAAAGTTTTGTGGAGGTGGAGATGGTTCAAAGGGAATTGAGTGGTTAGGGAGCTTGGGATAATCTTTCGGCTCCTCTCTCGTTTCCCTCAAGACTTCCAAAAATGGTGGAGTTGGTTCACTAGGTGGGAGAAGGGGTGACGATGCTAATGGATGTAGCACTATCACCTCTTCATCAATTTTTCTATCCTTTACAACCAACTCCGCATCCCTTTCAAACTCAAAATCATTTTTATTGGTGACCTCACTCACCGAGTCATCGAGTTCAAGTTTGGATGGTGTATTTTCGGAATCACGAGCTTCCATGCGGGCCAATACCTCTAATATGTTCCTCGCATGCCCCTCAATGGCCTCAACACTAGAGGAGAGCTGGGTATCCGGCTCCTCACTAGTAAAGGAGTTCAAGTTTGCTATGGTATTTAAGACATCCTCACGTGTCAAACTTGAACTTCCTTGTTGGGCTTGGTTTTGGGGTATGGTATAGGGTGGTGATGGCCAACTAGGTTGCTCGTAGTGTTGGTTCTTCGGCTCATTCTCATACCACCAATCCGGACTACCACTCCATTCCGGATTGTAAGAGTCGTGGTATGGATAGCATTCATGAGCTTCTTGCCCTTGAAAACCAACATCTCCAACCTCTTGATAGCACTCTTCATAGTACCCATGGTTTTGAAAACCAAGGGTTCTTTCTCGGTCATCGTGCTTTTCCCACAACAAAGGGCAAGATTTGGTAGGATGGTCGGAACGACACATCCTACAAAACCTTGCCTGTTGAGCCTCTCTTCTCATCATGAGTTCCCTCAAGGTGAGACGCTCCATTAAAAAAATTTTCTTTTTTTTTCTTCAAAAGTTCGGAATCATAGTGCAAGGATTCTCAATAAAATAAATTACCAAGAACTCAAGCAATACCTACTCCGAACAAAAACAACCACAAAGTAGTGGAAAATAAAAACAACTAGCCAATACACAACCAAATACACCTAAATACTTAAAAATAAACGCCTCTTCCCCGGCAACGGTGCCAATTTGACAGGCGGGCGGTCATCGCGCCCCCTATGCAAAAGATAATTTATAAGCCCTTTTTGCTTACTTTCTACAACTAGGTAGATAGCGGCAAATCGGGGTAGTCCAAGGAGAAGAGGGATCTTCCTAAGCGCTTAAGCACAAAATGGTTAATATTAGGCTAGGATAAAATATATACACATACATAAAAGCAAGTAAAATGGGGGGGGGGGGTTGGTTGGTTGGTTTTCCTAAGTTACGAAAGTAAAAACACAAGATAACTAGCAAGGTCAAGTGACTATGCTAATCATCAAACAAAACTAAGAAAAGGGGTTTTAAACTACAAAGATAAAGAGCCTTGGGGGCAATGGATATCCACTTCCAAATCTAATGTAGGTCATTGAATCATTCACTCATTCCATCATATAGCATTACATGACTCAACATCAACATACCCATCTAGCAAGAATCACAACACATAAATCACAAGAAGTTCTAAGTTCACGCTCGTAGATTTTCATGCAAAGGAGCTACGAAATTCGTCACGTTCCTAACACCTAACCAATTCAATCATACAAGCACTCCCTATGCTCAAACAACTCATGGCACAAGTGAAGTGAAACACACCATCAAGAATACACAAATGCTAAATAACAAATGCTTCAAGGATGAGTTAAAATCATCTATTCAATACTTCAACTACTTGTTGTGGAGACTAAACTCCTATCCTTCTTAGTTCATAGTTTGCAAGAGTGAGTTCGACATCTCTCGTCAAACCTCACCAATGACTCCCGTTGTCGCGACCACGACTCAAGGTATCATTGGTGGCATTTAATCACGAAGAACCAACAAGCTTGGCAATGCTTATGACCACTACACCGTGACTAAGCATTTAACCAATTCATGCAATTACACGAGATTCGATGAACGTGCAACGCACATTCATCCAAGAGCATATAACTCTCTCGTTTGCTACACAAACGAACATGACGAAGAGTTCGATATCAATCACATTCGTCTAGCAC
Organism: Rubia yunnanensis; assembly: GCA_037428765.1. Lineage (NCBI taxonomy): Eukaryota > Viridiplantae > Streptophyta > Magnoliopsida > Gentianales > Rubiaceae > Rubia > Rubia yunnanensis. The sequence continues at coordinate 85,762,869 of CM075062.1, read as the reverse complement.
ATTATCAATCCATCAACACAATCAAAAGCCCTAAATCATACTCATACATTCCTAACAAGAAAAGGGGGGAAATTAACCCAAATCCCCCAAACCCTAGCTAGCAATTCATACAAGTATTTCATTCAAGCTTTCAACAATATCAATGGCATCAACAATTAACATTCAAAGCACAATAAAAGCACAATAGCAAAAACACCAAATAGATAGATATAAATGCTCCTTACTACTTAGAAATGGAAGCTTCAATCCTTGCTCCCAAGTACAAAAACTACTCTAGAACAACAAAAGACATAGAAACTAAGAAAACAAGAAGAGAAAAGCTAGGGTTTTGGCCCAAAACAGGGGCCAAAAGCTGTGGAGAAGAAGGGGTGAAGAGGTATTTATAGTGGAAGAAAAATGGGAGAAAAAACGCTGCTGCAGAGCTGGATTCGTGCTGTCGTCGCGACTCGCGACCAGTTCCATCGCGAGTCGCGACCAGCAGTGAAATCCAGCCCTGTTTTGTTTTGCTTCCTCCGGGTGAACCGTTGATCCGTTTCGGGAGTTCTTGTAGTCGATTTTATAGTGCTCGAGAAGAGGAATCCAATGGTGCCACTCTTGAGGGCTGATTATTCTCGGAAAATTCTGAGAACCCTGGATCATCATTCATCCGTTGCTTTGCTCTCCTTTCTTCATCTCTTCACTTCTTCAAATCTTCACAATGCTCAAATGTAAAGGTCTTCAAATCTTCAAATCTTCAAAGATAAATCTTCAAAGTCTTCAAATCTTCAAAGTTTTCAAAAAAATCACCTTGTCACACAAAATCATCTAAAAAGTGATAAAAACGTCAAAGCCGCCTTTATCCCTCCTTAGATGATTTCAAGGCAAAATGCCACATGTAGAGCACAAAATTGCACAAAACCTAATCCTAAAAAGCCTAAAATAACCATCTAAAATGGACACATCACACCTCGTATGGTGTCATGCCATCTAGACTCCGTGTCGGCGAGCGATCAAGTAGATAAATCGCAGTTTTCACTGCTTCGCCCCAGAATGTTCCTGGTATATCCATTGACTTCATGAGGCACCGAGCCATCTCGACCACCATCTGGTTTCGCCTCTCTACTACCCCATTCTGGGGCAGTGGTGTTGTGCTTAATCCCGTTTGCATTACAGAATTCCTTGTACTCATTGGAGTTGAACTCTCCACCACAATTCGAACGAAATGCAAGAAGCTTGTATTCACGCTCGGCTTCAGCTGCCGACTTGATTTTCTTGAAATGTCGCAACGTCTCGTCCTTCATCCCGAGTAGTTCAACCCACATGTATCGACTATAATCATCAATAACAAGTAGAAAATACCTTCTTCCACCTGATGTTGGAAGCGCAATTGGACCACACAAATCGCTGTGGACCAACTCCAAATGACGTTTTGCTCGGAACGTTGTGGCCTTCGGGAATGGTGTCCTGTGTTGTTTCCCGATTGCACAACCATCGCAAAGCTCTTCCACATATTCAATGTAAGGAATTCCACGAACCATTTCTTTGCTTGAAAGCGTATGCAATGCCCGAAAGTGAAGGTGTCCGAACTGCGCATGCCACAACCATGCTTCACTTTCCTTCTACGCCAAAACACTCACGGGAGTCTCAAGGTTCAAGTTTAGAGTGTAGAGTCTGTTGCGCAATCTGTGACCCAAGCCAATACCTTCCGAGACCGATCAAAAATACAAAGCTTTCCATCTTCAATGGTGATTTTGCATCCGTTTTCGTCAAGTTGTCCGAGGGAGATAATGTTGCTTCGCAAGCTCGGAATGTAGTAGACGTCAGTGAGAAGTCGATGGTCCCCCTTAAGACACATGAACATTATCGTTCCTCTCCCACGTATGTCTACCACCGAGTTATCGCCGAAACGAACGGTACCATGTACTGTCTCATCAAGAGACCTGAACGCAGCTTTGTCACCATTCATATGACTGCTTGCTCCGGTGTCGAGGTACCACATGCCATCTGCTGCGATTACCGGCATCACCTTCTTCTCGTTCAAATGCACAACTTGAGACGTGTTGCTGGTCTGAGTCCCAATCTGCACCATGAGTAGTGCATGTTCTTCATCTCCTTCCGTCTCGGTGCGCACAAGGTTTGCACATTCTTCCCGATCACTTTTTTCCTTTCTACATTCTTTTGCCCAATGACCAGCTTTCCCACAATAATTACAATTGCCTTTCTTGTGGCCTCCCGTACCTGGAGATGGTTTTGCCTTGCTTCCGACCGGCGACTTCGGTTTAGTCAAGACTTTGGTTTTTCTGTCACCTCCGCCTGAACCTTGCCCTGGTTCATATTGTTATTGTCGTGCTAGCCACTCCTCCTCGGTAAGGAGTAAGCGACCTCCATCTTGTGAATAATCGTCGAGCTCTCCGCGTTCTTCAACTACCAACATCCGTCCAGTGAGTTCTTCAATGGATAGAGTTTTCAAATCCATACTGCCTTATGCTCGTCCACTGGATCGCCTAACACCTCAAGATTATTCACATTTGATGTGAGTTAGATCCCAAAAGACTCCACTCCCTTACCATCTTTGAATGCGAGATTCTCAAACTCCTTCCGACGAGTTTGTGCCTTGGCCTCTCGGACGCGTTCGACGCCAACTCGCATGACCTTGAGTGTATCCCATGTCTCCTTAGCAGTTGTCTTCACTCTAAGGGTACGAACCAACTCCGGTGGGACAACTCGAAGAAGTGCTGACATTTCCCGTCGATCATCATGTTGATCACCCGGACCATCCTCGATCACCTCCCACAAGCCTTGTGCTTGAAGTTGCACCTTCATGAGGATCACCCAATCTACATAGTTGGTCTGTGTGAGTACCGAAAAGTGCGCGGCACCATCGCTCTCCTTTATGACCCACTCTACTATGCGGGTCTCACTTACTTCGCCCATCTCATTGCCTCGACCAAGTTTTAGCCATTCCGATGGTTGTGGTGTGGATGCTCTTCCTTTGTTTTTGTCCCCTGCTGTTGTTCCTGTTCCTCGTCCTGCCATTTTATCGAAGCGGATCGAACACCGAATGACTGCAGAGGTTTGGATCAAACACCAACACTCTGATACCACTTGTTGTTGCAGGAACAAAGAAACGAAAGCAAAGCTTTGAAACCAAACGATTTTTTGCAGAAACAAAAACTAAAGAAAGACAAGAGGAAAATGTTTTTGGTGCAGTATATTTTACTGCATTTTCTTAACTTCATTTTATAGCCAAAATAGCCTACAAAAACTGAAAACATGACCACGTAAAACTCCTATCTCCAAGCCACTATCCCTCTAACCAAACTTGCTACATTCATGCAACTAACTATGACTTGGTTTTGAACATTGAAAGCTTTACTAAAAATAGGAATGTGTTGCAGTAATGCTGCAACAAAATAAGGGAAGAAGATTATCCAACATGGTTTGCTTGTGATACTTATGAAAGAGCTATGCACCTCCCAGGCTAAATCAAAGAGCTTCCACGGATATTGATATGGATCAGCTATGCACAGTTTAGCATTCAGGCAACCCATTTCAATTTCGATAGTGTTTAATCCAAAACTTCTACCAAAAAGAATCCCCTATCTAACCGCCAATATTTCAGAGTGTAAGGGTGAAATAACCTTATTATATAAAATTCCCCGGGCTGCTACTAAATCACCAATAACATCTCTACAGATTATTCCAATACCACAACTTAGGTTTTTGCTACTTTTTTTTTTTAATTAAACCATCCATAGATGGGGGAAATTATATTTGGCCTTCCCAAGCCTTAAAATAACAGAAAAACTGAAAGTTAAATACAGGGAGAAGCCATTGGCTTAGTTTATATGTACATTTATGACCCATAGGCTCATTGAGGCAACATTTGTTGCTTCCAAAATGAATAAGAAGATATATCTAATTGTGAGGGGAATATTAGAACTCTTAGTTGAGAATGGAGGTCATCGAACTTATTAGTGGATCGTAATGACGAAACACTGGTCAGTCAAAATCACCCCATCCAAAACTAAGAATCTTATCCCCTATCAAGATAAACAGTGAAAAGACATCACTATAACCTAGAGTAGTCATGAAGCATCTAGTAGAGGCTTCAATTTGAATCTAAGAATCAAATGAGCACTGTTGTGCATCAAGCCCAAAAGAAAATTAGCACTGAAGAAGAAAACCAGCACCAGCAATGTTTCCAGCAAAATAATTGCACATTTCTGAATTCATACGGAATTCACCATGTTGTGAGTCAAGCAAAACAGCACGCATCAAGTTATGCATCAAGCAAGTCAGCAATGGTGTGGAAGTTGTGCAAATCAGCGAGGTTGTGCATCAAGCAAACCAGCAACGAGAAGAACAATAGTACATTCCTGAATCTTCATGGAAAATTTTCCATGTTGTGCGTCGTTGTGGTCGTAGTAAAAACAAACTGCCTCCTTGTACCTACAAACGGTGAAAAACATTTAATCAGTAGCATCCATACTATGTGAAATTCTTAAGGAGGGAGTCCCTAACTGATCAAGTCTAATGAGGCCCTGAATATGATTAGGTAACATATGAAAGGAGAGAAAGGATTCACTTGTCCCATCTTTAAGGCATTTCTTTGCTAGTGCATCAGCTACAAGATTCGCTTGCCTCAAAACATGAGTAAGTTTGAATGAACTCAAAGATTGTTTAATGTCATCCGCAAGTTGGAACAATTGCCAAGGGGCAAGCAACGGATCTGATACTGACAACACAGCATTCTTACAATCTGATTCTATGCATACATTTACCATGAAACCATCAATTTTTGATATGGCAAACTGTATTGCCCTCATTTCAGCCTCTTGAGGAGATTTAGCATTTGAAATTTGAGTATGAGCAATAATAAAATTACCCCTACTGTCTCTTAGGATCATGCTAACTCCAGTCAAATTCAGATGGGAATTCCAAGCAGCATCAACATTTAATTTATATCCCCAGTTAGGCCTAGACCAAGCAATTTTAAAGATTTTCGGTTTAGGAGGGGGCTTGATCAGTGGCAGAAAAGAGTGCTTTGCAATGTCTGTGTCAAAATTTGATCTAATGAAAGCAGGTTTGGCAGTGAACATGTAGAAAATTTGTTCTTTAATGCTTGCTATCACCACACCTGTCCTAGGCAAAGCTGAATAAAAAATGATTCTATTTCTCATTTTCCACAATTGCCAACAAGTTATAATAGCTGCAGATTTTATGATATCATTATGAAGGGCACTTGTACCCGAGATAGTTAGATAGCAAGAGAGTCTCTCCCAAATAGTGGAGTAGGCAGCAGCAGTAATCCCCATGAATGAATGAACAGTTTCCCAAATTTGTATTGAAAATGTGCAGGAGTTGAAGAAATGGTCTAAAGAGTCCTCATGATTATTACACATACAGCATCTTGAAGCCAATGAGAATCTCAGTTTGCGTAGCACATTATCAAAAGGGAGCAAGGAATTCATCATTTTCCACATAAAAATAGAAACTTTTTTCTCAATTCTAGTATTCCACAGGTACTGAGCAGATTGGATATTACCTCTTTGATGTCTTAGCAATGTATAAGTAGCTTTAAAGGAGAAGTCCCCGGTTGTACCTGGTTTCCAAATGAGTCTATCCTTTCTATGCGGAGATAGGGTTGCTTCCTGCAATAAAGTGGCAGCATGAGAAGGGAGAAAAGGAGCAATTTCTTGAAGCCAAGAAGCTTTATGTGTGATGAAGTCAGAAACAGTGCTTGATTGAGGGATATTTACAGTAATAGAGTTACACCAATCCTCAACCGATCCTATACCTAACCAATTTGAAGTCCAAAAATTACAGGCTCCGTTTCCTACTATAACCCTAGAGTTAGCTTCTACCCAACTATTAATTTCACAAATTCTCCTCCAATTTTGAGAGGTCCTGTAGGATGAAGGTAGAGATGCCAGAAGGGAGGACCAAAGTACTTCTCCCTTTTGGAATTTCCACCACAACCTAGCAGAACATGTCTGTAGGATTGTATGAATAGATCTAAACCCAAGTCCATTTTGATCAATGGGATAACAGAGTAAATCCCACTTTCTCCATGTTCTTTTTTATCCTTGATCAGTTGTACCCCAGAAAAACCTACTAAGTTTTTTCTCAATGGTGAGGATAACCTCATTTGTAGGTTTTAAAACTGACCAAATATGTTGGGGAATGGAGTATATACATGACTGGATTAAGATGATCCTACCCCCCATAGAAAGCCACCTGTTCTTCCAACCCCCTATTTTGTTTTCAATCTGTTCAATTATAGGTTGGAAATAGATTTTTTTGGGTGCCCCTGTAAAAATTGGAACCCCTAAGTATGTAAAGGGGAATCTGCCTATTTTCATACCCAACACCCTTTTGATGTTACTGATCCTGTCTACTGAAACATGCTTTCCTAAAAAGATGTCACTCTTAGAGTAATTAATCCTTTGTCCACTGACCTCCTCAAACTTGGTAAGAAAAGCTTTAAATCTGATCAATGATTGGTTATTTGCAGTTAGAAAAATAACAGTATCATTAGCATAAGATAAATGAGAAACTGGGAAAGTGTTACCTGGAAGATGATAGTATGAAAGCTTACCATTTAGGAAAATGTAAGCTAAGCTCCTTGTGAAGGATTCAGAAAATATATTAAAGAGAAAAGGGGAAAGGGGGTCACCCTGTTTAATTCCCCTAGAGGCCTGAAAGAAACCAACCGGCTTACCATTTATGAGGATTGAGAACCATGTCTGAGATAAGTTCTTCATAATGATAAAAATGAATCGAGCAGAAAAACCAAATCTAGCAAGAATTGAGTATAGGAAAGACCATTTAACCCTATCAAAAGCTTTCTGAAGATCAAGTTTAACAATGCAATTGGGATCTCTTTTCTTTTTGTTTAAAAATCTTACCATTTCTTGTAGGTAGATGACATTATCAGAAATGTCTCTTCCTTTAAGAAAGGCAGTTTGATGTGGTGAAATAATTTTTGGCATTATAGACTTAAGCCTTCCCATCAGTACCTTTGAAAAGATTTTGTTTATAACATTGGAAAGGCTAATAGGTCTATAATCATCAAATGATGTAGGAGTTAATTTTTTGGGGATAATACTGATCCAGGTGCTGCTTATACCTTTGGGAATAGTTGAAGCAGATAGAAAATCATTTACAGCAGCCAATAAATCATCTGCAATAATATCCCAAGAATGCATATAAAATTTGGCAGTAAAACCATCAGGGCCCGGACTACTAAGCTTATTTAAATTAAGCACAATGTCTCTGAGTTCATTAAGAGAGGCTGGTTTCACTAAATCATCATTATCCTCCTGAGTAATCAGTTTAGGAATTTGGCTGAGGAAGTGTGATGTGTAGAGATTAAAATCTGAAGAACTGTCCTCAGTTAAAAGATTATTATAATAGTTAATGGCCTCATTTTCAATTTCCTGAGCAGTATCAACCCATAGGCCATTACTATTTTTGATTTTTGTAATCTTTAGTCTACAGTTTCTTTCACTAACAGATTTATGGAAAAAACTTGTGTTATTATCCCCCTCTTTAAGCCATTTGACCTTTGCCTTATGTTTCCAAAAACTTTTCTGCTCTACAAGTGATCTTACTAATTTAGCTCTGGCTTCTTTCAATTTCAGTAAGTTCAGATCAGAATTAACCTGGTCATAGTTCTGTTCATGAGCTAGGAGATCATTTTCTGCCTTCGTAACATTATCAGTGATGTTACCAAATTTTTCTCTGTTCCATATCTTGAGCTCCTTTTTTAATCTGATCAGCTTAAGAAAAAATCTCAACATACCAGAGTTATTCATAGGCATTTCCCAATTATCTTTGATAACCTGAGTGAATTCTCTCCTTTTATACCATGTATTAATGAACCTGAATGGTCTAGGAGAAGAGGGGACATCACTACCAATAGTAAGCAACATGGGACTATGGTCAGATGAGATTCTATTCAGAATGTGTACTGATGAGGAAGGAAAATTAGAAGACCAGGAGGAATTACATAATCCCCTGTCCAGTCTTTGAGTAGTAGGGGACCTAAGCCTGTTATTACTCCATGTAAACAAATTCCCAACAGAATTGATTTCTTCTAATGCCATGACACTAATAAACTCATTAAAATCCTTCATACTACCTAGTTCAGGAGTAGCGGGACCTTTATATTCATTTATTGATGTTATGGCATTAAAATCTCCAATGAAAATGGAGTCAGACAGATTCAGTGATTTTAAATATGACCACAGAGACTTTCTACCATTTCTGGTCCTTAGGCCATAAACAAAAAAAGCATCCATGCTCTTATTGAGAGTTAAACTTATCACATTGACAGCAAGAAACTGCAGGTTATCACACTTTAATGACAAAGAAATGTTGGAATTCCAAAAGAGCCAAATTTGACCACTACTAGCATACATACAATTATCAAAATGTAAAGCATGCCTGTAACCTTCACATTGAGAGTTATCATGTTTTGGCTCTATCAAGCAGATTAGATCAAATCTGTGCCTATTAATTAGATTTTTGAGTCTTAACATAGAAGTATCCATTCCCCTAATGTTCCACACCAAGAACTTTATCTGAATTGTTGTATTACTCATAGGGAAACATTGTTAGAGCTTTTTGATCTAGTCATGATAGTATTTAACTGTGTTAAATAGGTCTCATTCCTATGATTAGAAGCTAGCTTTTTCTGTTTATCCTTTTTCAGTTTGGAAGAACCAGATGGAGAATTTGAAGAAATAACCTGAATGTCCAAAGACTCCCCAGAACCATCTCCATATTCAGCAGATGCTGAGTGTGTGGTGACCACAGGGGAAGCCACTTGGGTTGGCATTTCCTCACACTCCAGAGCTTGAAATCTGTTTTGCCTATGCTTGTGCTGAGGAAAAATGAAATTTTTTGCTGCTGCAATTGGGTTAAAAGGAGAGGAAGACTTACTTCTTATACCTGAGATGTCATCTTTTGCGAGGCCTACCTTCTTGTGGAGTTGGGGAGGAGCAGATAGAGATAGTTTGTGCTAAGGAATAGGAGATTGAAGTACAGGATCAGGAAGTACATGAGAAGTAATAGGGTTATCCATGGAAACAGAATGAACATGTACTACATCTGAGGTATCTAGGTTTGAAGTTAGATCCGGATTCTGCAAAGTACATTCAGTTCCAGGGGCTTTCTTAGAGACACTAACCTTCTCAGGATTCCCAGGGATATCTTTCCCAGTATCATAACTAGGAATGACAGGGTCTGCTTGCTCAGTAACATGAGTAGGAGATTTATCCTGTGCTAGGCTAAAAACATCAGACTGGTTTTGGTTATTGATGTTATCCTTTCCTACCTTCTGTTTAGGTACATATCTAAGGTTTTGAGTTGACACAGCATTAACCTTGTCAGTTACTGAGAGACCAGACCCTCCAGCTTTGTTAATTTTATCATGAAACTGATTAACAATCTCCTGATCCTGAACATCTATTGGCTTTTTGTGCTCCTTTCCAAGGGTATTAATGTTATCCATTTTATTCATCCTTGGTTTTTTCAGTTCCGGATGTAAGTAGATGCATAGATTGTCATCATGACCAATAACCTTACAGTGATGACAGTATAAAGGAAGATCATCAAACTGAAGATGCAATTTAGATACATTATATTCAAAGCCATCTTCCTCAATGCCCACTCTAATATAAGTTGGTTGTCTTTTTTTCAAATCTATTTCTACACACATCTTCACTGCGGATGGTCTAGTTAAGCCAGCAGTAGCAGAATCCAACTTAATAAAATTCCCAATCTGATTACCCATGGATTCTAGCATAGCAAGGTTATAGAAAAAAACTGGAACGTGATGTATAGTAACCCAAACCGGAACTATGGACGACTCAATTTCAGGAGAAAAATCAGTTGTCCATTTTAGAACTTTCATTTGGGCATTATTAAAATTCCACTGACGACTTAGGTTTTTGCTACAAGAAGTGTCTACATTGATTTTGTAGCCTTGCAATGGTTTTATCCAGGTTACTGTAGTAATCATTGGCTTAGGCCTAGTTCTAGTTTCAGGAATAAGTCCTAATTCACATCATCCTTTATCGTTTTGATTCTTTGAAAAAAAACTGGTTTAGCACAGAACTTCATTTTTGATATTTCTTATTGTCGGTTCTGTCATTGGTTTTTCATTATAAAAAATGAGTCTATTTCTTGATTTCCAAAGTTTCCAACATAAAATAGATGGTAGTGTAGAATAATTGTGTATGTGTTGGAATAATTCCTATCAAAGACAGAAAATGGGATAGCCTATCCCATACAGACGCACAATCTATAAATGGAATACCTAGCCAAGCATGGACTGTCTTCCAAATATTAATAGTGAAGTCACAACAGTTAAAGAAATGATTCCGAGAATCTAGATCATTTTTGCACATTTGACACATTCACACCATATTGAAATTCACAAATCTCATAATATCATCAAAAGGTAATATTCCATTTGTTAATTTTCACATAAACGCAGCCACTTTTTTCGATAACCTATGGTACCATACCTTTTTTTAATGATCCTATCTTCCTTTTCCTTCTCTTTACCAGGTTGTATGCAGATTTAAAGGTGAAGTTGCCCCTATAGTTCATTTTCCAGATCATCCTATCCTCCCTTTGGTGTACCTCAGCTTCCTGCAAGAAAGCTAGAGTATCTGGTGCGAGGTTCTGGGCTATAGAGTCTATGATGGTGTCCCTATCTGAGATGAATTCACTAATTGTTGTGGTTAGTGGAATGTTAGTGTTAGTGGAATGTTAGTGTCAGTAGGATTGATAATCTCTATTAGTGGTCCAACTAGTGTCCAATCAGACTTCCAAAAAGAGGATTTTCCCCTGCCATGTATTACAGTCGAATTTCCTTGCGCAATGACATCGACCTTCATGATCCTCTCGTAAACCTGGGATTTTCTGGATTTATGTGGGATTGACCATAAAAATTGTGACCATGGGGTTTGACCTTCCTGGAATTTTCACCACAGTTTGAGTGAGAAGGCTTCAATGATTGTATTAAAGTCTCTGATACGTAACCCATTTTCTTCTAGGGGGAATACTAGGTCTTTCCATGCTTTCCATGTTCTTTTATAATCTGAATTTGAAATTCCCCAGAAAAAACTATAATTTTTCCTACTGAGGTGCTATAGTATCATTTTTTGTTGTTTTGCAACTGCCCAAATGTGCTATGGGATTGAAAATAATACTGATTGTATCTTAACTATTTTTCCAGCCATACTAAGCCATCTATTTTTTCAGTTTGACAGTTTGGATTCATAGATTACAGTATGGTTTTGAAAATAAATTGCTTTATATTTTACTTGGAAGATTGGTATTCTGAGATATAGGAAGGGGAAGGATCCTGCAGTCATTTTCAACGTATTTCTAATTAGTCTATGTTGTTGGTCAGTAGCTGCCTTAGAGAGAAAGTAGTTACTCTTTTGATAGTTAACTTTTTTCTTATGGCTACCTCAAACTTCTTTAAAAAGGCCTTAGAATCTAATGAGATTCAATTTTGTTAGTTTTAGGAAGACAGTGGTGTCATCCGCATAACTAAGGTGAGAGATAGGGATCGCTTTTAAAGGTAATTGGAAGCATTGAAGTCAGTCTATCTGAAATACATATGAAAGGCTTCGAGAAAAAGCTTCCGTGAATATATTAAACAAAAATGGGGATAGAGAATCCCCTTGTTTAAGACCCTTACAAGGCTTGAAGAAGCCATTTGGATTTCCATTGTTAAAACCGAGAAATATGATTGGGATATATTATTCATTATGCTCTTGACAAATGATCCCTGAAATCCAAACTGTAACAGTATAGAGTTAAGGAACGACCAACTCACCCTATCAAATGCATTTCCGAGATCAAGTTTATGTATACTGTTAGGTTGTTTCCTTTTGATTTTTAAGAAATTCATTATTTCATTAAGGTGTATAACATTATTTGTAATTTCCTTTTTTTTTGAAAAGCTGTATGATTCGGAGATATCGGAATTGGCATCAGAGTTTTAATTCTCTTCATTAGTACTTTTGAGAAAATTTTATTGACAAAATTGGATAAGCTTATCAATCTATAGTCACTAAAGGTGGATGGGGTAAGATTTTTAGGGATGAGTGTTATCCAAGTGCTTGAGATACTATTTGGTATTTTAGCCCCTTGCAGAGACTCATTTGTGATGTTAAGTAAGTCCGTGAGTGAAAATTTAGGGGAGAAGCATCAGGCCCTTGCGAGCTGTTAGAGCTGAGGCTGAACATTGTCATCTTTACCCCCTCTATGTTAGCCTCTCTAATCAGTGATTGATTCATATTGTTTGTGATTAAAGACAGAGTTTGGCTAAGGAATGGCTTGAAATAAGAACCAGAGTCATGTTGGAATTCACTGGACAATAAACTAGAATAAAAGATAATGGCTTCCTGTTCGATTAATTCTGGTTTATCTATCCATCTCCCCGCTGAATTTTTAATCTTATTAATCCTTAGTTTACTCTTTTTTTCTTGGCAGGATTTGTGGAAAAAGCTTGCATTGCTATCTCCCTCTGTTAACCATTTAACTTTACTTTTTTGTTTCTAAAAGAGCTCTTGATTCTTTAGAGTTCTTAATAATTCAGCTTTTAATTTGTTTAGCTCTATTAAATCTTGTTGCGAGTTAGTATTAAGGTAATTTATCTGCTGAACTCTAACCTTTTCTTCCTCTACAGAGCCGTTTCTATCAATGTTTCCGAACACTTCTTGATTCCAAGTTTTTATTAAAGGTTTTAGACTTTTAAACTTTAAGAAGAGGGCTAGCATGGGTTTTTCTAGCCTATTTTGGTTCTAGGTATTTTCCATCAATTGTTTAAAATCCTTCCTTTCTAGCCAAACATCTAAAAAAGGAAAGGTCTTGTGGCTGAGGGGTATTACTTCCTATTTGCAGTAGCAAGGATGCGTGATCAGAGGGGAGTTATTAAGTATTTGGATATAAATCAAGGGATAAAGATTTTTTCCATCTGGTTGTACATAGGCCTCTGTCCAGCCACTTTGATGTGGGGTTGTGTAGCCTAATGTTAGTCCATGTATATAGGTTACCCACTGTGGAGACTTCCGTTTAAGCATTGGAGGAAATAAAGTCTGTGAAGTTAGCAAGACTTCTAGTGTTAGGGTTAAAGGGTTCTCTATATTCATTTATGGATGAGATAGCGTTAAAGTCCCATATAAAAGTTCTATCAGAGTCAGGTGGGGATGATAGATCTGTCCATAATTTTTTCCGGCCTGTCCTATTCGTAAGTGCATATATAAAATCTACCTCCATAGCACTAGCCAAGTTAATCCATTCTATGTTATCAACCAAGAATTGATTACTTTGGTTTATCAGAGTTACAGAGAGACCATAATTCCACATAAGCCAAATTTTGCCTGAGTCACTACGAACATAGTTATCAAAATTTAATTTGTTCATGTAGTCAACACAGGTATCATTATGATGCATTGGTTCTGATATGCACAATAGTTGTATTTTATGTATCTGTACTAATTTCCTTAATTTGACCATTGATGTATCCATTCCATGTAAGTTCTATATTATCCATTGCATATTAGAGTTTTGTCTATTCATATTTCTTAGTTTGAGAGCATTTTGATGGAGATCTTAGCTTCATTTTATTTAACTGTGTAAAAAAAAGTTGATTTCCTAGATTGTTTTGCCACAGGAGATGAATTGGAACTGACCTGATCCTGCCTAAGCTCTCTAGTACTTTTTGGGACTTCCATCTCATCTTCATCCGTAGTTGCTTCATCATCCATCTGCAACATAATCTGTTTGTAGTAATAGGAAATGATCTATCTAATGGATGAGCAATGCCATTAGAATCATCGAAATTAGAGTAATTATTTCACAACAGATATAAATCATCCTTTGCAAACCTGATACTACCTGTTTTGGGGGCTAATAATGGAGTATTTAGGAATCCATCTTTTGTTAGGTATTGACTGGAACTTTCCCTGGGCTTTGTTTAATTTTTGAAAATGTGGTTGCTATGTTACTCCAATGTTCAGGATTGTATCTGTACTCCTTAGTGGCATAGGGACATGTCGTGTACTTCTAGGGTTGTTGTTATACTCTTTAGGTGGAGTAGACATAGGTGTTTCTTGGTTGTAAACACCTGGGTCGTTGTAAATCCATAACAAGTTTTAACATATGTTGTGGAATGTGAGAGGGATTAAAAATAACAGGACTCGAGATTGGGTTTTAAACATTTAAAGGAAGCATAACATTGGTTTCTTTGAAGTCATAGAGCTTTTTATAGATAGTAGACAGATTCAATCCATAGCTTTTAAGTTATGAAATAATCATTTCTATGCTGAACCAAGAGACAAAATTTGGCTCTTTTGGAATCATGATTTTAGAGTCTCAGTTACAGATATCTATGCTCAATTTATTATGACTCGGATATTTCATTATTCTAGTTCAGTTCTATGGAATGCAGCTTTGGTTTATGCTAGACATAATACTACTGATAGATCACATTTGTGGGCTAATTTAGATAATCATTGTAATCCAGCTATATTATAGATTCATCTGAATATATAGGGCAATTAACACCTAGTCTTAACACCATGCTAGATTTTAATGATATTATTGATGATAGTGGACTAATTAAAATCCCAGAATCAGGGAATAATTATACATGGACTGGTGCAAGAAATAGAGGGAATGTATGGGAAAGGTTGGATAGAGGTCTAGCAACTGGAGAGTTTTTAAACCTCTTTCCAAATAGACTAAATTATTTTTTTGGTTCCTTAAATATTCTGCAATACCTCATTTTGGTCCCCAAGGCCAATACCGCATTTAATCAGCAATTAACATTCTAAAATTGATTTCTTTGGTCCCCAGAGGTGGTTTTAAGGTAAACTGCAATTAACACCTAGTACAACCAGGGGTATTTTCATAATTTTACTAATAAAAAAAGGAAGAAAAATAAATTTTAGCATTATAAATATAACTGTGCGTGTGAAGCCACGCACGCAAAAAAATTTCCTTCACAATGCGTATGAAGCCACGCACGTCTTCTTTCTCTATTGCGTGTGCATCTCACGCGTGGCCCTTTTCCTCGTCGTTCTACTTCTTCTACCGGCGCAGCACTTTGCTTCACTTCGTGACTCCGCCGCTCCACTCGTTGTGACGTCGCCTCCCTGTCTCAGCCTTCTCATAGTATTCAATTCCTAGCGGTCGGCGGATCTCCCACCTTCGAAGCTTTCATGCGGCAGCAAGGGTTTTTGGGTGATAGCTGGAGATGGGGGTTGACAGATAGGCTGTAGATGGGGGTGATAGCGTGGGTGTCCTCGTCGAAGGAGAGGATGTCGACGTAGTTGTTGAGGCTAGTCGTGGGAGAAGATGATGCTCCCAACGAATGATTGGATGAAGCTCCCGATGGCGCCGGTGGTGGGAGATGGAGGAGATGGTGAGGGTGTGGGCGGATTCATAAGTGAATTTGGTCTGGAGTAAAGGGCCAATCGGAGATGGCGCACTTCGACGGCGGCGCCGGTGACTTCTTGTTAGGCAGCGACAGAGGACACCCCGGGAAAATGTCTGGTTTAATTTTTTTCTTTTTAAAATCAGGGGCATAATGGTCATTTTACACATGTTGACAAAGTTTACCGTTGACTTTACTTGAAAACCACCTGCGGGGACCAAAGAAAACAATTTCAGAATGTTAATTTCTTATTTAATGCGATATTGGCCTTGGGAACCAAAAGAAGGTATTGCAAAATATGTAAGGGACCAAACACATAATTGAGTCTTCCAAATATAACCATACAGGTAAAGTCTAGATGGCTTTCAGATCATTCACCACTTTTGGTAAATTTTGATAATCAGATTCCTAACTCAGGTTTTAAATCTCTTAATTTCCAGCATTATTGGATAACACATTCTCAATTTTCGAACATTGTAAAAGAAAGCTGGTCAGAAGAGGTTAACTCAACAAGAATGGTTAATTTTTTAATGAAACTGAGAAGATTGCAATTTAAACTTAAATAATGGAACAAACTAACTTTTGGAAATGTATATGATAATGTAAAATTAGCAGAAGAAAAGGTTTTGCAAACAGAACTTGAACATCAGTCTAATAATACTGATCAGAGCAGAATACGGCTTCATTTAGCTCATGTTGAACTAACATTAGCTCTTAAAAGAGAAGAAATATTCTGGAAGAAAAAATATTAAATATAATGGCTAACAGAAGGTAATTCTAATACAAAGTTTTTCCATGCTTCAGTTAAAGCTAAACACCATAAACATAAAATGTATGCAATCAAAAATTCAGAAAATGAGTCGATAACTGATGCTGAGGCTATTGAAAATGAAGCAGTAATTTTTTTTTAAACCTTTTAACTGATGAATATCTGGTAGTTGATGAAAATCTTAAGACGATAATATCCCAATCTTGGTGGATGATCTAACAAATCAAATGCTCAAGCAATCAGTTCAGATCATGGAACTTAAAGGAATTTTCTTTCAAATGAACAGAGAATCTGCCCCCAAGACCTGATGGGTATACAGGTACCTTTTATACTCATTATTGGGATATATTAGCTACTGATCTTGTGGAAGCTGTAAATGCTTTTTTATCAGGATCCACAATACCAATAGCTATAGCTGCTTCTTTTATCACTTTAATTCCCAAAAGGCATGTAAACTCTAGATTCTCTTATTTAGGCCTATCAGTCTCACCAATTTTTAAAATAAAATCTTCTCTAGATTTTACACTGAAAGATTGAAATACTTAATGCCTTCTTTGATATCTCAAGAGTAATCAGCCTTTGTTCAAGGCAGTGAATTAGAAGATAGTGTCCTTCTAATGCATGAACTTGCTAACTATTTAAATAATAAAAGAGGAGGCTTTAATGTGTTTTTCAAATAGACTTGATGAAAGTCACTGATAAAGTGTCTTGGGATTTTTAAAGAAAACTACTGTTAGAAATGGGTTTCCATGAATCTGTGGTTAGCAATATATTACGCAATCTATCAGCTACACATTTTTCAGTTCTTGTTAATGGAAAACCCTATGGTTTTTTAAAAAAAAACTTCAAGGGATATTAAACAAGAAGTTTCTCTATCTACATATTTGTTTATTTTACTCACTGAAACTTTTACAAAAAACCTAAGTTTTCTATTTGAAAATTCAAGAATTGATTATTATAATTAGCCTAATTCTACCACTTAAATAACTCATTTGAGCTTTGCTGATGATACAACAGTATTCTAAGAGCTAATAAGAAGATTATGAAAATTCTCATGAGTATTTTAGCAAAATTTGAACAAGTGACAAGGAAAAAAGTTAATTTGGAGAAGTTTTCATGTTATATCTCAAAATTTGCTCAACAATCTTATTATAGAATTCTGTCACAATTACACATATCCCTCAAGGTTGATTTCCATTCAGATATTTGGGGTGTCCTATATTCACAGGAAGAACAAAACATTCTTATTTTCAGCCACTTTTTGATAGCATTATAGCAAAATTGATTTTATGGCAAACAAGTGGTTAAGTCAAGCTGGAAGATTGATTCTGATAAAACATGTACTATCTGTTATTCCTTTACACAATTTGACTGTTATAAAGCCTACTAAAGGAGTCATAGATAGATTACATGTCTTTTTTGCAAAATTTCTTTGGGGGAGCTCAAATTATTGACAGAATAAAATATGGAGATCATGGAGTAATATGTGTGTTCCATACTATGAAAATGGTTTGGCAGTTAAAGATCTTCATAACATCATTAAAAGTTTCTCTTTAAAATTATGGTGGAAATTGCAAAATGGGGGAAGTCATTGGACTTCTTTCATGTGGTCTTTACCAGATAGCAAGAAGTCTTAAAAAACATGGAAAAGATACAGAGAAGTTGATGCCTTAGCAAAAGAGATTACCAAAGTACATGTAGGCTCAGGTGAGATATCTTTCTGGTTCTCATATTGGCTTAGGATTCAGATATGGAACTTGACAATCCAGATTTAACTGTTAAGAAATTACTTAGTGATCAGAAAAATTTGAGATTAAATTTCATTCATGGATTTCTTAGCTGATATAAATAACCTTCTGTCTAAAGATTTCACAAATTTTGAGGGATACAATGATTTAATGATCTGGACTCCAGAGTCAATTGGAAAATTAGCCTATCATCTGCTTATGAAATCCTTAGACAAAAAAAGGATTGAAGTGAACTCAGTTAAACATCTCTGGTCTAAGTATCTTCCTAAAAAGATTGGTATTTTCAACTAGAGGCTTTTAAGAAGGTTGATCCCTCTAGTTGATATTATGCAAGAGCAATCCTTTAATTTTCCATCTCGATGTAGTTTATGCTTGAATTCTTCTGATCATCTGCAACATGTATTTCATGATTGTCCCTTGGTGTTAAATTTGTGGATTTATTTGCATGATTTTGTGATCTAACACTAGAAAACATCTCAAACCTATGGGATAGAATGTTTTATTATTGGAATGTAAATTTGAGGTCGAAATTGCAGAGCTTGTTTGTCAGGTTATTACCTGTTGTAGCTACATGGGTCATATGGTGTGCTATGAATAGCTTCATTTATGATAAAATTTATCATAGACTGCAGATCATGAAGAAAATAACTTCATCTCTCTTTCAAGAGATCATAAAAGCACATAATTTAACCTGGTTCTGTTCTGATACTAATGAGTTACATTCTGAGATCTTAAGTTCACCACTAGCTCAAAGAACTTTGCAGAGGGCTTCAGTTACCCAAGTGTGCTAGAGATTACCAATACAGAGCTTAAAGTTAAACACTAATAGATCATCAATGGGGACTTCGGCTGGAGCTGGAATGTCATAAGAGATAAATAGGGAAGAGTGTCAAAAGCCAAAGCATTACATCTTCACAATAAGGACAGTTTAAAGGCAGAAACTCAAGCTCTAATATCTGGTATACAAATGGCATTTTACCATGAAGTTGAGACTTTAAAAGTGGAGACAAACTCTTTCATTCTGCTGAAGATGATTAAGGAGTGTTCTATTCCCTGGAAGTTTATTCTCTCATAAGGACCATTTGGGAATTACAAGGTGAGTTTGCTAGTATTTATTTCGTACATATCTATCGTGAAGCTAATTCTCTTGCAGATGCATTAGCCAAAATGGCAAGTGAAACAAAGAGAGACTATGAATTTATCCATTCAACGCTTCCTCGACACATCCGAGGACTGGCTGAACTAGATAGTAGGGAATTTCTCTATATAAGATCGTGTTGATGTAAATTCTTGAGTTTTTCACGTTTCCACGGATTGTGAACTTTAAACAAACACTTTGGTTGTAATATTGTATTTGTTATATTTTTACTTATTATGTTCGAGCACCTTAGAAATGGATATGAAAATGTATACAGGTGGCAAAAGCTTTTTTCTGAGGTAAGGTATTAAGTCCCCCCCTTTTTATTTGTACTTTTATTTTTTATTTTAATAAATAGGTAGGGGTCCATGCCAAATCCCCCAACATAATGGGTGGATTTAATTTAAAAAAAAACCTGGGTTGTTAATGTTTGTGACCAGTAGGATAGGGTTTGTTATGGCTTTGCTTTCAGTCATTTCATTCCCAAGGAGGGGATCAACGTTAAGCTGAGATGGGTTATTATCCCGTGAATTACAAAGGACTTGGGCCTCATTCTATTGTTGTACTTCGTCTGTCAGAACTGATGGTTGGTGGCTGTGTGAAATTCTAGCATGTAGGCTTCCAGTTATTTGTTACTGGGTTCTTAATTCTACAGTTTTCTAAGGCATGACCTAACTTAGAGCAATGAGTGCAGTATAATGGCCAGTCCTCATATTCAATGGTGTATTTCTCGTTATCGTCTATACTACCCAGCTTGATAGCCTCAGGAAGTTTATGAAGTAGGTTAACCTCAATGAAAATCTTAATTGCTTAAGGTCTAGTTTAAGCTTTTGTGGCTGCGTCCATTTTGATGTAGTTTCCTATTATATTACCAATTGACGGAATAGAAGCAGAGTTATAATAGTAAAGAGGGGCGTCTCAAATTTTTACCCATACAGAAACTATTACAGATTCTGAATGGGGTGTGAAATCCAGTGTCCACCTCAAAACTTCATTGGAGCTCCATGATGAGTCCACCCTCCTTTAATCCACCAGTGTTGAAAATATTTGATTTGCTCGAATATGATAAGAATATGTTTGAAGTCCAGAGAGCCAATATGAAATTTTCCTTTGAAGCCACCAGTCCTGAAAGCTGCTTGTAGTTGCTCAATTGATGGTCTTACCCATAGGAATTTGCCAATCAAGGCATTGTTGTAGTGTCCGGCCAGCTGCCGGACATCCTCCGCTGTGTAGATGCACGCAAAGTTCACCTTGATGCTTTGTAATTGGTTTTAGGTTATGATTGTGGGAAATTTGTGTGCGAGAGGTGGGGTTCTAGTGTTGAGGATCTGGAGGAAGGATTTGTTTGTGGCGTTGGTTATAGGAGGTGGTTCCGCCATGTCCAGCGAGAAATTTCAGCAAGAAGAGAGACGTTAGCAGTGGAGAAATGGTAAAGTGGGAGAGATGTTGAGGGATGAGAAATTTATTTATAAGTCATCCAAAGTTAAAATATAGGGAAACACACAAGTATATATATATATATATATATATATAAAGTTTAAAAAATCAATGGTCCAATGAATTTTTAAAATATTATCTAAACCTTATATTTTGAAACAAAAGTATGAATTTTATAAATTTAGATTCCACAATTCAACTGCAGCATCAACATAGTTGAGTGTCAACACTGTCAAGTGATTATCTATTTTGAAATATTAGCATGAAACACATCACTTGTTTCCAATAATACTCTCTTTGGGAAAATGTGCAACTCTAGTTACTAAGAGCATCCACACTGGTAGTGGACTTAATATGGATTTCTTAATTGCCATATTATGGATTTTGATATAAAACAAATAGGTAGAAATAAACTAACAACAATGGAAAGCACTTCTTAAGCACCTCTTTTCATTTCAAATTATAATTAATCAGAAATACAAATGAAGTGTCAATTATTGATTGATTGGCATTACACAAATAAAAAGGTACCCACTCCTTAAATAATGAGCAACTCTTTATTATGGAGTGGTTCTTAAAACTCCACAATGGTGCTCCTTAAATAAGGAGTGCTCCTTATTAAGAAAAGTGGGTTAAAGACCTACCATTGTGGTGCTCTAACGTCGATGAGGAGAATTGCAATTCCTTGTCCATAAGCTAAGCGTTTCACGTATCTTTACTTGGTGCTGGAAATTAAATGATAAGCTTGAGCGGTTCTATACCAAAAAATCCACCATCTATGAACCAACACAAACTATCAAGTGTCTCCAAAGGAGAAAAAAAAAAGGAAGAAGGAATTAAAGGTACCCGGCTCATGCACGACACGGCACTTGACTTGTGCAAGTAGTAAGAAATAACATGTACATCAAATGTGGATGAAAGGATCAATTAATTCACTCCATGCAAAATCATGTAGTACACAAACATGAAAAGATATGCACGTTCGTATACTTGCAAGCCAAGCAAAAAAATTGCTAACAATTATGTACATGATTCACTAAAGATGAATTGATGTACACCTAAAATTATGATGAGATTCATGATAATTCGAAGAAGTAATGATAATCGACACTGATTTTGTACGATGAAAGATTTTACATTTTAATATAAAAAAAGGAAACGAAAAGGAAAATATAAAAACTAAAGATGTATGTTCCTTGCACTTCAACATATATATACTGCCCAGATTTTACACATAATATACTTAAACCTCTCTTATTGGCCTTCCTCAATTGTTTTGCAAGTTTTTTCTTTTTTAATTATCTAGGTATGTTAGTTCATGCTTGATTAAATCATTATTTATGTATAGCCAATAATGCAATACAACCTAAAATCTATAATCGGGCGTTACTGGCTCTCAAGGCAACTCCAATGTTTCAACAAGTTCAACCCTCCTTTTATCATCAATATTTCCACCATATTGATTGAAATTACTCTTAAGCGTCTCTAGTTTGTCCATATACTAAACTTCTTTTTTTTTCTTAACTAATACCGCTGCAGTTTCTTGAATGGAATTATTGGCATCTATTGCCTGCTACAAAATTTTTTCATTTACATTCACTTTGAACCCACTTATAAAATCCACTTATGTAAGTCTAAAGTTAAACTAAACCTATCAAATTTTTCATCGCATGCTTCATGCACTGCACTAATATAGCACGACTCATATATAAATAAGAACGAACGTAACACATTTGTCACAAAATTGAAACCTCATAAATTATTATCTATAAATGTATAGTTGAGTGATTAAATCAACAAGGCTTATTACTCCAATCACTGATGACTTTTAACTTCGGTTTTCCAACATTTTTAATTTTGATTCTTGGCCAAAAAATAACCGAAGTTGAAAGAGGCGCAGTAAAAAGTCCTCTTTTAACTTCGATTCTTATAAATTGAAATCATAAGTTTTACCCGAAATGTCATCCAATGTCGGGTGATCCGAAACCATAATTATCAATTCTTAGTAATATGAATCTCCTTATGAAGACTCTATTTGGGGAATATTTAAGAAGCACTCGTCAATTGGGGGGTCGAACCATCTTCTTTAAATAAAGAAGACACACTCAAAGTCAATGATGAACACAACTTTGATCTTCAATGATACAAGGTCTACATCACAAACCAAGCACCACTTTCAAACAACAAATAATGACTAATTCTAAGCATTAAATTGAAAACACAAAACCTAATGGTTTAAAATGATTGAATAAGCAATGAGTTAAAACTCAAAATATGATGTATTTGATTGATAAAAAGATGAATAATGTTAAAGGGATCCCCTATTTATAGGGTGATATGGATTCAGGTTTCCTAATTTATTTATTATATTAGGCTTTTAGGAGGATAACACTATACTATTTTGCCAACTAGTGAGGTAGTGTGATAATTTTAATTTATTTTTATTATTATGATAAAAGCACACAAACTCAGCCATGTTGTCGTTAGAAGAGTTTTGGCTATATTTTAATTTAGGATTTAGAATATTCAATTCTGATTAGATTAGGTTGTGTAATATTCATTCAAGCTTTTAGCTTGAAGAATTCGGTTTATTTTATTTAGATATGGTTTTGACTTCTTAAAGCTGCCATAAGCCAATCTACTTTCGGATAGAAATTAGTAAATCCCATTTTCTTTTGGATTTGTAATGGTCGAACCCCCTCGTATAAATAAGAGATGGTTTTGACATTTTTAATTACTTTTAACACTTTTATCAATCATATATTTCAAATTTTGAGTTCATACTCTTTTCTTGTTATGCATTAAAATGTTATATTTGTCCATTATAAACTAGTGGTTATAACCTTTAGGATTCTTTGTGTTAATTTTGGTGCAACTAGTGCTGAGGTTGAATTAGTCCCTTGTCTTAATGAAGTTCTTAAAGTTGTATGAAGGCCATTGTACATAGCCTTTTATAAGTTCATCTTGAAGGCTACTGTAGGTTTTGGGACCTCACTTAGATAACTCGGGTAGAATATTTGAGGGCTATGTCACGTTTTGGATGCGCACCTTAGGGGTGTATCAATATAGGTTCAGACTCACGAATATATGGTGTTAATACTAGAATTTGCTATCCGCCCATAGATGATCTCCTTGTGTCCAGTATGCTTCTGAACCTGCAAGACATGCAGACTAAGGTCAGGCAGGCAGGTGCAGGGTCGTGCTTGCTTCGGCGCTCCGGTCATCCATGAACGTAATGTGGGAGAACCTCTTAAGTGAATAGTGAATATATTGTATCTTACCTTTTCTGAATATGCTCCTTTCTTGTTTTATGTGTTTTTGTGACTGATGGGACACTTTCCATACGTCAGATCCCATCAGCCACTTGTTGTCTCCGCTGGGCCCATCCCTGCCTTCCCTCAAGGCTTTGGGCCGGTAATCCTAAAGTTGGGCCATAAGGCCCATATGTTATCAAGTCCCCCCCGGCCCGAGACCCAGCTGGAAAGGCCAAATCTGAGGCGTTAGGCTGAACTTCTCACCTTAGGCCCTCAAGGGCACCGGCTCTTTGGTTTACAGGTCGCAGGTACCCCGCCTGCTCCCTGCAAGTTGCAAGTGATCTTTTTTGGCAGTTGATAATTTCCCAATTTTGAACTGTCTAGATCGTGAAAGAGTAGTTTTATTCAAGGCAGGTTCTAGCGGTTACCTTACCTGTCCAGTTTATTGTCACATGTCTTTCTCTCTCCTATTTCTGCATGTAGGCCCTTGAATTTTACCTATTCCCAAGACGATTATCATCAAGCCTTAATTGCTCTGTCTTCCAAGGCATTTATTGGGCCTATTGTACTCTCCTTTTTCTCTTCAAATTCCTAATGCCTTGACCTCTTCCTCATTTCATCGCTCTCTCTTCTAATTCCGCTTTCAACTCCCCAATCAGCTTTCCAGCCCTTCTCAAGTATTTTTTTTCTCTTCTTTCTTTTCGCCTTTCATTTCTGCTATCATAGTTTTGACAGTGAAGAGGATTCTTACTGCGATACCACTAATCTTAAGTATCACTTTGCCTACCGGGTGATTAAGGAAGCCTTCAATGCCAATGAGATCACCTTCCACGATATCGGCAATCATGTCGTGAAATTGAATTTCAACCAAACCGTGTTAGACGTGCCTTCAGACGCGGCTGCGGTTTACATGGGAACCCTAGAACATTGCTTCCTTAGATTTCCTCTTTCTCCCTTTTCCCATGTCGTATTAGCCTATTATAAACTGAAACTGACTGACCTTCCTCCTAACTCTGTCCTGCTCCTTTTGAGCTTTGAGATTCTCTGTCACCTTCTTCATGTTAAACCCAGTATTCCCTTTTTTCGCGTCTTTTGCCAGCCTGCCTGTATGCCCCCCAGCTGGACCTTTCTTAAGTTCAGGCAGGATGCTCATAAATTTCTGACTGACTTTCCCACTCTCATCGACTGGAAGCAAAGGTTCGTCTTTGTGGATAAATCCTTGGTTGTATTCCTTGAAGGTGCCCCACCGGGTCTTGAACATGGCCCTGAGAAGGTGTGTAGGTCCCAGCCCAGTGACGATGAGATGGCTGTCCTTCAGCCCTTCATTTCTCACCTCGAGGAGGTGACACTGAAGTGTGACCGTCTCCTGCGTGACTCTGCCTTGCAGGTTGTTTGCCTCCCTTACCTTCCA
This sequence comes from Rubia yunnanensis, assembly GCA_037428765.1. NCBI lineage: Eukaryota > Viridiplantae > Streptophyta > Magnoliopsida > Gentianales > Rubiaceae > Rubia > Rubia yunnanensis. The sequence continues at coordinate 85,737,664 of CM075062.1, read as the reverse complement.
GATGGCATAGCCCCCCGAAAATGGGCCTTCTGATCTAAGTGGTTCTAGTTTCATTTGCCCAACAGTTTTTTTTCTTTCTACTTTTTCCTTTTTACATATATATTGTTTATGTTTTTACCTTATTTCTTCCCGTTCCAGATATGTCCATTGCAAACTTCCAACTCTCGTCTACTGCTTGCCAGCGAAGAGACTGCTGGCACGGTGGACCAGACATTGGTAACTATCGAGGTGTCTTACATTGAGGTTTCTAATGAAGAGCCCCTGCAGAAGAGAAATCGTCAGTTTTCTGAGAGAAGCTCCAAGAAGGGGGGAACTACTGCCGGCTTTGAGGCAATCCCTGAGGAAGTCCCAGAGACTCCAGCCTCCTAGACTGCTTCCTAGCCCCAGGGCATCACCCTCGGGGTTCTACCTGTCCAGGCGGTCCCCTTCTCGCCTCCGTTTGCTAGCGGCTCTTCCTTTTGAGTTAGCTCTGTGTCCGCTCCCCTACGTGCGACTGCAGCTCGGGAAGAATTTGTCTCCGAGACTCTCCCAATCCCTCACTTCAATGCTTGGCTCCAGGAGAGATCTCTGAATGTGACTGGGACCAACTCCCTGACTAATCGCTCTACTTCGGTTATCCTCGAGGTATGCGCTCTACTATTTTTCCTTCTCTGTTGGTTATTCTGCTTTCATTTTTCTTTGTTTTCCTTGTGTTGCTAAGTTTATGAATTTTCTTGGCTTTTAATCATCTGTGTGCTACCCGTGCCCTGCAAGAAGAGTTGTTCAACCTGCAGGCAGAGAACAATGACCTTAAGCGTGGGCTCACCTCCCTAAAGGCTAAGGCCCAGCGTGTCGCAGAGGTAGAGCAGAACCTTGAGTTGGAGAGGGGAGTTACTAGCTCCCTGTAGACTTCCCTAACCCATGCTGAGGCTAAGATCGCTGTGCTAGACACTTTCCGTCACTGGGCCTTCACCCGCAGTTTCCTGAGCCTTTACTCTCGCGTTGTACGGAGTAACAGGGCTTTTGAACTGCTGAGCGATGCTCTAATGAAGGCCATCAAGTTATATTCCACAAACGAGGATGCAGACGAGGAGACACTGCGAATTGGGATCGATGACATTTTTGTTCCTTTCCGTGAGCATAGTTTCACTGAGTACTTTGCCAAGCTGTACACTGGTATGACGCTAGCTGAGTTTGAGAGATGGAATCGAAACAACACTTCTGCTGAGCCGGATGCACATTCTGCCAATGGTACTCATCAAGCTGCTTATGTAGAGAACCATGTTGGGGAAAGGGCTCAGGCTGTAAGTGGTGCAAACATTGAGGCGACACTGAAGGGTGAAGCTCAGGCCGCGACGGGGAGTCAGACTGAAGCTGGTGGCGATGCTGTAAAGCCCTGAGGGCTTTATAATCTTATTTTTCTTTTGATGGTGTTTGTATTTCCCCTGCTGAGGGATGAAACTATGCTACTTTTCCTGTTGTTTCCTTTTTGCGCTTTCTAGGGTATGGATTTCCCAATGAACTTGTGGGGGTTGGGTATCCCTTCCCCCCCCCCCTCTTTAAGTTGCAAACTTGAATTCTCCTTTCATGTTTGCTTTCATTCCTTATCAAGTTTTCTCAACTTCCCTTACTGCCTTTCTTAACTTCGTGTTTGGCTTGTCTCTATATGATAATTGTTAGCATTCTTGTTTGTTACTCGTGGTTGTAACTTTACCTTTTTGCTGCTATTTTGAAAATGACTTGTCTTTTTATTGGTCACCAGCTGCCAGAATATATCAGATCTGCCATAATACATTTTTTTTATTTACTTGTTCTTAATTCAATAGATTTTCTAGTTGTTGGGGCCAAGATTGTGGCTTTTCTCAATGGTTGTTACTCTGATCGCAGTTTTATATTTCTGCCTACTTGCCTCTGGCTAGCAGATTTCCTTGTTGTTAGGGCTAGGGTTACTGCTTTTAGCCAGGGTCGGCTCATTTTTCAACAACTTTGGATGTGGCCGAAGAATGATCTTACTTCTTGCTTGCCCCTGACTAGCAATTTCTCGGCAGTTGGGGCCAAAATTGCGGCTTTGAGCCAGGGTCGGCCTATTTTTTGGCAGCTCTTGTTGTAGCTGAAGATACATCATATTGCCTGCTTACCCCTGGCCTAACAATTCCCCTGGCTGTCAAGGCTAGGGTTGCCACTTTTAGCCTGGGCCAGCCCATTTTTCAATGGCTCTAGTTGTGGCTGGAGTCGAATATTTTTGCTCATATGTCCTCATTTTATAGCAATTTCCCTAACTATTAGAGCCAGCCTTACCGCTCTTTGACAAGGTTGGTTTATTTTACACATTCTTTTGTCTACTTCTTCCCCTGCATTTGAAGTTGGTAAAACATAAAAAAAAGGGCCAGGACGTAGGTCGGGATTCCTTTAAGATCATGCCCCTTATGGGCTTACAAAAGACTTGATCTCCTCAGGAATCACCGCCTTGCCTGCCAGTAAAAATTATCATGTTTTCCCGTACGTGCCAACTCCATAATCATATTTCATAATTACTTATGCATAGTACCTCCTAAGGTGAATGATGTTCAAGGTGCGCGGGATCGGCCTGCCATCAAGTGCTTCAAGCTTGTAAGCTTATTTACCCAACACCTCGACCACCTTGTACGGGCCTTCCCTTTCCGTATCTAGTTTCTTCTGTCCCTGGACTCTGCACGCTTCATTTTTCCTTAGCGCCAGGTCTCCCACCTTCAAATATCTGGGCCTGACTTTGCTGTCATAGTGCTACTCCCTCCACGACTTATACGCGGCCTTCTTCAGTGATGCTCTCTCTTTGAGTTCATCTAGATCCTCTAGGCTCTTCCTGATTGCTTGGTTGTTTTCTTCTTGACTCATTTGCTCAACTACCCTCCTGCTGGGCATAACAACTTCAGGCGAGATGATAGCCTCGGTCCCAAAGCACAGCCTGTAAGGGGACTCCCCTATGGTTATTCTAGGTGTGGTTCTATATGCCCATAGCACACGCTAGATCTTCCTCTCATTCTCCCTTCGCCTGCCCCAGCCTCCTCTTCAAACCTATCGTTCTATTTTTCCCTCTTTTTGCCCATTTTCCTATAGATGCGCTACTGACATAAAAAATTTCTTATGTTTAGGCCCGCGCCCCAAGATTTGAAAGGCTTATTGGAAAACTACCTCTCATTGTCGCTTAATATCATTTGTGGGATGCCAAACCTGCAAACTATGTTCCTCCAAGCAAAGTTCGTGATCTTTTTTCCTATTGCCTTCACCGTAGCCTCTACTTCCACCCATTTTGGGAAGCAATAAATTGCTACCACTAGGAATCTCTTCTTCCTTATTGCTTCTGGGCATTGCCCAGCGATGTCAATCCACCAATTGGAAAAAGTCCAGGACGATCTTATGTTAGCCATCAGCTCTGCAGGGAGCCACTGTATCCCAGCATACTCCTAGCACCTATAACAAGCCTTGACCAAATTTCTGTGTCTGCCCTCATGGTTGGCAAGTAATATTCTGCTCACATAGCTCGCAGCATAACCGTCCTCGATCTCTGATTACTTCTGCAACACTCCTCATGTATTTCATGGAGGACCGTGTCTGCCAGCTCGGGCTTTGCGCACCTGAGCCATGGTTCAGTGTATCCCCTTTTATATAGAAAATCATTTTTCAAAGCAAACTGCAGTGCCTTTCTCTTGATCTTCCTCGCCTCCTTATCATCTGCTGGAGTATACCATATTTCAGATAAACCCAGAAAGAAGTTGTCCAATTGGGTACCACATCCTGTATCGCTGCCACCAGGCCCATGTTTGTTGATCTACCCGTTAACTCATTAACCAACACAAATTTAGTCATGTGGGCATGTGTTAAGGACGCCAGCTTGCTAAGCACATCAGCCCTTATGCTCTGGGACCTTGGGACCCTGGTGACATCAAACTCCTAAAACTCAGGCGCCAGGCTCCTGACCATGTCTTTGTATTTCATCATTGTCGGCTCTCTAGCAGCGTACTTCCCATTGTACTGTTTAGTCACCAGCATGGAGTCCTCGATGGCTTGCAATTCCTTCGCTCCTAACTTCCTGTCTATCTCCATGTCTGCTATCAATGCCTCATACTCAACCTCATTGTTTGACACAGGAAACTTGAAACGCAGGCCATAACACCCTCTGGGTTTGATATCATCAGGCATGCTCCTGCGCCTTCCACTCCTGAGGCTCCATTTACATATAGCTTCCGCATATCTGTCCCTATCAAGCAGTGTGAATTCATTGCCTTGATATGGTTTTGCTCCTCTTTCGGTGCCTTCATTTTTTCATCCCTGGGAATTTCAGCCAAGAAGTCTGCCATTACCTGCCCCTTAACTGCCCTCCTTGGGGCGTACTCAATAGCATGCTCTCCCAACTCTATTTCCCACTTCATTAGTCTCCTCGAAGCCTCCGGTTTGGTCAGTATTGTCTTCAATGGCTGATTGGTCAGTACTACCACAGGGTGTGCTTGGAAGTACTGCCTAAGTCTCTTGCTGCGTGAACCACTTCCAGCGCTAACTTGTCCTGGCTAATAAACCCTTGCTCCAGCCCCTACAGGGTCTGCTCACAAAGTACACGGGATGTTGAATCATGTTCTCTTCCTTTACCAGCACCCCATTGATTGCTACCTTGTTGGCTGCCACATACAGGTACAATGTTTCACCTTTCTTTGGACTGGTCAGTGTGGGAAGATCCTTCTGGTAGGTTTTAAGCTCTTTGAATGCCTTCTCCTCGAGCACTCCCCACTGTATTTCCCTCTTCTTGTCTACACACCCTTTCAAGGTTTTGAAGAAAGGGAGTGCTCTCTCCACTGACTGGGACATGAAACGATTCATGGCTGCCAGCTTTCCATTCAGGCTCTGTATCTCCTTCACTGTACCAGGTGACTTCATCTCCAAAATTGCTTTAACCTTCTTTGGGTTTGCTGTTAGCCCCTTGTTTGACACCATGTGCCCCGGAAACCTCCATGATCCTACGCCAAACTGACATTTGGCTGTGTTCAGCTTCATTTATGTCTCTCTGAGGTGCACTAGGGTTTCCCTGACATCCTCCAGGAAGGTTTCGTGCCTACTACTCTTTATGACTATGTCATCCACGTACACCTCCAAATTCCTTCCTATTTTCTTCTAAAAAATGTTGTCCACCACCTTCTGATAGGTGACACTAGTGTTTCTCAAGCCAAATGGCATCATCCGACAGCCAAAAGCCTCATTCTCTGTGATAAAAAACAATTTTTTTCTATATCGCTCTCTAGCATGGGGATTTGGTGATACCCCTTATATGCATCAAGGAAACATTTAATTGGATAGTTGGTGAGAGCATCTACCTTTTGGTCTATGATCGGCAGCGGATAACTATTCTTGGGGCAAGCCTTGTTTAGGTCTATGTAGTTCACGCGCATCTTCCAGCCGCTATCCACCATTTTCACCAACACTGGGTTAGTCAGCCAGGTGGGGTAGGGGATATCTTGCAAGGTCCTCGTTGCAACCAGCTGGCTCACCTTCTTGTTTATTGCTTCGTTTCTCTCCCTGCAGAGCTTTCTCCTCTTCTGCTTCACTAGCCTATAGGACGAATCCACTTTCAGCTCGTGGTAGCCCACATCTTTTTAAACTCCCATCATATCAACTGGCTTACAGGAAAAGGCATTCTTGTTTTCCTTTATCATCTCTATCAGCTCCTTTTTCACCTCGGGAGGGAGTGTCATCCCTACCTACACTGTCTGGTCTTTGTTTATCTCCGTTGCTTCTACTTTTGTCATCTTGCCATGTCAGGGATGGTTTCACTGCTTTCCCTGGCCTGCACCATCATTTTCCCTCTTTTGCTTACTAAGAGTGATTATGTGGCATTCCCTAGTTTTCTGCTAGTCTCCTTTAACAGCTGCTATCCCTCCCCTCGTAGGGAACTTCAGAAGCAAGTGTAGGGTTGACACAATCCTCTTCAGCAGGGCTAAGTCCGGCCTGCCCAATATCATGTTATATGGGTTGTTTGCTTTTATAACTATGAACTCCATGTCCACAGTTTTAGTCTTCTCTCCCTCCTCAACCGTCATGGGGAGGAGTATGGTCCCTTCCGGCCATACTATTCTGTCTGCAAAATTCACTAAAGGAATTTCTTTTAGCTGTAATTTCCTTTTCGTGTTTTCATCCAACTTCTCAAAACAGCTCCAGTACATGATTTCTGCCGAGCTTCCGCCATCCACGTACACCCAGTGGATCCTCTTGTCTATCACCCTTACGTTATCACCACAACATCCCCTCTTGCTGGCTTGTCAGGTATAGGGGCATTGGTGTTAAACAATATTGCTTCGCTTGGCCCCAATTTTGTGTTTTCCTATGTCAGTTGTGGTGTTTGTCTGCAATGAGCCTTTCGCTGGGACTCTGTCCTGCCTCCGGCGCTTCCTCCTATAATGGCATATATGTCTGTTACCGTGGATGGCCTGTTGGCCTCCATCGGAGAGTCTTCCCTTTGCTTTTTCCATTGTTAATCCTTAGCCTCAGCCCTGGCAACCTCCTTGCCCCTCTCTCACCTGTGCTCCCTGTCTAGGCTCCTGGCTCTGCTGTGCCCTTCCTGTCATCGAGACCCTCCGTACTTTTTTTTTGTGCCAGGTAGCCTTGTTGTTGGCCTTCGTACTCTTTTCCATGTGTGCGAGCTCACCGCTCTGGATGCAGTCCTTGATGTTGTGCTTCAGATAGATACAGTCATTCGAGTCATGGCCATGGTCATCATAGTAATCACAAAATTGGTATTTCTTTCTCTTCTCGAGATCTTTCTTCATTCTTGGTGGCACATCCAGTAGACCTTTCCATGCACATAGGGAAAAGATCTCCTTGGGTATTTTGATGAGTGGCGTGAAGACCCCTTCTGACTTGTTGAACCTGTTGGGCAAAAGTTGGGCACTAGCCTTAGTGCATTCTGCTTTCCTCGCTTTCTTATCTGTCTCAATCCTCCTTTGTCCTTGGCCTCTTTTCTTCTCTTGTCAGCAAGGTCAACCCTGTTAAAGTTTCCTACTCTTTTTATCAGTTCATCGATTGTCCCTGGTATATCCAAGGTGCAGTCTCTCAGCAATAGCTCATGTCTTAAGCCATTGATGAATGTGTCGATGAGGAATTGGATACTCCTTTCTTCTACCTGATTAGCCTTGTCATTGAAGTGCTCCTAGTATGCAGACAATGTCTCTGCTGGCTTCTGCTTGATTACCAACAAATTAGAGCGAATCTTCACAAATTTCTTCCTCTCCACAAACCGTACCAAGAACTTCCGCTCCAGATGACTGGAGTTTTCAATCATCCCGTCCTCTAGGTTCTTAAACAACACCCTGGTTACTGCTGTCAGGGTGGTTGCAAACACTTTGCACCAAATAGCCTACGGTATTGCAAAGGTAGCCATGTTGGTACAGAATGTGTGCAAATGGTCCTTCCGGATCTGCCTCACCATTATACTACCCCAAGTTTATTGGTATCTTCAGCTTTAGGTCAACCTTAAACATATGGATTCTCCTGCTCTCCTTCTTTGCTTCCGACTCCAGCTCCCTGGTAGGGGCCTTCCCTCTCTCATATTCTTTCACCCTTAGCGGAGGCACATAGCCTTCCCGCCACTTGCTGTCTTCTGACGTCTCTCCTTCTCCGACTGGCTCCTTTCTTTCAGAGTGAGCCTTAATTCGGGCTGTCCCTGAACCATTCTTCTTCCGGTCAGGTCCCCCACTTTCTGCTTCTTGTTCAGAGAATAGCTGCGTTGGTTACAGATCCCCGCATCTCCTCCTTGTCACTCCATTCTGTCAGCCATCTATTTTATGCATCCTCCTTAGCATCTCATTTTGAGATGCAAGGAGAGCCTGAAGCACCTCCCAGTTGTTTGCTAGCTCCATCGAGGTGTGTAGTTGGTGTCTCACTCCCATTGGTGTTAACGTTGGGGTCGAGTCCTCTTCTAGATCCGTCACGTCTTCCATCACCACATGGTTGAACAGATTTCCCGCTGGTTGTTCCTCCATGTCATCTAAGTTGTGTGGGTGCTAAAAGTTTACAATTCCCACAAATAGCGCCAATGTTATTACCAGAATTTGCTATCCACCCAAAGATGATCTCCTTGTGTCTAGTATATTTTTGGACCTGCAAGACAGGCAGACTAAGGTCAAGCAGGCAGGCACAGGGTCGTGCCTGCTCCGATGCTCCGGTCAGCCTTGAACATAATGTGGGAGAATCTCCTGAGTGAATAGTGAATAGATTATATCTTACCTTTCCCGAATGTGCTCTCTCTTTGTTTTATGTGTTTTTGTGGCTGATGGGATACTTTTCGTACGTCAAGTCCCATCAGCCACTTGTTTTCTCCACTGGACCTCTCCTAGACTTCCCTCAAGGCTTTAGGCCGGTAATCCTAAAGCTGGGCCACAAGACCTATACGTTATCATATAGGGAAAAAGGAACTTTGATTAATCAGAGTATTCGTTGATGAACTTTAATCCTTAACCTTTTTCTTCTCCTAGGGTTAAGGATCCTTAACCCTACGCAAATGATCAAACTCCCTAATGTGCCTAATAGGGAGTTTTTGATGTTTTCTTTGCAGAGAGCTCTAACAGAATTTGGAGGACCGAATCAAATTTTCTAATCATACTTCTTTATTCTTCTTATTTTTGAGAAGTATACTTATTTATTCTTTATTGTTTGCATTCTCCTTAATCTTATTCTTCACCTTAAGCTACCTCATTTTTCTCTTGCACATTCTTTACTTCTTCAAATTGGAATCAAACGCAAGATGAGTTAGAAACTCAATATAAATAAAATACAACTTGGAACAATATAAAAATGATGATAATAAACATGATGTATTACATATTTTACTCCTTTTTATATTGTTAAGGATATAATAATAATCCAAACATCCATACATGCTTCACATACATTAGTCCAAACATCCATACATGCTTCACGTACATTGGTCCAAACATCCATACATGTTTCACGTACATTAGTAACCAAGAAACATGCAAGTCAAACTAAGTTTACAGTTACAAATATTTTTGGATAAATCTTAATTTTGGTGGGCTATAAAATAATTAAAGGTACCCTCTTTTAATTATTAAAAGTTCATCTTAAAGGAGGAGGAAGGAATTTAAGGTGCCCGCCTCATGCAAGGCACGACCAATTGACTTGTGCACGTAGTAAGATATAACCTTTGCATCGAATATGGATGAAAGGATCAATTAATTTACTCCAAGGAAAAGTATACTAACATAAACATGAAAAGATGCACGTCCTATGAATGCATGTTCCCATACATGAAACCCAAACAAAATAATTACTAACAATTGTATACGCGATTCACTCAAAAATCAATTGTTGTAAACCTAAAATCACTATGAGATTCATATTTATTCTAATAATGTTAATCGACACTGATTTTGTACAATACAATATTTTATATTTTTATATAAAGACAATAAAACAATATGAAAAGCATAAAAACTAAAGATTCACGTCTAGTGCATTTAAAAATATAAACTGCCCAGATTTTGCACAAATATATACTTCCTTTGTTTTTGGCCTTCCTCAACTGTCTTGGAAGATTTTAAAAAAAAATATTTGGGCATGTTATTACATGCTTGATTAAATCATTATTCATTTATAGCCAATAATGTAATACAACCTAACATCTAAACCTGGCGTCACCGGTTCTCAAGATAACTCCAACGTTTCAGCAATTTCAATCCTCCTTTTATCATCAATATTTCCACCATATTGAGTGAAATTAAGCGTCTCTAGTTTCTCCATATACTAAACTTCTTCTTTTTTTCCTTAATCGATACCGCTGCAGTTTCTTGACTAGAATTATTGTCATCTATTGCCCGCTACACAATTTTGTCATTTAAGAGTTTAAAATTAAATATTTATTTCCATTCACTTTGAACCCACATGTAAAATCCACTTATATGAGTCTAAAGTTAAACTAAACCTATCAAAGGTTATTGATAAGGTTCCCTAGCTAAGTAGTTGAAGAAACTTACCTTAATTATTCATTGGGATCAGAACAAAACCCTTGTTTGCTTAACTACTCTGCTCAGTTTATCACCCAAGTTGGAGAAGCTTGTACTAGAGTTTGGAGGATTGCTTATGTTTTTCAGGCAGATGATGGACTTGAGGAAGAAATAAAATCTGCTAGAGGTCCAAAGCTTCCTCTCCAACATCTTAAAGTTGTTGAGGTGCGCAGTGTGTTAGAGGATCTGATAATTTACTTTTTTTGATAATGGGGATAGATCTCATACAGCTTGGCTATGTTGATCATGGGGATAATGTGGCCCGGCGCCATCAATGGGAACATGATGAAGTGACACTACTGCAGGCACCCCTCTATGGCACCGGTATCGGGGGTCATAGGCACCAGTATTTTGGGCTCCCAGCATACCGGTGTCTAAGTATAGTGGTGCTGGAACTTAGTTACAAAGGCACCGGTAACTCAAAACTAGTGATGAATTATGATATTGAGCACCAGTTATTAATACCGGTACCAAGATAAAAAAATACCAGTGTTGATTAATAACTTATGGCACCAATTTTTTATACTAGTGCCAAAAAGGAGCGGTGGTGCTAAGTAGTAATATACATAACCGGATCTTATTAAAATCAGCATCGGGTTAGTAAAACTGCTTCTTCTAAATGAATACCAGCACCGGTCTGATGGTTAGCGATGCCTTGTTATATGGTATGTGGTGTCAATATTATTAGAACCGGTTGTGTATGAGGGCCGGTGCTAAGTTCATTAAATCCAGCACCGGTACATATGTTTATTATGGTGCTTGTTTGTAGTAGATTCTTATATTTTAGCATCGGTATTTTTTTTTTCCGAAAAACTAGTGCTGGTTTTGATTTTCATTTGCAATGCCCTATTTAAAATTTTCCCTGCCCATCCAGATCGAAACCTGGCCAAATATGATATAAATATCGGCCAGTCAACAAGATAGAATCAACTAACTGTATTAATACTAATAAAGAAAAAATGAATGTAATATAAAATAAAATAAAATTGTCTAAGAAAACATAATCCCTCCAAACAGCAAATCATTGAAAGAACAATAAATATCTCTGCCATCCATTTTCTACACTTCCTTAAACTTGTCCATCGCCATAGAAGTCTTGTAAAGTTTGGAAAAGTTGTCCACTCATGCCGGACACCGTCTATCAGCTACAGCTGCTAACTCTAAGGCATAGTATGCTCCTTGTTTTTCAAGAAATAGTTGTTGCAATGAAAACAACATTAACTATGTGAATGTAGTTAGTAAGTAATAATTAAAAATGTTTAATTTGTCATATGTCAACCAACCTTGAGAATATTTGTAGAGGCAATCTTCAGCACCAGCTCTTCCATGTAGAGGAGGACATAGTATCATTCCCAACCACTCGTTTGAGTTTGGTACTGGAAATGGAAAATGAGAGTCAAACATAATTGTATTAAATAATGGTGTAAATGAATGGACTCCTGGATTGAATGACTTATATTTATGTTTGTGAGTTTCCATGTGTAATCCTGGGGCGGTTCTATCTCTATATTCTTCCTTTGATACTCGCATGCAATCCTAGTAAATGGTTAGGTAAATGACACTTGTAGACGTTAAAATTAGTATAAAGAAATAAATGAAGGTACCTAGCAATGACTTTGTTTTCATTGATGTTCTTGGGCTTGATTCCTCCAGTCACCGAGTCAAGGGTAAAAACCTCCTATATACTAAGATGGATGAGTATTAAGTACCAATGATCTCTGCATTGAAAAACAATTAGCACGTCAATGAATTATTCAGTGGTGTATAATTTTTCGTAATTGAGTGAAGTTGAAAGTTTCACTCACATTTTAATGTATGGAATCACATAAACCACGACATCAACATTCAGCATGGTTTCCAGGAAGACTTTTACTAGACGCTCGACCTCTTCATCCTTGATTTTCATGGTATAGCCTCACGTACAGGTTGGAACAAATTGAATGTGGCCATGGTTGGTTTAGAATACTCAGCCCCAGAGGTGCCTTCAAAAATAGCATTAGTTAATATTTAGAAAATATTTTTGTAGAAATAAAAACTTATAATTGTGAAAAAGTAAACCTTACCCCATCCAAACATCAATCGTGAAGTTTGATAGCCAAGCTATTCCTCTGTAGTTGCCAAGCTTTTTCCTGAACTCGACCAAGCAATCGATGAAAAGCACAGCACTATGTTTTTTATCGAAAGTACTTGGTCAATAATCTGGATACAAAACCACTGTCCCAGACTTGTGCATACTTTTCACCAACTCGTCGCAGTATTTGATATAGTTTGCCATGTTGGGATATGTTTTCAACAGGCGCTTGTTGACAATTTGAAATAATGTAATGGAAAGAAAATTAGGGAAATTAATAAATAATGAAGTATAGTAAAAATTAATGATTTTTTCAAGAGTTACCAGTTTTAGAGGCCTATGTTTTGCCGCTTCTTCCTTCGAGGACTGGTATGAGCTGGTTGATCCAAACTGCTTAGGGGTTTGCTGCTGCATAGAAAAGGTATTTAATTAGAATCATTAGTTATAAAAAAATAGTTTGAATTAAAATTTGTAGTATTTGTTAGTTTTATACCTCATTGTCACTATCATTAAGGAAATATACATCATCATCCAAGGGCTCGTAGCCTTCCAAGTCCTCGGTATATGTGTCATTTCCAATTTTAACCAAAGTCATCAACCAATCGACCACACTCCCCAAAGAATCTCCCACGTCAACGAAATCGTGATTGGAAAATGGAAACCCAATCATAGGATGGTATACTTGCTCGTATACGCGGACGCGAGCCATTGGACCATGTTGCTTCTTGGCACACCTAGATTTTTGGAGCCATGCTTTTGCAACCCTTTGCCGCTGTCTCTCAATGCCCATGATGTACACGATCACAAACTCACTATCCTGTGAACATTAGTGAAAATTAGTTAGTCTAAAATAATTTAAGAGTGTTTAATTAGTTAAACTAAAATATCCCTTGAGAACTGTAATGCATATTTACCTCTTCATTATCTTCTTCGTAGCTAGGGGAATCTTGGCCCGAACCGGTAAAACCAATGAATACACCTCCAAACATTGCATTCTCAATGAAGCTCTTCGGGTCCGCAAGGCCTTCGAGAATGTTTACTCCCCCTGCTGAGGTTATGCCCTTCACCAACTGCTCAAGGTACGAGACCATTGCCTTGACCACTGGTTGTTGAGCAGAAGGTTTCTTGGTCTCCTTCTTCTGCTAAAAGGAGCTGCTGGTGCACTTGGTTCTTTCTATGCCTGGGATAGCAACTGATGGAGTAAACACACTCCAAAATAACTACCCTCCAACATCATTCCAACATCAAACAATCAAAACAAATTTTGGATCACGCAATCACCATCACAAAATAGTAAACACACTCCAAATTAACTACCTTCCAACATCACTCCAACATCAAACAATCAAAACAAATTCATCCTCACATAATGGCCATCATATAAGGTATATCACACTCCTACACAATAATAGCTTCATTCATACATTTCATCAAACGCCTATTAAATCATTTAAATGTCAATCAATGCCAATCTTTCTAGGGTTTGCACAAAACTTAGAATGAATTTTTGGATCATTACCTTCAAAAAATCTGGCTGGAATCCTCTAGAATTAAGCTTCACCACCGACGAGTTCTCAAAAATCGAGTGCGTGATAGAAAACGAGGGTTTGTTGGGATCTTATAAGGTGTGGGATTTAGGAAGTGTATTAGTGTAGCTTGAATATGGATTAATAGGTTGAGAACGTGGAGTTTTAGTGGTGGTGAAAGTGGGCGAACGTGGAGTTTTAATGGCGGTTAAAGTGGAGAATAAGAAAAAATGCGATTGTTATGTGAGGAAGATGGACGGTTTCGTTATGCATAAACAAATCAGCACCGGTACATTACCTGTAATATCGATGGTGAATGTTATGATGTTGGTGCCAATTTTATTCGAAGCAGTTGCTTGAGGCTGCGTTGGTCATTTATTTTTCTAACCCGAGGGCAAAGCAATGAAAAATTGTCTAAGTACAGAGCACTAATACAAAACACTGGTGCTGGTCTAGCTAAGAACTGGTGCCTTTTTGGAACAAAGCAGCCGCTTGAGGCTGCATTGATTTTTTAATCCCAAACCCGAGAGCAAAGTTTAAAAACTTTGCCTAATTACAAAGCATTGGCTCTAAAACCGGTGCTCATTTTTGTAATTCTGGTGCCCACTTCTAATAAAGCAGTTGCATGAAGCTACTTAATCTCGGCTCCGATTTCATATTCATCACCGGTTGTCTTTGACAGTGTTGAATCTCTTGATAACTGTGCTTCAAATGTAATATTTGGGCAGAAATCTTTGTTGGCCCAAAGATTATTGGGCGCCAAATTGGTATTTTTCCTAACACCAGTAGAATAATCGGTGCTGATTTGAAAAACCCCAAATTTTCAAATTTCCTGCCTCTTGAAAATGCAAAAACTTTTAAATTTTGGATCCCTTACAAAAGGGAGCACCAGTCCTGGGACGACCAATACCAGTGATGATTAATTTTCAACTATTTTGCAATATTTAATTTACGTACCTCATTAGGGGGATAGTTATTTCCATTGTTTTTTTAATTAATTGGACATTAAAATATTCAATTCACCATTCAATATATCTCGTGGTTCGAAATCGTGGCTAATGGATGCCCGAAAGCGCTCCATTTAGAACTTTATTAAATTTCACTTTGGCCCAAAACTGAGTTACACTGTTTTTTCATAGCCAAATTACTTCACATTATGTATTTTTGGGTTAATATATGATTTTTAATATAATTTATGTTTTCATGGAATATGGTAAAGTGTCAGTACATGTCTTAGACCAACGTACTCTAGATAACTTAGAAGTTAGCAAGTCCAAACGAGAGAGTTGATTGGTGAGTTTTTCCCACCAAATATTTTTGCACAAATAACTGGTGCTTGTTTATTTTTCTACTATACAATGACAATTTTAAAAAGGAATTGAAACAAAGAAATGAGATACAATACACTATAGAAAATGTAAAACCTAATTAATATATTAATATGATTGTTCAAAATAGATTTAACACATGCAAGGGCCCAAAAGTATAATGGTTATTACATTTACGGTCATAAGACGCTACTATCTGTTCCTTTTCATGACAATATCACCCCTACAATTTGACCACTCTCATCAACCCCAGGTACCCCTCTACCTATTAAAGATCCAACCACATCCTCTAAACTTGGAAATACAGATAGGAACTCAGGACATTCTGCTCAGACGGGCCAATCAATTTCATCTTGAAGTAGAACTTCTCCCATGGAGGACGACATGCCACTTCTCATTGCTAGGATCCCGGACATAAAAAACATATTGTGTCTTTGCAGCTAAGATGAACTTGCCATCCTCAAACTCAACTTGGTTAAGGTCTACCAATGTGAAACCCATGGGTTTCTCCGTTCTAACCCTGACTCCATTATCAACCCACCGGCACTTGAAAACCACAACTTTGAACTCAACATAGTCCAACTCCCAAATTTCCTCAATCACTCGTAAAAGGCTATCACTACAATGATAGGGTTTTTGTCTTTCTTGCTAGACTGCCACTGTTCTGCGTCGTGCTCTTGCTATCCTTTTCATCTGTTGCAAATGTAAATCCAATAATATCATACCCTAAGTACCTTCTCACAGTGCAGTTTGGCCTTCTTGCAAAGGCACAAAGTTTACTAGGCATGTCATCCACATTGCAATGATTATAAAACCAATTCACAAATGTGGAAGAATGCTCTAGCTGTATTTTGTTCAAAGGCATGTCTACGTATAGTGCTTGTAAATACAACATGTTCTCTTGAACATAGAGTGCAATCTCGCTATTGTTCCTTAAAAGGTAAAGGTGAACTGTCATCAACTCAGCATAGAAAGGTGTGTGAAGTGTACCTTTAGAATGCGCAACCCCATTCTTCCAACTAAAGTGCGCTTGTGCTGGTAATCCAACCAATTTCTTCCCAAATAAGTTTGAGGTACAATATTTAATGATCTCCTCAGTGACGTACCTTTGCACGATACTCGCATCCGGTCAGCTATGATTATGAACGTAACCTTCGAAAACACCCATGTGCTGCTCGAAAGGGTACATCCAATGCATACCTACCAGACGACTTAGTCAAATTTCCCTAATCAAATGAATGACTTGATGAACCATGATGTCAAAGAATGACAGAGGAAAGTACTTCTCCAATTGACATAACACTAAAACTCCTTCCCGTTCCAACACATCAAGCGCCTGCCTACTTATATTCTTCCGATAAATGAAGTTGAAGAAGACACAAAGTCACATAATGCTAAATCACACATCCTCCTCCATAATACCACAGATCGCAATGGGAAACAATAGTTGTATGAGAACGTGACAATCATGCAATTTCAATTCATTCAAATGCAAATCATCATTCACAAATCGATTAACATTAGAAAAGTATACGAATGGTATCTTGATCCCTTGGATACACTCGCAAACCAATCTCCTCTCATCCACTGATAGATTGTATGGGCCATGAGGGAGATAAGTTCGCATCCCTCTCACCTTCGGAGCTAGGTCCAAACGAATTCCAAGCTCCAATAAATCCTTATATGCATTCAAGTTGTCCTTCGTCTTCCCTGGAATGTTAAGTAATGTACCAATAAAAATATCGCACACATTCTTCTCAATGTGTATCACATCTAGATAGTGTCGAACCTCCAAATGCTCCCATTATGGTAGATCGAAGAAAACAGACCTCTTCTTCCACGGTCCATCAAGTGTTGTACCAATCTTCTTCATCTTCTTCCCAAGAACAACATTCAATTTCTTCACCTTGTTGTGCATGGCCCCCGCACGTTCAATGGTCTTGGCACCTTCCTCACCTCCTTAACACCAACAAACTGAAATGCATCCTCACGCAACTAGTGCTTCATTAGAAAGAATTTCCAGTGACCCAAATACACAGTCTTACGACCATTCTTCATCTGTTGGTAATTTGTGGAATCTTCACACATAGCACACGCCTTGTGCCCCTTCACCACATAACCTGAAAGGTTTCTGTATGAGGGAAAATCATTATGGTACAAAAATCATTGCCTTTAAATTGAACATCGATCCCCTAAAACCATCAAACATTTCAACACCGTCAGACCATAGAACCTTCAAATCTTCTATCAAAGGTGCCAAATACGTACAATGTCATTTTTGGGCTATTTTGGCCCTGAAATCAACAAAGGCATCAGCACATATTTCCTCTTCACACACAAATACAGTGGAAGGTTGTGTATGGACATCATTACCGGCCATGAACTGTGCTAGGACATGTTGCCAAACGGTTTCATTCCATCGGTACACAAAGATTTCTTCAGGTTCCTTGGCTCAAATGCAAAGTCCGGATACCTCTTGTCAAATGTCTTCCATTGATCGGCATCAGCTAGATGACGGATCACATCGTCCTCACCAGAACCCTTCCCACGTACCACGTTATGTTCTTTGCATCATTCGCATTATTGAACAACCTCTTCAACCTCAAAATGGTTGGAAGATACCACATGCATTTCGCAGGAACCCATTTTTTTAACTTTAAAGCAACATCTCCATCAACAACTGTATTTCTCCTTTTCTTGTAGCGTGACACGTGACATACTGGCATGCCACCTCCTTCAACACCCATGTACAAAACACAGTGGTTGGGACAAGTGTGTATTTTTTCATACTCCAATCCCATCGGGCATAGTATCCTCTTTGCTTCTTAGAGGTTGTCTGATATCCAGTTACCGGTGAGAAGCTTCTCATTCAGAAGCTTTAGAAACTTGTTCATGCTAGTGTCAATCTATGCACCAAAGCCTTTCAAATTAAACAATTCTATCAAACATGACATCACCATATTCCTCTTGTTGCAAGAGGGATACAACGACATGTCCTTATCACCTAAAAATTTTGACAAAACCTTGGGCCTCCCACTAAATTCATCGACAACTTCCTCACACATGTCATTTAAATTTAAGTCCCCAAAACACTCTCCTCCACTACCTACAACCACCTCTGGTGGTGCCTTCTAACCATGAAACGTCCAAACCAAATAATCTTTTTCAAACCGTCTCATAACCAAATGAAGTTTCATGATGTCTCTATCACCACAACGATTACGATTTTTGCAATCACGACAAGGACATAACACCTCACTTCTCACGATTAAAAGCGTGCTCTAAAAAATCCTCCACAAAATTGACATATTCTCTTCTCAACCAACTAACGCTACAATACACATGTTTATGTCTCTCCATTGCACATTCCATCTCTACAAATTAACGAAAGTAGGACAATTATAGTTCCACAAAATTACCATGGCTATGCAAGATTCTAAACATTAAAATCCATTTGGGAAAGATTGCGTACAACTCGCATCATAACAATCAAAACTACCCCAACATTATCACATTCCTAAGCAAGGTATTAATCACATAAACAAATCTAGAAAACAATCAAATATCTTCCATGAATGGAAGTATTATGAACATATCAAACACACAAAATCATGATCAAACAAGCAAAATATATGCGTACAAATTATTTGTAATATATTAGATCATTAATAACTTGCCAAACAATTTAAAACCTACCTTTGGGGGTCTTCATTGGAGCATTAAATGTCAAAAACATCCCAAAAACTCCATAAATGACCTTCTCTCACCAAAAAAACCCACTTTTTACCTGCCATTGAATATTGGTATGTGAGCATTAAATGCTCATCTAGCACCGGTTTTATGTGTACAAACTAGTGCTAGAAATTTTCCCACAAAAAATTTCCCTGCCAAGAATACTATTTCACTTGTTCCTACACCAGTTCGATCATTTTCAGGCTACTTGTGCTAATATTATAAAGTATTTTTCCTACTTCATATGTGGGCACCACATTACTGGCATCGGTATTATGAAAATCGGTGCTGAAACCTCACATAGGCACCGAACTATTGGCTTACAACCGGTGCTACAATTTTCCCTCCATTTTTTACGCACTAAAGACATTGTTCCGCACATGTAAACTGTATCCAGCACCGGTGCCTACCGCATTCATCAAAGAAATCGGTGCCAGTTCTGTTGTATGGCATCGATTTTGGGCACTGATTTCACAAATTTGGTGCTCTAGCACCGATTTTGTGGAATTTGATTAACTTACCAGTGAAAATTGCATTTGTGAGGTGAGTTTTTATTCAGCTAATGGAGATTTTTTTTTGTGGATGAAAATGCCCTGAAACTATTGTTTGCTTATTTGAAAGTACTAACACTTGCATGATTGATGCATTTTTTCGCAATCGAGTGTTCGTACATCACACGCTATGAATTATAGATTGTCGTACATCATAATTCATGAGACTATCTCAAATTAAACAACATCATTGATTTTTCAATGTCCTAAAATATTATGTTTCGCATCGATATATCTAATTACATATACTCCCTAGTTCCCAGTCGATTATGTACACTTTCCATTTTAGGTTGTCCCATGCAATTCTGCACACTTTTCATATTTAGAAAATTTTTATCTACCATTTGACAAAATTACCCTTAAAAAAATTAAAATTACTCACAAAACCTGCTCACCCTCACCTACCCTCACTATTCCTCAAAAGAACTCTCCGCCTCCCCTTTTCTTCATCTCTCTTTCTTTCAAATTCCTCCTTTCATTCCCAATCTTCCCCGCCTCCCCTTTCTTCATCTCCTCCCTCACATTTCTCTCTCTGAAGTTCATCCACCCATTCCTAATATTTATATGCAAATCCTATCCCCATCTCAAATCCCTCGCAAAACCCTTCAACATCGATTCTGGGTTTGATTTGGGGTTTATGATGCCGATTCAGTGCAGATTCGGTGACTATCAAAAAAGTACAGAGAGGGGAGAAAAAGATACGTGTGTGGTGGGTAGAATGCAACTCCTGTTGGGTTAGAGTATGGAGAATTCGGAATGTGAGGTTCGACTATTTTCGCCAACTGAAACTCAGAGTTGTGTAGCATGATGTTGGACCTTGGCGGTGGTGTTGGTTTGGTTCCATTCGGGGTTACAAACTTTGTACTGTATTTCTTTGTTTTGTACTTTCATTTGTGCCCTTTTTTTTTGTTGTTTTGTGACATATATCGTCAGATTCTGGGGAATAGTCAATGGTGTTGGGTGTAAGAACAGAGTGGTGGTGGTTGATGAAGAAAGCATGCGGTGTTGAGGGGTTGAATGAAGGGAATTTAAGACTTTTTCCCTCATCAAAATAAAACACAGTTTTTTCTCTCTCTGCAGAAGAGCTTGGACAGAGGAAGTAAGAATGTTGTATAAAAATTGTTTAGAAAATATATGTTAAGATAAATCTAATAAGATCTCATATTATATATTTGTTCGGTTAAAGTGTATTAGTTTTGACATGTAAAAAGTAAGCGTGCAGTATGATTTGGGGGAAAAAAAAGAATAATGGTAAATTCTTATTTCCTATGCTTGGCGAGAAATGGATCCAATAATTTCGCCCAAAGATAAAGATACGGGCTTTGTTTTCTTAATTTTGGTACAGTCAGTTTTAAAGTCTCATTAAAATTTGGCAAAATCTTGAAAAAAATGGTCTTTTCATAACCTTATAAAAAGATGAGTTTTAATTAAAATAATAAAAGATAAAAAGTCTAACTTGCAATATTAAAAATTTATTATGCAACATGTAGTAGTAATAAAGTTTATATCCCGATTCATGCAACCCAAAAAGTTTATCTTCATTTCTTCTAATTTACACATAAAACCTTAGTCTTTCCATGTTTTATAGAAAGACCGTCTTTCAAAAGACGGACTCTTAAAATTTTCAATATTTTCATTTAATTATCTCTACACATTTTAATTTATAAAAATATAACACAACTTTTCATTTGTTTCACTCAATCCCCACAACATATTTCAACTTTAAAAAAAAAACCAAAAATTACGGTGAACATAGGGATACTCAAAGTCTCCAACCATAATTTTCTCAAACAAAACAGTATCAAGACATCAACTACTATTACCCAAGAAAGTTGGGCCATTACAAATATAGGTAATCTCGCTGGTCCACTAATTATAGCCTCTTTAAATGGGTACTTAATTTTTTAAAAAGAGAAAAGAGTGGTGAAGGTATAATTAAAAATGTAAAAAATAAAATTGATGGATGAAAATAACCTAAAATTTGCTAAAAAAGGAAGGAGATAAAATAAAAAAGTTTCTATTTATGGAAAGATGGCCATAATTAGTGGACTAGAGGGAGTAGAAGAGATTTTTGGAATCTACCATCAAACCTTAATGATGATAATAGGATGCTAAGGCAATTTTAATGTTATTTCCTCCATTTCTGAGTATAAAGGACCTAGCACGTCTGATATTGAGAATATTAATGAACTTCATAATTTTATAGTGACCAATGATTTGCGAGATTAATACAGTGGGGAATTGCTTTACTTGGACCAATGGAAGGATACGTAGTCCAACTTTTAAAACGTTTGGACCGTGGTTTATGCAATATAAACTGGTCTCAGTCTTTTTCCTTGAGCTCTATTCAAATATTAAATAGAATGTTGTTAAGGAATATAAGTATTACTTGTAATTATAATTAGGTTCTATTTTCTTTTCTTGGCTTCTATAGATATTTTATACTACTATATAATGTACCTCGAAGTCATGAATAAAGATGGATCATTACTCTAATTTTCTTTATGGTATTAGAGCCTAAAATCATGAGCCTAAGAACATAAATTTTCCATCTTAAATTTCCCGTAACACTGCCGTCGTCGTCCGTGCGTGATGCGCCGCTGATCCGAGTTGCTTTTCTCTTTTAAAAAAATAAAAATTCTTCATTCCTGCCCGCCGTTGAGCCTCTGTCTCCAGCGAAGCTTCAGTCGCCTGTGTCTCCATCTCTGACTCCGGCGAAGCTTTAGTCGCCTGTGTCTCCGTCTCTGTCTCCGGCAAGCCTCAGTCTCCAGCAAGCCTCAGTCTCCAGCAAGCCTCAGTCTCCACCAAGCCTCAGTCTCCACCAAGCCTCAGTCTCAAAGCAGCTCGCCGCCGATGTAACGCTGCCCGTCGCCGATCTCTGCCAAACCGACGAGCTCGCCGTCAATCACCGTCCGTCAATTGCCACTGAGCCATTTGCAAGTTTCCGTTTCGCTCCCGATCCAGAGCTCGCCTCAACCGCTATCCGGCACCATTGCCGTTTTGCTCAGGAAGCAAGGCGTGCGTGAGATTCACGCGCACGACCATCAGAGGTGCGTGAAGTCACGCACGGTTGAGCCACATGCTCCCTCCTCTTCAGCAGTGTGTGTTTCCACACGCCAGTACAGGGACACGCTCTTTTGCTATTTCTGCACCTGCTGGGTTGCTATGTCTACTTGATTGTTGTCTCTACTTGGATGCAATTTATTTTATTTGTTTATTAAACAAAATAAATTGTGTTATGGCTATTTTTGCCAGTGTAGTGAGTTTCCGCAAGGGTTTGCGACGACTGCCTCCTCTGGCGCCCCTACTCGATCTGATTTTGGGCCTGCTCTGTCTGACGACCAATGGAGTACGACCATACATTTATTTAATCAGTCTAATTTGTTATCTGACCATGGGTCAGGTAAGTCTACTTTACTCTGGATTCTTGATTCGGGGGGCTCATATCACATGACTGGTGACAAGGGTTCTCTTACTGATATTACTACTGCTACCAATTCTATGAATGTTATACTTCCTGATGGATCTGTGTCATCTGCTACATAATATGGGTCTATTTGTTTTGGTGATGTCACCCTTACTCATGTGATCTAGATACCTACTTTGCGATACAATTTATTATCATGCTCTAGATTGTTATCTACCTTGAAATGTCTAGCCTTATTTATTGAAAATTATTGCATTTTACAGAAAATTAATACGAGGGCTGTGATTGTCGTGGGTGAACATCAAGGGGGGGTTTATTGGCTTCGTCTGTTGGTTACTCGCATCAGTCCTCATATCCTGCAGTCTATTCCGGCAGTTGCTTCAGTTTCTTCATCCGATTTATGGCATCAATGTTTTGGTCATCCATCATCTACAGTGTTGTCTTCTATCCCTACTCTTGATTTTAGCATAAATAATACTACTATACCTTGTTATGTATGCTATAGAGCAAAACAGGCTAGACATAGTTTTCCGTTAAGTTCTACAAATGCTACTGCCTTATTTGAATTAGTACATTGTGATGTTTGGGGTCCTTATAGAACACCATCTTCTAGTGGTGCATTTATTTTTTTACAATAGTTGATGATTATTCCCGGGTTGTTTGGGTTTATTTATTAGTGGCTAAGTCAGAGGTAGCTTCTAGGTTTTTGGAATTTTGTGCTCTGGTCAAGAATCAATGGGGCCGAACTATACTGCGTGTCCGGGCTAACAACGGGACTGAATTTTCACCTTTGAGATCTCATTTTACTGCATCTGGGATCATTTTGAGACATCTATGGTAGATACACCACAGTATAATGGTCGAGTTGTACGAAAGCATCGTCATTTACTCAATGTGGTGCATGCCTTATGGTTTCAAGTCAGCCTTCCAATCGATTTTTGGGGAGAATGTGTTCTTACTGTTGCTTATCTGATTAACCGGACACCGACAAAATATCTCAATGGTCACACTCCCTTTGAGATGCTATATGGAAAAGCTCCAAATTACTCATCTTTAAAGGTATTTGGATGCTTGTCTTTTGCTGCTCACGTTCCCAGATACCGCGACAAGTTTGCATCAAGAAGTTGGCGATGTTTGTTTCTTGGTTATCCTGCCAGAAAGAGAGGCTATCGCCTTTTTGACCTGGAATCCTGCATCATCTTTAACAGTCGGGATGCTGATTTTTTTGAAGACCAGTTCCCGTATGCAGCCACTCCGACATCAGCCTCTTCCATAGATCCTAGCGGCGCTACCACCTCACCGCTGGCATTCTTTCCACCACCGCCGGAATCACATGCCCAGATTGCGGCACCACCGATCCCACCAACCACTGTCGACCCTATGTCATCGGTCACCGCCGTCCTGTCGGCCGTCATCGTACCATTCCCACCGGATACCGCCACGCCTATAGCATCGGCCGCTTCTCTGGTTCCAGCGATCGACCCAGATCACCTGCAACCCTTGATGGTCAGGCTTGATGATGCACCGCTCGGGACGCCACCGCCTCACGCACTTCACGCGCCATCGGTGAACGACGATCACGCACCTCATGCGCCGCCAGCTCTGGTGACTTTTTCTGCTTCGCTGCCCGACGTGGTGTCTCCTGCCCCACCTAATTCTACTCGCCGCCTCTTCTATCAGCTTTGCCGCCTGTTTTGTAGGTTTTTCCCACGTCTCCTTCAGCCACTGGGTTGCCTCCTATCAGACAGAGTGTTTGTGCTCACCGACCTCCTATCTATTTGAAGGACTATGATTGTGATGATTATGCATGTGCTCTTACTACTAAAGACCCCCCATGCTGCTACGTTCACTCATACACCGTCATTATCCTCAACTGTTCTCTATCCTCTTACTGATTATGTAAATTATGATAAATTTTTTAGTATGCATTCTAGATTTTTGGGTGCAGTAACTTCTAGTGCAGATCCCACCACTTATTCCGAAGAATCCCAGCATGCTCATTGGCAAGATGCTATGACTGAAGAGCTTACTGCACTTGAGCGCAATCAGACTTGGACTTTGGTCCCTCTGCCTCTGGATAAGAAGGCGGTTGGTTGCAAATGGTTTTTCCGGATGAAGTTTAAGTTAGAGGGTACTATTGAACGTCATAAGGCGCACCTAGTGGTTCTCGGGAATCGCCAGGTTGAAGGAATTGATTACACTAAGACATTTTCTCTGGTTACGAAGTTGAGTTATGTTTGCCTATTCTTATTTGTTGTGGTCATTAGTGGTTGGGAACTGCATCAGGTGGATGTCCATAATGCTTTCTTGCATGGTGATTTACATGAAGAAGTATTTATGCGACCCACACCAGGCTATGCCGCGCCTCATGGTCGGGTATGTCGCCTTCATAAATCTCTTTACGTTCTTCGCCAGGCTCCTAGAAATTGGTTTGCCAAATTGGCTTCGGCTTTACGAGCATTTGGTTTTGTTCAGAGTAAGGCAGATTACCCTGTGTTCGTCTTTTCCCATGGATCGGTTTCTTTGCATTTTTGGTTTATGTGGATGATTTGGTCATCGCTGGTAGCTCTTCTGTGCTTATCTCTGAGTTCAAGAAATACTTGAGTTCTTGTTTCTATGTGAAAGGTCTTGGTTTACTTTAGTATTTCTTGGGTATAGAGATTGCTAGAATACCATAGGGGATGTTTCTTTTGCAAAGGAAATATGCCCTGGACATTTTATCTGATACAGGTTTATCTGCCTCTAAATCGATTGACTTTTCGATGGAGCAGCAACACGAACTGGCACGTGTTGATGGCCCACTTTACCATGATCCTGAGCAGTACAGGCGATTGGTTAGGCGCCTGATATACCTTACCATCACATGTCCTGAGCTTAGTTATTTGGTTCACACACTTGCTCAATTTATGAAGTCTCCTTGTGTTCCTCACTAGCAAGCTACAATTTGTGTGTTACACTACTTGAAGAGTCATCCTAGTCAAGGTTTATTTCTCTCTTCCCGTAGTGCGCTACAATTGACTGCTTACTGTGATTCGAATTGAGCTACTTGCCCTATTACCCAACGTTCTCTTTCCGATTACTTTGTGATGATTGGTGATTCTACGGTTTCTCAAAAGACCAAGAAGCAACCTACAGATTCTCGGTCTTTTTGCTGAAGTGGAGTATCGTGTTATGGTTGTTACATGTTGTGAGTTATTATGGCTTAGGTCTTTACTGAAAGACTTAGGGGTTGTACATAGTGCTCCTATGTGTTTGTTTTGTGACAGTCAATATGCTCTTCATATTGCAGCAAATCTAGTGTTCCACGAACGTACGAAGCATATTGAAGTTGATTGTCATTTTGTTTGGGGTCTTGTGCAGTCTGGTACTGTAGTTACTCATCATATTCGCACTATAGATCAACCTGCAGACTTGTTTACCAAAGCTCTCAGACGTAACCAGTTTCATTTATTACTTGGAAAGTTGGGCATTTATGATCCCCATGCTCCAACTTGAGGGAGGGTGTTAAGGAATATAAATATTACTTGTAATTGTAATTAGATTCTTTTTCTTTTTTTCTAGCTTGTATAGGTATTTTGTACTACTATATAATGTACCATGAGATCATGGATAAAGACGGATCGTTACTCTAATTTTCTTCAAATGTCTTCTGATCATTGTCCTATGTTGCTACAGATAGGTTCCCTAATAAAAATGGCACCTAAGCCTTTTAGATTTTTAGATGTTTGGCTAGGTTGAGAAGATTTCAGCCAATTCGTACAAAATAGTTGGAATATCCCAATCCAAGAAACCTCTTTGATTAGTTTCTTCTTAAAGCTTAAAAGACTGAAGCCACGTCTGAAAAATTGGAACAAAAACCATTTTAGCAACATAGATGATAACATAATTACGGCTGAAGAAGAACTAAAAGAGCACGAAATTATTTATCAAAACATTGGTACTGACTTAGACCTTATTAAGCTAAACAGAGCAAAAGTTGTTCTTCTCAGAACCTTAAAAGAAAAATAACTTTTCTAGCAGCAAAAAAGTAAACTTAAATGGTTAAAAGATGGTGATGGCAACACCAATTTTTTTTCATAAAACAGTTCAACAAAAAAGGTCTAAACTGTCAATAACAAAAATCAGAGACTCACAAGGAAATTGGCTTAATGATCAAGATAGAATAGAACATGAAGCCGTAAAACACTTCTAGGATCTGTTATCTGATGACCAATACCCTACCTATGGTTCCTATTTTCAGCCTTTCCTTAGTCAAATAACTTTGCCAATCACTGAGCAAGATAACACTAACCTAATTCAAGATGTTTCCGTGGAAGAACTGAAATCTTTAGTTTTCAATCTTAATAGTGATAGTGCACCTGGCCTGGATGGTTTTTCTCCAAAAAATTTTCACACATGTAAGAGATAATAAAAATAGACCTTCTAAGAAAAACAAATGATTTTATATCCGGTACTGAACTCCCCAGAGGAATAACAAACACCTGGAGATTATAGGTCGATCAGCCTTTCCAATTTTATCAACAAATATTTTTGAAAATCATTATGGAAATATTAAAACCACTGATGCCAAGGATAATCTATCCACAACAAACTGTTTTTTATAAATAAAAAAAAAGGAAGATTGCAGATAATTTCATCTATTTACAAGAGATGGTGAGATTCATTAACATTAAAAAGGAAAAGGTCCAACTGTATTATGAAATTAGACCTCACAAAAGCTTTTTATAAAGTTAATTGGGCTCTCCTTAACAGCATAATGTTAAATTTTGGTTTGCGGATCATTTGTTAAGAGCATTCTTAACAACATCTCCCAACTTGGTTTTCAGTTTTAATTAATGAAAAACCATCCAATTTTTTCAAACCTTTGAGGGGAATCAAACGGGGGGATCCATTATTCCCCTTTCTTTTCAACATTTTTTCATAAGCATTTTCAAGAAGTTTAGCCAACATTTTTCAAAATGGGAAATTGGAATTACTAGTTACCCACTAATTCCATCCCAATCTCGCATTTAAGCTATGTGGATGATACCATTGTTTTTCTTAAAGTCATAGAGAGTAACATAATAAAACTTAAGCCTTTTTGGAAAAATTTGGAAATGACACAGGTCAAATAATTAATTACCAAAAAAAAGGTAACATCTTTATCAGTTAAAATGCATCTTAGGGGTGAAATTAGACTAACTAGAAGAACTCTTGGTATGACTAAGGGACAGTATCCTTTTACTTATTTAGGAGTTCCCATTTTCCAAGGTAGAACAAAAAGCTCCTACTTTCAGCCATTGAAGGAGCTTTATGATTCTAAATTGTTGAAATGGATGAACAAATGGCTTAGTACAGGCGGAAAGCTTTCTCTAATCTAGACTTGCCTCTTCTCAATTTTGCAACATATTTGGGAGGTTTTGAAACCACCTAAGTCCGTGACTAAACATCAGACTAAATAATATTCAAACTTTTTTTGGGGTCCGACAGAATTTGGTCAGAAAAAGGCTTGGAAATCTTGGAAAAACATTTGTTTTCCAAAAGATAATGTGATTTCAATGATATTATCACGACTTTCTCTTAAAACAAATATGATGGAAATTCCAAAAAGGAACTACCACATGGTCCCAATTCATTTGGTCTCTTCCACCCTCAGCTAGAAATTCACAAAACTTCAAAAGAATCATGTCAGTGGACCTTATTGCACAAAGCAATACTTGCGTGATCCATGGTAAAGGTAAAGTAATATTTTGGGAATCAAACTGGACCTTTAAACGTCCTTTGATGGATATATGTGATCAGCAGATCACAAATATCCCTGACATGATCACTATTGAAGAGTTTATTTTATCTAAATGCGTATATCATCCATACTTAACTGACAAAATTCCACAAGATATCTACTTTTTTTTTGCAGGAAGCTAAACTGGAAAGTTGGGATGATAGATTAATTTGGAAACCGAGCTGGAATGGGATTCTCACTTTCATATTCGTACATGAGATTATAAGATAGAAAAGAAGATCTCTGAGATCTTTAAAAAAGGTATGGAATATTAGAATCCCAAAAAAAGTCGATCTTTATGAGGAGAGTTACCAATGTCATATTACCTTTTGATGATATCCTATCTTATTACAATTTCCAATTAGTTTCCATGTGCCCTACTTACCATCATACAATCGATTCTATTAGTTGTTTTTTCAATAAATGCAACTTTTCCATATCTGTATGGAATAAAATACACCAACTATTATGCTTACCTCATCAGAATTTTAATAACATATGGGATAGATTAGCTTATTATTGGTCTTACCAGGGACTATCTTATTTACATACGTGGTTGGTTCATATTGTTCCATATTTTGTTTATTAAAATTTATAGAAATGTAAAAATAAACACCTATATGATAATGTCCAGCTTAACCTACAATCCACTCTCAAGAATAAAATGCAAGATTGTTTTTATGCATTCTTTATTAACACTCTTTCCTCCAATCGGATTTTTAATAAAGATGACATCTTTTGGAGTTGATCCCAAAGGTAACTAAAAACTACGTCAAATGCAACAGTGAGCTAGGGTATGGTTTTTCAAATGCATGTCAAATCTAATCGGGGATTTGACATAGTTTTTATAACTAGGGCATAAAAATGATATCAAACCCCAAAAGTGACTAGGGTTTTGCTATACTTGGCCTATTTTGGGCCTATCTTTAGGCCCAATATCCTACTACTATATATAGGAGCCTTAATCCTATACTAAACCCTAAGTAGAATAGAACTAGAATAGACCTAGTCATAATGTAAATTAGTTTCTCTCTCTAGTTTAGAGAGAATGAAGAGAAGAGTTCTTCTTCTCCTTCCTTCTTCTTCTCTTTTGCTTATTTTTTTTTATTTTCTTCTTAGTTTCTTAGATCCATGACATACAATTCCATATTTTCCATGGATATATACTTTTTAGAGTAATCAGCTAAGCTTGGGACATATTTGGCACATGTGTAGCTTTTGATGCTTTATGAGATTCCTTAAATTCCCCATATATTTGTGTTTATGATATTATTGTGATTGTTCTTGAATTTGAAAAATGCATGAATACTACACCACATATGAGCACACAATTTGGGCTATGTTCATGTATGGTGCACTTATTGATGCCCCCTTGGGAAGAGAAACCTGGATGTTTGAATGGGTGGAGGGGAACGAGTCTGCGTGAGTGTGTGCATGAGAGATTTGAGGTAACCCTAATCTGCATACCATGGCACCAGTCTTAGCTGATTACTTAACCATTTTCTGATAGGTTACGGGTAGAGCTAGTTAATAGTGGCAAGCTAGGTGTTGTATTAAAACCCTAGTATCAAGGTGCATATGAACCTAAGGCCTCGCTTATAGAGGACCACTGGGAATTAGTGCATTTGTGGTGGAAGCCCGAGACGTAATAGCATGCAGGAGAAACAGAACCACAACAATGGTAGGACCTTGTTGTGCTCCCCTAATTACGATGCAATTTCGATGGAGGGTTCTAAATGCACCCACCATGATAGGGATGGGGAAGTGTATGTCATCAGCCATACCTCGTGTTGTGAACACACTGATAGGTCTTTTGTATGCCTATTTGTGAATGAATCGAGGATTGAAGCATTAGAACTACCATGTTGCTAAATTAGTCCCAAGTTCCTAGAATAAATAGTTTACTTGTTTGTTTATTTCATGCTTGTAGTTGTTAGTTGAAAATACTACCCCCCCCCCGGTTTGCATGTTTACATTAGTAGCTATCCCTTTCACTCGTGCGGATTGACGACCCGCACGAGGCTGTGTCTTGACGTTTACTTGAACCCTAGCATCTCTGTGGATGAACCCAGAGCTTTCCGCTTACTACCCTTTGGTAGCCTAGCAGCGAGATGCAGATTATAAATCTTATCTTGGACCATCCCACGGGACTAGTGCGTAGCTCAGGTTAATGAAATTGTGCTTGCTGCGACTGTATTAACGTCCTTGGGTCGAGGCGGGTCAAATTTTGGCGCTGCTGCCGGAGATGCTTTTTAGTTCAAGTATAAGTTGAGCATAGCGTGTCAGAGTAGTTAGCATTGTTTTTATCTTTTTCTTGTTTTTGTTTTCCGTAGTAGGTATTGCTTGAGTCCTTGGTGTGAACCGAGAACC
Organism: Rubia yunnanensis; assembly: GCA_037428765.1. NCBI lineage: Eukaryota > Viridiplantae > Streptophyta > Magnoliopsida > Gentianales > Rubiaceae > Rubia > Rubia yunnanensis. The sequence continues at coordinate 85,706,876 of CM075062.1, read as the reverse complement.
CTTGCACTACTATTTCGAATTTTGTGTTTTTCTTTGTTAACGTTTAATTGAAAAGACAAAAAAATGTAGGAAAGCATTCGATGGAGGGCACTTTGTAGGGTGTGTCATTGTGATCATCCTATAGAGTTTTGCCCAAGGTTGAGTGACTATGGAAAAAGAATGGCTCAAAGAGTGAGATTTTGTAGGATATGTCATTACGACCATCCTATGGAGTCTTTCTCTCAAATGAGCGAAAATGAGAGAGAAGTAAAAGTCATTGGTTCCCTCGACCTATGGGATCAAGATTAGTACCTGTACCACGAATCTTCAAATTCAAGGTTTAGTGGTAACTCAAATTTGTGGTATGGAAATGCATTGGGAAACCAACACTATGGGTTAGATAGTTAGACTTCACCAACTTCCCCAATGCCCCAAAACCAATCCCTAGGATTAATTCCCAAATTGGATTGTGTAGAAATTATACAAGCTATAGCTAATGTGACCAAGAGTAGTGATTTACTCCAATCACAAGTGCTTAGTGAGATTAGCGATTTGGGAACTCAACTATTCTCAAGCATTGAGAAATTTGAAGGGCACGTGCTTAATCTTTGATAGATGAATCATCCCTAGTTGAACCAATATTCCAAAAATGAACCATCCCTAGTTGAATGTAAATCTTTGATAGATTAATCTAAAGGTATGGGAAAAGGTTTGTTGAAATTGAAGAAGTCGAGGAAGGGGTGATTATACTTAATTTTCCATATTACTTATTTGCACCCCTACCTCTACCTATAGAACTTACTCCTGCATTTTTGGAAGCCTTAGAGGAAACCATGGGGAAGCCAATTGAATATGCTAAGATTCCAAACCACCTATTCCCTCTAAGGTTGACTCCACCTCTACAATATATTTCTCTTGAAATATGCTTGCCCCCACCTCTTGAGTTTTGGTTGTCCAAAGTGATGGGGTATAAACCCACACCACATTGATAACATTAGGGTCGTGCTGACGACCTTAAATATACGTAGCTTCTCGGGAGGCAACCCGAGTTTTGAAAAATTAGATTAGTTTGCTATTTTTGGTGTGTTTTCCTATTTGTAGCTTTCTTTTTGTTTTTGGGACACTATTACACTTGGTGTGCATGTTTGTTTTGTAGGAAGTATATGGTTCTTCGAGGAAGGTGAGCAAGAGAGAAGTCCAACTCATGGACCACGTAGATGTACATGGTTTTTGACGCTCAAAATGGGGAACTAGAAGGAGAACCAAACCTCAAGTTCATGGGGTGTGTACACGTGCACGATCTTTGAAGCTCACATACTTTCCTACACCACCCAATCACCATTTCTTCCCTACCACCACCAAAGTACCACCCAGAACCCACCTACCCTAAAAACCCTTGAGACACACACATTAAAACCTAAGAGGTAACTCTATTCTTCATTCGATTTGTGATGCATGATAGTGGTTAGATTGATCTTTCTTGATTAGAGGTTAGGGGTAGTATATTGAGGGTGATGGTAGTTTTTTCTTTACATTCCATGATTGTGCCATCTAGGGTATATTTTAGTTTTCTTTTTCATTATAAGTGCTTTCCTATTTTTTCCCCTTGACATGTGCTCTTTGATTTTGTATATGCATTAAGGATAATGCAAGAATTAATTATGGGTAGGGGGGTTAGATATCACTTATGATTTTCGGTTGTTTCTATGCTAATAGCTCTTCTAAGAGCATTTTGAAAAGAAAAAAAAATTAAAAAGAAAAAAGATCAAAACCTGGACAAGTCAAAAACCCGAAAGGGTGACTTGGGTAACATTAGGAAAAACCCAGATAGGTTGAAAGGCCTAGGTAAAAGTGAGAGGCTTGGCCTGACTAGACTTACGAGTCTAGGAAAAAGTCAGAGGCCGTATGGAAAAAGGTGAGAGGTGAGCACTTTTTGTGGGATAAAGCTAGTATGAAAATCCGAAAGGGCTCCTAGGGAAAATGATATAAATTAAGAGAAAAAAATATTTTTAAAAAAAAGAAACAAGAAACTAGGTTGACAATACATTGGACTCCTTGGTTGTAACTAAGTCGAGAATCTTGCGCTATCCTTATGCTACAACCAAGTCAATGGCTTTTGGATTTCCTTGGTGGATTGTTTTAGGGAACAACTCTTTGATTGCTTTGCGATCATTTTGGGAAAGTAAGCTAGCTTGACACTAATCTTTTTGGCTTACCCTTTTCCACATTTTTATTTCGAGAGGATAGGTTACTTTAGGATCTTCGGGGAGTGTGAAAGTTGTGAGGATTTTCACTTCTTTGGGGGAACTAGGGTAGCTTGGGATGAGTTGAATGCCTTGGTAAACTTATGCTTGCACGCTACATTTCGCTTGATTCTTTTTCTTGTCTTAGATTTACTCGAGGACAAGTAAAGGTTTAAGTGTGGGGAGTCTGATTTGCTTCATTTCGCATGCATTAACTGTTGCATTTGACATATTTTTTAGTTACTTTTAGTTGGTGGATTTCTAGTATTAGTTGAGTTTACGTGACAAGGGGTTTGGACGACCATGTTTGGTTTTCTTGTCTAAATCCTTCATTTTGTAGACTTAATTGGTACAAATAGCCATCTTGTATCCATGGGATCCTTGGTCTTCATTTTGATCATCTTTAGTAGGTCGTCTGTGGGTACTTTTGGTTATATTCTATGTGAAGACCGTTCTCAAGGGCGGTAGAAGATTAAAGGTCGTTCGCAAGGACGGTAGAAAAGGCAAAATCCATTCACATTAGAATGATAGAAGGTGAAGGCCATAAACATCAATGCATGGTAGAATGATATTAAAGCCAAATATAGGCGGCTTCAGAGTTCAAGACGGCCAAAGGAGAAAATGGTGAATCGTGGTCGGAGGAGTGCTGCCTTAGTCTGAGAACGATCTAGGAAGAATTAGCCTTCAAGGTTGGTTTCATTGGATTCATTTTCTTGAGTCCTACAAATTTGACTACTAGAACTTCTGATTTGGACTAACATTTCACCCGTAGCAAGCAAACGAAGTTCAGCCAATGAAGCACCGATGGCACTTCACGGACTGCACATGGTAAGGAATCAGCGGCCTGTGAAAAAGCACACAGCCCGCACTACATGAGGGATATGAGAGGATTTGTGAAGACCTGCATGAGACCTTCATGAGGCAATGGCGCTAGGCCGTGACAAAGACCCCGAACCGTGGAGCTTGGAGATGAAGAAATGAAGATTTGGCTAAGCATGGAGCCGGTCAGTGAAAACCTTCACGGACCATGACAAAAGTTCTGAGCAAAGATAACAGGTTGCTCGCAGTCCGTGAAAACCTTCACGGACCGTGAGAACTTCTGAGCAAAAATTGTGAACTGTTTGCGGTCCGTGAAAACTTTCACGGACCGTGGCATGAGCCCAGCTTCATGGACTATGCTGCAACTATGAATGCTCACGGACCGTGCTAGATCTGGCAGTCCATGCTTGAATGTTCATGGACCGTGGCATCTGTGCTAGTCCGTGACACCTTGGCGGCTGACCATTTTTGCCATGATTCTCTCAATTTTCACCTGATTTCCCTATACCATATATTAAAATATTTGTCTTTCTGAGTTCTATCCAACGCACTATAATTAGGCTCCAAAAGGTTCACGAATTTGAGTAGTTTATTTGAAGAAAGGTTCAACGGCTAGAGGAAATAGGTGACTAGGGTTTTGCTATGTTTGGCCTATTTTGGGCTTATCTTTAGGCCCAATCTCCTACTGCTATATATAGAAGCCTTAGTCTTCTACTAAAACCTAAGTAGAATAGAAGTAGAATAGATCTAGTCATAATGTAGATTAGTTTCTCTCTTTAGTGTAGTGAGAAGGAACAGGAGAGTTCTTCTTCTCCTTCCTTCTTCTTCTCATTCTCTTATCCTTTTCTTTTCTTCTTATTTTCTTAGATCCATGGCATCTAATTCCATATTTTCAATGTATCAATACTTTTTAGAGTGGTTAGCTAAGTTTGGGATATATTTGACACATGTGTAGCTTTTGATGCTTTATGAGATTCCTTAAATTCCAAATATCTTGGTGTTTATGATATTATAGTGATTGTTCTTGAATGTGATAAATGCATGAACAGTACACCACATATGAGCACACACTTTGGGCTATGTTCATGTATGGTGCACTTATTGATGCCCCATTGGGAAGAGAAACCTGGATGTTTGAATGGGTGGAGGGGAATGAGTCTGCGTTAATGTCTGCACGGGAGATTTGAGGTAACCCTTTTCTGAATACCATCGCACCAGTCTTAACCGATTACTTAACCATTTTTTGATAGGTTAATGGTAGATAAAGTTTATAGTAGCAAGCTAGGTGTTGTATTGAAACCCTAGTATCACATATAAGGTGCCTATGAACCTAAAGCCTCGCGTATAGAGTATCACTGGGAATTAGTGCATTTGTGGTGGAAGCCCGGGACATAATAGCATGGGGGAGAAACAGAATCACAACAATGGCCAGACCTTGTTGTGCTCCCCTAATTATGATGGCGGTGTTGATGAAGGGTTGCAAGCGCACCCACCATGACAGGGATGGGGAAGTGTATGTCATCAGCCACACCACGTGTTGTGAACACACTGATAGGTCTTTTGTATGTCTATATGTGAATGAATCAAGGATTGAAGAATTATAACTACCATGTTGCTAAATTAGTCCCAAGTGCCTAGTATAAATAGTTTACTTTTTTTTTATTTCATGCTTGTAGTTGTTAGTTGAAAATACAAAACCCCCTCCCAAGTTTGCATGTTTACGTTAGTAGTTATTCCTTTCACTCCTGTGGATTGACGACTCACACGAGGCTGTGCTTTGACTCTTACTTGAACCCTAGTATCTCTGTGGACAAACCCAGGGCTTGTCGCTTACTACCCTTTGGTAGCCTAGCTGTGAGATACAGGTGCAGAATATAAATCTTATCTTTGACCATCCCACGGGACTAGTGCTTTGACCCAGGTTAATTAAATAGTGGTTGTTGCGAATGTATTAACCACCCCGGGTTGGGGCAGGTCAGATACTTTGGTCGAGAAAAACGTACAAATGTGTTGAATTAAGAAGTAAGAACAAGAAAGGAAGGCGACTTCCAAAAGAATCATGTTTAATTTTCTAAAATAAATAAATAAATTATATATATAATAGCTAAAAATATAATTTTGGGGTCGTATTTATAAGCATTGGTTGAGCCATGTCAGAGACATCCCTTTCTATAATTGTAGATCTTACTCTTTCTTTTGATCCATTTTAGGGTTTAGAGTACCCAATAAAGCACTCCCATGAGTCCCGTCTACCTACCGGTGGATGTTTAATTTATAAAAAAAATTAGGTCATTACAAGATATCAAAACGACCAAACTACGAATCAAGCCTATGTGGTACTTGGTGATGAAATTTTCATCTTTTAGTACATACTACACATACCTTAGTATATCTTGGATAAGCAATGTCAAATCAAGGTGAGAAGAACCACCTTCTTCCATTGCCATCTTGGCCGTAATCTCAATTTTCTGGGCCCTCTCCCTTATCTACTCATCATTCATCAATCCATGAATAACATTCTTGATTTGGTTTGAATCCACCTGAACCTTGACCTTTTCCTCCTCACCAAATCTTACAGGAATCTCCGCACCAGCTCTCAAACCAACCTTGAGTACATTCACAAACAGCTTCTCGTTGCATAATTGCTCCGCAGAAACTGGCCAAGTTATCAATGGAAATGCCTTCAATCATCGAGTTCCATCCGCAGTGAGTCAAGAACGTGTGGATTGCTCGATGAGATAGAATTAGTACCTGGAGCACAGGGGCGGAGACAGAAAACGTCAATGGCGGGGCTGATATGTAAAGGGAAAAATTCCCAATTTTTCTTTATATTAGAGGGGACTGTAAAATAAACTTTTTCAAAAATGTACTCCAATACTTCTCATAAATTTCATCTCAACGGCGGCTGGATCCCCTCTGGCCCCGCCTAGCTCCCCCCTGCTGGGGCACCTAGCGATAGATCAGTACCCCGTGTTTTTTATCCACTGTCCAAACTTCTCTTCGTGAATCTATTTATCAAAATCCCCTATTTTAGCCTCGTAGCCCAGATGAAGGGCTTTCCGAATGCCTCCAACCCCAGCGCAATCTCAACCATTTGAGCAGTGGACAATCGAGACAAGCTTCCTTGGCAGATGCAAATGGCAGAGTTTAATTCCCAAGATTCGAGCCATTCTAAGCACTCGTGTTGATCGATTGAAACTTGCTTATGCCCTCTTTCAGCCTTGTTCGAATTCTTTGTATTGCATGATGATACAGGGCCGATGCACCAAACCTTCTAATTCCTGACTTTAATGAACTCTGGAATGTAATCTTTCTCTAGCTCCTGAAAGGTATTTGCCACCAAACCGAATGATTTCTCCCCTGCTTCCTTCATTTTAGCATTCATAGAGTTTGTACCCAATAAGCTCAAGTGGACAAAACTCGGAAGCTGAACTTTGGTCAACTCAATTCTGTGAAGCAAACCAGGGACAACAAAGTATTCTGATTTAGATCTCACATTTTCAAGAATCCTAGATTTCATCATAACACTGGCATAATAAAGCGAAAATACCCCAGTTCCGTGGAAAACAATCCTTGGGATATGAAACATGTGAGCTACCTCGTTGGTCCACCAGAAGCTGTAGTCAGAGATAATGCATCTGGGTCCGGGCTCCATTTCTGCAAGAAGATTCTCTAGGGGTTCTTGTAGCATTTCTCTCGTGATCAAGAAGCTTCCGCGTGAGTTCAGGAAAGGGAGCATATCTAGATTTTTGCAGCCTTCTAGTAATCCCGCTACGCCGAAGGAAAGGGGATTTGGATGATCCAAATTTGAAGTCTGGATTTTGCTGCCCGGCGGATGGTTTTTGTGATTCAGTCGGCATTTTCCAGAGTTGTGACCAGTGGCAGAACCATGATTTTTTTTCAGGTGGGGCTGGAGGAGGAATGGTGGTGGGGCGGCGCCCAGAGTCTCCGGCCGGTGGTAGGACGACAATGGCGCCCAGAGCTGGATGCTGGACCGTTGGAGCAGAGCTGGGGGCGGAGGTGATGCATTTTTGGCAAAGGTTAAATGTTTGATTTCTTGGTCTTGCGTTTTCGGCCCAATCCAAATACTCAAGATTTGAATTTCATTTTTTCTTCTGTACTAATCAAAACGATGTCATTTGACTTGAGCCAAAATGACGTCGTTTTGATGAAATATGGGCCAAAAAAAGAAGGCCTTCAGCGGCCTTCTTCTCCGACTGATTATGGCCAGAAAATGGAAATCAAAGCTGGAAAAGTGGAGCTCCCTCCGAGAAGTGCAATTGACTACTACTACCATGGCGCCGGAATCTCAGATAGGGCTGGAGCCCTACCATGCGCCATGGTAGTTCCACCCCTGGTTGTGACGATGGTAACCGTAGCGCCGCGACCGGACAATAATCTGGTGATGTCTACCATAGGGTTCATGTGACCTGGGGCCATCAGAGGAAACAAAACGAAGTGCCGGTTCTGGGTAGAAGATTGGGAGGCCATGACAAGAGGATAAACTGTGTTCTTTTCTTCCTAAGGCTAAGGTGGTTTCATCGGAGGATTTCTTGTTTTGACCTTTTGTTAGGGTTCCGGCGGCAAAGAACCTCGGGAAAAAACCCAACTACAATCCAAGTTGAACGGAAATTTTAACTATTTTTTGTTAATTTGAAATCTCAAACATACCCTTACCGAAATTTAACTACTATTTCAATGCGATCTGTATCCCCCGTGATTTATCAAGTAATACAAGTAATCTAAAAAATAGGATTAGACAATACATAAATTATATTGTATCCCAGAGATACCGTGCTTCATGTATCCTTGAGCATACTATTTAAATATAGATATATGATTATATGTATCCCTAAAATATCTCCTTAAATTATAGGTAATAATTGTTGTTTTACTACTACCATCATTACTAGGGACACAATAAATAATGCATACCTGAAATCCTGTATACGAACGGTAGACAATAACCAATTATCCTTGATTTTAGAATTTTAAATTTTAGATTAGAATTATCTCTCGGTGATACAATAATCTTGAGTATTCCCGGGGTACCAAATAATTTGTGCTACTATTCAATCCTCTGACTAGTAACTACCTACCACTAATAATTTTTCGGTTACTGGAAACTACCACTGGTAGTATTGTAGTGGTTTTGGTGTTTGATGGTGTTGATGGTGTTGCGGTGACGTTTATGTTGGGTGGTGTTGCGGTAGTGATGATCCTGTGACCAAAGAAGCACATCAAAATTGTGGTGATGGTGAATGAGGGGTTGATTTGAGGAAGGGATAGGAACATAGGGTTATGATTTGGGATTTTATAGTCTAATTATTTTGGGCCCAGAAAATATAAGTCCAATTTAATTGTGGTGTTTTCTACAGTTTCATAATTTTAGTAAGGACAAATATGTCATTTGACTAGAAGTATTCATATTTTTAAAATGAAAAGTGTGCAGTTTAAAATAAGACATACTAAGATTAAAAAATATACATTTTTTACTGTGTGACTGACTAAAATGAATAGCATGCAACTTATTTTCCTTCCCCTCCATCGACCGCTGGATCACATCTATTTTCTCACGGAGGCTATAGTGCCACATCTCAATTTGGCCGGTCCTAAGCAAAAACCGATAGGATTTTGCTAAAAAAAACGGAAAGATAAAAAAGAAAGGATGAATAGCGAGTGGGGCAGGAGATGATTCTCTCTGTAGGTGCGGTCAGAGAAAGCATGGAGGTGAAAGTGTTTTCAAATGAAGTATTAACCGATCACAGTACATAAGCCATCATTTATGGAAAAGCTTAATTGCACTTTAGTATAAGATATGCATGATATCATAAATGTACAAGACTCAAAATAAGTTTTGAACTCAAATTGTTTACCATGAAATAGGTCTACAACACAATTGTTAAAATCATAGACGAGTCTATTAAAAAAGTAAAAAAACTCTTGTGAGACCTTCTTACCTTATATAATGGTGAGACAAGGGACTATTGTGCAATTTAGAAGGAAACATACAATTTTGTGGGTCAAAATGTATGGATCATTAACGGGTTATAAGAGATTTGCAGGTTATAAGAGATTTACGGGTTATACCCCTTCTCCACGCGCCTTATTCCTTCAGGCCCCAACATACCGTCTTTATCTCTCTCTTCCTCTCGGCGAACTGAATGCCTTTGAAACCCTCTAAGTCACGATCTCCGGCAACTCATTTAGTACGATAAGTGTTGGACATATATTGATTATATCATGCGAAAAATCAAATAACAAAATTGAACGAGCAATTAACATATGCAAGAATAATACAATTTTATTAATTATTCAAGCATACAATCGAAAAGCTTAAATTACAAATAATCAAAGCATGAATCACGTTTCAAGTAATCACAAATTGATGGAGTCACGAGTAACGCTCGCTGCCCTTGAAACGAATGAGTCCCGTCGTGGACATCGTTCCCTAGGATAAAACCATCGCATGCAACAATTAACATTTAAGAGTAACCTGGGATTCACGCAAGGCCCGAAGGACTATCACCGACAGAGACAGAAAGAAGTGAGACTCAAGTTTAGAATAAATGAGGAACTTGAGAATGGTGCGAGTTATAAACTGACTTAGAGGCTCTATTTATACTACTCTAAGAGACCCTAATCATGGAAACATGATATTCTGATTTTCTGTAATTAGAGAAGAATATTCTCCAATCACCAACTCACCAAATTCGAGACATTCCATGAATACTCGAATCAAATATGCTGGAAAAGGAAGAAATATGTGTACAAATATTCTTCATCATATTAAACATGGTAAACCGCATATTTATTTAAGACAAGATATCTCACAAAATATGGAAGCATTTTGTTCTTATCTCTTAAGAATTACACACAAGCAATTCCATATATACTATGTGGTTGGGCCTTCCAGAGACTTCCATGCGGTCCATACGCATTTTGAACAGTCCAGAGAAAATTACCTGGGCCAATTTTCGCCTATTTTTTCCTCTTTCAAGAGTGATATTTAAAATATTCATATCTCATTCACCCTTGATCCGTTTTGAGAGTTTAAATAGTCTATTTTATAGTACTCGCGGAGGAGAACCCAAAAATGACATCCATTGACCCAAAATCCGTTCGGGTCCCACTCTAAACAAAGCCCAAAAAGTTGACGAATTTCAACCTTTTAACCATCATTTTCCAACAATCCCCCACATGAATAGATATTGATGTAGGAATCAGAACAATCACGTCAGACACAGAGTTTGACTTGGTGATAGATTCATTTCGACGGCATAGATGCTGCATAGGATAAGTAGGTGTCACCCTTTGAGCTTTCCCTTGAGAGAGTACACTTAGTTCACTGGTTAGGAAGTAGACGCGATGTCCTTGAACTTCCCCTACCGCTTGTGTGAACGACAATGCACTTCCCACCGACATCTTTCCTAGCCCTTGCGCTTTCCTCGGTTGTGTCCATTAATCAGGCCATGGCACACGCCTAGTTCTGTAAGGTTTCTAAAGAATTGCGTCCCAACAATTCCCTTTCAAAGCGGGCACACTTCTCGCTTACATAGGTGATTCTTGGCATAAGAGCAGTTCTAGAAACTATGTGCTCTTTCAAGTACTACACACTTGATGCCATGAACCATTAAAAGCAACCTAATGCTTAACCTCCATTCACATCACTGTTTCTTCATCATAGGAATAGGACAGGAGGTATGAAACCCCCACAGTGATCGCAATGGGTCTTTGCAGTTTAGTTGTCCCTTTGAACCTAGATCTTGGGATCTCCAGTCACATAGGTTGGGTGTCCACGTACGTAACCCATCATTTAATGGACTTCAGTCCCATTCCTCTCGATGATGTTTCAACTACCTCTCGATTCAACCCTTTAGTCAAGGGATCGGCTATGTTGTCCTTCGACCTTACATAGTCAATTGTGATCACTCCAGTTGAGAGAAGTTGTCTTATGGAACTATGTCTCCATCGAATATGGCGAGACTTCCCATTATAGAGCATATTCTGAGCCTTTCCAATAGCAGATACACTATCACAATGTATACATATGGCTGGCACAGGCTTCGGCCATCTAGGAATGTCCTCTACGAATTGAAGGAGTCATTCGGCCTCCTCACCCGCCTTGTCTAAGGCAACAAACTCAGATTCCAACGTGGATCGAGTAATAACCGTTTGTTTAGAGGACTTCCACGAGACTGCTCCTCCACCTAGTGTGAATACATACCCACTAGTGGATTTCAGATCCTTTATATCGTGTATCCAGTTTGCATCACTGTATCCTTCAACTACAGCTGGATAACTCGAATAATGTAGACCATAATCACGAGTATAACGTAGATATTTCAATACTCTAGTTATTGCTTTCCAGTGAGTCATACTGGGGTTACTCGTGTATCTACTCAACCTACTTACAGTGTAGGCAATGTCTGGTCTTGTACAACTCATCAAGTACATCAGACTCCCAATGACTCTCGAGTACTCCACCTGATTAATAGCCTCCAATTTGTTCTTTCGTAGATGCAAATTCAGATCTATTGGAGTCATCGCCACCTCTGAGTCATTCTTGTTGAATTTCTCAAGGATTTTATCTACATAATGAGACTGGGTTAAGGTGATACCATCAGAGCTTTGGATGATCTTTATCCCCAAGATCACATCCGCCAGTCCCATATCCTTCATGTCAAAATGAGAATTCAACATGTCCTTGGTAGATTTGATCATCTTTTCATTACTACCCACAATGAGCAAGTCATCTACATATAAACATAGGATTACATATCCATTTTCCGTGTCTTTCACATAGATGCACTTATCACACTCATTTATTTTGAAACCATTGGCAAGGACGACATGGTCAAACTTCTCATGCCATTGCTTTGGTGCTTGTTTGAGACCATACAATGATTTCACCAACTTGCAGACTTTTCCTCCTTGACCGGGAGCCGTAAACCCCTCAGGTTGCTCCATGTATATTTCTTCCTCTAAATCTCCATTCAAGAAGGTAGTCTTCGCATCCATTTGATGAACCTCAAGCTTACGCAGCGCGGCGATAGCAAGTATCATTCTAATGGAGCTTATTCTCTTGATTGGAGAATAAGTATCAAAGTAGTCAAGACCTTCCTTTTGTCTATAACCTTTGATTACAAGTCTGGCTTTATACTTGTCAATCGAGCCATCTGCTCTCATCTTCTTCTTGAAGATCCATTTGTAGCCCAGTGGTTTATACCTCGGAGGTAAGTCCACTAGCTCCCAAGTATGATTATGTAGAATTGAGTCAATTTTGCTTTTAATCGCTTCTTTCCACATAGGCCCCTCAGACGAATTCACAGCTTCTTTATAGCTTTATGGCTCACTTTCAAGCATAAACGTTAGATAATCAGGACCAAATAATTTTTCGGTCCTAATCCGTTTACTTCGTCTAAGTTCATCCACTTCCTCCTCTTGATCCTTGAGATCGTCAGGAATTACTACGCCTTCGTCTAATGAATCAATGGTCCTTTTCGACGATTCAGCCCTTTCCTTGGCAGGGAACACATCCTCAAAGAAATTTGCATTTCTTGATTCCATGATCGTGTTCTTGTGAATCTCGGGATGATGAGATTCATGTACAAGGAAGCGATAAGCACTACTCTCATGTGCATATCCTATAAAGATACAGTTAACCATTTTAGGTCCGATCTTTAACTTCTTTGGGGGTGGGATTAATACCTTCGCAAGGCACCCCCACATTCGCAAGTACGTAAAGGATAGCTTTGTGCCTTTCCACAACTCATGAGGAATTGCTTTCTCATCCTTACGGGGTATCTTATTCAAAAGATAGTTGGTCGTCAAAATAGCCTCCCCCCACATGCTCTGTGGCAACCCATAACTTATCAACATCGCATTCATCATCTCTTTAAGAGTGCGATTTTTACGTTCAACCACACCATTAGATTGAGGTGAGTAGGGGACAGTGACCTCGTGAATAATGCCATGTTCAGAACAATAGTCCCTAAATGGCTCTACATATTCACCTCCATGGTCACTTCTAATCACCTTGATCTTCTTATCAAGTTGATTTTCAATTTCCATTTTGTAGAGAACAAATTTGTCAATTGCCTCATCTTTGCTTTTCAGCAAGTACACATAACAGTATTTCGTACAATCATCCACGAAAGTGATGAAATACTTGTTACCTCCTCTTGTTTGCACGAACTTGAGATCACAGATATTGGTATGTATCAACTCAAGAGGTTTTGTGCTTCGTTTAACTTGTTTGAAAGACGTTCGAGTCATCTTAGCTTCAACACAAGTTTCACACTTATGATTTGCATCAATTTCCATGTTAGGTATGTTCTCCATTTTAATTAATCTTCTTATCGAATCATAATTAACGTGTCCTAGTCTACCATGCCATAAATTGGAAGACTCAATCATGTAAGCAGAAGAAGAAGCATTCATTTCATCTTTCTTAGGAGGTACAACCATGGTGTTCAACTTGAACATACCATCTAGCTCATAACCTTTGCCTACAAATATACCTTGCTTTGACAAGACTAACTTATCAGACTCAAACACTAGCTTAAAGCCATGCTTGATCAACATAGAACCGGACACAAGGTTCTTACGAATGTCTGGCACATACAAAACATTCTTTAAAGTCAACTCCTTCCCAGACGTCATCTTTAGCACCACAGTGCCACGGCCTTTCACCATGGAAGTTGCAGAGTTGCCCATGTAGATGGTCTCTCCATCTTCAATTGCCTTGAAGTTTGAGAACACTTCCTTGACAGAGCAGATGTGCTTCGTAGCACCAGTGTCAATCCACCATTCCTTTGGATTGGAGTCCACCATGCTGACTTCAGAAATCACAGCACACAGATTGATGTTATTCACATCTCGTGCAAGATTTTCAACCATGTTGGCCTCATTCTTGGCATTCTTTGGCTTCTTACACTTGGAGGACTTGTGGCCAGCGAGGTTTCAGTTGTAGCACTTGCCAGTGAACTTTGACTTCTTCGAAACTCCACCCTTAGCTCCCAACTTGGATCCCTTCTTTCCCTTGGGCTTCTTTGACTTGGAGCTCCCACCAACCTCCACGAGATTGGCCCTTGCCACAGGCACATATCCATTCATCCTCTTTTTCAGAGATGCAATTATCCTCCTCAACACGAAGCTTTTGGATCAGATCCCTCATGGTCATCACCTTTCGCTTATGTTTCAGATAACTCTTGAAGTCCTTCCAACTTAGAGGCAGCTTCTCAATGATGCAATAGACTTGGAGAGTCTCACACATTGTCATCTTCTTGGCTATCAGCTCATTGATCATCATTTGAATCTCTTGAGCTTGATTGACCACAGACTTGGCATCAACCATCTTGTAGTCGAGGAACTTGCCGACGACCCACTTCTTGGATCCAAGTTCCTCACCCCTGTACTCTTGGTTAAGAGTTTCCCACGACACCTTAGAAGGCTCCTTCACCTCATACACATTCCAAATGCATCGTGAAGGCTATTCAAAATGATGTTGCGGCAGACATACTCCTTAGAGTTCCACTCCACCGCAGCATCTTGAACTTCCTTAGCGCTTTTCTCATCCACAACGGGACGATCTTCGTGAACGTAACGTTCTAAACCCATAGTGGACAAGTAGAAGAGCATCTTCTGTTGCCACATCTTGAAGTTCATACCATTATTGAACTTCTCGGGTTTCTCAGCATGAGGAACAGCCACAAGAGGCATCGCCCCAGGGGTAGTCTTCGTAGCATCATTGCTCGACATGGTTCTGGGATTCATCAATGTGTACATATAAAATTATTCACCATTAAATATAAGTACACATCAAATATCGTAGTATAATATTTTAAAAAATATATATACATAACAAATTGTTCAATCTGATTTTGTTATAAATAACCAAAACCATTAGCATGCCATCAAATATTATTCGCCGACGTGCAAAACCAGCATGTATAGTATAGCATCCAAATAGATGGCATGCAATAAATATGGCATATAATCATATGGTTACCATATGCAGATTAATAACCAAACATGGAATCACATGTAAATCTATATCCGCATGCATATTACTTATGTTTCGTATTTAATTTAGAGTACAAGCAGAATGGCATGCAATATTTAGAACCAATTTTGTTCTCTGACAATCATATATGCAATATTAAGAAGCAATTTTGTTCTCTTGACAATCGTGCATGCAATATTTACAAATTCTGGATCGCATAAAATTTTTCACTCGATCATATATCACATACAATTTCCGCATCCATATAGATCAAAAAAATTCATTCGTTTCAAGACTGTTGGACATATATTGATTATATCATGTGAGCAATTAACATATGCAAGAATAATACAATCGAAAAGCTTAAATTACAAATAATCAAAGCATGAATCACGTTTCAAGTAATCACAAATTGATGGAGTCACGAGTAACACTCGCTGCCCTTGAAACGAATGAGTCCCGTCGTGGACATCGTTCCCTAGGATAAAACCATCGCATGCAACAATTAACATTTAAGAGTTACCTGGGATTCACACAAGGCCCGAAGGACTATCACCGACAGAGACAGAAAGAAGTGAGACTCAAGTTTAGAATAAATGAGGAACTTGAGTTATAAACTGACTTAGAGGCTCTATTTATACTACTCTAAGAGACCCTAATCATGGAAACATGATATTCTGTAATTAGAGAAGAATATTCTCCAATCACCAACTCACCAAATTCGAGACATTCCACGTAACTTCTTCAGTTTCAGCCTAATCGGCTCATCACTGTCCTCACTAGTGGTCATACTCTTATCTCTGCACCTCTTCGACCTTCGAGCACCCTTGGAAGCAGAGGCTACACTATCCCTGGCCTTCTTTGACATCTGAGTGGTATGCATTTCCCCAGACTCTGTTGGTGTTTCAACACCCACCTCCTTACTCTTCCTCTTGAGTCCACGTGTCTGTCTTGTCTCTGATGGTGTTTCAACACCAACATCAGGACCATCAGGAGTTTGCTCCCTCACGGCCAGGTTCACAACTGGTGTTTGAGTACCAGTACCAGGCATATTAGCACCATCTACACTCTCCACAGCAATACTTTCATCATTTTCCTTCTCAGAATTGGACTTCAAAAACTCTGAAAGAGCTTCACTCAGCACAAAGGCATTCTCTGGTTCATTCATCATCGAAAATATCTCAGCTTCATCAGCTCCCCCTGCACACCCTGCCTCCTCTTCACTATCACTGATCTCCACCACTGGGATGGGCAATCGTCTCAACGATTCTTGAAGCAGGAACATAGACCCATTAAAGCACTCTATTTCTTTGCCACTTGCTCTAGCAAAATCAGTGGATTTAACCACTTTAACCCAGGGTTGCACAACCACATCATCCCCTAGGCTTCTAATAACAGGCCTGTGCAGCGAACCTATTCTCGTATAGATGGTAAAAAACTGATCTATTTCCTCCCCTACTTTGTACTGTTCACCAAAATCTACTCCAACTAATGTGGCATAAAATTCACTAATTTCACAGATTTCTCCAATGCCACCAGTTAACAGTTCTTTCAAATCAAATCCATTTATCTTTCCATGCAAATTCTTGAATTTCCGAAGATCAACATAATCTCTATTCTGAACCATCCACGCAATAAATTCCAGAACAGAGTAAAAGTAAATCCCGTCATGGATAAAAGAATGGTCAAACCTGGCCTTAGGGCATCGGCGATTTACTCCATCCCACTTAGTTACCCTCTGTTCTCGACCTCCAGGGCATTCTCCCACGTCTACATCGGGGTCAAGCTCTTCAAAACGCAGATTCTCCGGAACTCACACACTCGAGAAACCCCCAAACCATTTCTTGAAGGTAAAGTTCACCATTTTCGACGAGGTTTTGTGTGGGATATGCGGTTTCTGGGTTTTTGAAAATTTCAGGTTTGCTAGGAAGACAAGTGCGGGAGCTCTGTTTAGGAAGATGAACAGTTAAAGAACTTTAATTTGTGTGGGAATCAACCACTTGTCACTTTCACTTTCCTTTTTCGAAAACCAAAAAGCCACTCTACTTTCTCTTCTTTCAGAATACCATCATGCGAACATTTAAGCCCATCATTATAACTTTCTGGCCCAAGGTTAGCCCGTCTGATCTACTTCCCAATCAAGCAATTTTTTCAGTACCACCAGCCCTCGGTGTTTAAACACGGCTTCTCATATTTTTGAGATTTTCGATTTTTCTAATTTTTTTTCTTTTTCAACTATATTTAAAAGAAAAAAATGGAACAGTAAATAATACAACATAGTGGACAGATCTGGGTACCTTACATTCGACACACACCTAAGTGCTGTCCGAGGCCTTCAAACGTCTTGCCATCCAGAGGCTTTGTAAAGATATCAGCCAGTTGTTCTGATGTCGGTACATACTGGACTGTGACTTCTCCTTTTTCAACCAAGTCCCTAATAAAATGGTGTCGGATATCGATGTGCTTTGTCCTAGAGTGTTGCACAGGATTCCTGGAAATATCAATGGCGCTTTTATTATCACATAGGACTGTCGAACTCACATCATTGAACCCATAGTCTCTCATCATCTGCTTCATCCATAATAGCTGCGCACAACAACTCCCAGCAGCTAAGTATTCTGCTTCAGCCGTAGACAATGATATAGAATTCTGTTTTTTACTGTACCAGCTGACTAGATTTGATCCAGCAAAGAAGCACCCACCAGTGGTACTCTTACGATCATCAGCATTCCCGGCCCAGTCAGAGTCACTGAACCCTACCAACTGCGAATCCTTGTTCCGAGAAAACCATACTCCATACTCCACCGTTCCACTTATATACCGAATAATCCTTTTCACAGCTGACATATGTGATTCCTTTGGATTAGCTTGGTAGTGGGCACAGATACCAACACTCAAACAGATGTCTGGTCTACTTGCAGTTAAATACAACAGGCTGCCAATCATACTCCTGTACAATTTTTGGTCAACACTTTGACCCAGTTCATCTTTTGTAAGCTTGTCGGTGGTAGCCATTGGAGTGCGTACTGTCTTTGCACTTGTAAGTCCGAATCTTTTGATCAAGTTTTCAGCATATTTCTGTTGGTTGATGAAAAGACCATTCTTCTCCTGAGTAACCTGTAATCCCAGAAAATATGACAATTTGCCTACCATACTCATTTCGAACTCCTTAGTCATTAAGTCAACAAACTCCTTTACCAATACCGAAGAGGTAGATCCAAAAACAATGTCATCCACATAAATCTGTACGATCAGAATGTTTGTCCCCTTATGCAGCACGAACAGTGTACGGTCCACTCCCCCTCGACGATATCCCTTCTGAATCAGAAAGGTTGTCAGTCGCTCATACCATGCACGAGGCTGCTTGAGTCCATACAATGCTTTATTCAACCGATATACATGATTAGGAAAATGTGGGTCTTCAAACCCCTTAGGTTGCTCCACGTAAACTTCCTCCTTTACTAGGCCATTCAGGAATGCACTCTTGACATCCATCTGATAAAGAGTAAAGTCCAGAATGCAGGACACTGCCAACATCAGTCTGATCGACTCCAATCTGGCTACGGGTGCAAAAGTTTCATCAAAATCAACCCCTTCTACTTGAGTGTACCCTTGAGCAACTAGTCGCGCTTTATTTCTTGTGACGTTACCATCCGCATCAGATTTGTTCTTAAAAATCCACTTGGTTCCAATCACATTCACATTAGCAGGTCGTGGGGTAAGATACCAAACATTGTTTCTCTCGAATTACTGCAATTCTTCTTGCATTGCTGAAATCCAATAATCATCGAGCAGAGCTTCTTTGTAATTTTTTGGCTCAGTAAGAGAGATAAACATGATAGTCCTGCCAATTCTCTGTAATTCACCCGTGGTTGATCCCTTAAGTGCATATGTCTAGCTGGATTTTGTTCGGATTCACCTGTTCCAGTTTCCAGAGTTTCAACACCAGTTGACGATGCTGGTGTTTCAACACCAGTAGGGTTCACTGGTTCGAGGATTTCACTTTCACCAACAGTGTCTTCTTCTGAATCATCAACAACCACATTAATAGACTCCATGACTGTTCCAGAGCGTTGATTAAGCACTCGGTAAGCTCGACTGGTAGGAGAATAACCCAAGAATACACCGATATCACTTCTAGATTCGAATTTAGCTAAAGGCTCTCGGTTCTTCAGAATATAGCACTTACTCTCAAAGACATGAAAGTACGACACATCTGGTTTCTTCCCTTTCCAGATCTCATATGGTGTCTTCTCAGTAAACGGACGCAGATATACTCTGTTGATGGTGTAGCATGCAGTGTGTACAGCCTCAGCCCAGTATCTAGCATTAATTTTCTTCTCGGCTAACATTGCTCATGTCATTTCCTGCAGTGTTCGATTCTTTCTTTCTACTATACCATTTTGTTGAGGAGTTATGGGGGCAGAGAACTTGTGGTGTATACCAAGTGTCTCGCAGATGTCATGAAACTTAGAATTTTCAAATTCTTTTCCATGGTCACTCCTGATACGTGCAATTCTTACTTGAGTGGTTCCTTTTTCTACATGTAGCTTGTGCGCCAAGTTCTTGAAAATATCAGCAGCCTCTGACTTTTCTTTGAGAAATGATACCCACGTATACCTCGAGAAGTCATCTACACAGACGAAAATATACTTCTTTCCTGCCACACTTGGGGTATTGACTGGCCCCATCAAGTTTATATGTAGTAGCTCCAAAAGTCTTGACGTTGAAACATCATTTACAGCATGGTGTGGTATCCGAGTTTGCTTTCCTTCTTTACACAATCCGCAAACTACCTCCTTGTTGTCACTGATTTTGGGAATACCTCTGACTGCATTCAGTCTGGAAATACGAGCTAAGGATTTATAATTTATGTGTCCCAATATTCTGTGCCATAGAGTGCTGATTTCCTTTTTCGAGTTGAAGCATGTGACGTCTTGGTCGAGCAAATAACAGTTATCCATTGATCTAGATCCAGTGAATACTTCAGTTCCATGGTAGACTACACATTTCTCCTTGTCGAAAAACACCGTCATTTCATTGTCACATATATGGCTAATGCTCAACAGGTTAGCTTTCAGACCTTCCACCAGTAATACATCTTGGAACACAAGAAGCCCTTTGATGGCTAACTCACCTTTCCCGATTATTCTACTGCGCTTCCCATCACCAAATCTAACATGGCCACCAAATCCAGGTTTGAATTTTTGAAGAAATTCAGGTACTCCAGTCATATGCCTTGAGCACGCACTATCGAAATACCAGGAGTTTCCTGTATGTGCCCCAAAACAGACGAAACTTGAAAGACAAACATCTTGAGATTTTCGAACCCATACCTGGCTTATTGGTCGAGTGATGTGATGTGGACTTTGATTGACACGTGTGTTCAGAAATCCGGTTCTGTATCCTCCAGTGTTAAGTTGATGCCTCGTATCATATCCTGGCATGGTGTTGAAACTCCGATCTGCTGTGTTAACAGACAGTGTCCTAAGAAGCTTAAAACACCTATTCCTGACATGCCCTAGAGCTCCACAGTATCCGCATCGTCTGATCCTCTTGGTGGAAAAATTCCTCTCGATTATTCTTGGGGCTGGTGCGCCTTGATCTGCCTTGTTTCTCCACAAATTTACTGATCCTTTATAACCAATTCCGTATTTGGTCGTCTGTCCCATTCTTAGACAGTTTCGAGCTTAGATTTCCCTGTATTGAGACGCTGATAGCTTGTTCTGCTGCCTCTGCTCGTTGCGCCACTTTAGCAAATTCCTTCTTGATTTTTTCCAGTTCACCAATTGCCTTTTCTTTTTCAAGTTCGTTCACTTTAGCTTTTTCACTTAAACTCTTGTTCTCAAACTTGAGCTCTTTGTTCTCATCCGCCACTTTTAACCACATCTTGTACATCTCCATACTTTCCTTGCAAATGTCATCATCACTAATGCTCCTAGCCTCTTCATCTGAGCTACCACTCTCATCTTCATTCAGCACACCGAGACCTTCCTCAAAAGTGTCTTCCAACTCCACCATTGACACACCGAAAGAAACATGATTTGTATACTCCTCTCCATCCTTAACATCATCTCCTACGTCATCATCACTCCAGGTTGTGGCATACGATTTTCCTTGTCTTTTAAGCGTATTGGCACACTCAGCTTGTATGTGTCCAAAACCTTCACATTCTCTGCACTGGATATTACTGTTCAGGTTGGGATTTGTCGATTTAAACTTTGGTGTTTCAACACCAGTTGCTTGACCAAATCTTGGAGTGGAGTTTGCGTTAAGATTTTTGCTCCCACTTGACTTATCTTGTGGTTTCCTGCTCATCTTCTTCATAAATCTGGAGAAGTTCCTGGTTATGTTTGCAATTTCATCAGAATCTTCATTATCTGTATGATCTTCTGACTTTCCAGAATTTATGCTTGAAAAAACCATCTCTTTCTTTCCTGTTTTGGTTTGCAGCATTTCCATCTCATAAGATTCCAGAGATCCCATAAGCTCATCAAGAGTCATTGTCCCTATTTTTCCATTTTCATTAATCGCTGTGACCTTCATATTGAAATGTGGAGGCAATGCCCTCGGCACCTTCCTGACAAGCTTTTGATCTTTGTACTTTTTGCCAAACTGAAATGCTTTGTTTGCAATATCTCGGACTCGTCCATTGAACTCGGAAATAGTCTCATCTTCGCGCATCTTTAGTTCTTCGAATTTTGACGTGTAATACTGCAACTTAGATTCTCTGACATAACTTGTCCCCTCATGATACGTTTGTAACACATCCCACGCTTCCTTCGCAGTCTCACAATTTGAAATCATCTTAAATTGATCTTCATCTACTACCGTGAAGATGGCATTTAATACCTTTGAGTTGGACACGTGTGCTTTGTGCTCCTCGGTAGAATATTTAGAAAATGGTTTAGCCGTCGATGAGCTTGATCCCTCAGTTTCGTCACTTGAAGGTGGAGTGTACTGATTTATGACATAGTTCCAGGCTTGATCATCTAGTGCTCCAATGAACACTTTCATAC
Organism: Rubia yunnanensis; assembly: GCA_037428765.1. NCBI lineage: Eukaryota > Viridiplantae > Streptophyta > Magnoliopsida > Gentianales > Rubiaceae > Rubia > Rubia yunnanensis. The sequence goes on along the minus strand of CM075062.1, from coordinate 85,684,809 downwards.
GTGCCTTCCAATAGGCATAGTTTCCTTGTTCCAGCAACGGTGGTCGCGTGACCGAAGCCCTCTCCTTTGGTGCCATGGTGAAACCTGATCTCACTCTCCCTGTATAGGGGTCAGCAAGTGCCGTGCTCAGATACCAATTGAAATTCTGTTTCACCTAAAGTCTATACTTTTATGTCAAGTTGTTTAACGTTTGGTGTTAAAACATGAAATAAAATAAGCAGTGCACACACAACTTGGT